>CAWUFW010002959.1:1200000-1800000 GCA_963921515.1 Calotriton arnoldi | reverse complement strand
TGTAATTTAAAATCTGACTTCACCATAAGTTAGGATTTTAAATTATTTATTTATTTATGTATTTATTTATTTATTATTGGATTTTATAAAGCACAGACATATCACCCTGTTAGGGTATCATTGTGCTATTAACAAAATTAGGATTCCAAAGACACCAAACATGAACCAGTTAGCTCTTCTCATTTGGAAACTACACTTATAAAATGTAATAAGGCAACTCCAATGTTCTCCTATGGGCAAGATAGGCTTTGCAGTAGGGAAAAACGAATGTAAGAGTTTTTCACTACCAGGACATGTAAAACTTAAAAGTATGTGTCCAACTTTTTAAAATAAACTGCACCCTGTCCAGGGCCTACCATAGGGTTGACTTATATGTCTTAAAACGGAAGGTGTGGGCGTGGCAAAGGTTTATTTTGCCAGGTTGGCATGGCAGTTTAAACTGCACACACAGGCTGTGCAATGGCAGGCCGGAGACATGTTTAAAGGGCTACTTAAGTGGATGGCACAATTAGTGTTGCAGGCCAACTAGTAACATTTAATTTACTGGCCCTGGGCATGTGTAGTGCACTTTCCTAGGGGCTTATAAGTAAATGAAATATGGCAATTGGGTATAAGCCAATGCTAACATGCTTTGAGCAGAGAGTACAAGCACTTTAGCACTGGATAGCAGTGGTAAAGTGTGCTAAGTACTAAGGCCAACAAAAACAAAATCATCAAAAACAGGAGGTCCGAAGGCAAAAAGTTAAGGGGAAGCCAAGCCAAAGATGCCCGGTCTAACACTTATCAACTTACCAGTCACTCTCAAGTATGAAGCTTCCATGTGAGGAACTGAACAACGAACCATGTGCCTTGTCACCTCTTCCAGACCTCTACTAGATCTGACAGCCATTATTTAAACACTCTTCTGTTGTTTATCTGAATATTCATTTGACTTCAATCTGTCATTGAGCATCCTCCAGTGTGTGCCCATTGGTAGGGACCTTTAGGGGGATGAGCCCAGAAGAGTATGGTGAAATCTATTAGATCATCACTTGAACAGTTGCCGGCAGTTCACAGCAAAGAAGAGGTAGTGTGATTCGATCCATAATGACAATAAAAAAGCACATCAAATCTAATGAAGACTCTGTGGGATACATGCACTCTTTGAGAGTATTTAACAAACTGATTGCATCCCTTCCAAAGGGCACAAATTGCCCAGAAGATCAGCGCAGGCCCTATTAGCAGCTGGAAAGCTAGCTAACTCGGGTCTCAAGTTGGAACCGATGACACACTTTTTTATGCTTCTTACTCTTTTAGGCCTAGATGGACGAAGCATTTGCAAAGCGCAAATCGGTTGCAAATCGCTCTGCGTCTTAAAAAACGGCTCTTGGAGATGTACAAAAGCCATTCACAAAATGTGTTTGCGATGCGACCGTTTTGCGACTCGCTAATTTTGCAACCCTGATTTGGGACTTGCAATTATAGAATCTCTAATTGAAACTCGCAAACGGTATGTTCAAGGCTGTCGCAATTAGTGACTAGTCGGAAAAAAGCACGTTTGCACATGCAGTTTACCACCAATTCAAATCAGGTGGTAACTGTGTGAAAACTATAAAAGCTGTCTAAGTATTCATCTGGGTTTTCCATAATGGCTGCTCTGTATGTGATTGTGAGCACAATGCGAATAGTGGCTGCTCGGGAAAGGAGGAGGGGGAGACAGGGGAGGATTTTCAGAGTGAGGCTTACCATGTTCCAACAAACTGAGGAAGAAATATTTGACAAATACAGGCCAAGTAGTAAGTAAAAAGTAAGTAAGTCCAGTACTTGTATAGCGCACGAATCACCCCCGAAGGGGTCTCTCGGCGCTGGGGGCCGTTGGGAAGATTAAGCGAGCTATTGCCCAGAGTCGCATGGTGCTGGGCAGACCCCTGCCGCCGGAGCCAGGGATCGAACCGTGATCCCCAGCGTCAGTCGCCCTAGCCGCGGCGCCACACCTCTTCCCTAAAACTGTAGTAGTAGTAGTAGTAGTAGTAGTAGTAGTAGTAGTAGAAGTAGTAGTAGTAGTAGTAGTAGTAGTAGTAGTAGTAGTAGTAATGTAATACTGGAGATTATTTCACTTTTAAAGACACATCTAGAAAGCAGTACTCTGCGTAGCACTTCTGTCCCCATCCATGTTCAGGTTTTGTGCTCTTTAACCCTTTTGGTCTCTGGCAGTTACCTGGGTGTGATTGCTGTGACTGGAGGGGTGTCACAAAGTGCACTTTCAAGATTTTAGAGTAAATTCCTAGATGCCATTTTTCACTATATCCAGTGCTTCTCATACCTATGCAGAAATGCACAGGAAATGCAAAGTACAAAATAAAAAAATTCCAGGATTGCCTAATTTTCCCATGCCACAGGGTATATAGATGAGACACAGGTTCTTATTTGTCCTCCATCTCAGCTTGAATATTTGTTTAGGAACAGGAAAAATGCACATTCCCTAAATATTCAAGTGGTGTGTGACACTAATAATTTAATAACTTATATTGTGTCACAGTATCCAGGAAGCACCTGGTGATAGTGCGGCTGTCCTATGTCCCTGGATTCGGACACCATACCTATCCCCCACATCCCAAAATGAACAGCGATACAACAATGCCCATTGTTGCACCAGGGCTGTGAGTGAGAGGACATTTGGGCTACTGAAAACTCATTTCTGGTGCCTATGTAGGAGTGGGCGGGCTTTACAATATGTATCAGAAATCGCATGCAAGATAGTAGTAACGTGTGCCATGCTACACAATATTGCTACTAGGTGAGGCCTACAGATCACTGAATCAGAGTTGTATTCAGAGGATGAAGATCCTGAGCCACCTTTTAAGCAGTCTACTGATGAGAGCAGAGCAGTGGAGGGGAGAAGGTTCAGGGACCACATTGGCACACATTACTTCTCAAGGTAAGCCATATGTGAATATACAAGTTAAAAAAATATCAACAACGCTTGTTTGATGCTTCAAAGTAAAGATACCTTTATTGTCAGGTGTTCTGCAACTGTTAGGAAACAATTTGTAACTGTCACATACAAATGTAACATAATGTCCATATCAACAATCAGTTACATCACCGAAATGACAAAAGTGCAGCAATATAGGTTCTTCCTGTTCTGTGCCCTTCACTGCTTCTTGCAACTGCATCTCAAATGGGATGTGGTCACAAGTTGAGCTACAGGAGGACAGCTGCTGCTGCATCGCAGAGATTGCACATCTGTGGCGGGGATGCTGCTGACACTGGATATTATGGGATCTTCCATCACCATGCGTGACTCATCCTGTCCCTCCACCTCACTTCAAGTCCTCAGACTTGACCCCTGTGCACTATAGCTTAATGAAACTGCAATGTGATATACATTTAAAACAGAAAATTCATCGTTTCTGGAATATGTGTTTTGTATTATGTTAAAAGAGTTTTGTTGTATATCACCCAGATTATTTTGAGTAAATTGATGTAATGTTTTACATGTATTTCACATTGCAGTTGCATTAAGCTATAGTGCACAGGGGTCAAGCCTGAGGACTTGAAGTGAGGTGGTTCATAAGATAAGGCATGTCAAGACAGCATGCACACCACTGTGGCACGCTAAGATAATTGGAATAAGTATAAATAATTTCAGGATTAAATCAAAGGAGTGCTTCACTCTCCCATTACAGTTTTATCATCCTGTCCCTCAACATTTGTCCCATCATTGTCTTCCTCAGGTGGACCTGTTTAAAAAATGGATGTGCAATTAATGTTGTTACATAAGGAATACATTTCTTATTTCTTACTATCATTTCTTTAATCACTTTTTAACACGGACTACTGTGGGTGATTTCTTGACTACATGTCCCATAAGGGACTATGAAGGGGTTTATTTAAAAAAACAAAACGTACTAATAAGTCTGTATTATGTTAATTTATACATACACGTAGAAGACAGTTTTAGTGTAACAGATGTCAACATAGAAAACATGTTACACTTACTTTGTGATGTTGCGGTGCTGATGTGTCTCCACTATTTACTTCAGTGTAGAAGGTAGTAGAACAGAAGAGGGGCCATCTCCTGTTGCCCGGGACTCCTTAAGGCATGTTGCTACCTTTTCTTTTGTGCGGGACCTGAGGTCATAATAACACCTCTTCCTTATTCGTCTATGAGGCGTGGGCTTTCCCCTACAGCATATATTTTCTGCTGCATCTCCTGCCAGATTTTCCTCTTCTGTGACTCCTGTACAGTAATGGATGACCTTCCAAACAGGAGGTAATTATTATTACAACACTCCTCTGTAAGACATTCTAATTCTTTCCTTGAAAACTTGTTTTCTTTTTCTTCCATCTGCTTCCTTCTCTGGGTCTTGGCTGGCTATTCCTGGTGTTGTAAGATGTTACTTGCTGGTCCCAGTCGCAATTTGCACAGGCAGCAGTTATCTACCTTCACTCAGGCTGCTTTCCAAGCATGAAAAGAGAGGCACTTCCTGGTTTTGAGGTCATTACCCAGAACCAAGAAGTACTTCTCTGTGTTTGTGACAGCGTTTGCTATATGCAACCTCGGTTGCAATTTTGGCATCTAGCCCATAATGTCAAGGAAATGAGATCCCTTTGTGCCAGTGGGTGATTATAATGCAAATAATACAGCAGAAAGGACCCAGAAGAAATTTCACCCTCCTTAGAGAGGGAATTACCAGCTGCAGGTGTGGCAAAATCTGCAGGTGAGATTGCAAACAAGGAATTAATGCCATTATGATTAACAGTTCTAATAGCTTGGTTCAGATAACATCGATCAAGGCCCAGTTGGATACCACTGGTGATCTTCCGGGACATCACCTAACGGTTATTCTACTCTGACTAGTTAATGGGGGCTAGACTATACCTCACCTGATGTCCCTATTTCAACCGTAAAACATATGTATGCTGCTAAAGCTTTGAAAATCATTGGCCATAATGAATTGCCTAATCCGGCCCCTTTGGTGTCGGAAATTACTAGTCATGTATTGCAGGAGATTAGATCTTCTTCAAAGTCCCACTCCATGACAACTTTGTATTTTAACTTGCAGAGTAAACACAAGTTAGTGGTCTCAGAGGCCTTGTCTGCCCTGGGTAATGTGTTTGGACAGAGAAGGTTAGCTGCTTTGCTAAGTCTACACAAACAGAGGAAGAACATTGAGTAACCACTGCCACAAGTTATGAGGATCGTGCAGCCTATGCCCATGATAGTGTACAAGTCAAAGGTCAGACTGCTGTGTGCATTGATGCCCATGCCGGTTCTATGCATTTGTCCAAAGTACCCTCCGGCAATTCTAGTAAAAGAGAGCTTGTTTGTATTGCCCAAAAAGCAAAGAAGAAGAGAAAAGGCAAAAAGTAGGTCGACATCGTTTACTCCCTAAGGAAACTATTCTCCATGAGCTCTGTCCCCAAAAGTAGTAATGAAGAGCCAAATATGGAACTTGTTGCCACTGCCAATTCAGAGGAAACCAGAGGTGGGGGGTTCCATTGTCATCTCGCCAAGGCCAGTGTACATCCTCTTCAAGACCTTCCATGGAGAGGGACGGCAGAATATGATGCAAGATTTCGGCCATGTCTGTAATGCTATAGGCATTTATATGCATTGTGACATTGTGGTGACCTTTAACTCAATGTGTTTTAACTGACTACATTTTGAATGTACAGAATAATTATAGTAATGTGTTACGATTTTATTATGTTACTGTTTTTAATGTGTGCCTAATTTTATATTTATGCTTTCACCTAAAAAACTTAATTTGAGATATGTATGTTATGAGAGTCAAAGGTCAAGAAGTGTTTGATGGTTTGTGTATTTCTCACACATTTATTTCTGTAGCTGAGTTATTTTAGGCGGAATAATCATAGTAATGTGTTATGATTTTATGATGTCACTGTTTTTAATGTGTGCCTAATTTTATTTTTTTAATATATGCTTTAACCTAAAAAAAGTTGATTTCAGATATGTATTTTATGAGAGTCAAAGGTCAAGAAGTGTAGTGTAATGCTATAGGCATTTATATGCATTGTGAGATTGTGGTGACCTTTAACTCAATGTATTTTAACTGACTCCATTCTGAATGTACAACATCATTTTGTGCTCTCATTTTGTGCCTTCTTGCAGCTTCAGAGTATGATGTTTTCATTTCTTCTCAGCACAGAGCAAAACAGCTTTGCTGAGAACAGAACATGTGGGATGTGCATTTGAAAGCATGAGAGAGGAATGTACTTTTATGTCTCAGAGTCAAAACACAGAGGTTCGACCGGCTTCCGTCTTGACCTTGAAACAGACCGGTACGGTCAGCCTTGGTTTTGCAATAAATGAAGGGAGGGGGAATTTCTAGAAGTCTCTCTCTGTGTTAGTCAAAGGTATTAAAGACAGGAAGTTTTGGCGCTCATACAGAAGCTCATTAGTGAGGTGGGCGCACGGGAAGGTTTTGCTGTCCCATTGAGACTTCTGGATGACTGAAAGGGCTTCCCAGTTGAGCTGACCGGATCGATGTGTTCTCAAAGGAGATACATGAGCTATAAGTTTTATTGCTCTGTGATATTTTCATTTTTTATGTTGTGCTCTTTAAAATTGATTCTTTCATTTGACAGTGTTTATTTCTGGCATTTGACAGTGCTTGTTTCTTGCACTGGACGTCCATTATTATCTGCTTATGTTTTGCTCCCTTGCATTTTTCTTGTGAATGTTCCATTATTATTATTTGCTTGTGTTCAATTTCCTTGCATTTGACTTGTGAATGTTCCATTATTATTTGACTTGTGAGTGTTTCATTATTATTATTATTTGCATGTGTTTTACCATTATTATCTGCTTGTGTTTTATCTCATGCATTTGATTACTTGTGAGTGTTTTATCATTATTTGCTTGTGCACATATATATATCTATATATCTATATATATATATATATATATATATAGATATATATATATATATATATATAGATATATATATATATATATAGATATATATATCTATATACATTTGCATGTTGTTTTACCTGTTTCATCTGACATTGGGAAAGTCTTTCTGTTAGAGAGTGTTGCTTGAATAAAACCCCACCCTTTATTTTGAAACTGCCTTTTGATTTGCCTCATTTTGTGAGTGCTGAGGCTCCTTTACAGGTGCTTTTTCCTGCTTTACCGAGTGCCTCATCTTGGGAGTGCTGAATTTTTTTATTTGGGAGTGTAAAGCAAGACAGTGTCAAAGAGGCATGTAAGTCACTGGAACTGAGAAGAAGAAAGAGGAGAAATAAAAAGTGTGTGCAATCCAGGATCAAACTACAGTGCAGTCCCTTGGTAGCCAACAAGGTCCACACTAGTGATCTATGGGGGTGACTAGTATATGTAGCTCAATGGCAGGTAGTTCTCCTCCCTTAACTATACCAATGCTTGGTTTAGACTCAGCTGTTACATTTGTGCATCCTCAGAGCCAAATGATTGATCCCTTGGTCACTCTCTTTGTTGCATCTTCTACTGTTACACAAGCAGCCCAAGCATGGTATAATGACAAACTGCCGACGGCCCTAAGTCTTTCGTCAGGGACGGGAGTGGCTCCATCTACAATCTTTTGTGAGTTTAGGCATCAATTCTCTAATGTGTCCAGTGCAAGCCCCTTGCTTAAATCACATCGTTTAGCAGCTTTTTACTCTATACCACTATACGCCAATTTTTTATGGGCTTAACATTAGTGAGCCCAGGGCTGTCCACACAGGATGGCAATTGTCATAATACTACCAAAGTGGAATTTGTTTCCCAGAACATCACCAAACTAATACCCGGTCACTTGGACGACCTGCTTTTAATTTAATGGGAAGCAATGCTATTCCACTCAACGACCAGCCAAAGGAACTGCAGTGACTTCAGCTGATCAAAGCCTCAACAAGGGGACATGGGAGGGACCAACTTGGCTCCAGAGAAAGTCCTCTTGCAACTACTAGTGAGAGCTGAGATGTCAAGCAAACTCTGTGAATTTGAAAATTACTAAAAGGGTCTCAATGAACTCAACTAGATCGGTAGCACTACCTAGAGGAGGGGACAACAGTTGTTCAGGCCAGCAGAATATTAATGGGGGTGGCTAGCCTCTGCCCCGTCAGGTAAAGGATTGGTTTTGATCACAGAACAAAGGCATGAACTTTTTCTGCCTCCACATCTTTGTCCCCTCCAATGGAAGAAAGGATTATTATCGCCCCAGCTTGCAAGTCGATTTCTGTATTGTCCTGGAACATTGCAGGCCTAGGCTGTAAGATGAAAGATGGAGACTGGGAGTGTTTTACAAAGTCATATGATATTTGCTGCTTTCAATAAACCTTGTCCCTGCAAGAGTGTCCCATGGAAGTTTTCTTGGACTTCAGTAAATTTTGGGTACCTGCAAGACAGGGTAGACCCATGGGGGCCTGGCAACATGAGTCTCCTGCAGTTTGAATTGTAGGTCGGTGCAAATTGTTGTAGGGAGCACTCACAAACATTCTGCATGTAAGGGCATTGGTACGGGAATCAAGAACATAGGTATTTCCAATGTTTACATCCATCTTTTTAAAGCCCAGAAGTCCAAGCCATCTGGGATAGGTTGGTGGGTTATGTGAGGGATCACAATGCCGAATGGACATTTAGCGATACCAACTTGCTGTTTATTTGTGGTGACTTTAATACCCTTTCCATTAGTGAGATGGTTAAAAAGGAGGTTATTGAAGAAGAAGCATGTTTTGGCATTCTGAAACCATTCATAAAGTGAAAGCGGTCCTCAACGAAGGGGGAGCTTTTTCTTTATTCTACATCAAAGAACACCTTCGATTCCTAAATGGTCATACTCAGACTACCCCACTTGTAACACCTTCAACGGGAGTTCTAAAAACTTGTTGATTGATTATTGCAGCACCAACATGCAAGGTTGGGGAAGGGTCAAAGGTTTTGCCGAGGGTGGAAAGTGACCATGACCCTATTATAGTTGACCTGATCTCAGGTAGTGGGGGGGGGCCCGACCTCTAGTAATGTTGATTCTTTACATTAACCTATTGATTTTATACTGACAAATTCTAAGAAGTCAGTGCGCTGAGATTGAGGCATGAATTATAACGAAACTGACGTGTCAGGATCATTGATTCCTTCTCAACAATGATGGACCAACTAAAAGAAATATGTTCTCGTCCACTTAAGAAATTGTATGTCATCTTAGATAAACAAGATAAATGAGGGTTTAAGGTGTAGTTTGTCCCTAAGATCTCTAAAGCTTTAATTTCATGGCACGTCTTTCCGTCACATGACATAATTTTCCATCAACTCAGGAAAGACTATAAAACCTTGTTCAAAAGGAAAATACTAGAAGCTAACCAAATTTTGTGGCATGAGCTGATTGAAGTATATGGGAGGAATGATGGAAAATATTTAGTAATGCTTCAAAGGGATGTGACACCAGTGTGCATTGCCATATAGGTCCAAAGCAATGGATATGCCATTTCAAGCAATTATATGAAGTGGACAAAAGCGCTAATACAATTAAAAGTCCCAAAATCAAGGCCAGATTAGAGAGGAGACATTCCCTAAAAATCCTAGCTACGATGGTGGAGAGGGAAATATTCAGAATGATACCCAACAAAGCTCCGGGCCTGGACCTAATTCCTCCTGATCTTTACCATGAGGAGCCTAAAACCTGGTCCCACATTCTTGCTCAGGTGCTCAATGCAGCATTCAAGGAGGGTAGGATACCGACTTCATGGTGGTCAGCAATATTGGTGCTAATCCACAAGAAGGGAGTAGGAAACATCCATCAAATTACTGCCCGATTTCTCTTCAGGACGGAGAAGGGAGTGTTTCGGAAAAGGTACTGTTAAATAGACTCTAGGGATGGATAGTTAGCAAATCTGTTTTGATGTAGGCACAGGCAGGCTTCAGATCAAGGATCAGTACGGTGGACTAGGCAATATGCAAGTACTTGATTATTTTCAAGGATAGAGTGGTTATGAATGCCTCCCTGTATTTGATCTTTGTGGATCTGAGATCGGCCTTTGACCTTGTGAGTCGGGAGAAGGTATGGTCAACCATGAGTAAAGTGGTTGTAAAGAGCTCCCTGTGAGTGCTATTAAAGGGTCACACCCCCAAAATACTGCTCTGGTATTTTGTGGCCACTTGGGTTAGTGCACTTCTTCTTACCCAATTGAGCCAGGAGTCAGACCAGGTTGCGTGATGGCCACAGTCCTTTTCAATCTATTTTTGACTTTAATTTAATTTAAAAGGTTTTGTATAGCACGAACATGACCCTAGAGGGTATCAGAGCGCTTTACAGAGAATATCAACACACATCAGGGGAGACAGTTGTAGCAAAACGTCAGCAATAGACAAAAATAACAACAGGTACGTAACGTCATAATAATGGAGGGTATCAGCACCGCTACATTGCAAGAAATCATAAGTAAGCAGAGGAGCATGACAAGGCAGGCAAAAGAACATGTAAGTATAATACAGCAAGAAGAGTCATCGTGACAGTAGATGAGGTGGAGCAGATCGATGGGCTAGGAAGAACCCACCAGTTCTAGGCTGCTATAACCAAAGGCCGTGGCTAAACTTCTAACTCAGAATAGTACTCCTCAGTAAAGCTTTCACTTCCTTTTTGAAGGACACTGTTGATGGAATCAGTCTAGTGTCCATAGGTAGGGAGTTCCAGATTCTCGGAGCAATCCCTGAGAAGGAGCGATTGTAAGTTTTCATTTTACATTTTTTGGGGTCTCAGCAACAAGATACTGGAGCTCCTGGAGGAACGGGCACACCCCGACAGCTCTAGCTTTTTTGCGAGGTACAGAGGAGTGTTGAAATGAAGGGCTTTATGGTCATGCAGGCAAGTTTTAGTTGTATCCTTGCCTCGAAAGGTGACCAATTTAGAGATTTCAAATCCGGGGAGATGTGATTGCTTTTCTTGGAGCCTGTGATGAGCCTGGCAGCAGCATTCAGTGAAGCCCTGAGAGGGGCCAGTCTGTACCTCGGTAGACCGCAGAGGGTTGCACTGCCATATTTCAGCCATGAGATGACTAATGCTTGCACAGTGGACTTGAAGTCATCGGGGGGAAGGAAGGGTTTTAATTTTCTTATGATGGTCAATTGGAAGTTTGCTCCTTTGGTGATCCTGGTGATGCTGATGTGATCCTGCATGTTCAAGTTCTTATCCAGCACTATTCCATGGGATCTCGTACGGTCTATAATATGTGGTGTGCAGTTGAGAGCGGAAAGATTTTTCATATATTTCTCCAAGATGGGGGCTTGCTTGGGCGGGGAGATAAGGAGAAATTCTGTTTTGAGGGCGTTCAGTTTGAGATGGTTGAAGGTTAACCAGTTTTGGGTTTTGTGCAGGGTTCCGTTGAGTGTCTTGATATCGTCAGGAGAAGAGATTTTCATGTACAACTGGGTGTCATCCGCATACATGTGATAATGGATGTTAGATGCTTTGAGGATTTCGGTAAGAGGTTCAATGAATAGGTTAAAAAGTGTGGGTGAGAGAAAGAAGCCTTGGGGAACCCCCAGAGTGCAAGGACTGGAATTGGAGAGGGTTTGGTTGGTTTTAACTCTCCGTGTTCTGTTATGGAGAAAAGAGGCAAACCATTTTAGTACTGAGCCGGAGAGCCCCATCCTACGTTCCAGAAGGCTCAGGAGTTTGTCATGTTTGACAGTATCAAAAGCTGATGAGAGGTCGAGTAGGATTAATAGGCAGGATTCGTTCGGGTCAAGCATTGTAGGAGCGTCATCGACTATATGAGTGATAGCTGTTCCGGTGCTGTGGCCCTGACGGAAGCCCGATTGGAATTGATCAAGAAGCTGGAATTCCTCAATGTGGTTACATAGTTGTACATGAACACATTTCTCAAGGAGCTTTGCCAGAGTATGGATGTTTGTGATTGGTCGGAAGTTATTCAGATCCTCTGGGTCAGCCGCAGGTTTTTTGAGAATAGGCAGAACCAGCCTGGACTTTAAGAAGTCAGGGATCTCACCTTGACTAAGGGAGGCATTAACAATCTTGGTCCAGAGTGGAACTAGGGACCTTATCATCTCTTTAAAGAAATAGGAAGGAAGGGGATCGTTTAAGTGATTTGAGGGTTTCAGAAGGGTAGAAAGAATGTTGAGAATGGATGTATTGTTGAAGGTTGAGAATTAACTCCAAAGAGCATTGTTTTTAGGGGTGTGACATGCAGCAAGATGGAACTGCAGGGTTAGGGGGGAGTCTGGTAAGGATGATAGATCGATCAGGGCAGACCTTAGATCGGATTTGATCTTGTTAGACTTTCCAAGGAAGAAGGTGGCAAAGTCCTCGCAGTTAGGTTGTGGACTGGAGATGAATGGCGACTCAATGGAAGTGTTATTAGATTGAAGTTTAAACAGATCAAACAGCATTTTGGGGCAATTTCTGGCTTTGTCCAGTTAGCTTCTGAAGAATGTTGCTTTCGCAGTTCTGATGTGTTTGTTGTACAGACTCCTTCTCAATCTCAAAAGCTTAAGGAGTTCAATAGATGGAGAGGATCTCCATGAGCGTTCTGCTAATCTCAGGTTGCGTCTGTGTGAGTTTAAGCTATAATTGAACCATGGTTTGGAGTCTTTGTTGGACTTTCTTTTTAGTTGTAGAGGGGCAATTGCATCCAGAACTTTTAACATGGAGTTGTTGTAGTGCTCAGTGAGTTCATGGACGTCTGACATGAACGTGGGAGGAGGCAGGGACAGATTACTATGGGATATGAGCTCATTTACATTTGCATTTTGCAGCGATCTTTTCCAGTGTCTCAGTTTCTTGGGTTGGAGTCTTTGGGTGTTCCATCGTTCAAGGATGAGGAAGGTGATATAGTGGTGATCCGACCAGTCACAAGGGGCAATCGATTACAGCTTAATGGAGTTGGGATTGGAGATGATTAGATCAAGGGTCAATCCCAAGTTGTGCGTTGGGCTGTCACAAAATTGAGTCAGGTTGAGGTCAGCTAGGAAGTTTTTAAGACTATTCACAGCCTGATCATTCGGGTCATTCCAATGTAAATTGAAGTCTCCCAGGAAGATCTGGGGCAATGGAGACCTAAGTTGGATGAGATGGTTTCCATAGTTTGTTCGACCAGAGGGAGGTTGTCTCCTGGCGGATGGTAAAAGATGTGCAGGTTGCATAAGGGTCTTTGTTTGCTGATGATGTCTATGCACAAATATTCACAAGATGAAAGAGTTGCGGAGGGAGACTGCTTTGCTGAGAGACTGTTATGGTATATACAGGCGATGCCTCCACCTGTTCTCTTAGCTCTATCAAGTCTGATACTGTTGTGGCTAGGAGGGACTAGAATGTCAAGGACAGGTCCTGAGGAGACATTAAGCCAAGTTTCGGTGAGGATTAGGAGGTCGAGTTCCTGATCAAGGATGAGGTCAGTGATGTCCGTGGCATGTTTCACAGCTGATCTACAGTTGAGAAGCATGCATTTCAAGTGTGTTTTGGAGTCAGTGGGAATAGGCTGTGTGATGTGAACATGCATAAGGTTAGCAGTGTTTAAGGCATTAGAGTTATGTCTGGGAGCTTAGTGTAATAGTTTGATTAGGCCCCGGTATGACTGACTTATGTCTAGGAGCTCTAAGAGGGTTTAAAGGCATAGTTTGAGTAGGCCCAGGTATGTCTGGCTCGTCAGGTGTGGAGTTGTATGCTAGGAGAAGGACGAGAATGCCGGGGTCAGATAGGTAGTTCTTAGATCTAATGGGTCTGGAGGGGGCGTTAGGGTAGGGAGTGGTACTCCAGTTCCGGACGGATGATGCCTGCTTAGGGTCAATCCTTGGTATTTTAGGGTATTGGTTGGTCACTTGCAAGATCAACTGCGAAGCCTTGTTGGACGATAAGTCAGAGGCCAGCTCTGAGGTGATGTTTATGAGCTTTTGTGTGTCAGTTTTGTGTTTTTGTAGCTCTCAGTTGATTTCCTTCAGTCTAGAGGCGGGACAGGGCTGTGGATAGTTGATCGTGGAGCGGGAAGGAGAGGGGCCGTTCACGAGGGTGGCAGTAGTCGTGGAACACGAATGGGGACGATAAGGAGAGGGGCCGACCCCAAAGGGGGAGGGTGTTTTGGAGTGGTGAGGGAGCTTGGGAGGCAGGGGAGTTAGGTTGAAGAGATGGGGAATCACAGGGGAATGAGGGATATTGCTGTTATAGTGATTTGAGAGAGCCGGCTTCATGGGGGAGAATGAGTGAACCTGTGGCGAAGTGATAGGCAAGAAAGCAGTATCTAGGTTAGTACAAGGAGGAATGGGTATGGAGGAAGTGTTAGAAAGGTAACCAATGCTATGGCTGTCAGCGAACGCAGCCATCAGTGAGTGGAGGTGGTGATGTCTGGGTTGTCTGGACATGTTGGGTGAGTCAGTGCGTCCTAGATGCGGTGCTGCAATGGTCAGATGTGTGCTGTTCAAGGTAGCAGGGGAAGTCATTAGGTGATTGGGGCTATGTAAGGGGACCCTTTGGTGGGCCTGAGGAGCGGATGAAGGACTAGAGTCCCTTGATGATTTGAAAGGGTCACTGTTAGTAGGGGAATGTTTAATGCCAGAGATGGGCATGTGAGTGCTGTTCAAGGTCGCAGGTGAAGTAATAGGGTGAATGGGGCTATGTAAGGAGACTTCTTGGTGGTCCTGAGGAATAGATGAGGGGTTAGAGTCCCTTGATGGTTTGAGAGGGTCACTATTGTTAAGGGAATTCTTGATGACGGAGAAACTTTCATCAAAGATTCCTAGATGATGAATGATGTGGTTGAACATTTGGTAAAAGCAGACTTAGACATTCCTATCTTAGCTGGGAACAAAGTGCCGATCCTCCTTTTTGCTGACAGGGCTGTTTTATTAGCAACAACAGAAAATGCCTCTCATAGACTCCTTGATGCATTTTTTGACTGTTGGACAAAGGAAGACCTAATTATAAATACTGCAAAAACCAAGGTAATGCTCGCCATGCTAGCCGCCGAGTTGAGGAGTAAACTCATGTGTTGGGTGCTCCCCTGGAACGGGTTCTCAAGTAAGGTTAATTGGGGATATGCTTCGAGGAGAAGTTGAGCTGGAAAGCGCAGATAGCCCAGGCGTATCTATGCCTTTTACATAATGCTAGGGCGATCCTCGATGTAAAACACAAACAAGGGGGAAGATCATTGAGCGCAATTCTACAAATTTACCAGCAGAAGGCTGTGGCTGCAGACCTGTACGGGAAAGAGCTACGGAGTTTTATGAAACTGAGAAAGCTTCAAATTGAAGAGAACAACTTCCTCAGATCGCTAGTGGTCTTGGGCCCTGGAACCTCACTGGTGCCCCTGTATTTGGAGTTAGGTATGTCTTCCATTATGAGTCAAGCTGTGCTAAAACTTTTATTGTATTGGGGGTGTGGCCTAATGGACCAAGATGGTGGTCGCTCGCCTCTAGAGCTCCTGCCGGCCGGGCCGAATCTTCCAAAATCCTGATGCTGACAGGCCCAGTGGAATGACTGAAGCCTGCCAGCAGTAGCTGCCCATGGTGCGACAGTTGCTTGGGGTGCACTGCAGCGCCTAAGAAGAAGAGAACACCGCACTTGCAGAGACCGTGCCCGAAGTGCTTGAGCCCAAGCTGGCGGTGCTTTGAGGCTGTGTGTGATGCGGTGCCCAGTGGGCGGTGGAGGCCCAGAGGTGGGGCTCCCTTTTCTATCTTCCTTTTTTCTTCCCCACCTGCAGAAGCTGGATGATGAGCCTTGCGGGCTCTGGGACCGGGGCAGCTGGGCCCAGCCAGTCCTGGCCTACTGGGGGGAGCCCGAGTTGCCCGAAGGGCGGTGGTGGTGCTTTTTTGCCCTACTCCTCGCCCAGTGATTAGAAATGTTGCAACGGCCCCAGAATTGTCCCGCCCTCTGGGCGGTGAAGGTGTGTGGTAGTGCGGGCGGGCTAGGCTGCTTGTGCTGCCCACCTAGGAGCATGGTGGTACAAGCGGGCAGTAGAGATGAGGACGGCTCTTTGCTCCTCTCTCTGCAGTGTATTCTGCCGGGGCCTTGTAGCTTATTGGAGGCCTGGATGGACCTTCTTTACCATGGGGTGCAACAGGCCGCCGTGTGCCCAGGGCCAATCTAAAATTGATCACTTTACTGCCCTTTCATCTGGGGCACTTGGGGCTCAGGAGCAGCGGTTGCCACTAGGTCCCCCTCCCCGTTGGAAGACTCTATGGCCATCTTGCTGGCAATTTGGGCCTTCCAGTTGGCACTGAAGTCCAAGGTTGGTGGGGTCGGAGTAGAGGTATCCCTCTTGCAACAGGATTTGCAAGGGGTGGTGGACAGGATAACGGAAATGGAGGGGCGAGTTTCAGTGGTGGAGGACAAGTTGGGTGGGCTGCAGGCCATGGTCTTGAGGCTGGTGGGCACGACGCGATGCCTAGAGGAACATGCAGAGGATGCAGAGAATTGGGCCCTGCGCTGAAATCTACACTTTGTGGGCTTTGAGGGCGTGGTGCGGTCGACACCACAGCACTTTTTCAAGAATGGATCGCATTCTGGGTACCATCTGCCCAGTTGTCGTCCTGTTTTTTGATCGAATGAGCCCAAAGGTCCTTGGCACCCAAGCCTCCCTGGGGGCTTTGCCCCGCCCGTTTATTGCCAAAATCTGCAACTATAGGGATCGGGACCGCATCCTGCGGGGGGCCCTACAGACCGCGAATCCTGCTCAGGGTGAATAGCGAATCTGGATTTTCCTGGACTATACTCACCAGGTGCAGCTGGCCCGGAAATCCTACAACATGGTCAAGGCGAAACTCTGTTCCTTAAATCTGAAGTACATGTTGATGTTCGCGGCGCGCCTCCGGGTAATTCATAACTCCAAAACTGTCTACTTCTATACCCTGTAATCGGCCTGGGAGTGGGTGACGGAGCAGCGGTCCTTGACAATGAACCTGGTGCCAGAATTGGGGGACCCACCCATGTTAGAGGACCCTGGAGGTGAGGGGAGCAGGCTCTCATCTCGCTGCCAGAAGTCACGAAGACGGGGCCACCGGGGATCAGTAGAGGACTCTGGCTCGGAGGTTGGGGACTTGGGGTCAGGTGAGGTCTGCTTGGCTCCCAAGGGCTATCATCATCGCAGCGGCAACCTCCGCAGACACTGGTCCGTGACTTATCTGTTGATTTGATGGACAGGGCCTGAGGCCCTCCTGACCCTTTTGTACTGTACTTATGACAGCACCACTGTCTCCTTAGTCATGATAGGATGGAGCAGGACTGAGCGGGGAGCATGCTCTCAGAATTTCACCTAAGGTTGAAGTCTTGCTTGTGGGGAGCCAACAGATGCTTCTAGGGGGTAGTGCGGGGTGGGAGGTTGTTGGGGGTAGGAAATGTTTGCTTTGTTGTTACTGTTTCAGGTTGGTTGTCTTTTGTTTGGTAAGGGGGGTGCCACAGGAACGCTGTGTGAGAAGTTGGCCTGGCATATGCCGTCCACTAGTTATAGTGGGCACCTTGCACCAGTCCAAACGACCCTTATTGATGGTAGGTTTATAGACAACCTTTATTGAAAGCTATCCTAGTGGTAGCTATGGAGAGCAGCCTTCAGGCTAAGTCTTGAAGGAGTGTAAAGCAGCTTGGTTTACCAGATTATAACCTCTTGAATGACCAAATGAAAGGAGAACCACACCAGGTATATATAAAATATATGTATTTATTTCTAAACACTCACTACTAATCTCTTTATGAGATTAGAGTCCAAGATACACAATATCACAGTATTAAAACAACAGTAAATTTCACAATATATAATGGGCCCCAGGGGGGGACCAAACAATATATTAAGAAAGTGGTATAAGAACCACGACTTGACTAGACACAGTGCCTAGAGCACGTAGAATCGCTGGGACCTCAAGGAACCACCCAAGGTAGTGACACAGGAGACCCACGGGGGACGTGTGCAGTGTGAGAACACAGCCGCGAGCGCCGTAGGATTCTATGAGGAAAGTCGCGGTTGGAATTTTTAAGCAAAAGGACACTTAGAAGAGGACTTTGAGCAAACCCCTTTAGACTTAAGGGGTTCTAGGGCCAACACCCACGGGAGCACCGGAGTACTCGAGTTACCTCACCCAGGGAAGCCGGGTGCATAAGTGTCAAAGGGTGTCGGGAATCGTCGTTGTTTTCAATGGCGATCTGCTGCAAAGTGCTGCTGCGTGAAGAAGAAAAGTGTCCGGGATGATCCAAGCCTGGATCGAAGATGTGAAGAACCTGAAAGCAGAGGGGACAGAGTCTGGGTCACTAGCCAGTGACCAGGAGCGGAGCAATCGAATGCCCACCGATGTCGGGTGCTTCAGGTGCGAAGAGGTGAAGCTTGACTCTGCAGCCACGGGGTCCAGGAGACGTCGAGGACGACCAGGAGCCGGATTCGAGCTGTCCCACAAAGGATGTTGAGTGCTGAGGTATCGGTGCTCGGATTGAACACAACAAGCCTTGGCAACAGCAACCCACGCAGGAAGAGAAAAGATGCTTCTGTGAGGACCAGCCAGGTCCTGGGGACTCCCCAAGCGATGGAGAGTCAGGGCACGTCTGGAGCAACCAGGGAAGCCCAATTAAAGTTAGAGTTGCCTTCTTGGGGACCCACAGGTCAACGGACCAGGGATCGCGAAGGGACCTCGAGAGGAATCACAAAATGGCGGCCCACGGAACACTCGTTGAGTGTTGGCCAGCAATCTTCGGTGTAATTACTGCTCGGGGTCAGTGCTACAAGTAACCCAAAGCTCAGCCTCAGGGGTCGCCGGAAAGCTGATGCTTCTGCAACTGGTCGCGGTGTCCAGGGGTTCGGGTTGCACGAGGGATACGGGCCTCAGACTTGCTGTGGGCACAGATCGACCTCAGAGACCTCGGGAACCCACCTCCTGTGTGGCAATATTCTTCGGAGTCCTTCGGAGCTGCGGAGATGCCAACCGGTCAGTTGCGTTAAAGGTGCCTGCCTTGCAGGGGAGTAACTCCTTTACTCCAAGGGAGATTCTTCAGTCATCCAGCGTAGTGTAGATCGTCGAAGTACTTGGTTTCTGTGTCAGAGTTTAGTCCAGGTGTAATCTAAAGTCCTGTAGTCAGGGGTTCCTACTTTATACCCAAGGAAGGGGTGGGACAAATTCTGGGGACCCACCTATGGGAGGGTCAGGAAAGAGGGGTGGCTACACCCATTTCCTTTGTCCAGTTTCGCACCAGAGCAGGGGCTGGTAGCCCCTGCAACCGGTTTGAGCTGGACTATGCACAGGGACACCAAATGTGCCCCCAGTACAGACTTCAAAGCACTCTTGGAGTGCACCCACCCAGCCCCAATACACTAAAGCCTGTCTGGGAGGTGGTCACACCTCCCTGTGACAGGAAACCTATTGTCCAGGCCTCCCCTGCCGGAGTTTCGTCCAGCAGCAGGAGGGCAGACTCGTGTCTGTGGCTGCAGCACCATTTTGTGATGCCAGGGTTCTGTTAAGCTAGTACCGGGTGTACCGATGGTGCCATGTTTCTCCCTCTAGTAGGGTGGAATCATACCTCCCACCCCAGTTACTGGGATGGAGGTATGATTCCAAAGTGTTTGACACCAAACACGACATGTTTCCATGCAGCCATTCTCAAGTTAGCATTTACCGCGAGGTTATAATGCACTTAAGAGTATATGGTTGGCTGCATCACAAACAACCCCGGAATGAAGATTCCGAAAGCTGCAGAGGGGCTCTGCTCATGCATGGGCACCCTCTCACATGAAACCCAGCACCCTGCCTTCAGGATTGTTAAGGCCTGCCATAGGGGTGACTGATAGGTTTACACGTGCAGTGATATGGAGAGATATAGGGAACCTATATCTCAGTAAGGGGTGGATACACCACCTTACACAGGTTGCTGTAGCAGACCTGTTGTGTCATTTTGGATGGCCTCTCAGGGGTGGCATAATACATGCTGCAGCCCCTGGGAGGCCTCTGGGGTACCTATGCTCTGGGTACATAGTATACCATATAATAGGGACTTATAAGGGTACCCCAGAATCCAATCTGGAGTGTACCTAAAGTACATGCAATCAATTTAGAGTAGAAAGCAGATAGACTGGGGTCCTGATTAGCAGGGCCTCAGTCTGGCTAAGTCGAAAAACAGTGAAACAGCAGCAAAAAGTGGGGGTAACTATAAGAAGCAGATCCTACTCTCCTACACAACCCCCCAAACGTCAGGACATTAAACTAACCTTGACCAGTTGAGTCTTCATGTTCTAAGTGGAAATATCTGGAGAATCCATCTGCATTGGCATGGTTACTCCCAGGTCTATGTTCCACTGTATAGTCCATCCCCTGTAGGGAAATGGACCACCTCAAAAGTTTGGGGTTTTCACCCTTCATCTGCTTTAGCCATAAGAGGGGCTTGTGGTCTGTCTGAACAATGAAGTGAGTGCCAAACAAGTATGGCCTCAGCTTCTTCAAGGCCCAAACCACAGCAAAGGCCTCCCTCTCAATGGCTGATCAACGTTTCTCTCTAGGGGTCAACCTTCTGCTAATAAAAGCTACTGGCTGATCCTGACCTTCATCATTCAATTGTGATAACACAGCCCCTACCCCCAACTCAGATACATCTGTTTGGACAATGAATTGCTTGGAGTAATCAGGACTTTGCAGAATGGGAGCAGTGCACATGGCCTGCTTCAGGTCATCAAATGCCTTTTGACAGGTAACTGTCCACTGAACTTTCTTTGGCATTCTTTTAGAAGTTAAGTCATTCAAAGGGGTCACTATGGATCCATACCCTTTGACAAATCTTCTATAGTACCCAGTCAGGCCCAAGAAAGCTCTGACCTGAGTCTGGGTGGTTGGAGCAACCCAGTCCATGATGGTCTGGATTTTGCTCTGCAATGGTTGAACCTGGCCTCCACCCACAAGGTGGCCCAGGTACACAACCTGACTCTGCCCTATCTGGCACTTGGTGGCCTTGATTGTTAGGCCTGCTTTCTGCAGGGCCTCCAAAACATTTCGCAGGTGGACCAGGTGATCCTCCCAGGTGGAGCTAAAGACAGCAATATCATCTAGATATGCTGCACTATAGGCTTCCAGGCCTGTAAGGACTTTGTTCACCAACCTTTGAAAAGTGGCAGGTGCATTTTTCAAACCAAAGGGCATCACCACAAATTGGTAGTGCCCACTAGGGGTAGAAAATGCTGTTTTGGCTTTTGCATCCTCAGCTAATCTGATTTGCCAGTAGCCAGCTGTCAGGTCAAATGTGCTGAGAAACTTGGCTGAGGCCAAAGGGTCTATGAGCTCATCTGCCCTAGGGATTGGATGGGCATCAGTCCTAGTGACTGCATTGAGACCTCTGTAGTCTACACAAAACCTCATCTCTCTCTTACCACCCTGGGTGTGAGGTTTAGGCACTAAGACTACTGGACTAGCCCAAGAGCTATCTGAGGGTTCAATCACACCCAAATCCAACATCTTCTGGACTTCAGTCCTGATGCAGTCCCTGACATGGTCAGGTTGCCTGTAAATCTTATTTTTAACAGGCAGACTGTCCCCAGTGTCCACTTCATGAGTGCACCAGGTAGTCTGACTTGGAGTCAGAGAGAACATATGTCTGAACTGATTGAGAACTTTTCTGCAATCAGTTTGCTGCTGGTCAGTGAGACTGCCTGCCAAGGCTACACCATCAACTGATCCATCATCAGGGTTCTGTGAGAGCAGGTCAGTGAGTGGATCACTCTCTTCCTCCTGTCCCTCATCAGTAGCCATGAGCAAGCCGATGTCTGCCCTGTCAACATATGGTTTCAGTCTGTTGACATGGAGCACCCTGTGGGGGCTCCTGGGAGTTCCAAGGTCCACCAGATAGGTAACCTCTCCATTCTGTTCAACAATGGTATGGGGGCCACTCCACTTGTCTTGGAGGGCTGCTGGGGCCACAGGTTCCAACACCCATACTTTCTGTCCTGGCTGATAAACAGTCAGCACAGCCTTTTGGTCATGCCAGGCCTTTTGCAATTCCTGGCTAGCCTCAAGGTTTTTAGTTGCCTTCTTCATGTACTCAGCCATCCGGGAGCGGAGACCAAGTACATAGTCCACAATATCCTGTTTAGGGGGTTTGAGAGGTAACTCCCATCCCTCCTTCACTAGACACAATGGACCCCTAACTGGATGTCCAAACAGAAGCTCAAACGGGCTGTTACCAACCCCCTTCTGTGGAACCTCTCTGTAGGCAAAGAGAAGGCAAGGCAAAAGTATGTCCCCATCTGCGCCTAAGCTTTTCTGGGAGACCTTTAATTATGCCCTTTAAGGTTTTGTTGAACCTTTCAACTAAACCATTGCATTGTGGGTGATAGGGGGTGGTAAATGTATAATTTACTCCACACTCCTTCCACATAGCAGTCAAGTAACTAGACATGAAGTTTGCATCTCTGTCTGATACTACCTCCTTAGGAAAACCCACCCTGGAAAAGATTCCCAGGAGGGACCTTGCCACCACAGGAGCTGTGGTGGTCCTGAGGGGAATTGCTTCTGGGTACCTAGTGGCATGGTCCACCACCACCAGGATAAATCTGTGCCCAGATGCTGTTTGAGGATCTAGGGGACCAACAATGTCAATCCCTACCCTCTCAAAGGGAACACCCACCACAGGTAGTGGTATCAGGGGGCCTTTGTAGTGCTACCTGCCTTACCACTGGCTTGACAGGTGACACAGGAGCGACAAAACTCCTTGGTGTCTTCAGACATATGAGGCCAATGAAAGTGAGGGACAATTCTGTCCCAAGTCTTGTTTTGGCCTAGGTGACCTGATAAGGGAATATCATGTGCTAGGGTCAAGAGGAAGCTCCTAAACTTCAGAGGTATAACCAACCTCCTGGTGGCTCCAGGCTTGGGGTCTCTACACTCTGAGTAAAGGAGTCCATCATCCCAATAGATCCTATGGGACCCACTAGCACTCCCAGCAGCCTCAGCAGCAGCTTGCTGTCTGAAGGGTTCAAGAGAGGGGCAGCTCAGTTGCTCCTGGCTCAGATCTGCCCTGGAAGGGCACCCTGTCCACAAGAACTCAACCTGATCAGGTTCAAGCTCCTCTGGGACAGTTCCTTCTTCAGGACTGAGATCATCTCCCTCAAGAGACGGATCTGCATTCTGAGGCAGGGGGGAAGACACTGCCTTAACCCTACTGCTCCTCCTCTTGGGAGGCACCTGGTCCATTCTTCCAGGATCCAGGGCCTGTTCAGTTTTTGACATTTTTGCCTGTGACCTGGTCATAGCAAACACATCTGCAGGGATGCCCAACATTTCTGCATGGGTCCTGAGCTCAACTTCAGCCCAAGCTGAAGTTTCCAAATCATTTCCAAGCAAGCATTCAACAGGGAGGTCTGCACTTACCACAACCTTCTTAGGGCCATTTACCCCTCCCCAGGAGAAATTAACAACTGCCAGGGAATGGTCTGTCCTGACATTGCTAGCATTGGTCACTTGGTACATTTCACCAAGTATGATCTGCTCAGGGGCTACAAGATCTTTTGTCACCATTGTGACACTTGCTCCTGTGCCCCTGAATGCCAAAGCCTCTTTTCCATTAATCAAGGGCTGCTGTCTGTATTTGCCCAGATTACTGGGACTCACATAGGAGGACATATCCATGCCTCCATCACAGATCAGTACAGTCTGAGTTGGAACTCTGACTAGGCCAGAGTCCATCTCAGATCCCAGGGTTAACCCTACTACACCCTTATTTGGAACACCACCACTTGGAGCTGAACTAGGGTGAACAGTTGCCTTAGGGGCAATGGTGGCTGGAGTTGAGTCTTTGGCCTTGGTACAATCACTAGTCCAATGGGTTTTCTGTTTACAGATTTTACACCATGGTTTCTTTTGGCCTTTTCCTTTGTTAGATTGGGACTCCCCACCAGATGCAGATTTTTGGGGCCCTTGAGAAGACTTCTGGTCTTTATCCTTCTCCCCACCCTTATCAGAGTTTTTAGAATCTTGCTTCTTGGAGTCACCACCTTGGTTCTGAACCTTCTGCCTCACCCTGGTTCTGACCCAATTGTCTGCCTTCTGACCCAATTCTTGGGGAGAGGTCAGATCAGAGTCCACCAGGTACTGATGCAACAGTTGATTTTGATAGTTATTAAGGATCTGCTCTCTCATGATTAAATTATGCAATCCTTTGAAATCACACACCTTACTGCCAAGTAACCAGCCTTCCAGAGCCTTAGTAGCACAATCAACAAAGTCAATCCAGTCCTGAGTCTGTGCCTTTTGGGTATCTCTGAACTTTAACCTGTATTGTTCAGAGGTTAGGCCAAACCCCTCAATCAGAGCACTCTTCAGGACTTTGTAATTGTCAGCATCCTCTTCTCTTACAGTGAGGAGCTTGTCTCTACCTTTGTCTGCAAAGGAGAGCCACAAGATTGCTGCCCACTGCTCCTGAGGGACCCTCTGTACCTTACAGGCCCTCTCCAGTGCAGTTATCCATTTGTGGATGTCATCCCCACTCTGGTAGGGAGGGACAATCGTGTTCAGGTTCCTATGGTCATGAGGATGATCTCTACCTCTAGGGACACTGTTGCTGCCACCATGGGGCTCTAGCCCCAACTTCTGAGAAGCTCTCTGAAGCTCCAGGGATTCCCTGTCTAAGGCCAATTGCTCTCTCTTGATTCTGAGCTTAGCTCTCTCAAACTCAAGCAGTTGGCATTTCTTCTCATAAGAGGATGCCCTTTTATGAGAAGCAGAGGACCCTATTGACGTACCAGAATGATTAGATTCCTGAGAAGGAGATCTTGATCTTCTAGGTAGACTATTAACCCTTCCAGGTGGGATAAAGAGAACCCCACTGGGGTCTCCTTCCTCACCTTCAGGAAGAATTGAATTTTCCAGGTTGGAATCATTTTGATCCTCCTGGCCAGCATCAGAGTCTGGGTCATAGTAGTGTTCACTACCTGGCCTTTCCTCTTCAGCTGCCCCACCCCTTTGCCAACCTCATCAGACCCTGGGGTCTTTCTGAGGTCATCTGCTAACAACAACTGTATGAGGTGTTGTGTGGATGGGCTTTTCCCTGTCTTCAATTTCCTAGAGGCACACATAGTCCTCAATTCTTGGTATGAGACCTGGTAATACTTAGTTGGGAGAGACCCACTGGTTTCTGCCCTTGAAGACATGACTAGCGTGGTGTGGTGTATGCACCTACCTACTCTAGTGGGGCCTACTAAACTCTCTTGAGTTGTAGAAAGGGTGTGCTAAGCCCTTGACACACAACTCTAAGTTCAGTAGAACTTACTGTATTCTAAACTTGATTTATATGTACCTATGTACCTATAGTGGTTTTCAGTTAGTCACTCAAAGAGATTATCTGGTAAAGCAATAGCAAGCTTGAATCCAACCGCTGCACACCAATGTGAGAAGTTGGCCTGGCATATGCTGTCCACTAGTTATAGTGGGCACCTTGCACCAGTCCAAACGACCCTTATTGATGATAGGTTTAAAGACAACCTTTATTGAAAGCTATCCTAGCGGTAGCTATGGAGAGCAGCATTCAGGCTAAGTCTTGAAGGAGTGTAAAGCAGCTTGGTTTACCAGATTATAACCTCTTGAATGACCAAATGAAAGGAGAACCACACCAGGTATATATAAAATATATGTATTTATTTCTAAACACTCACTACTAATCTCTTTATGAGATTAGAGTCCAAGATACACAATATCACAGTATTAAAACGACAGTAAATAGCACAATATACAATGGGCCCCAGGGGGGACCAAACCATATATTAAGAAAGTGGTATAAGAACCACGACTTGACTAGACACAGTGCCTAGAGCACGTAGAATCGCTGGGACCCCAAGGAACCACCCAAGGTAGTGACACAGGAGACCCACGGGGGACGTGTGCAGTGTGAGAACACAGCTGCGAGCGCCGTAGGATTCTATGAGGAAAGTCGCGGTTGGAATTTTTAAGCAAAAGGACACTTAGGAGAGGACTTTGAGCAAACCCCTTTAGACTTAAGGGGTTCTAGGGCCAACACCCACGGGAGCACCGGAGTACTCGAGTTACCTCACCCAGGGAAGCCAGGTGCATAGGTGTCAAAGGGTGTCGGGAATCGTCGTTGTTTTCAATGGCGATCTGCTGCAAAGTGCTGCTGCCGTGAAGAAGAAAAGTGTCCGGGATGATCCAAGCCTGGATCGAAGATGTGAAGAACCTGAAAGCAGAGGGGACAGAGTCTGGGTCACTAGCCAGTGACCAGGAGCGGAGCAATCAAATGCTCACCGATGTCGGGTGCTTCAGGTGCGAAGAGGTGAAGCTTGACTCTGCAGCCACGGGCTCCAGGAGACGTCGAGGATGACCAGGAGCCGGATTCGAGCTGTCCCACGAAGGATGTCGAGTGCTGAGGTGTCGGTGCTCGGATTGAACACAACAAACCTTGGCAACAGCAACCCACGCAGGAAGAGAAAAGATGCTTCTGTGAGGACCAGCCAGGTCCTGGGGACTCCCCAAGCGATGGAGAGTCAGGGCACATCTGGTGCAACCAGGGAAGCCAAATAAAAGTTAGAGTTGCCTTCTTGGGGACCCACAGGTCAACGGACCAGGGATCGTGAAGGGACCTCGAGAGGAATCACAAAATAGTGGCCCACGGAACACTCGTTGAGTGTAGGTCAGCAATTTTCGGTATAATTACTGCTCGGGGTCAGGGCTACAAGTAACCCAAAGCTCAGCCTCAGGGGTCGCCGGAAAGCTGATGCTTCTGCAACTGGTCGCGGTGTCCAGGGGTTCGGGTTGCACGAGGGATACGGGCCTCAGACTTGCTGTGGGCACAGATCGACCTCAGAGACCTCGGGAACCCACCTCCTGTGTGGCAATATTCTTCGGAGTCCTTCGGAGCTGCGGAGATGCCAACCGGTCAGTTGCGTTAAAGGTGCCTGCCTTGCAGGGGAGTAACTCCTTTACTCCAAGGGAGATTCTTCAGTCATCCAGCGTAGTGTAGCTCGTCGAAGTACTTGGTTTCTGTGTCAGAGTTTAGTCCAGGTGTAATCTAAAGTCCTGTAGTCAGGGGTTCCTACTTTATACCCAAGGAAGGGGTGGGACAAACTCTGGGGACCCACCTATGGGAGGGTCAGGAAAGAGGGGTGGCTACACCCATTTCCTTTGTCCAGTTTCGCGCCAGAGCAGGGGCTGGTAGCCCCTGCAACCGGTTTGAGCTGGACTATGCACAGGGACACCAAATGTGCCCCCAGTGCAGACTTCAAAGCACTCTTGGAGTGCACCCACCCAGCACCAATACACTAAAGCCTGTCTGGGAGGTGGTCACACCTCCCTGTGACAGGAAACCTATTGTCCAGGCCTCCCCTGCCGGAGTTTCGTCCAGCAGCAGGAGGGCAGACTCGTGTCTGTGGCTGCAGCATCCATTTTCTGATGCCAGGGTTCTGTTAAGCTGGTACCGGGTGTACCGTTGGTGCCATGTTTCTCCCTCTAGTAGGGTGGAATCATACACGACATGTTTCCATGCAGCCATTCTCAAGTTAGCATTTACTGCGAGGTTATAATGCACTTAAGAGTATATGGTTGGCTGCAACACAAACAACCCCGGAATGAAGATTCCGAAAGCTGCAGAGGGGCTCTGCTCATGCATGGGCACCCTCTCACATGAAACCCAGCACCCTGCCTTCAGGATTGTTAAGGCCTGCCATAGGGGTGACTGATATGTTTACACGTGCAGTGATATGGAGAGATATAGGGAACCTATATCTCAGTAAGGGGTGGATACACCACCTTACACAGGTTGCTGTAGCAGACCTGGTGTGTCATTTTGGGTGGCCTCTCAGGGGTGGCATAATACATGCTGCAGCCCCTGGGAGGCCTCTGGGGTACCTATGCTCTGGGTACATAGTATACCATATACTAGGGACTTATAAGGGTACCCCAGAATCCAATCTGGAGTGTACCTAAAGTACATGCAATCAATTTAGAGTAGAAAGCAGATAGACTGGGGTCCTGATTAGCAGGGCCTCAGTCTGGCTAAGTCGAAAAACAGTGAAACATCAGCAAAAAGTGGGGGTAATTATAAGAAGCAGATCCTACTCTCCTACAAGCTGCATTTATATTTCATTCCTATCAAGTATGGGCCACCACTTCCTGTACACACACATACCTGAGGCGATACTGGACATGTAGGTTCACTCCCTAGGCGATGGCCCCTTACGAACTGATGACGTGAAACGTCAGTGGTCTTAACGATCGCGTCAAGCAAGTTACAGTGCTCTGCTTAGCTAAATGGCAGGGCCTCGTGGCCCTGCACTTGCAGGAGACCCACCTACTCTGCACTAATTGCCCTTTCCTGGCCCGTTATGGGTTTCATAGGATCTTTCATGCAGAACACACTAGGGGGTCCAGGGATAGAGCGGTGCTCCTCCATAAAACATTCCTGCTAGTGGTTTCACAGGTCCACCTAGATTCTCTGGGGAGGTATGTTGTGGTGGAGGGTACACTGCATGGGCGCATACAACACTTAATTAGTGTACATATCCCTCCCACCTTTGTGCACCGTACCTTGGAGGATCTGCAGTTGCAGATTCTTCGACTCCCTCACGAGACAATATTCATTGGTGGAGATTTTAACAATATTATAGTCACCAAGGAAGACTCATAAGGGTTGGATGCTGCTAGGACTTGAGAGAGTAGGGAGTCACACAGCTGGTCAGACAGCCTGGGTCTCTGTGATGCTTTGAGGGTATGGAATCATGGAACTTCGACTTATACTCTGGGCCCCCATGGGTTCCCAATGGAATATTCTAAACACTTCCAGGCCCACCTAATGCCTCACCTTCTCAGCCTTTATCAGGAGGAGGTGCATAGGGCATAGTCTCCTCCTGAGCTTGACTTGGCGACCATTGTGGTCTTGCCTACACCTGGCCAATCCTTGGCTCAATGTGCGTTGTATCGCCTGATCTCGTTCATTAACTCAGAGGCAAAAATCGTTGCAAATGTGGTGGCTAACCGGCTGCTCATGGACCTCCTGTTCCTGTTCCACCCTGACCAGTGCAGGTGTATGCCCTGTAGGAGTACTAGGTACTGCCTCTGCAGGGTACACATGGTGCTGGTGTGTCTTTCTCTACTGGGGGACCCATCGGCTCTTCTTCTTTTGGATTCTGAGAAGGCCTTTGATTCTGTTAGGGCCTTCTTGTAGGAGGTTTTGATTAGGGTGGGCCTAGGGCCTAAATTCCGGGCTTTTCTTCTGGTGCTCTATTCTAACCCCTAGGTTTGGGTCAATGGCACATTGACTGCTTCTTCATGATCGTCCAGGGCACCCGTTAAGCTTGCCCACTGTCGCCACTTTTGCTTGCCCTGGTGATTGAGCCATTGGCGGCATAGATTTGATGCGATGCTCAGATCTGGGGCTTTGACTGGGGGGTGGGGATGAAAGATTGCATTGCGCTCTATGCTGATGACGTGCTTTTGTACATTTCTCATCCAATGCTCACAATTCATCAGGTGCTGCAGATCCTTGGCCTCTATGTGGACGCCTCGGGTCTTACCAGTAGCTGGTCTAAATCAGTCTTGGTCTCCCTAAAGGGGCCGCCGATTGATGCAGAATGGTCGGCGTGGCTTGAGGTGCGCAGACTGAGTTTTCATTACTTGGGAATGTACGTAGCTCTGGAAACGGGTCTAACGCTTGCGCCCCCTCCCCCCCCCCCCCTTGGATGCATCAGGCCTCCTGCCTAGCAGATTTTAGCGGCTGGGATAGGATAGGAATATTCACTGTGGGTGATGTTTGGTAGGGGGGGCACCTTAAGTCCTATCACATGTTGGAGAAAATGTTTGGCCAGCACAGGTCTCAGTTTTTTAGATACCTGCAGTTGTGCCATGCCCTGGAGCAACACCGCGGTTCCCTGGGAAATGTTCCTGAATGCAGCCCGCTGGAGTCGCAGATCCTCTTGGGACCCATTGAAGAGAAGGGGATTTCACAGATTTATAAATCCCTCAAAGTTTATTCCGCGGATTTATTTACGACCCTAAAGGCTTGATGGGAAAAGTGGGTGGGGCCCCTTGATTATTCTGACTGCAAGGATGCTCGTATGGCACCTAGGGTACAGGTCATTTCCTCACAGCTGCGGCTCATCCTGTTCAATTACTTACACCTTTTCCTATAAGACACCAGAGCGGCTTTGGCGCGCGGGTGTACAAGAGTCGTCAGCATGCTGGCGCTGTTTGGAGACACCTGATCACTTCTACCACATGGTGTAGGAATGTCTGGTGATTGCGAGGTATTTGGGTAGGGTACTTTTCGTCATGCCCAGGGTGCTTGTAAGGCCTATCAATAGCTCACTGGTGCTTGTTCTGTTTGGAGTCCTGGAGGGAGTGTGTGAAGTCATTAGGGATATGACTTTGGTGGGGATTTGGATGGCATTGGCAAAGAGAGATATTGCTAAATGGTGGAGGTTGGCCTCTCCTCCTTCGGTAGTACCCTGGAAACAAGCGATGGATTGGTGTACCACGCAAAGACAAAGCTGTGTATACCAAAAAAACATGCAAAGGTATGGTGAAAGTGAATGGCATATCATGGGATGTTTTATGTATATGCTCTTAAGTGGTGTGTTGATGTACACTCAGTGGTTTTTATTCCATACTCCGGCCTCTATTGAACTTGTACAGCAACAGTATTGGTCACATATTGAAGGAGAACTGACTGAAAAGGCTCTAGCCAGAAGTCTAGTGGCTAACTATCTCATCCGCAAGCAGATTCCTGGTTTTGAGAAATACTAGGACTGGTTCTTCCCAGAATTGAAACGGTACCTTCACTTAAGATTTAGATTGGGGATTTCTCCAACCAAGTTCTACTTATCCCGGTTTGAAGCGAAACACAAGGGGACCATGGTTTGTGATTGCGCTATGTGGGGAGCAGATTATATTAAGCACTTAATTTTATTCTGTATGAATCCCACCCAGGCATGGAAGCTCTGGATACTCCTGTAATGTAGGCAAAAAGGTACGCATTCTAAGAAAGAATCAATGACCCTCTACTTAAGAACTAAGGAGGAATTTGTCATACTTTAGTATTGTTCTTCTTATGGGCAGTGTGGGCAGAAATTAAAAATTGGATTGTGTCTCAACATATCGGCAACACCTAACAGGGCCATTTGGATACAGTTGCTGGTTTTTACCCGGTTTTATGTGTTGTGTAGGTGGGGCCATTGGAGTTTTTAACAGGCATTTTTTTGTTTTTATGAATTTGTATTTAATGTGTAGTGTAAGGCTCTTATGCTGATAACAATAAAGAACTTACCATTGTAGAAGTTCTTCCAGGGTGTGATTCAAACTCTCTGTCTGTCCATTAACCTGAGGATGCAAGTAAGAGATTAGTACTCTTTGAATACTCAATTTCACGCAAAAGGATTTTTAAAAATTTGAAATATATTGTGAGCCTTGTTCAGAAATGATTTTAACTGGGAAACCTTGTAGATCTCTGAGTAAAAAAACCAGAGCCATCTTTGATGCAGAAGAAAACTTCGGCAATGCAGACAAATGAGCCATCTTATGGAAAGAATCCCATGATCATTATAGTTTTACAGCCTTGAGGTGCAGGTAAATCCACTATAAAGTCTGTGGAACTAATTTCCCAAGTGTTGCAACCTGCAGTGATGGCTGAAGGGATGTCCCCAGCCAGACAGAAGTACTGCTCCCGTCAAGGGCAGGTGATTACACCCGATGGATAACCCATGCTCACCCTTGTGTAGTTTGGCACTGAGCATTCAAGCTTACTCCAGAGGCAATGTGTAAAGCAAAGGCACAGCAGCTACTTGCAATAAATACACTGAGCGTCATAAAAGAGACTTCACACAACATGTATGTAAAAATGTTTATATTCAACACACATATTCAATCCTTATACCATGACCATCATATACGTTTGGGCATAAAACACATTTGGAAATATTACCAGCAGTACCAGGCCCACTCGTTTTGTTATGGTATCAATATTATGGATAATTCTGAATCCATCCCCCTCTCCCCCCCTCAATTGAGAAAGAGCACCCTTATGCGGTGCAGGATATCAAAATTATGGAAAATAGAACACAGTTTAGCAGCACTGCGTGCCGAAGCCACGCGGGAAAACCCAATGTTAAAAGGTATTATGCTTTTGGCAACAATCAACATATAATGCAGCACCGCTGGCCAGTGTCGGGAATCACAGATGGTCAACACACTCCCACTCCCACATACTCACTCTGCACCACTACGCGGTGCAACAGATATCAGCCAGTCTCTACAGCACACTGTTAAACACACATAAGTACTCAGCACCCTAATGCGGTGTCAATTGTACCCAGCAGGTCAATGCTTCACCCTCTGCAGACTCCGTGGCCCAAGCCTCCCTCCAACCTCTAGTTCACCCCGATAACCAACCCCGCCTCCCAGACTCAGGGCCACAAGTGGCCGAAGTCACACTTAGTCTGGGTTGTCAGGAAGCAGGTGGGAATATGTAACAGTTTTAATTAGGAGGAAGGTGTGAACAAGGGAGAGGTTAGCAGCTACATGTCTCGAAACACAAAGGAGTCACGCAGTCTCATGACCTGCTTCTGAACTGTCTCCGAAGCGTTTCTTCAACCAAGTCAATCCCTCTCACTACTAGCTCGCGCCAAAACATCTTCAGGATGGGCCAGGTGTGCAGAAGGCAGTTGGTCTGCTGCGATAAGGGTCAACAAGGGAACAACCAATGAATGGGGAGTAACACAGGGGAGTCTCTCGATAAGATGAGGCGCCCTAATCAGTACACAATGATCCGTGCCATGCACAGGCAATCCGGTCACAGCACCTGGTGCACGTTGTTATGAGTCGCACCAGACACTCCAAATTCCAAACATGATGTGGGAAAGGAGGCACAATGGCCGGTGCATGTTGAGATGTATTGCACCAGGCAATTCCAGTCAGACACAGCAAAGAGATGCAATTCCGTAACTACATGGAAAGGAGGCACTGCGTTTAGTGATTGATGATACAGCTGCACCAGACCAGTATGGTCACACACACAGGCGCAAGTGCAGCAGAGCCACATAAGGTAGAAATGAGGCACTACTCTGGGTACAGCCCTCCCTGAGGGTTGCACCCTGTGGATCGGACACCACACGCAATTAGCATGCAGTTAGCATGTTGCACAGAGAGATGCAGCACGATCGACTAAACGGGCCACGCGGGGTCCTGCAAACGGTGAACCCGCTCACCAGCAACTAGACGCTTATGAGACGGGGTCCCCACAGTACAGGAATCACACGTCTTAGATGCGGGCACGATTTCTGGTGCTCCGCACTAGACAATCCGGTCTCCAGTCACGTCTTAGCTGGCACCACGTTGCCAGTTGAGATTCAGAAGCCGAGGTGGGCACTTGAGAGGGCACCGCTCTCCAGATGTCACAAGTAGATGATGTAGGTCCCTCATAGAAGATCTTTGATGTCCCTGAGATTTCCGAGAGAACAGGAGACCTGCGGTTGGGCCCTTGGAGAGCAGACTTCAGGGCACCACACTTCAACAGGTCCTCGGCCCAGGCCAGCCTCTATTCGGACAGTTATCCTCCATGTGCACAACAGAGTCCTCTGACAATGTGCACCACGCAGTCCGGGTTCTCAGGTCCCTCGTCCCAACAAGCGAATCTCACCCTTTGCTGAAGGATGGCACCCGTAGTTATAGTGTTGTGTGTCTTTGAAGTTGGGCGTGGTTTAGGGGGTTTCCCATTGAATCACAGATGTCTCCCCTAAATTGTAGGTCTGTCTGCCATGGGGCCATGGAATACAGATCTTAATCTTTAATGGGGACATTCTCCAGACCCTAGAGGCTAAGTGTCACAACTTTAATCTTCAATCTATCCCATTTGGCCCTCTAATGGCAGAGGTCCGGTTCCCATGGGATGCCCATAGTTTATGGCTGTTAATTGGGGAATGTACAGATGTGCTTCACCCGACCCCTGGGGTCCACTGGAGCCAGACACCATGGTCCCTGAGACTCTTGGAACTTAGAAATGTCCATATTCTATGAGTGACATTTCTACGCGAGTTATGCTAGTACCCCCTTTACCAATCGAAAGGGCTTTGCACTGTGAATCCATTGATATGAAACATCATGAGGCTGCTCCACTGCAATCCACTATTGCAGTCTCAAGTAATGTCAATCACTTCCCCATGTCAACCTATGGGAAGAGCAGGCCTCATAGGTAGTGAAAACACACATAGGTATTCCTCACTACCTAGGTGCACGTGCGCCATTGCACACACTGACCTGCGATGGCAGGAGGGACACATAGTTCCCAGCACCAGTGGTGCAAGTGCGCCCGCCCGAGTCTGCACAGAAGACTGGACATGGGTTTAACTAATACGCGTGTCTGTGCGTTGGCAGGCGGCACATGCAATCATGGATGCCCTAGGTGCGGGTGCATACTCACAACGGCCTACAATGGAATGCTGCCCATGAGTTTAATCATGATAGATACCAATGCGCACCTACCAGTCTGCAATGACAGATCGGCCGGTGTTTCAGAACATGGAATCAGTGCCACTTCCCAACATGGATAGAAAGGGCACGCACACATTCATGTGTCAAGGACAGGGCGGCCACATGGCTTACCCAGGCCCTAGCACCTTTGGTGCAGGGGTGCGCACAACAATCTGCTCGTACCAGCCAGACATGGGTGGACCCCCTTTCGGGTGCGATTGCGCGCTCCAGACCAGCGATGGCGCACTGGTTACCTTGCTGCTAGCACCATGGGCGCAAGTGCACAGACACAGGCCAGCACCGGCAAGCCTAACCCGGAGGGATACAGGTATACGTCCATCAGCCATTCAGCCCACAATGGCAGGCCGAACACATATCCAAAATGTCATAGGTGCCATGGCGCATCCTTCAGCCTGCCACCGCAGGCTGGACACTGTCCAAAACAGCATCATGCCGGTGAGCACACCCCAGTCTGCGTTGGCAGACCAGTCCATGATCCGGAACAGCGTGTCAGCGCCTCTTCCTAAGCAGTGTAGGAAGGCGCACACACTTCCACACGGCCTTGACAATGAGGCCATGCGCAGGGCTCCAAGCCACTCCAGAGAATCAGCAACACCACCGGAGTATCCATGGGTACATCCAAACTCTAAGGCAGGGGAAGCCCCATATTGGGGGGTTACTCACCACCTGGGCAGGGAACATCCATGTGCGCCAACTGCTCTTTCAGCCTTCCCCCCAACGGAGCCCATCAGGGCTTCCCTGGGGGAGGGGCGCCCTCCTGCTATGGGACAACCCACTCAGGGTTGGCTGAGGTGTATGTGGTGCCAACCTAGGCAGGGGCGCAATGGCGCCCCCAAAGGCTTGTCATGGCAGACCTGAAATAGGGTTGACAGCTATCTGGTGGGTAGCAGACTCAATGCTACATCCCACTACTAGCCAGTGCCGTACCCGCACCGAGTATCTGGTGTACCTACTTACAGGGTGCACGGAGGTTCGGCACCTAAAACCTATCGTATACGTACCCGAGCCCAATATGGGCAAGGTGGGCATGCACACCTTTCCTCTGCCGTACAAATGGAAGGTGCCCAGTTTCCTAAGGTTATACAGAGAGTGCCGGTAAAGACTAGGAGGAAAAAGCGAAAAGTTTTAGGGGTAATTTCCCCCAAGGAGGCCATGTCCAACACCAAGGGTTTGTAGGTTACTCAGTACAGGAAGTAACTATATAAAAGGTAGTGATGAAGTCCTTTGATCTGTAAACAAACTTAGTCCAGGAAATTTAATGTAAGGTCAGCAACAAATTCTTGGGTGGGAAACCTTTCCATACATTCAAGTAACTTAATTTCCAGATAGTATTGAGATAAGCTTTCATCAAACATTTTACAAGTTCCAGGAATGTCATTGACTGAAAATCGTACAGCTCAAAAATAGCCCATCTAGCTTGTCAGATATTTCTGCACTCAATATTTGCTACTTCTGATGATCTGTATGAACAGCTACCTTGAACTCAGCACCCAGAAGGAAATGTTTCCATTCAATAAAGGCCTCCTTGATGACCAATAGGTCATTTTTCAACAAGAATGATTGAATTCTGCTGGAGTAAATTTCCGAGAAAAATAGGCAATTGAATGTTCCATCCCATCTGGTCCTTCTTGTATCAGAACTGTCCTGATTGCCTGGTCAGAGGCATCAATTTCAGGAATGAATGGTTTGCACAAATCTGATTGCAAAATAGGAGCCTGAGCAAATTCTTCTTTTAGTTTGTTAAAAGCTAGAGCAGCTTGAGAGTTAATTTGAAAATTATATTCTTTTTAAAAGATCAATGATTGGTGTGAAGATCTCAAAAAAGGTTCAAGTAAATTTACAATAGTAGTTTGCCTGATGAGAAAATTTTGAGTTTCTTTAATAGATATTGGTATTGGCTAATCCATAGTAGCCTCGCTTTTTGGGAGTCCATTGAAAGGCCTTCAGCAGAGAGAACATAACCCAAAGGCCTTTTTAAAAAATACACTTCTCGGGTTTCGCCAGAAACTTAGGTTGAACTAGGTACAGTCAGGCCTCCTTAATATAATATGAATGGCCTTTAGTATCTTAAGAAAACACGAGGACGTCATCCAGGTAAACTACCATTCAATGGAGAATAGGATCGGAGAATATAGTATTCGTACAACGTCGGATAACTGCTGGAGGATTGCAAAAGCAAAAAAGCATGCCTCGATCTTTGTAGTGCTGCAAAAGTGTTCCAAAGGCAGTTTTCCACTCATCTGCTTTTATTCAAATATGGTGATGTGTCCCTCTCAGCACCAGTTTTATGAAGATCTCTGCGCCTTGGACTGCTTCTAGAATGTCCGATATTAGGGGCATAAGCTAACGGTCCATAGCAATGACTTGATTTAGCCCACAATATACAATGCAAGGTCAAAGTTTGGTTACATTTTTTTCCAGAACAGAAAAATGGTGCCCCTGCTGGAGACTTTGATAATACAACTAATCTATTCTTTTAATTGGCAGAGCAGTTTTCTTAAGAAGAGACAGTGAAAAACTCTGACCAGACAGCACAATGGCATCTGGTACCAGGTGAATAGAACAGTCAAATAGTCAGTGAGGTGTTAGTTCCTTTTATTTTGCTTCAGAAAAAACCACTGAAAACACTGAGGCACTCATTTAAAGCTTCGTGGACTGAGTTAGCTGGATGAAGGCAAGGCTCTTCTGAATTTCCAATTGTTACAGGACCACTTTATATGCAACGGTTGACACAGAACTTTGATCCAAGTAATACCATCTTAGTAGTCCAATTAATGTAAGGCTTATGATGTGTTAGCCAATTAATACCAAATATAAAAGGGTATTGAGATATAGAAAGTTGGTAAAAACGTATTGTTTCCTGATGAGCTGCAAAGCGGAGTTGCAGTAGTTTAGACTCTTCTGTCACCAGGCCAGAAGCTACTAGTGTACCATCTAAAGTTTTCACCACTTTTGGAACCTTTTTTCTTAACTGGAATCTGATGTTCTTTGGCCCAGCGAATGTCCATGTACACATTGGAGGTTCTGCAATACAATAGAACTAGAACTTGATACGGCTAAGAATAAATGTTTATTTCACCTTGCAGAAGGATGACTCCAGATGTATTAAGTGGTGTGGAAGGGGTCTCATTTGAACTTGTCTCTATTCCTTGTACTAGGGATAAACTAGAGGGTTGGATAGGATAGGTATTAAGCAGGTACCCTGTCTGACCACAGTAGAGGCAAGGGCCCAGTTTCTTTCTTCTAGTTTTTCTTCTTCAGAAGAACGACTGCTAGCTAATACAGTCTGCATAGGATTTTCTTCAGGTTCTAGACCCTTAACAGTAGGTTTGAATACTGGGGTATAAGTTAATTTACTCATAGATTGCTTCACTCTCTCAAATCTCGTTTGCTGGATTCCACTCTCAATATGGATGGAGTTGTAGAGATCCTGTAGGTTTGCCAGTCTGGCGGCTCAGGTTAGCTCATTTTTCTGCTCTTCCTTTAACATTTTTCGAACAAGAGTAAACAAGGCAGAATCTGGCCAGTCATCCTCTCTAGAAAGAGCCTTGAACTTAGCGATGGAGGTATGATCAAAGGGGCATGTAGAAATTTCCAAAATTTCCTCTACAGTTTAAAATTTCTGATCATAAGCAAACACTTTCTTAAATCCACATGGAAAGCTCAGAAGTTGTCAAGAAGCAGGCGAGACTGAGAAACCAAAGGAGTTGTCGAGCTAGGGAATTCCCTGTGATATTATTCACAATTAATCCCACCTCAGATCTGTTGCTGGTGTAAATGTGTGGCTTGAAAGTAAAATGAATTTAAGAGACATGTAGGAATTCCTTCAGCTTGAGGATTACTGTCGAATTTTCGTTCCACCAACCCATCCAGTGGTGGATCTGAGGCATCTTGTTGTAAGACAATCAGGGATTGCCATCAGGCAGCGTTCTCATTGGTCAAGGTCTGCACTTCAAGGGTTAATCTATAAATAGCAGTAAGTAATGCTGGACTATGAGTAAGGTACTTGTGCTTCAAAAATACGAGTGGGTCATCACATATAGGTCTGGAAAGCTATTCCCCTTCATGTCTTTAGTTTTTGGCATTAGTGGGGTCAGTTCTTGGAATCAGCTGTGCGCATTTCAGGGCAACTATTGTTGTGGGAAAGGGAATAGCACAATCTAGCAGCCCTGATGGTTATATGGACTCAACATCGGATGGCAAATGCATTTTTTCCTAATCTAACCAACACCCATATTTCACATAAATTGGCAGTTATTCAAGAAGCTTCATATTTATAGTGTCACTAAACCAAAGAAAATCACTAGACAGATTTTGTTCTACTTTTTACTTTTGCAATTTTACAGCAGGTTTCACAGTGCTGGGCCATTTAACAGTAAGCCAGGACACATTTAATGAATTTGCAAATTGATATGTAACACACAATACTCTTGATTAGGTCTGTAAAAGTACAGCCACAGCCACCAGGGCCCCAAGAGGGTTTTGCTTTTGCCCTTTATAACCAGTTACTTCTGCTGTCGCACAATAGTCCATGGATCCAAGTCACTCTGCATCTGGAATAGCGTGAAATGTCTCATTTAGTAACCATCGTACCTATTGCCTCTACTGTTTAAATATGTCTTGATCCACCAAAACACTACATGATCCCCGGAATGGCAACCTCAGGGTCAATTGCAACAGGCCATTCCACCACTCTTGCAAGTGTATTATGTATTTGGGACGGGTATTCACTTAATGTAGGCACTCTCATACGCAGGTATATGAAAGAGGTACGCACCAAGGTTTTAAGTGGTTTCTGGGAAAGGGGATGGTGTGACCATGTATTATATGGGATAAAGTACACCCTGGTGTACTTTATAATGATATTGTAAGTCACCTCGGAGTTCCATAACCTTATAAAGGAACGTAGCTTCCAGCCTCGTTCCTCTATATGGCTATGGAACTCCTCGGTTACTTGCAATACCCGTATAATGTACGGCAGGGGGTACTTTAACCTTTATATATTAAATGGAGACTGAAACAGTGGCCATCCTACATGCACTATTAAAACTACATTTATTTATTATCTAATTCTCTAGTAACCTGTCAATCTTGGCTGGAAGACATTTTCACTGGAAACCAGAGGTTCGAATTGATTATTCCTTGGGAAATTCAAATTCAGCTGGAGCCAGCGTTTGTAGAACTCTTATGTTTAAAGTGTGGATCTAACGATAAAAGGACGTTTTTATTACTTCAGAAATTGTAGTTGAGCAAAAAATTCCTACAACAGGCTCCTGGGTCCTACTGTAAACTCGTCTCCCGCTGCTATGCGATTCAGGGCGCTCCCTCCTTCCCATGCCGCTACCCCCGGCCTGCCTGGCAGCCACCCGATCCCGCCCAGCGCCTCCTCCCTCCCTGCCTCGCTCCATTCCTCGGCTCCGGGAGCACAGGCGGCCGCGGCGGGCCGGGGCTGCTCCCGCGGCTGCTGCTGCAGCAGGAAGCGGACCGCAGGGAAACCATGGCCGATAACGGCAGCGCCGGGGCGGGAGGAGGCGGCTGCCTGGCCTCGGGCATCGGCGAGATCATCCAGCTCAACGTTGGAGGCACCAGGTAAGAACCGGCGGTTGCTTGGCCGAGGCGGGGCCGTCAGGGCTGCTGCAGCCGGGAGGAGGCTGCAGGAGCCCGGCTCTGACTGGAAGGAGCCCGGCTCTGACTGGAAGGAGCTCGGGGATGCCGCGGCCCCCAGGCCGAGGCAGAGAAGGCACCGAAGGGGTAACGGGAGGGCGCCCTGCCCTGCCAACTGCCCATAAACACTGAGCGCCTGCATTACCAGCGGGACCAACACAGCGCGTATTGATCTGACCACAAGGCTGGCCACCTCCGGGCGACATGGACCGGAGCCAGGGACCGCTCCAGAGCGGCGCACTGCGTGACACTGTGGTTAACGCGGGCAGGGGGCCCCGGACGTCCACCAGCACCACCGAGGGGTCGGAGCTCATCCATTATTTATTCTTGTTTACAACTAGTGAAAAAACATGGTCGTGGGGTTTCATGGGGATGCTGACGTCTGACAGAAGTAACGGGCAGGTGACATCACTGAGCCGGCGCTCGAAGTGCTGTGGTCTGCCCCTGGGGCAGCTGGCAGCTATCCAGGTTTGGCGCGAAGCTCCTCGTTTAGGCACACACTTACCATTAGTCTCCCCACTACTATTCAGATGTCACCAGAGCAAAATGGATGACTGTTGTATTGTAGCTTTTGTATAGCGCCTATGTGGGGGCACTGAAGCACTTATCCACACGGAAAGCAAGCCATAACGTGTAGGGTGTGTCGTTGGAAGGGTGGTGTTTTTGTTTTGAAGCTACATGGGAAGTGTTTTTATATATATATGTAAGCAGTGCTTTAAATGGGCCGGTACTCACAGGTACTGAGTACCGGCACTTCTTATTTTTATCACTCTGAGTACCGGCACTTTTCTGATGCAGTAGAGAGTACCGGTACTCATGAAGGGTAGGCGCATTGGCCTCTAGTGGTGGTAGCCTGTCTCTTTGACAGCCAAAGCACTTTCATAGCCCTGAGCTGAGCCCCCGCTGAATTATTCAGCGTGGGCTCATTTGCATGATATCCGGGTGTTCGCCATCATGCTGTTTTGCAAGGCATCGAGGCAGCCCAGTGACAGCACAAAGAAGAAAGCCATGGGAGGTAAGGAGGTTGAAAGGGCTTTAATCCCACCTGATTCTTTTGTGTGAGTGTCTGCTTGCGTTTGTTTGCCTGCGCGTGTTTTTGCGAGAGAGAAAGCGAGAGAAATATTACAAAATAAGGAAATGTTAAAATATCACTGTGTTTGGCTTTCGTTTTGTATAACGAAATAACCTGTTTTGTCTATACAAACACAATTCTCGTGTTTTGGTCTGTGATGCAACTAGTATATAAGTCAATAAGCTTCGCATGTCTTGCCTTTAGCCCCGCCCGAGCCCCGCCCACTTGCCACATTTAAATGAGTACCTGCACTCCTTTTTTTCACATTTAAAGCACTGTATGTAAGGACCACTGAGGTGCGGTTATTGTGTTTTGGGAAGCAACGCCTAACGATGTGTTGGCTGAGGGTAGGTGAGACCTAGCTGTGCAAATTACAATTCTAACAAGGTTTAGCCACAGGGTAAACAGGATGCTGTGTTCCCGAGCACCCTTTTATTTTATTTCTTTATTTTTAAAGGCGGGGACACTGTCTACTGCTGATCAAATACACCACATGAAGGTGGAAGGATGTGGAAGAACAATCAAGGCTGGCAACTTGAGCAGAAAGCTGCCAATTAAGAAGACCACCATACATGCCATATCCACCACTTTTCTGCCAGAGATGTTATAGATGCCCAAAGTAACCAACGTTATGAGTGAAACTCTAGTAAACTGGCACTCCACAAATCCGATTTTCCAAGTTTATTCAGCCTGAATAAACTTAGAAAATCGGATTTGTGGAGTGCTAGTTTACTGGAGTTTCAATCATAACGCTGGTTACTTTGGACATTGTAAACGGGTCCTTCACCCTCTTACTCGCACCAGCCCTGCCACTGGTTGACGTGGCCGAATCTAGCTGATATATATATATATATATATATATATATATATATACATATACATATATACATACACGCTCCACACCGCCTCACTACTTCCAACGAGAAGGCACTGCGTCTCGGGTATAGTTTCAACTTTTTATTTTTTATTTCGTTAGTGAAAAAAAGAGGGACGGTCTACATGTTTCGGGACCCAGCCTTCTTCTGGACCTTAGAGTCCCTTTGTCTAGATCGTCATTTAAAGTGCTCTCATGCTAATATTCCTTAAAAAACAACTAGACTGCTAATCTTAATTCTGCTTAATAGCAATTTTCCTTCGCCATTTTTCATCCATGTAAAGTACAAAACATAAATATGAGGAATTTCATTCAGACCATATCTTAAACAATCACAAATGCAGGGTTTTCTTAAAAAGAGGGGGGATGGGAGGGAAGAAGGGGAGAGGGGGAAAGAAAAGTACTATTTCTACAAAGCATTGTGTCAGTTCATCTATAAATTAATTTAAGATCACAAAAGTGCGAGTGCTCCCTGATTAAATGCAATTGATATTAGAGGTATATCGTGTTCCATAATGACAAGGATGGAGTATTTTCTTTAAGACGTACACAAATCAATATATGATTAGATAAATAGTACAATAAGTCATTAAATAATTTACCTTATATAAAATTCAAAAATTCATTGGAATTCATTAGAAAAGTTCTCTATCTACAGAATATTAGGAGTTGACTCAAAAGTAGTCTTTTATATGTGAGCTCCATTCTAAGGTAGTCTATTTTATATGGCCGTATTCACCCATTCAATTCTACTATATCTGTGTGCATTCAAAATGTATTATAATTCTTCACTTCCTTGATAGTTCATTACTAGAAAAGTCATACACATTTCCAATATATTTTTCTTTTTAATTCGCTGACTAAATCTGACATACCTAAAGTGCCTGTGCAATCTTTACCAACAATAATTTTCAAAATGTGCCAGTGCCTTACTTATTCTGTCTAAAGATTTGTTGTTAAAAAACATTTTTATTATTAGATTATTGTAAAAGTAATCCATGCATACCAGAGCATCCTGTTGTATTATGGGTACTGTATAATTCAGGGAGAGATATTTAAAGAGATGAAGGTGATGGAAAAGGGAAGTACAGGTGCTTGTTCTATGTTTAACGGAAAACAACAATCAAATTGTCCAAAGATCACAGGGTTATTCTCATATGTTATCATCCAGTGATTTGCCATGTATCATTATTGTCCCAAATGTATACGTAGTTCTGCATCCAAGTTATGTCCATGGGGAATTTCAGTTCCCAATGCTATATTTGGACGTGATTACATTAGTCTGAGTGATAATGTCATGTCTCCTCCTTGTTCTGTTACTCCGATTTGTTTTATTCCAAAGTATCGAAGCTGTGATTCATCACTATCATGATGCTCAGAAAAATGTTTGGCTATTAGATAGAAGTCACGATTCTTCATTGCACGTACATGCTGAAAAATTCTGAGTTTTTACTTATTGATTGTGCTCCCTAAATATTGTTTTCCACATGGACATTCTAAAACATTTACTACAAATTTGGATTCACATTTGATCCTTTCTAATTTTCCATTCCAAAGTTTGTAGGATAGCATATTCTTGACATGTTCGCAAGCTTGACATTTGGTACATTTCCGAAACCCTGGTGTGTTTAACCATGTTGTTTTAGATGATTTTTGCCCAGAAAAGTGACTTTGTGTTAGTATGTCACTCAGATAGGCAACCTTTCTATAAGTGCTTCTTTTGACTTTTACTCTCCTAAAATATTGGTATTGAACTTATTTGAGTGATGCATAGCGTGTCCCTAGTGGCTGTGGGACATTCAGGAAGAGTAGACTATTTGAGATTGAACTAGGTAGGAGCCTGTGGGCCATTTCCCCCAAACCTGAGTCTCTCATCTTGGTTTCTGACAAGAACTATGGCATTGTGCTCCTCCTCGTATCAGTCTGCCTCAACTGCATGATTGCTGTTGGTTTATTCAGGGACGCCACTGCATGTTTGGCTACAACTGCCTATTTGCGGTTGGCCCAAACAAGGTCTGCAACTGCTTGATTAATGTGGCCCGGACGAGGGCTGCAGCAGTGTGATTGCCATCAGCCCCCCTGGGGCTGCACCTACCGTGGTCGATTTGGGACTGAATATACAGATCCTTACAGCAGGCCGACACATTCATAGCCTACATATGAATGCCCTTAGTATGCCTGATTGAGTGATCAGTTGTGGGAAAGTGTTACAATCATGTGAGTGTAGAGTCAACAACTCCTCCTCTCAGTAGTCTAACTTATACAGCATAGAGTGCATGTTTTCCAGTACTTGCGTTTATCCAGATGGACAGATTTATAACAGCACAATTTTTTAGTGTTCGAGCAAATTTTGTTTAACGACATGTATATTGCATATAACATATAGAAACCCTTCACTTTGAATAATATTTGTTGAAAGAACATTTATTGTCCATAATCAGTAATAGAGTGCCTTGGCAATGCTTTATACAACTGTCCAGGGTCTTACATTTGAACTGTTCTCAATTATGAATATTTCAGTTCTTGTTGCGTCACTGTGATATATTGTGTCACAAACATCTGAGACATTATACACTTTCGGTCTTGGTGCAGTCAACACATGTTTCACCCCTTTTACTGTACTGCAAGCATGGGGCTCTCAAGGCTGTTATGGGGAGATATGATGAAAAGCCAAATTTTAATGTTTTTCTTTTTAATGAGACTGATTTATAGCGCCAAGCTATAGGTGAGTACACTGCACTCATGTGAAAACGCTGGACACTTGCCTTTTGAATTTATCTTTGTACAGGTGAGAGGTGATTGTGCGATGTGGGTGAGAATAGTATCAAATATTATGAATTTACCTATATGCTATTTCAAAAGGTTTTAATTCTTAATGAATGTGAGCATGCAGAGACATGTTCTAGTGGTATAGAGTTCTAGAGGTACCTTAATATTTATCTGGCTTCTTAGGTTGAATTTCGAGTATTTTGTAGATCATATTCTGTAGTCCTGAAAATAGGTGTACCAATGTGTTACCTCATTATCGTAGGTATCAATATTAGAATTAATAACATGCAATCATGATTTATAATTTATTACCTCTGTGTTCCTGAGAGTGTATGTACTTTGTGTTATAGGTCCAGGGTGAAAATAAGTTTAATGTATTATGTTGATTGTTGCTGGACTTTTAAATAAGCTCCAAATTAGGCAGAAATGTGCTCAGTTGGGTGTAAAAAAGAATCTATTGCTATCATATAGTATAACCATATAATTACCCTGGCTTCTAGAGTACAGGTATTATTGGTAGAAAAAATAAGATTCAGGTGAACATCTGTGGAACAGAAATTCCAGTTTTAGTGCTTTAGAGACAAATACCAGGATCATAGCAGTGGAAAATTATAGCTATCCCGACAAATTAGGGTAGTAAATCAAAGGCAGGTCTTAGCAGCTAAAATTATAGCTATCTAGATTTATATGGCCCATACAAACCCTCTCAATACAAAGGGACTTACCGGACTCGGGTGAAATGCCCATTTATAATCCCGTCTGTACGGCCCTGCTGTGGCAAAATGCTCTGTTGGTGTCCTAGTCAGATGCCATTTTTAAAGTAAAAAAAAAAAACTTCCCAACCATAAAACATGTTCATCATGGACTACAACAATGGTCCTCATTATATCAGAAATATTTAACTTAAACACTGGTCTCTATTAAGTTATAACCCACAAATAAGACCGTATCTAACCGCATCCTCAGATAAGTTTCAAAAGAGCACCAAACTTGGAACAAAAATTGTCGATCATTCTTTATGGACAAAAGAGGAAAATGTAGTACATTTCTGGATAAACCGAAAGGATTCTACCACATGCAAGAACTGTTCAATTGGTAAACTTGGGAAAAACAAAACAAAGGAATTCACAAAAAATGGGTATCGACATTACATCAATGATTGGATGAACAGTGGGAGCACATATGTGTATATATACTATTACTTGTCCTTGTAACAAAACCTACCCATGGAGCACCATCAGACTGCTCGAGCACAGGATTCAATAACATTATACAAATATCTAGAAATGTAATAAAACATTGCCATTTTAGAACACTATGAAGAATATCGGCATCAACAGACATTTACTTTCTACGGAATTGGTAAATTAATGAGAATCCCATGAGGAGGAAACCAAGTACTGACCCTCAAGAAATGTGGGAGTGAACTCAATACTTACATTTTATATAGTGAACAAGGATGAAGAATTACATAACTGGTTACTATGAAGACTGACTCGTACACTTTTTCCAACTCTAAAAATCCTTCTCCAAAGGACTATTGAACAATGAGAAGCAAAAATACATATTTCTTCCACTAATTATTTACGAACCATCAAAAGAAACCGAGAGTTAGAATATCATAAAGGGAAGCTGCAGAATCACTTGGGTCAGTATCTAATGTTAACAGAAACACACTCTTATGGTTATTTGGATTCCTTATGTAACTTGGTACTTCTGGTAATAGACAACCATATGACATGTCTGAATTATTATGGGCACTGTTTTACCACAATTTATCAAATGTGAATAAATATGATTAAATTATGTTTGCGCATGTACATGAACAGATAGAATAACTTATGTTGTAGCAATTCTGTCACAATATACATGTATGTAACTGTGACTATATAATGTCCTAACATAGTATATTGAATCACTGCAATCCTATTCTAGTGAAGAATTACTTCACAGATTAAGAGGATACCTCCACAAGTCCTAATACTTCCAGAAGAACTGAAACCTTCCAGTATATTCATAAATCAGTCCCCACAATCAAGTAATATATCATCTCGCAATATTTTCACTTAACTTAATGTACCACTTGAATATGGTGTAAATACTAATGCCAGTCCTTCAGATTTATTAATACTAAAACTAGTATCGTAGCAGGCTAACAAGGCTTAGAAATTGCGCCTATAAAGGATGCTGTCAGGTAACAAGTCTCATTCATCTCTGAGATCTTCACCATACCGTCTGTGAAGCATCGCCAAATTAATCTAGAAATAAATCTCCCCACCCTTTACAATTGCGTATTAATGTTCCATGTTAAGATGAAGCCACCAGCAATGTGAGACATTGCGGTAAGATAAAGTCAAACACAAACATAGGACTAAGCTAGCAAATATATCTTCCCAACCGTTTACAATTACATATTGATGTTCCATTTTAAGATGGTGCTACCAACACCGTGAGTTATCGCAGTAAGGCAAAGTCAAACACAAATGTGGGACTAAGCTAGTAGATACTTTAAAGATGGCACCTGACTATGACACTGGCAGAACATTTCACCATGGCAGGACCTTAGAGCTGGGATTATAAGCAAGCATTTTGCCTGAGATGAGTAAGTCCCTTTGTATTGAGGTTGGTTGACTGGGCCATACAAATCTGGGTAGCTATAATTTTCGCTGGTCAGACGTGGCTTTTATTAACTAGACTCATATGTCCTAACTGTCGTGATAGCTATATTTTCCTCTGTTATAATCCTGTTTTTTGACTCTGAACCACTAAAACGTGAATTTCGGTTACCCAGACGTTCACCTGAATCTTTTTCTTTCTACCAATAATAACTGTACTCTATAACAATGGCAATTTTATGGTTACACTATATGATAGCAATTGATTCCTTTTTACGCCCAACTGAGTATGTTTCAACCAAACTTTGTACCTTATTTAAAAGTCAAGCAAATATGAACTTAATACATTGATCTTATTTTCACCCTAGATCTATAACACAAATTAGAACATTGGAATGTTGGGAGCTCCATTGAAGACAATGGAGTTGCTCTGGGTTTATAATGGCTGGTATAAGCCCAGCGCTACAACATTCCAATGTTTGTCCTTTTGTTTCTCCATTTTTAATTTAGAACATTCTACCCTTAGTGGGTGGAATGTTCTAATAGCCTTATAGCCCTTCTGCCTCAGGCTATACCGGTTGTTAAAGGCCCTCTCCCTCGTTATAGGCACTCGCCTGCGGCTCGGGCCTATAACTCGGGATCAGGGCCTTTAACAGCCGGTTTAGCCCTCGGCAGCGGGCTATAAGGTTATACAGTATCAGAAAGACAGAGCTAATAAATTATAACGCATGATTGCATGTTATTCTAATACTGATAGCTATGGTAATGAGGTAACACATTGCATGTCTGTTTTCAGGACTGCAGAATATGATCTACAAAATACTGAAAATTCATCTTAAGAATCCAGTTACATTTTAAGGTATCTCTAGAGCTCTATACTGCTATAATATGCCAGTGCATGCTCATGTTCATTAAGAATTAAAACCTCTCAAAATAACACAGAGAATAATTCATAATATCTGATGATGATATCACCCACACCGCAAAATAACCGTTCACCTGTACAAAGATAAATTCAAAAGCACATGTGCAGTGTTTTCACATGAGTGCCGTGTACTCGCCTATAATGTAGCACCGTAAATCAGGGTATAATCAAAAAAAGGTTAAAATTTTGGCTATTCATCATATCTCTCCATTATGTCTTGGGACTATTTCCGTGGCCACCTGATCCGCAGCATATGTGTTTTGGCCAAAATGGAGCCAAATCACCTCTTCAACAAAAGACTGTTGCGGCTGGGCTCACAAATGCACCTATCCCGGTGCTGCTCTGTCTCCAATCAAGGCTGTGTGTGTGCACAGATCTGATCAACATATTGGGTGTATGGGGGTTATCAATAGGAAGGACACTGCAGCAATAGGCCACATGAGAGGATTAGTAAAGTGTCACCTGTTGCCAGAGGGGTAAGACCCCAATTAAATAAGCATATTTGACTGTGACATGTAACAAAACTGCACCTGGGGCTGATCATGGTAAAACGTAATTCACTAGAAAGAAAGCGCAGAGCTAGAGGGATTATCTGGGAGTAGAGCGGGAGCAGGGAAGGTGTAGCTCTTCTAGGGGTATTGCACTCAAAGGCAATAATTTGTGTAATCACTGAATTGAGTGGTGATTAGTGAAATTGTGTGACTAAAGTACTTACATTCTTTTAAAGGCTAGCACTGGACGAAACATTAAGATTATTGTGTCTGATGGTTGATTGGTGTGTGCTGATCCCAAGCACCCATACACTTTCTTCCTGAGAAGCCTGTGACTGCTTGCCCTGGATACTCTGAGAGTCGAGTGTTGGAAGGGTTGTAGTTGGCCCAAGCCATAGATAGGCGGGCCCAAAACGTTAATGGGAAATTACCTCAACTCCATTGTTGAGACCCAGTAGTCCCATCCTCCCCGATGTCCCTGACCGGTGTCTGACACCCTGCATCAAGCCATTTAGTAGTGTTTAGGAAGAGACAGTCAGCTGGTCTCTGCTAAAAAGGCCGTTGTTGCATAACTAAAGCAGCCCTGTCTCCATCCTTTCTCACCTTACTGTCTAATAACAAACCCAAAGTTTAGGGATGCCAGGAATACACTTTGCCAGTCTTGGAAGGGAGTCCCTTAACCTCCATTTTGTGTCAGCATTTACCAGGGCCTATTAGTCATCTAATAGCATTAAGCATGGAATTGCGCCATATATACTCTCACTGCAGACACCACTCATTCAGGGATGTCTGCACGGGGTCTGGGCAGATCATGGTAGGAGAAATGTACCTGAATGGGCTTGGTAGGCATCTCACTCTTCAACAACAGGAAAAAGGCCTGTCTTGTACTATAGATCAGAAAAATGTTCTACTGCCACCGCCACTTTACAATTATGTTCTGGGACAGATACTGTTGTCCTGTTTCCTAACGAGGCACCTTTAGTGCAACCCTCCAGACCACAGAGCCACACTCTGGGTCTCATAAACTTTCACACAGCATGGTCCTTGGCATGCACATAGTGGTTGTGCGAGCTGAGAAAAATATTTTAAAATACCAGTGAAAATTACAGTTACAGAGTGTTCACCTGTAAAATCATGTATGTGATGCTCTCATCCCACACTCAGGTAATCTGTTTTTTCAACATATTCACTATTTTGATTGCTTACATTGTTCATATATGTAACAATGTCCTGCCCCAAAGCATTCAGTGTAAAGTGAAGATAGATGACGTTTTAATTGGTGTCAGTTAATTAATTTCCTGTTGGGCTACTTCCCACAGTCCTGTCTGCAAAGGTAAACAGGTTCCCCATAATGTATCCTTGGCTCAGCTTTGGTAATGGATTGTGGTGCTTAACACACTTAACACAACTGTCCACTCAAAAGAAGCCTTTTAAAGTTCTAAGTAAGTTTAATAAAGAAAGATACATAGTTAATAGTTATTCAAGAATAAAATCAATCATCAATTTAATGAACGTTTCCATAATTTATGATCAGCAAACGCTGCTCTAAAGGAAGGAAAGGGCACAACCAATCAAGATTTCAAACAGTGGAAATGGTGATGGCCACAAAGACTTATTAGGGTGGGGAAATACCATAAGAATACCCCTGAAAGTTTAACTGTTGAGCCATTAACATTAGGGATCTTTACCTCCAGGTGATTATCTGCTGATTCTTCTCTTTGAGAAACCTCTAAAGTAGTTTAGATTTTGTTTGATATTGCCATTGTTCTGAATAGGGCTGCATGGATATCAACAGCAAGCTACTGTTTACTAGTCATGCAAATACTGTTTCTCTAACACAGGGCCGAGCCTCCTTTCTTCCTACCATTTCTTTGCTATCTCCTCCATTCCTGGGCCCTACCATTCATGAGGGAAACAGGCATGGCTCACTCTCCACAGCACTCAGTGGCACTCCCTCTGAGAAGCTGTGAGGTAGGTTGTGTGCCTGCAGGGGAGAAACTAAAAGCATTGCATTTACATGCAGCTACAAGCATTCATATGGTGTGTCTTTCAATATCTCTTCATGTTTTAAGGGAGGCACGTGCTATGAGAACCTTGTTAATGGATTTTTAATGCACAGTCAAAATAACAGCAGAATCTAGCAGAGATTTCAGGTAGTATGTTACTTTGGACAGTGACAAAAATCAACTTTTGCTGCAGATCCTTCCTGGGGTTGATATGTGCTCAGAGGTATATAGGGCAGTGAACTTGCAGGATTGTTGCAAATTACTAAATCCGTTTTTGACGTTTGGGGCAGGATGAGAGTGCAGATGTTTGGAGGCGGAGATTCTTGGGCTCACTTGTATCTACCTACGTTTTGATGGTGGGCTGTTTTGTAAATCCCTTAAGTGTATCAGGTTAGGTGTTAGGAGATTCTAGAGGCTATGTTTACAAGGTTCCTTCTGATGTGGCTGGGGAGCTAGATGAAGACCATCTATTACTTGTTGGCCACCTTATTGTGTTGTTGTTCTGTAGCTGGGAATCTCCTTAAACAACCCTTGATTGTGATCTGGAGAGTGCAGCTACAGGTCAGATGACAAAAAACAGAACTATGTTTCATCACCAAGTGATGTGGATTTTTCAGTTCAATGTTTTGTTACGTGGGACAAGTTCATCTTCATAGGAAAGATTGCTGTCCCTAATGGAGTGGAGGATGTCATGTCATGTTGTGGTCTTCTAAACAATTCAGGATCAGCTGCATTTCTCACAAGAGGCTCATCCGCTCCCAGACTGAAAGGTAGATCAGCCTGGACTCAATGGTTCCTTTGGTGGCTAGAAAGAATGTGAATCCCATTCCAGAATTTTGAATTTCCTGCCGATATGCTTTCACTTGGTAGGGCATGCAGATCGACAAATTGTTGCAAGTTAGCTGCTTTCTCAAGACATTGGTATTGAGTTAATGTGCCGGTGTGCGTGCATAGTTTTTAGGTCTGCACTGCATGTGCTCTCGCTTGCGAAAGATATTCTATACAACCAGGGGCTTCCATCCGACATTGTGTTATAATGTACTTGTTACTTAATGCATCCTCCCTATTGAGGTTCTCTGCCTTGCTGCTCAGCCAATGGTGAGGTCATCGGAATGTTCAGAGTGTTTGTGTTGAAGGGAGAATCAGTTGGTGTGGAAGGGCTGAGCAGCGAGGAGGCTGCTCCTGGTGGGGCACATTTATGGATCATATCTTTCTGTAACCTATAACCTAAGAAGTAATCTCAAGAACAAGTCAACAATCTTTTCTACAAGACTTGCCTGCGCATCATTCTTCATTGTAACACTGGCGACGATTCTGAAAGAATCTGCGTGTGCTACCTTGAATGGACTGGTACCTATGAAACCTAAAGTCAATAGAAACTGAAGAAGCGCAATTGAAAGAAGCTAGCTGGCAGTCCTGAGCCACAATGTGCCAGTTAATGATGGACTTATGTGAGTGTCTCCATCACGGGGAGTTCTCCAAACGAGTAGCAAGCCTAACAGCTAACAGCCTTGAGGAATAAAGTATTTTCTCTGCCTTTGCGCGGTAGAGCGTTTGTGAGAAGGTGTTCCTCTTCCGCAAAGTGACATCCCTACAACCTCTTTATGGTGTCCCTTATCACCTGGACAGCCTACAGCCTGGGGGCGGGCGCCCACCGAGAGGAGCACCAAGCGCTCTGCTGTGCACGGTGGGCGGCTGGATGTCTACTGCCTGCGTGTCGAGGCAGGCGCCAAGATTGAAGTTACAAGCTTTGGAAACGTCTCTCAGCGAGGAATGTTTGACTACAATGGACCCTGTTGAAGCCTATCTGTCGTGTGGGCAGTTTGGTGCATGATTGTTCCCCCGCAGTTTGCTCCTGTTGCGGGTGAGATTTGGAATGGAAAGCCCACATACCCAGTGCTGGTGTGAACTTTCAGGCGTTGTGTTTTCATGCTATCTATTCCCTAGACAATTGGCAATTTGCTCACAACTTTGAAATTTGAAAATCAGGCGCGTGTTGCCCACGTCGCGTGCACACTTACCTGTGTGATGGAGTCCTGCAGTTCTTTCGTGGGAGCCTCTGTGACGACGTGGTTTCTGGGAAGCCCTGGGCTGCGGAGAGAAGCTCTGCAGCATAAACGTGCCGTGAGCCATCCGGCACGGCGTACATTACGTGCAGCCATCTTGTGTTTGGCTGCAGCTGCTATTGCCAAGCTGGTGTACAGTCTTTACATTGCCAACCACTTTTTCCCAGCTTATTACAATGTGGCAAGTGCGGCGCGAGAATGCGCAAGGCGGATAGCATGTGTGGCTCATCGCAAGTACATCAACAACGTTGATCAAGCATATGGAGGTATCCGGTAACGTCGCTGTGCCCTTTTGGAGAAATGTTCGGCATTGAACTATGTGCATCAGCGTTTTGGGTGGCGACAGCAACATGCAGCTCGTTGACAAGGACTCAGTATGGGTGAGGATTTTGGGTGAGAGATCGCTCACCGGAGTAAAAGACTTTCTGTTTGCTATTGTTTCTAATACCTGTGTGCTGCATGTGGAGTGGTTGTTTCTTGATGCTATTTTTGCGCCTGTCTTGTGTCTTTAATATTTCTGTGACTGTGGTACACTCATGTATTTTGCTGTGCGATCCAAGGTCTTTCGCCTTAGTACAAAGTTGTGGGGTGGTGGAATTTGGAATAACTTTCTGAAGAATTCTGCCTACACTGACGTTTGGGAAAGTTGGTAAATGACTTTTGCTCGATAGGCTTTAATGTTTTTTCTCTGTCCTTATCACTGTCCTTTTGGAGTGTTTTGGGTTTAAAGATACCCTGAATTTGTTTTGGGTTTAAAGATACCCATAGTATGTTTCGAGAATGTTTTGGGTTTAAAGATACCCTGAATTTGTTTTGGGGTTAAAGATGCCCATAGTATGTTTCGAGAGTGTTTTGGGTTTAAAGATACCATGAGTTTGTTTTGGGTTTAAGGATACCCATAGTATTTTTCGAGAGTGTTTTGGGTTTAGTGATACCCTGTTTTGGTATGGGTTGAGTCGTATCCTTTTTTCTTTGAGGTTAGACCTGTCCTGCCATTAGTATTGTGCCTTGAATTTGAGGCGTGGTGGTGTTTAGTATCCACGGTTTTAGGGTTGTAATTATACCCTGTGTGTTAGTGCAGTAGAGGGTTAATAATTCCTGGTCCTGCCGCAGTGTTGTGCTTTAGTATGAGGTGAGATGGGTACTCTGTGTGGTGGTACACGTAGTTTGTAGTGTGAGTTATGGTGGATCAGCATCCACTGTTTTTAAGAATGTATCTCATCATCTTGCGTTCTTTGTTTGTTTATGGACAGTATAAGGGGGAGATGTGTTATCATGTTTTTGTTTCTTGTAGTTACGCTGGTTACTGTAGTTTCTAGAATCTTCTTTGTTTCTTGTCTTTCCTGTTGGTTGCTGTACCATTGATCCATAAAAGACGCATGAGTAAGTCCGCTCATCGCCAAAATAATGCTGTGCCCTGTACAAGTAGACACAGGTAGCCATGTAGTATTTCCAAGTCTTCTTTATTGGTTCCATGTCCAGTATACATCTTTCTTAGTCCAGCCAGCTCTGGTCAAGTACCAGCCCCACCAGGAGCAGCCTGCCTAGCTGGTTTACATGTAAATACAATATATAGGATTTAACATTATCCCTTTCCTTTAAATAAAAATGAAAATGAAAAACTTCAAGAGAAGAACTATGCACAATAAAGCAGTAGTGTTCTAAACTCCGGGATGTAACATATAGCAAAACATCATAAGAGTGTGAACAATAAAAAAACAAGAAAGGATGGATAAAATACAACATACATAAGTATCAATATCCCCCATCCTCCCCCTTGAAAAATTAATAAAACATTTCAAAGCGTAAACACATTGTAACAATTTGTAGCGAAAACCCATTGTAAAATTTTGCAGTGTAACAAATTGTAACATAAAGAAGAGTGACGCAAAAGGTAACACACCCCGCAACATCAAACCAGTGACGCAAAGGGTAACACACCCCGCAACACCAAACCCAACTAATACATGTAGTGTAACGCAAAGGGCAGCACACCCCGCGATACCGATCCCAACTAACATCATGTAGACTAACGCAAAGGGCAACACACCCCGCGACATCGATCCGAACTGCAAGGGAACAAACAAATATATGGGACAGAGACCCATGGAAACTGTGTATGGGGATAGCACCCATACCACACACCCTATATAGGGTTGTACCTTTGTACATATAAGTGGGATTGACACCCACAACCCAACCCTGTGTGAGGGTTAAACTCAAAAACACGGATGTATGGGAACTAACCCATAAACCTGACCCCATGTAGAGATCACAGACAGTAAAATGTAAAGATAGAGGCAGAAGCCCAGACCCATCCCACATGTAAGGGATAAACTGTGATGACCACCCACTAGAACTCATGGCCCACATAAATGGGAATGCATACACTGTGGCATCACGACAACAAATGTGCTGTAGAAGAAAATTACTTTATCTAAAACTCTAAGTAATGCAGACTCTATATCTTTTAAATACAACACTCTAGGCAATAAAATTGATCATGCCCCTCAGAATAACTGTTATGCCCCCATACGACACGCCGGTGGGACACGCCCCATTATAAGGGGGGAGATGTGTTATAATGTTTTTGTTGTTTTATGCATCCTCCTTTGCTGTCATATGTGTGTTTTATCATCTTCATACATTTGATTGTTTATGATCATTATAAGGGGGGAGATGTGTTATAATGTACTTGTTACTTAATGCATCCTCCCTATTGAGGTTCTCTGCCTTGCTGCTCAGCCAATGGTGAGGTCATCGGAATGTTCAGAGTGTTTGTGTTGAAGGGAGAATCAGTTGGTGTGGAAGGGCTGAGCAGTGAGGAGGCTGCTCCTGGTGGGGCACATTTATGGATCATATCTTTCTGTAACCTATAACCTAAGAAGTAATCTCAAGAATAAATCAACAATCTTTTCTACAAGACTTGCCTGCGCATCATTCTTCATTGTAACACATTGCTTAGCATTCGTTGGCTTCATTGTCACTCTTATTTGCTGCCTTATAATTGGGCTGCATGTGCTAGCTTCACTTCCTTTTCTTTCAACTGGAGCATGGACCAAGTACTGATTGCTTCAGCTTGATTACTGTCCTTTCGCTGATCGGGCTTTGATTGAGGCACTACTTTCATTTTTTCTTCTTCCATGTCGTCTTTGTTTAATTGTATTGTTTTACTAAACTACACACACTTCAAAGAAGCCCTTTTCTTATTTGAAACAGATGTTTATTGTGACCACAGATATTATCTGCTTTTATTGTGACAACAAATGTTATCTGCCTCCAAATGTATTTGCACTAAACATGGACATGGGTGCAATTGCTTTCTTTGTGATGGGTTTTTTGCCAAATGTCATATCTTTTACTTTTCATGGATGGGTAGATTAATTGATTTGAACAGAATCACAGGGATGTTGTGCTGGGACCTAACAAGCATTGGCAAAGCAAATATGTCGCACCTTTGACACTGTCGGCTCTGCTATTGCCTTTTGTTCATACTGTACAGCATGGGCATTGCCGATTGGCAATGATTTGTAGCCATTCCGTATACCAGCGTTTCTGCTATGCAGAGTGACTAAACATAATAATAAAATAAGGACTATGATGCATCCAGCACTAAGGCTCTTTTTAAATAACAAAGAAAAGCTCATTAGACTTGGCTGCGTCATATCAATTTTTTAACATTAGTTTTAGCCACAGTGTATAGCATGGCTGTACAGTATTTCTACATAAAATTGCCAAAGCCAATAGCTCTCATAGGCAAGATGTATTGGCTTTGCCAATGCTTGTTGTTACTGATTTTTTTTTTTAGGTGTGTCAGCTGAAGATTTTTTAATGTTAAAGTATTACTGTGCATGTTCTAAGGATAGGCAGACAATATTGCCTTATCATTGAAGTATTTATCAGTTATGTTGGCAATGTTTTGCCCGTTTTCATGTAGAAGAGTCGGCGCTGTCAGGTCATTCTATACTTCAGACAGGTCTTTTAAACTGTTGGTTGTAAGGTTCATCTTACATAGAAATGCAGGACTAATGCGAGAGTGGTCTCTTAGTTGTCAATCTATTACTACAGATGTGTGTAGTTTGTGGTCTGTAGAATTATGAGGTGAGAGTTCAGAATTGTGTTAGAGGGTAAGAAGCTTTAAACCGGCATTAATACGAACCACGGCCTTCAGATAGCATATTTACAAGACAACAGCCACATGCCAAGGTGACTTATTAAATGTTGTTCTGAGGATAGTGTTGTGATATCTTCTATAGATGAAATGTTAATGCCTAATAAAGAGCATTTTCCAAGCCCCCCCCCCAATGTTATAACAAGTTTCATGTTTCAACTATGTCTAAAATCAAGTAATAGGATAGTGAGGTAAGAAAAACCAGAGACTTGCTTGAAGTTATTTGTTAATCAGTTGGTGGATATGGTTAATGTTTAGTTGGACAGGAAAAGAATGGTGAACAATGGGCTTTCTGGAGCAACGGGCATGATCCCGACTAACTGAAAAGCAGTACCTTGTTTGCTATGATGATTAAAAAACTTTGTTTTCCTCCCAGTTGTTCCTTGGGGATATAGTCTCTTTCTTCTTCTAAATTACTTGTCTTGTTGCCCAGTTAAACAAATAAAGAATATAAAGGAATAAAGCAATTCAACTTGCACATACATGTGTTTAATAGACTCTTGATGTCCATTAAAATACTATGACAAATCAGTATTCTAGGTTCTGAAATTTGATCTCTTGTTAGCCTGTGAAGGTAATCTAGCAAATGAGATGAAACATTTCAATTGCTAAAATAAAGGAAGCCAGTGTTGTTTCCTTAAATATTTTACATTCTTTAATAATGATCATTCTCCCTTATCTTTAATTTGAGTTGATGCAGAGGTTCACTGACTTTGTTATCTCCATGCGTGCCTTTTAATGTTAATCATCATGTCTTGCAAGCAAAAGTCAGCTAAGACTAGTCATAGCTGAATTTCCTTTCTGACCCAGCTTAAGTAAGTAATCTTTTAAATCTGTAGTTGCAATTTTTTTCATCAGGTATAAAAGTTTGAGTGTAACAATTTTCAATACATTTCTGTTTCTTAGACTGTCATTGAAGTCAACGGTGAGATATCATTTTAGGCAGAGATTTGATATTTTATAATTGGTGCATAACAAAAAAAAAAACAGCTTTTGGCTGTTGAGATTTAGCCACTTGGTGTTGATACATGCTTTAATGGACCTACAATTGTTGCTCATGACAATGTTATTCAAGGAGGGGTAATCAAAAATTCTGAAAAACAGTTGGAAGTGATTGGCATAAGTATGGAAATGACTGAACTGCTTAATGTTATTTTGAGTGGATATTAAAGTCAATAATACCTTAGATGCTGTGATTGGATTTAAAGTGAATTGAGAGTAGCTGTTGCTGAATAAGGCACAACATAATTTTACAACATGTGTGGGCTCCCCAGCACTGTCGGAAGTTGTAAATAAACGAGTGGAGTGGTTCACATTGTGGAACAATAATGTGCAAGAATTTCCAAAATCTTAAACAAATCCAGCATTTTTCAAAAATTAGAAATAGTTTCCTGGAAGTAAGTGCAAAGACTACTGCATTAAGGGATGAGGTCAGATGCACCTGAATTAGTATTATTAAGTTTGAAGTATATAATTTTCACCTAGAAAATATTGAGAACTTTTGCCTTACTATAAGCAATTGAATAAAGCCCTATTTATATAAGAAAGTGAGGATAGGAATTTGTAAAGGAAGAACATTTTCTAGGGCCTTACAAACGTCAGTGTGACTGGGAGACACTTGAGCAAGACAGAAAACGAGTTCCACAATTTAGCAGTGAAGCATGAGAAAGAGTTTGCACCCATGCAAGAGTGTTTGGATATGGGAACATTGAGGATCAATTTATTCTTGGAACATAGGAAAGGAACAGAGTGATCAAGATTCAGCCTATCTTTAAGAAAACTGGGTCCTACTTCAGGAAGGCAGCAATAGTCCAAGTAAAGAATTTTGAAGTACATTTTTTCTTTGACCGTTTTGTAGTGGAATTGTCTGCATTTGGAGGTGACCTGACCTAAACTCTTCAGGCGGATATGGATGGCAGTCCCTGGGGTTTTGAAATCTCTGGAGATCATGTAGGAGATAAGCTGCATAGGTGTATTCAAGGCTGGATTAAAAGAAAGAGCATGCTGTTGCTTGTTAATATGTTGAGTGAAGAGTGAAGAATAATAACATTTTCCTCAAGACTGTTGGAAAAAGCACGGCTCCACACAGTTAACTTGGCAGCTTATGGACAGTCATCAAAAGTTGTGCTTAGATTATCTATTGCCTTTTGGCAGGAGTAGGAGCTTTGTCAAGGGAAGTTGGCCAGGATATAGCGCTCCAGACCACCTTTCAGTCAGTGGCGAACAAGGGTCCTGTCTTGAGCTCAGATAGTTAAAATTTGAATGTCCTTTGTTTTAGAAGTCAGATCGCAGACCAAATAAGCAGAAGAGGGGAGTCATGTGTAAAACTAGCATAAAGCAAAGGATTGGTAGTCTATAATTATCTCTAACATGGAGAATTACAGCTATTGACTTCCTCTTTTGACAGAAGAGAATATTACACATATGTTTATCTTCCACACATTTACTGCTGTCCAACACTATCCAGTTTTCAAGAACATACATGGATCTGGTCACAACGTTTGAGGATGCTGCTTTCTTGATGGATACACCCAGGAAAATGATGAGGCATAGTTAGTTAATACACGGGGCAAATGTCTGTAGACACCTATCATTTGTTTTTTTTACTTAAGTTCTGATTAGGATGTATGACTGACCAATTTGTGGCTGGGTTATCAGTGGCCTGACCCTTTCCTTTTAAGAGAATGTTTATTATAGCATACCTGTGCAAATAATTTAGCTATATGTTAGAATGTTGTTATTTACAATAAGGTGGATGAGATGGCTTTTAGTTTAGAGTCTTTCAGGCTCTTGCATGACAAGTTTATGGGCTCAGATTAAATTGCCAGTGGGGATTATGGCATGCACCATCATTTTCACCATGACGTGCTTGAAGCAAGACCTGGATTCACAGTTGGTGAAGATATCAATGTCTGTAACCTTTGTACCTTGAGTTCAGTTGGAGCTGGACCTGAGTTGCCAAGTCACATATAAGTGATATTTTTGTAGCTCTGAACAGCTTCACTGAGTCTGTTGATTTAAGTTTTGGCTCTTCGGGGACTGTTCGAGAGGTGATACGCTCTTGTTGCTAACATTTCAACTGTAAAAACTATCGAGTAATTTGCAATTTTCCTGTACAGAAGTGCCCAGAAAACAGTTTGTTGTTGATCAAATTCTGTTTCAAAATAACTTTAACCAAGATTATTTTTGTGGACGACTCTGATTACACCCACTCATGTCTTTTTTTGTTTTGGACATGTTAATTGCTATAAACATCGAATAAATAAAAAGGGCATTTAAATATCATCTTATAATACAAAACCAGGTTTATTTCGTCAGATATTGCATAGTCTCACAATTAGCCAAATATCAATAAATGAACACAAGAAAAGAATGCACATCTCATGAATGACGGCAAGCCAAATTGTCAGGACTGAAACAGTGTACATGTACAACAAATATGTGAAAACAGTTATAAATGTACATATATATGCACAATATATCAGGAAGAAAAGATTCAACTTCAACAACAACTTTCAATTATTTGGGCATGGCATGTTAAGTGTGGACCTGAGATTCCCAGTTTATTGTGAGACAGCAGCTTTGACAGATCTTTTTAAATTAGTACTACTGAAGTTCACTTTTTACATTAAACAGTACTGCTAAAGTTCACTTTTTAAATGAAACAGTACTTCAATACTGCCGAAGTTCACTTTTTAAATTAAACAGTACTGCTGAAGTTCACTTTTTAAATAAAATAGTACTGCTGATGTTCAAGATGTTGAGTAGTTGCATAGTTTCAGGTTCACACTGTCTCTTTGATTTTTTTCAATCTCATGCTGTGCAATTCAGTTGTGGGTGAATGTATCTCTCCCCTGCTAAAAGAGATCAACACATTCGTTTTTATAGCAGGTTTAGGAATCAAGTGGTACACTCCTTGCTTCTCTTCACTGCAAATCGTGTTTATTTATGTGAACAGATGCAACATTTGTTTGAGAATTTGAATTTGAAGTTGTGGGTCTACCGAATATGCTGTTGCGCCACTAGGCCCATATACTTTGTCTCCTTACACTACACCTCAAATTAATTTACTTGGTCCTCCGATGGATCTTGAATCGTGCCAAGAGGGGTCGGATATAGGGGATCCAATCAAGTTATCCAATGAGGACCAGGAATTGGGTAACTGACCTACAAACTCATAATTAGATTCATATATTTATCTCTCAAAACTATGCTACACAAATACAGGATTATTACAGCTAGACCAAATCTCCTGAAGAAATTCAGCTGGACTAGAATCATATAAACCAATAATTCGGTTAGAGCTAAGCAAAATAGTAACATTAGAATCTGTTGACCAGAGACCTCTCTGTTAGAATTCCCATCCCTCAATAATACTATATTGGAATGCACAATCAATTATTGGAGACAAGTCATGGGAAAACAGAAATCGGATTTGTTACGATTAGATTTTATCAGTAAAATTTAGAAGTGTAAATACATCAAAATCAGGCATTTAAATTGAGAAATCCCGAATAATTGAATGGATCTCTTTTGGCCCATCAATTACCAAAGCTACAGAAGTAAAGTTCAGGAAAGGACATGAATCATATCAGCTTAAAGGTTCTCTCCCAATGAGGGGAAAGAGTCCCGGGAATAGCGCACACAACGTATGCGTCAGCACAAGGAAAGCTAGTAGAGTCCGCAAGCTTGAAAGCGATCTTTCAGTCCGCAAAGAGCAAGATAGAAAAAAAGCTCTCAACCTCCTATCTCTCCGTCACACAATGTATATCAATCCTCAAGTTCCGGGGTGACACCTCCTGGGCCACCTCATGTGGTCAGACCACTCAGTCCATTGGTCAGTTTGAATAGGGCGATTGTCATGCAGCATGAAGAAGAGACATTTGATGGAAAAAAGGTGGATCATCACGTAAGCTATTGAACCATTCAAAATGTAAAGTTTGTGAACAATAGTCCTTTAGCTAAGGCACATGAGTGAGTTCAGGAAGACAGCTTCTCATGGCAGATGCTCCCACAGTAACGAAATAGTGGCGAATAGTCCTAGTATGTGCATGGGAACTCTTTCTATGAAACATAGTTTCATCTCACACTGCAGTTTATGAATCCTTTCCATGAAAACACAATCAAGAAAAGAAAATGCAGGCCTAAATTGAATTTAGTTCACGAAATACACAATATAAAATAATGGAAGCATGTGTTACATTCTAGAGTTTCTAAGACCTTATATCCTTTTCTTCAACTTATGGCACTTATAAAGTGTTTTAGTTTCATTGAAATTAGCTTGTGTAACTATGACACATTACTACATTTACAAAGTACCAACGTATAAAATAATTTCAAAATATAAAATTTTAATATTGTTTCTAGTAATTCTCATTAGTACATGTATGAAGATTATTCTGTAGAAGTTTCAAAGTAATTGGAATTATTATAAACCTGCAGCACCAGTTTCTCTTTTTCTCTGTTGTACATATTTCAACATGAGCAAAGATGGAGTTAAAACAAAACTCTTCAATAAACATTCATATTGCCATCTAGTTTACATTTAGTTTCATAAATTCTTCACACACATCATTTTTTAAAGAGAATAGTTAATGAAACCTCTATAACATGTGAGTCGTCACATTCACGTTTCTATTCCACATTAAAAGAATAAACTAGTGCAATTTAGTAAAACATGAACCTATGTTATTCAAACGAGCATTTTCATCTAGTCTACACTCTTCTGCATGATTTTACGATGCAGTAACTAAGTCTTTTTATGATCTGTTTCTCAAGATTCTTCAACGTTTAGTGGTCACAAATTGTGCACATTGTCATTTTTCTCTCATAGGTGTCAAAATCGGTTGTATGTGTCAACTAAGGGATTCAGCAGTTTATCTGCTTTATCAATTACCCATTTGAAGGCAAATTAAGCCATCACAAATTTGTCTTCTGATGTCACACATTACAATTCTGTAGTCTTCATCAGTTTTAATCTAGAGTTTTCCAAAGCCTTCATTTCATCGTAGTACCCACATTGTCTATCTTCCAATTCTATTTCAGCTCTTTTCCTTTTTATTCCTCTAGTTCCTTTCTTAGTTTTCAAACGTCTATAAACCTTAAAGATGACAACCAAGGTTAATATACATAATGTAATTGTCAAGTTAGGCTTCAAGATTTTTCCCAACAATCCACATCCCAGATTTACAAACCATCCACCTATAGGAGAAAATCCGTTCCCAATTGATTCCCAAGCACCATCAGCTTTCAAATCTTTCAAGTCCTTTCAAAGGTGTGTGATGTTCTGAATGTAACCTTTCAAATCTTTAATTTTGTCTGGAATATACGTAAAACAATGTTGCACCTTTAGCATTCGACAGACTCTGCCTTCCTTTGCGAGAAAGATGTCTAAAGCTATTGCTAAAATCCTCCAGCAGTAACAGTAGACAGCTTATCTACCACAGTAGACAGTTTTCGTATTTTGTGAGAATTCAATATCACCCTACCAGATAGCATTAAGGCTCCAAAAATATCTCTCACTATCTCTCCTGCACTTGCACCTCTCTTGTCTCTTGTGTGAAGCTTCGTTGGTTTCATCAAATCGACCCACATGAAACATTTTTGGAAAAACTATCCCCATTAACAAGATCTATACCATTTCTTGGGCAGCCTATAATTGCCATTTTTCCTACAGATGTAATAAAGGCATGTGCGTGTGTGCGTTACATGCAAGAATCGTGAATGGCACCGGGTGGTATGTTTGGTACAACAGGCCTGCTTCTCGCTTTGGGTTAGTATGAGAGGTTGTAGGGACAGGCTATTGAGCAGCATTTCCTACGGGCAGAATAGTAACAGTATGATGTTTGGTATTGATGAGTTCGTAATAGCGAATCCTCTCCGGCATTGGAAGTGGGTTTGACATTACAGTGATAGAAATGTCACTTTTGGGAAAGTTGGCATTTCAAAGCTCGTGGCTCTGTGTGCCTGTAGGCCTGTCTCCTAAATCACAACTGGGTGCTAGGAGGACAGCCACAACTGTGCATTCCTGATAGACATCCTTATGGATGTCTATCAGGAATGCACAGGGGGAATGCACTAGGGGCTCAAAGTAAACTGCGGACCTCTGACTCTGAGGGACCTTTCTGGAACGGTTACGTGGGGGTGGAATTGACCCCTGCATTCCAAGGGGCAGGTTCTTGGCTCCACTAAAGATTGTGATCAAACCTCCCGGGGTAGTATTGCAGACAGTACAACATTTAAAGAGGGCCTGTGCCTTTCAAAGGTGGCTGTTTGAACTGATCATATCTTCAAAGGCCATTGTGGGTGTAACTATTGGGACTCTGGCCTCAGCAGTTCGAGACACTTTTGAACTTGGAACCATACTACGCTGGTTCAGCGCTGGGACATCGACACGAGGAATAATTAGGGCAGGAGGGACTCGAACTGGATGATCTGCAGACTTGTGGTGCCCTGGAGCTTGTCGCGGTCGAGGAAGAGGACTGTCACCTGATAGATTTTCCCTGGGCGTTGCTGGCCTGCCGCTAAGTTACAACTGTTGTGGCCTGGTTCCTGAAGTACTCTCCAAGGGCCAGTGTGCAGGCCTCCTGTCCACGAGATCCCAGATACACAAAGGACCTCACTGTCTTCACAAAATCGTAAGTACCACACTGGGTGTGGCGGAGACAGGTGGAAGTGATCGTGGTTGGGACAAGGGCCATCCTGACATACACTGTCATCACGCTGTGCAGAGGAGTGTGTGCTTAAAGATGAGCTGCCACCTGAGGTGCCGGGACGTGAGGAGTGTGGAGGAAGCTGGTAGCTGCACCCAGGGGACCTGTGCTCATTTTTACTCCAGAGCGTGTGGTGTCCGAGGGGTGTCTTTGGCCTCCGGATCGGGAGGACGACAGTGCCTGACATTGCGGCCTCTGTCTGAAGTCGTTGGTTCCCTCTCCCTGGACCCATACCACAAGGTGGTTTGTTGTGGAGAACACCGTGATGATGCCAGAGGGGTTTTGTGTGCCTTGTGTGCACCTACAGCTGACTGACAAGGGCTGCGGCAGGTCACACCTCCACTTGAGGGGAAAACATTTCTCCAGGCTTGAAGTGTGCCAGCTACCTGGGTCATAACCTTTTGTCTACTGGGGGGCGGGGGGAGGATTAAGCGATCCCGTACTCGTGCAGGTGCTGTTGGGCCCCTGGAGGTCAAATCCAGATGGACAAAACCAAGTAACTGTTTCTTTCTGTGTTAGGTGGTTTCGACTGTCTAGTAAACGGGGTGCCAGCCGGGGCAATGTGTATCGTTGGCTGGTGTAGTTCTAGACTGAGGGGCTGAGTCACGAGATGTAGTTAAAGAACTGTGACTGTTTAACCTTTCTGCTAATAGGACAATTTTACTATTGCATGCAACTGTAAAGTGTATATACAATGTGTGTTTCTTTTTTATTTCAATAGAGAAGTTTGACAATTGCGTATAACTGTAGAGTGTATATACAATGTGTATCTCGTTTTGATTTCAGTGTGTGTGTGTGTATTACAAAGACAAGTGTTTAATTCATACGGTGTGAATCTTTTTTTGGCATACAGAGTGTGTTGCGGGGGAGGTGTTGTCCCAATACTTTACACTCAAGCTTTGAGGATAAGCCTGACTGCTCAGTACCAAGCTACTAGAGGGTGAGCACAGGTTATTGGACAAGTGTATTGTTCTCCTCCTATTTGGAATGGTGGATTCTGACTGGCTTTGATGCGTCACAGCCAGCCCAAAACCGCTGGGTCTAACATATGGGTAATCTGAAATTCAAAGGTGTACAAATAACCACTGCTCCTAAACTCAGTATCGTGGGCACATTTTGGAAATACATAGGTTTCCTTCATACCCATTTTTCATTCATTAGATTTTAGCAGATGAATTTCTGCATCCTTGGTACACAATGAAAAAATATTATAAGCTGCAGCTCAGTTCTTGGCTTTGGGTGTCTCCAGTTTTTGAACAAAACAACAAGCACTATATTTCCCTGTGACCAGAAGGGACTGATAGATGTGATAGTATGTTACTTTTGTAATTTCGCCGTTGGGGGTTGGGGCAAACAAATGGCAGATGAAAACTTTGTCACCTATTGCTGTTTTTTCCTACTTATTTTTATATTTTTTTTTATATCAGCAATTTGTTTTTTTGTGAAAACCATGAGCAATATACACAAATGACCACTTGCTAAATTTGGAATTTTTTCTGCAGTTTAAAGCTGTTTAGCTTGCCTTGTTCACCCATGGGTTTCACACCTGTTTTCACTCAATCTGCAAGTAGGTTAAAACTACTAAAAATAGGAAAAATGGACTACCAGTTAGAAATTTGCAAAATCTGTGGTCAAAACATTGCTATACTATAACTCTAGATATTCATTGAAGCTGGTGATCTTAGCACATTAAATCATTTGTTGATCCCATTTTTAGGGAAAAATAAGTTTTCCTGCACAGCACCTTTTTTTTCCCATTTTCCCAACAAAATAAAAAAATGACTATATTTTGCCTATTTGGTTACCTTGAAGGGAGTCCACAAACCCTAAGTACCTTTACATCCCCAAGATGTGGGGTTAAAACACCCAAATTCGTTCTGAATACATTTTGTGGAAAAGCAGTTATGAAGGCATAAGCATGATGCGCCCCAAACATCAACAAAAGGGCTGAGCACTGGGAGTGGAAAAACCTCAACAGCTAAGGGTTTAAGAGCATTCTTCATAGCACAGCACCCTTCATCAAGGGCTTGAAGAAATACAACCACATCACTCTCACCTTGATGGGACTCCATTGGCTCCCTTTGCCTGCCTGCACCAACTTCAAAACTAGCTGTCTTATCTACAAAGCCATCACCACTGGCACTTCCTCCTATCTGTCTGACAAGCTAACCTTTTCCAATGGCTTTCAGCACACCCACAGTCAGGATACTCCCAGACTGGATGTAAATACGTGCAAACATGAAGAAAGCAGCACACTTTCGCCATCTGTGCACCCATGATCTGGAACAATGTCTTCATGTCCATTTGTACCTTCCTAACCAAATCATATTTAGGAAAGAGCTGAAGACATACCTCTTTAAATGACACTACATCATGATGCAGTTACAGTACACTTGCTTTCAGAAACAAGCTGCCCCTACTATAACAAACTGACTGTCCCATTGACCCTGTAGAGCGTTGTGCTGCCTTCTGGCTCAGATTGTGCTATTTAAATTCCACATAAAAATGTACAGGCAAACCTCAGTGTTCTCAAATATCATAGCAAGGTAACAACAACAAATGCAACATCTGTGCCATGGGTACTTGCAAGGCAATGGGGCTTTGCCTTAGAGTTTGCAGTCGTACATGGGGTGTGGTGAAAGTATACTGACCTTGGAAGTGCCAATAGGCACACTGGGCAACACCTCAAGAGCATGTTGAGCTCAAGGTGGGTCATATATGTCTCTAAATTTGCCTAGCTGGCTAGCCAACCCGGTACAGATAGTAAAAAGTGGTACAAAGAGGGGGTGTGTTTGCCATGCCTAGGCACTATTACCTCAGCTACAGGTTCTGGGTAGAGCTTGAGAGTAGGCTGTCTACATAGCTGGTGTGACATAGAGGAGCTCAGTGGATGTTCACGAACGTTGTTGGGCATAGATGTTGAATTCAAAACTGCACACCTTTGTTTCTTTTTGAGGAATACAGTGGGCTTAGGTCTCGTTAAAGTTCTCCGTAGGTGTAGGACTCCTTGTGCGGGCTTGAGGCTTCCACACTGAGCAAGGGTAGTGCAGGCAAGCAGAGTTTCTCCTGGATTGTGGGGTAGTTACAGCCAGGAATTAAGTAAGCAGTACTCCAGCTGTACGGGTGGACACAAACCAGCAACAAGGGGTCCACACAGATCAAATTTCAATACATGTTCTCGGATCAATAGGACAGCTTCAGTTTACACAAAGGTGGACACTTGTCAACAAGCCAATGTCCAGTCATTACAGATGCTTCTTTAAAGAATGAAGAGATCAGCCAATCAGACAGAGTTGGTTTTCCCTCCTCAGAGAAGGTTTTGGGTTGGCTCCTAGCTAAGGGCCCTAGGTTAACCCTTCAGTAGCTTCTCTGGCTGGAAGCTATGTGGTGGATTTCCTCCAAACTACTGTAGAGAAGGGAAGGGCCAAAGGAAGTAGTGGTGGAAGGGATTATTCTTTGTTGCAGCACTCATCCTCCATGTTGCAGGCTCCATTCTTTAATTACGACAAATTTTGAAAACATGTACAGGTCAACCTAAATTAGGCATACAAGTAATATTTTTGAATCATTATCGTTAGTCAAAAATGCAAATATTTTCAGAGGGGATGGCTTCCCACCAATGTTGACAAACTTTATCATTATTAATAATCAAAATATTCTTGAACTGCAAATCCCCCACCCCAAAACCTATGTACCAGCTCCCTCCAGCAGGGTTTGCAATTTGTATCTGCTATTAGAGCAAAGGGTGTGTGTCATTAGTTCATGGGGGTTTCACCTCTGAGTTCACCAAACGGGTAACTTGGGGTACAAAGTCAACAAACTCTGCCAAAATGTCAAGAAACAATCCAGGGCACACCTAGAGCCAAAGGAAGAATGACAGGGTTGCACAACCGCTGTGTTGGTACTGGTCTTCTGTTTGTACGATACACATATAAAACACTGGCATTGGGAATTATATGTCGTGTCTCAACAGATTTGCACTGGAGACTTATACAGGTTACAGAGATCAAAGACTTCGAGCCTAAAAGCCTAAACAAACTCCAGAGTATGTTTAAGATTGCAGAAAGTGATAGTACCGCTTTAAACATTTTTGAATATCGGTGGTTCAGTTTATGTAAGCAGAAAGGAATCTTGTTTTCTGTATGTCGTTCTTTCTGGAAATACTGGAGCTTTTCTTTGCTAATGTTGTCGGAACTCATTTGGCAGTACCAGTGCATTCCTGGTACACCACAGTCAGTTTTCTTTTTTAATTCTGCTATAAACGCTTTTATTTTACTGAACTAAGAGCAAACTTCTACAGTTAAATTACAAAAAATACAGAGGCTCACATTGACACACTGAATTTTTAGACCTGCAAATATAATGTAACAAAGACTTACAATATGAAGCAAGTTCCACATAAATGTGAATAGATGAAGAAATTTTGCTCAGGCCTGGACTACGGCTTGTTATCGGGCGAGTTCAAAAGGTAACTCCTGGAAATAAACCCACCACTCTTAGTTGACAAATGCTTGTTTGACCAGGGCATTTTTCAACAGGTTTCTGAATAGTGGGCACCTGAGATTTGCTCTCAACTTGAGTTCTGAGTTTCTCAAAGACATACTTATTTGGATACCTGTACTGGTTTTCATAACACATCATCCACCATTCCAAATTATAAGATAATCAGAATGAGGTCCTATGGATATTTTCAGTCAAAGGTGGAACTTGGTAGAGGGAAAATCTACAGTAAAAAGTGCATGCCTACTTTAATTGGGATGGTAAGAATGAGTCAAAGTCTAAGCTCACAAGGAAAATGTAGATGTTTACACTTATCAAATGATATTCACCTCTTGTTAACATTTCACTGTGGTGTCCCAATTCCATTCCAGTCAGTGATCTAACGAGCCACAGTATCCTGGGAATAGAACTTCAAACCTAGATTGACTTTAATAAAGCTGATCATAACAATTGTATAGTTAAAAATGTAAATAAAAACAAAAAGGCGACTAATGTAACAATTTTCTTTTGGCAGTGTACTCCCACATTAATACATTGGGTGATCAGTTGCTGCATAGGTCTCAGCACAGAGCACTTGTCTCTAGTTACTAGGTGAAGAAAGTGTTTCAGGGGGAAGATAGTAAAAGGAATGAATAGATGAGATATAAGGGAGTCATTCTCAAGGTGTGGGAGGAAAGAAAGTTGTAACTGGGAGGGATAGGCATGAGAATGGCAATGGGTTATTTTTCCATTCCTGTGTAGGGAGTGAACACGATGAAAATCAGGAATGGAGGGGAGGCAGGAGCTGTTATATCCTGTACACAGTAATGCAAACCGTGATTGGGAGTTGTGGAGGAGGAGAGCAGACACACTAGTTACAGTAGTGGTGAGTGAACAGACAATGGCACAGTGTTGATGCAAAGTCGATGACTTGCAAACATGGTCACCTCAGTTTGCATGGAACATAAACACATAGATACAAATGCACACAGCTTCCAGGACGAAATCCAGTTGGATGCTGTGGCTCTGTCTAACTCCCAGATTTAGTGCAGGAGCCATTGCTAGACGAAGATAACCTTTTCATTTAAAGTGTTTTAGAGATAATCTAACTGCATAACATAGAACAGTTACCTTCTCTGATTGTTAGCAAGTTTTACTAAGCATGCAAACTTCCCAGTCAATTCTCATTTATTGCTACACAAAGTGTTACTGTTTTGTTCCTCTGCTGAGACCTACAAAAGATTAGTTAATAATTCATAACCAAATGCAAATGAAATCTTTATGCTAATACAAAAACACACAATTACAGACTAATTCATTTAAAGGAGACTGCATTAAAGTTAAGGCTGCATTTGAAGATTCAATATTGAATTTTAAAAATAGAAATCCTAAAATAATTTTCTGGTGTGCTCATACAGCCTGGCAGACAAAAACCACACTATTAAAATTATTAATACCATTAATGCAGAGAGGACACACACAATGATTTATTACTAGGTTTTTCTCATTGTTCCTTTCAGTCTGTTTCTGGAAGTGTACTGTTCTTAGACATGATGTTTGTCAGAAATTGTCTTAGTTTGCAAGAGGGGGCACCCCTACCAACACAATAAACCCACTCAGCTTAAGTCAAAACACAGTTAAGAGAGAATTGTTACTCAACCCCTGGTAGGTTTGGCTCAAGCAGCAGGCAATCTCCAGAGAAGTACATGCTAAGTGCACGCAGTACCAACAATTTAAAAGTAATGAACGCAACACAAAAATATTCCCAAATCAATTTGGAAAAATAGAGGAAATTTTAATGAGCAGATAGACAGACAGTATGAACATCTAAAGGTTAAAGGGATATGGATTGTTTAAGTTTAAAAAAAAAATGTTTTAAGACAACAGGCACCTAGAAAGAAAGTCAAGGACTATGGAAAAACAACAATTTGCAGTGAACCAAGGCCTAGGCACAAATTCAAGGTCAACCGCTATGGAGCGAAGTTTGGACACACCAAGCGAGTTGTCCCGGTCAAAGGTTTTACCTTCAGGCTTAGCCTCCAGCTGCTGGCAGCCGTTCAGCCCCTAGCTTCTCAGGACAGGTTTCTGGGCACCAGGTCTCTCTCCAGTGAGGTCTCCTGGAGGATCTTTTTGCTTTTTGTTTCCCTAAAAAAGTAAATAGACAAACCACTCCACCCTGGGAGAACAGTTCCAGTCCCTGGATGACAGCAGGCTTCAGGAGTCCTTGAGACGTTGTCTAAGTTCTCTTCTTCCTGCAGCAGCCAAGAGTAAGGAGTCAGGATTCTTCTTCAGATAGATTCATCACAGGTCTAGGAATGTTCTGAAGGGATGGTGGTGCAGGTGCCAGATCTATACTATGCACTAGTCAATGACTGGGAGAATTCTACAACACAATCCTAATAATTTTCTTGCTGTCTCCCACTTCCTTTTGAAGCACTTCCTCTTTATCTTACTATAAAATTACCCAGAAGCCCATATTTCAAGATGGTGGGCCCAGCTGCCACGAGGCGGTCCTATCTACACTTGATTCACGTTTCACTGCTGTATTCCAAACCAGACATGGGCATTCTTAGTTGCCCAAACAAATTTTGGCACACTTTGTTGCAGACTGAGCTAAAAAGCATATTATAGTCCGTTGAAAGTCTGTTTTTATAACGGACGGCAAGACTGACTCTCAACTAAAGAACCACTTTGTTTCCAGAGATTAATTTATCAAAGCTGCAAATCTATTGCATAACGCATGAAGAATTTCTATAGTGTGTGACTTGGTATTGCAATTTCAGGATGAATACTAGCTGTTGTGGTTATCAATATGCTAGGTTAGGTATTTTAATTCGAAACCAGTAGCATATCGTCATATTCATTTAAGCCCCCCACATTGGCCTCACATACCCTACTTTAAAACCGGAGAAAACGAGGCTACTGTTGCAGCTGTTAACTGTTTCAAAATAGAACTACTGAGTGATAGAAAGAGTGTCTGACTCTTATCTGTTTACTAACTGTATATACATCGACTGAGGAAATATTTCACCATAATGGTACTGTGGTCTCCAGACCACAAGCCATATTTATGATCGTGGTTAACCTGTGACTTCCTTGTGTTGTAAAGGGTTTCTGTTTATGTTTCCCTGCGGGTATATTTATTGACTGGTGGAAGTTTAATGAACTATTATGAGGAATTATGGGACCCCATTTGCATGGTTGTTCCCACACTTGTTGTTAAGTGACATTGTCTTTCTTGAGCAGCTTTTGTTTCCTGGACCATGTATGAAATGTAAGTCATTTTTGCAGACCTGCCATTCATTTCTTCTAAGAAGTCTATCTATCGCATTCTGAGCAGTGCGACGGCAAAACACCTCGGTACAAATACTGTTTGTGCTTATAATCGGGACAGATTCAAACTTTTGCCTACATAATGGGGCATAACGTGTGAAAATTGCTTTTGTAACCAATTGTTGGCACATAATTCCAACATTGCATAGTTTTGCCTGTGCATACTCCTGTTAGTAGAACCTGGAAGAAACTGCACAAGGAAAACTCGGGAGTAGCTGGTATTTCTGCTCATCCTGTAATATGTGCAGGTTGTACCCATCTTGTGTTACACTTGTGACATTTAGGGACTAACAAAATGGTTAGGCATTTTAAGATAAGTCATATTCCAAATATGCCGGGTCTGGTGGCTTAGTGGACTAATACGTCTACTGTAGGGTCCTGTGTTCGACCTCATAGTCACAGGTTAAAATTCTGGTGGGTCCACTCAGCCTTTCAGTCTTCTGAGGTCGATAAAATGAGTACCATTGAGTTGGGTAACATTAAACATCTGTTATTCAGCGCCAAGATACCCTTGGGTGGACCTGCGCTTTACAAATACACGTTATGTTATGTTATATTCAGCAGGAGTTACAGATCCCATCAGAGTTATAGGTTTATGCTAAACACCGCATCTTCATGGTAGCTCACCCACAGATTGGACCTGCTGCAAGCAGGCGAAGTGTCTGGGTGAAATACGAAGGGCAACCATGAGTGGACATGGAAAGGCTGATTCCTCTATATTATTCCCGAAAAATCTGAAATTCATCTTACTCTTGCCCCTCTCAGGCTCCACGGTAATGGTAATTTCAGAGTCAGGGTGTGAAATTAACTTTAGAGATAGAGGGTCACTGGTAATGAGTGTCTGTAGTTTTTGACCAGAATATTGATTTTTAAATATCTAAATCAGAGTATTGGATTTTTAAATATCGAAATAAAAAATATTTGTGACCAGAATATTAATTACCAAAATATCACGAAAGTAAGTATACATAGGTAAGTATAGGTTTATTATACTTAACTCCACACGTGTCTTCTTTGACGATATACTTTGGGGCCGATTCCGATTCGGGCCGGAAATCTCTCCGACCAAGCCGGACTCGGAGAGATTTCCGACCGAATCGGACTCTAGCAGTCCGACCGAACGAGTACGATGCGCACGTATGCTATCGGACTCGATTCGGTCGGACTCCCATTGAAGTCAATGGGAGCCAGTCGTACGACGCGTACACGGGCTCCCATTGACTCAATGGGCACGACACGGACAAGGGCGCCCCCTACAGCGTGTTCGCGTCGATGCGGGTCGCACCGTGCATGCACGTGTAGGGGGGACCCATGGCTCCCCCCTGTGTGCGACTCGCATGCCTACGCTTCCAGGGGGGTCCGACACGGACCCCCAAAGTGCGGCTCCGACAGCTCCTTGGAGCCGGACTGCGCGAGTCGGTCGGAGCGGTCGCGATGCGCATCGTACTTACCCGGCCGGGGAACGTCTCCATTGCGCTGTGCGAGTCGTCCCCGTGCGAGTCGGTCGGAGCGGTCGGGTCCTGCGAACGAATCGGTCGGAGATTTCGCGAGCGCACGCATCGTACTCGCTCGCCCGGACGCACGTACGAATCGGTCGGGAAATAGGGCTCCGAATCGGATCCGGTAAAGCCGAATCCGATTCAGAGCCCTACCGGCCGAGATCGGAATCGGCCCCATAGTGTCAGGGTACACATGTGGAGTTAAGATTGGTAAATATGTTCTTACTTGTATATACTTATCTTCACAATATTTTGGTACAAGATATTCTGGTCACAATATTTGTTTAGTTCATTATTTTTGTACTCTGTGTTCTGATGACGTAAAAGCAGCCCATACTGGCAACCTGTCGCTCAGCATGTGACTGCGTGCCTTACTTATTACGATTTCAGTGTCCAATCCCACTCTTCTTCTGTGACAAAACACACTTCCTTACTGTCATCACCCAACATGGTTGAGCACTTCCGGTGTCACTGTTCACACACAGAGCGATCTGCAAGTTGTTTCTTTCTTTTGTTGACTAAATATTTGTGTTATGACCTAAGTTGTGCATGTCTGTATAGTCTAAAGTGCAATTTTGAGGTTAATGTGTTAGTTGTACACTTACAGCAGAATTGCCTTATCCAATTCTTGAATGACACCTCTTGTAAAGTGATCCGGGTTAAAGGTGATGTGCTGCTTTTTCTGTGATATCACTGGATCTAATGGGCGTTTGATGTAACTTGTGATATCAGAGTGGAAGGCCAAAGGGTATTTATGGTTTCTTCCACTACTCCTGGGATTTTGGTAACCAAAGGGAGGAATGATACTATGCAGAGATCATTCTCCCTTCCCCAGTCTGTGGTCTTGGAATGTAGGGTCTGAATATCTAATACTGTGATACCTTGCTTAATTAAGCGTAGACGTATGATGGCAAATAAGCAGGGTCTGTATAAGGCAAGCCATCTGGCGATAAAACGACCTGGTGAGTGAAGCTTGATTTATTTTAACCACTGAACACAAATTAAAATATACAGGTATGTGACTAGCCTCCCATTTCCAGAAGCCCAAATTCAGTATCTGCTCAGGACATTGTAGCTAGAGATTGGCATAATCTTATTACCTCCCCATTACTATTTTCTTTTTCATAAAAGTTTGTGGTTACCATTTATTAAATACTTGTATGACACCTCCACAGGCAGTGCCTTCACTTCTGTACAGCATTAATTTCTGTGTAAAATGAATTATATTGTCTTGCACATTAGTCAGGTACAGTGAGGAGTGGACTGAACTAAGTTCACCCACATCGGGGTACCTCATGCAATCAGTCAATAGTGTTCCTTCTGATGGACTTACCTAAGGTTCAGAAAAGGAGTTGATTGTCAATGCTGGAGAGATCCCTGCTTGGAAAAAATCCAAATAGGGAATAATCACAGTTAAACTCCCATGGTGGTGTACGTACAAACGGATGATGATTTCCCGGGTTCCTTGATTGGCGTTCTCTATTTACAAGACTGACCAATATCTCTACATTAGTGCTCCAAAGGAAGGAGGAATCACCCAACCTCCTTAATTGAGACCAAAAGGATCTCTTTAAATGTGAACAGTTCGAATCCCGAGCACACACTTATTACAATCATATACAAAAAAATTTGAACAACATATGTGGAATTCTTTTTCTTTTGTTGTTTATTTTCTTTGGTTAAAGACCAGCCAACACGTGTTTCGTTTTATAGGGTGTTCCCACGACTTCTTCAGGGCTAAAACAACAAAAAGATTTGTTTTGGGTTGTAGTGCGTCACATACAATCATGCAATGCGTGTGTATCATGCAATTATAATCCTAGTGGAAACCAAAATAGGTCATCCCAAGCGTAGAAATGTAATACTGTGTGAGATCATCAACACCTTATTACTGCGACATTCTAAACTTCAGATTTATGTGGTATGTGTCAACATTCAGTATAAACGTATATACACGTGTTTATCAATTTACTTAGAGTAATAGAAATCAAACATAGTGAAGCGGGACGTGGTGCAATTCATTATCTTATTTACTGGTATTGGTTGTGAATTGGTTGTGAATCAAAATACACCTCCTAGTGGGCCTTCTTTCCATGCTCCCAAGATTGGCATGTGATCCACAGGTATACCCTCCAATTATAACCTCAAAATCTAGCAAAGCGCATACCTGTCTTCCTCATGGTGGTTCTTGCATAAAGTACCAGAAAAAGGTGACCCTACCTACAACCTTATTGTGAGTGCCTCTGTACAATTGTGCATTCATCTATCCAGGTATTACCTGGAGATATTTGTGTATCCACAACCGTGTTCAACGTAGTAGGCTGCTATATTATGTGTCAATACCGGTCTGGAACACCGAATCCACGCCTTATTTACCATAGGGAAACTCTGAAAGGATGCAAAATAGCCGGGGGTTAAAACCATCGCCATGTGCTAACGAGTGGTATTTCTTCTGTAGTGAGGAGTGCCCTGCATTCCTCGATGCCTTATATCTGCTGCTTTTTGAAGGCATAGTTGTGCTGTGGCTAATGAAGTATTGTCCAGTTTGCATGCCCCGCACTGTACTTACAGTATTACATTATGAGCATTGGCATTATTGTAGGAGTGACTGCTTTTAATTATTACAAAGCACTGTACCTACAGAATTACAGTATGAGCATTAGCATTATTGTACGAATGACTGCCTGCGATTATTAGAAAGCACTGTACTTACAGTATTAAAGTATGAGCATAGCATTTTTGTATGAATGATTCGGTCTTTGATTATTACAAAGCCCTGTCCTTACAGTATGAGCATAATTGTACGAGTGACTGTTTTTGATTATTAAAAAACACTGTACTTACAGTTGCTTCTTTGTTTCTGCCTGCAGGTTCAGTACCTCAAGACAAACATTAATGTGGATACCAGATTCCTTTTTCTCTAGGTAATGTAGTTCATGTCTTATTGTTCCCAGTTAATGTATGTGTTTGCTGAAACGAAACATAGAGCGTGTAGCTCTAATCATAATGTGCCTGTTTAAATCATTTCACATCATTACATGTCATAGTTATTTTTCAGTGTCCTAAACTGTTTTAATTCTAGTGTAAGGCGGGACACGGTAAAACTTGTCAAGGAGTGCTACTTTAAGTCCAGGCAGGAGAGGAAACTTTCCCTGATTAGACCTGGGAGTTTATTTAGGGGCACTATTTTAGCAATAGTTACGGTCCCGCCAACATGCTATATATGGTCTATATTTACCCTGAACAAAAACGCACTTTTTATATCAAATTTAGATTGTGTACCTTGTTGACAAGAGAATACCTATTTAAATGTTCAATGCTTCACATAAGTAAAGAATATTGTGACTAGCATTTTTTGGGGGGGAAGGACAATCTATTGCACTTTCTGCTGTTTTGTACTAAACATGTCTTAGCACATAAAAGGGTGGCTTGTACCCCTTTTAAGGAATTATGAGATTAATTCTGTTGGAGCAGTATTACCATTTTGTTTTAGAACAGTTGATGAATGTATTTTTAACTCAACCGCCTCATACTTATGGGCAGCTTAGCCATGTATGAGGGGGTTGGTAGCCATCCAATGACTCTGATTAGGTTCTAACAGGAATGTATATAATTATGGACATCACAGTGCTTACGCCCCTTTATATAAAATTTGTATATCCGCACCCTGTGAGGATCTTGATTAGTAGTTGCTGCATTAATGGACACAATTGTTTGTATCCTGTAGCCCAACATGACTGGTAGGAAAATGTTGGTTTATGGGTTTAAAAAAAAAATTTTTTAAACAATTTTTATTAGAACATATGCAGCAATAAATGACATTACATTGACATCGTGGGTAGAAGGTGAGTAAGAGGACATCACAATAAGTCCAGTTCTTGACCCAGTAGAAGCCCAGCGCAGTACACCCGAAGCAATACCTTACGATCCTTCAGGGGGGAGGGGGAGGAGGGAAGAACCCATCAACAGGTTGGGAAGTGAGAACAATCTAATCTAATCCTTATTACTCCCAATACATGCTCTCAACTCATCATCCGCTCCGTCCCACTCCACCAATCTCTCTCTTCTCAGTTCCACCGTCGGGGAAACACATATCTCACCCCTGTATTTGTTCCATCGTCCCCGTTTGTGGTCCCATTTACGTGGGCATCCCCTCCCTTTGTAAACAGTTTTCTCAGCAATCATGGCGTGGTCCATATCTCTAGCCCAGTCTGTCAGCAATGGCATTGTGTCCACACCCCACTTCTGAGCTATGTTCCGTTTCGCTATGCCCCACCCCGTCATGGCCCATGTTTGTTCGGCTTGTGTGAGGTCAGTTGCTTCCCAAATATTAAGGAGGCACAGTGTGGACGTTGGGTGTAGGGGCTTGTCACAGGTCCTAGCTAATTATCTGGTGACGTCTGTCCAGTACCGCTGTATGTGGGGGCAGTCCCATAAAATATGCATAAAGGTACCTGTCTGATTACAGTGTCGAAGACAGAGGGCGTCCGGTCTCCTACCCAACCGGTACAACAGCGGGGCATCAAAGTATACCCTGTGGAGGACTTTAAGTTGGACCAAACGTGTGCGCATCGGGATGGCTACCTCTCTGGGCGAGGCCAGTGCCTCCATCCAGTCCTCATCGGCCAGGTCCCCCAGGTCTGCCTCCCATGTCACACGTAGTTTCACCATTGGATCAGTCCGATTATTAATCAATTTTTTATATGTGAGGGAGATAGCCTTACGAGGCATAGGATCCAACAGGAGCCTATCTTCCAGCGGAGAGGAGTCCGGCAAAGAGGCGTCTTTAGGGAGGGCTGAGTCAATGGAGTGACTAATTTGGAGATACCGGAATTTTTCACCTGGGGCTAGGTGATACTTAACTTGAAGATCCGAGAACGATGCCTTAGTGCCCTTAATCCACATGTCCCCCACTGTTGAGATCCCAATCAGATCCCACTTATCAAAGCCCGCGTAGGCACTAAGTCGCCCCAAGATGTCGGGTTCCCACAAGGGGGTAGCCTTCGTTAGGCGCCCCTGCCAGCCCATCCGTCGCTGGACACCATGCCACACCTCCACCGTACGCGCCGTCGGGCCTGTGAGACGCAACTTCTTGTGATTGGTATACAGTGCTCTGTTATAGCCCCCCTTCCCCATCAACCAATTGTCAGTCCGAAAACCAGGGTCATCTTGCCGCCCGAACACCCATTGGTTAATGGCCGTAAGTTGCGAAGCCTGATAGTAGAGGCGCAAGTCCGGTAGTCCAATTCCCCCATCATACCAACTCATGGTGAGTTTGGCCATAGCTATGCGAGGTTGTTTACCGTCCCACAACAGGTCCCTCACTGCTGCCTCGATTTGTAAAAAATAAGTGGGAGGGATAGGGATGGGAGTGTTTTGGAGGGCGTAAAGAAAGCGCGGCAGGGCGAGCATTTTGAACAACGACGCACGCCCCAGCAGTGTGAGGGGGAGCGTCTTCCAGTGTGTGATGTCCGCGCGAAACCTCTGCAACGGGCCTAGTAAATTCTGCTAAAAAAATAGCGTGGTGTCAGTCGTTACAAAAATTCCCTGGTACCGAAAGCCTCGGGCCGCCACTGGTATATCATATCCCCGTGGATTGCGTGGGGGGGCCCCCCAAAGAGAATATAGTTGGGATTTAGACCAGTTGATCTGATACCCCGAATGTACCCCAAAAATGTGAAAAATATGTAATACGCGGTGGAGCGAGCGCTCTGGTGAGGCGAGGTAAAGCAAAATGTCGTCCGCGTATAGTGATATGCGGTCTTCGTGGTCATCTGACCATTTAAGACCTCTAATAGCAGGGTCACCCCTGATCCAAGTCGCTAGCGGCTCAAGAACAAGGGCAAAGAGCAGCGGCGACAACGGGCACCCCTGCCGTGTTCCCCGGCTAAGGGGAAAGGAAGTAGAGCAGTGGGTGTTAACCGATACGTGGGCCATTGGCAGGGTGTATATAAGTTTAATCCAACCCATGAATTTGGGTCCGACACCGATACGGGTGAGAACAGCAAACAAATAATCCCATGCTATAGTGTCAAACGCCATTTTCGCGTCAAGCGCTAATAAGACTCCAGCTTCTTCCAGGGTGGCCACACGGCCTAATGCGCCATGTACCCGACGTAGATTACGCGCAGTGTTCCGCCCCGGCAGAAATCCCGACTGATCCGGATGGATCAAGTCCGATAGATAGGGGAGCAAGCGGTTCGCCAGTAGTTTGGCCAAAATTTTAGCCTCTACTGTTATGAGCGAGATAGGCCTGTAGGAGGCGCATTCATCTATCAGCTTACCTGGTTTATGGATAACCACGATGGTAGCTACACGAATATCAGCCCGGAGGACGGCTTTTTCATAACTCTCAGTGTATAAGTTGAGTAAATGGGGTGCGAGTTTGGAGGCCATGGGCTTAAGTAACTCAATAGGGAGTCCGTTGGGGCCCATAGCTTTGCCTGCACGAATGTCTTGAATTGCCTTCTGAATTTCCTCTACCGATAAGTCCTTATCTAACGTCGCACTATCCTGTTTGGAGAGGCCCACTACCCTGATAGTGGTGAGGAGTTCTGTCGCCATGGACGCCTGGGAGTCAGGTGGGACACTGTATACCTCCCTATAATATTTCGCAAAGGCCTCGGCAATGTCTTGGGGGTCAGTCACGAGCTCGTTGTTCGGTCTCTTAATGGCACGCACCCATCGCGCGGCTTGTTCTTTGCGTTCCAGCCATGCCAACATTTTACCAGTGCGCTCCCCTTGTTCGTATATCCGATGTCGAGTGGCAAGAGCGCGTCTATTAGCGTCCTCCAGGAGCAACTGCCTATAGTCTTGTCTTTTAATACTCAGCAAATGTTGAGTATCGGCATCCGAGCTCTGGTCGCCGGAGCCCTCAAGGTGCAGAATCTCGGCTTCCAATTCCACCACTCTCCGACGGCGCTCAGCCCTGTGGCCCACCATCGCTGATAGGGCCCTACCCTTAATCACGGCCCCATATGCCCCCCACAAGGTAATTGCGGAGCTAACCGAGCCTGTATTTTCTGTGAAAAAGTAGTCAGTGTCCCTCCGTAGGGCTTCTCGGATGTGTGGGATTTTTAGTACCCAGGGTTGGATCCGGATCGGTCCTGGTTGTGGTGTGTGTGGTGCACCGAGAATCGCGAAAACAGGGGAATGATCTGAAATACCTCGCGCCAAACATGTTGAGTCAGAAAATGCGTGGATATGCTGGGCGTGTGTGAACAAATAATCAAGTCGTGAGCGACTGCCATGTACCCCAGATTGAAATGTAAATCGTGTTTCATGTGGGTGTGACCATCTCCAGACATCTACCATCCCTAAAGCGTCTATAAAGTCTCGTAACTGGGAGCATTGTGTAGCACCGCGCCTGGGCGGCGATCTGTCCAGCAGGTCGTCCATCGTCAAGTTAAAATCACCTCCCATGAGCAAGATTCCAACAGGTAAGTTTAATAACAGTGGCCCTATGTCTGTCAGTGTCAACCGTTGCAAACCTGGTGGGGCATACACAGATATAACATTTAGGACCTTACCCTCCCACAGACCAGTGCAAGCTGCATATCTACCTTGCGGTTCCGTCCAGACAGTCCGCAGCACATAGGGGCACCCCTTACGAAGAAGGATTCCTACCCCTCTGGACCCAGTAGTGAACCCCGAATGCGTCACCATGCGATATCCCTTCCGATCCAGGGCCTTGCAGGAGTTACCAATCAAGTGGGTCTCTTGTAACAACACTAAATCGAGTCCCTGTCGGTGGATATATTGCAGCACGATCCCTCTCTTGATCTTGTCACCCAGCACATTGACATTCCACGTAATGGCTTTAAGTCCCTGACCTCGTGCCATGGGTGATGATTAACAATACAGCGGTAACTTCGTGGGGCACACAGCCTCGTGAGCCTTCACCAATTTCGATCTGGGCCTCCCCTAGGACCGCATCTGCGGGCCCCATGCGCTGAGCCTCTCCCACCACATTTTTATCATGGATGTCAGCTAAAATGTGCATCTTCGAGTAGTCAACTTGTTCTGCTGCAAAACACTCAACAATACAATCCCTCCAACAAATGAAAGTCAAACGAACCCCGAACCCTGAAAACACACCCCCTTCCCTGCCTCCCTGCTTAACGGGACTAAAACCGCCCGCCACCTCCAACATGCAGAGTGCCTGTCGCCCACCCATTCAACAATTCTAGGGAACGCGAGCTACCCCACTCCCCAGATGATCACATGCATTCAATCAACCCTTCACTCCCCAGCCCCACCCCCCCCCATAACATAACTTATAGCCCAGAGGCCTATCACAGTCCGCAGCAAATGTCCCGCAGCCCCCTCCTCCCTTGCCAGTGGCATAATATAAAAAATATAGAAGGACAACCCCTACCACCCGTAGAACTATGAAACCTGTTAGGTGAGCTTAGCAATCCACACAACTGGCAGGCCATAAAACCCGAGGACACTCCCTCAAGTCGGAACAGTATCATCGTGCAAATGGAGGGAGCTCCCCTCAATCTCACCACCAGAGCTGAACATCGGAAATCGCCAGGTCAGAAGGTCCCATGCCTGAGATTACTCTCTGCGATTCCCCGGGAAATCTCACCAATCCAGAGTCAAGCAATTGCAGTCTTACCACTCATAAGATCAGCGCCCTCCTGTATGTCCCTGAGAGTCTGAGTCAGAGTGTGGAGGCGATCGTCTCCGCTGGCGCCAGTCTGCATGATCATCCGCCTCCGAGGGTCCTTTCTGTGATTTCTTCTCGACCGTACGCCATCCCTCCAGCCAGTCCCAGGCCTCCTCAGGCCGAGTGAAGCACCACGATTTCCCGTTGGCTTCCACCCGTAACTTGGCCGGAAACATCATAGCGTATTTTACTGCCTTGTCTCGGAGGGCCCGCTTTACTTCAAGGAAGCCTCGGCGTTGCTTCTGCACCCGCAGCGTGAAGTCCGGAAAGAACAGGATCTTGCTGTTTTCCAGGGTAAGCGGTGGGGCCGCCCGCGCTGTTTGAAAACTGATGTCCCGGTCTCGGAAGTTAAATACTCGAGCCAGGAGTGGTCTTGGGGGCGCCCCTGGCTTTGGATGGCCCCCAGGCACACGGTGAGCTCTTTCAATAGTAAAGCAGTTGGAAAGACCTCTAGGTTGTAAATGTGTAAGAACCAGATCTTCTACAAAAAGGTCCGCTGTCTGACCTTCTGCGCGCTCTGGAACGCCAATAATGCGAATGTTGTTCCGCCGCATTCACCCTTCGTAGTCGTCAAGTTGGAGGGTCATCGCCTCCCGGACGGAGCGCAGCTCGTCAACTTGTTTCTTAAGCAGTGTAGTATCCGTAACCAACTCCTTGGTGGTGCCTTCTACTGCACCCACTCTCTCCGTTACTTTTTTCATGTATGACGGATGAGCGCCACCTCCGTGGCTACTGTGTCGATTTTAACCTCCAGGGAGGTCCGTATCGCTGTGATCGCCTCCAGCAGATCTTTGTTCGAGGGTTCCGCGGCATCACCAGGGGTCGCCGTCTCCGGTCGGTCCTCAGCATTCTGCTTCTGCCAAGCAAACTTCTCCAGCTTGGACTGGGCTGTCGTTCGATTATTGCGTCCAGATGCCATCTTTTAATCGCGGCGTTGAGACCCCCCGAAGTCAGGGCGCCACTGCTACTCTCCGCCGCCAGCAGTGAGGAACACGCTCACCCGGCCTGTCGGTTTTCGCAGTAGGCACCCTATACAGCAGGGTGTCAGGTTAGATGTTGCGTCGTAGGTTGGCAGCCGCGGGGACCGTGCACTCCAATATCTGAGTTGTAGGCAGCCGGTGCGGGGTCAAACTCAACTTACAGCGACAGTGGAAACCCCCTCTGTTCTACGGCCGGCTGCGCCCCTTTCGAATGGCCCATGTGCTTAGTACTCGCTGGGGTCCCCCACCTGGTGCCGCAGCCACATCACCGGCCTATGTCGCGTTCTTTTGGGCCCTGCAGCAATCAGTTGTAGTCTTGCGGCTCCGCCGGGCCTCCAGCCTGTCGCACTACCGCTGTATCACCGTTCGATTGCAGCGCAACTGGAGCACGTGTTCAGATATCCCAGCCGGGAGGCCGCCAATCACGCTGTGTCCAGCCACTGTCCACAGGCCTCAGGGCTCGTTCCGGCCCACACGTGGTCTTCCGCCCCTCGCTGCGCCGCTGCGTGCCGCGGGGGCCACTTAGGTGCACCTCCAGTCGAGAGGCCGCAAGCAGTCACTATGGCAGCGATGAATTACGAGTCCCTAGGCTCTTTCGGGCTCCCGGAGGCCCGCTCGCTCTCGTCGCGCTCCGGCGTCAGCTGCGTCCTGCAGGGGGGGCCGTCGCCTCTTCCGATCGGCCCTCGTCACTCACTGGTCTTCGAGGAGGATCACCGCCACCGCTGTCCGCCCTCCCGCCAGAACACCGGGCAGCGAGGGGCCCCTCAGCAATCTCCTGGGACCTCGATCAGGTAGGCCGCAGCCGCGGGCTCGCGTGAAACGCGACCCGCACGTCGCCTCATTTCGAGCGGCAGAGCAGTCCGCGCGGGTCCGTTCCGCGGGTCACTCGCAGGGCTGCTTCAGCAATCGTCCCCAAACTCGGTGGGTGAGTCGCCAGGTACCTCAGCTACACTCCGGCGGTACCAGGGCGGGGATAGGGCCAGCGGGAGTCAGGGAATTCAGGATATTGCGGGAGTGGCGCTCGGAGCTAAGCTACTGAGCGGCCATTCCCGTCGGCGGTTAGCAACGCCCCCGGTTTATGGGTTTTTTATGTAATTTGGGGAGTGCTGATCTACTACTGTAAGGGCGAGCGATATTGCGGATGTTATGGTGCTTGCGCTCTTTATTATTATTTTGTATCGTATATGCATATTGCTGTTTATTGGGGACGTTAATTTGTAGTTGCGGGTCCTATGGGCGTTACTGTCCTTATTGCTTGTATTTTTTGGGCTAATATGATTATTAAGAAAATGTTTTATGTGATTTTATGTATTTATTGATTTTAAATATGTATAATTGTTTGGCAGAAAGCCGAGACAATATCTAATAAGCTATGATATGATTACATGCCACAGTTATTTTTCAATTTCCTAATCTCTTTTAATTCCAACTTGTGGGTGCCAAGTCTCAGAGTAGTAGGGCCAGAAATCGTTCTCAGAAGCCGTTTAAAGTGATTCTCGGAATGGCTGATGGTATAGACGTTTGTGCCCGAAACATGTGGCCACACTATTTTCCCAACTCTCTTGCACACCCTTGCCAGCTACTTTACTTCTCACCCTTTTCTTTTTTTTTTTCTTTTTCTCATTTGCTTTCATCCGCGGGGGCAGGCTCTGCAACAGTGTTCAGGGTTCATGCTAGTCTAGAAGCATGTTTTACATAGGAAACACACTCCTGCAGCTCACATGTGCTGTATGTGGTACCGTTGTTAGAAGGTCCACGAAGAACGACCTCATGATTTCAACACAGGGGTGAAATATACCACAAGAAACATTGGATCTTATTTTAAAGATGAAGTGACATGGTGCTGTGCATTTATGGCAAAATACTGAGTACATTACAATACAGTGGGGAAGAAAGGCATCTCATCTTGTGACTCCCTAAATTCCATTTGGATGCTTCCCTCACAGAACCTATGCATTGGATGTTTCCAACAGGATCCAGATGGGTGAAAGCACTAGTCAAAAGTATCAAAGGTATGCGCATGGGGGCATTCCAAGCCCATTAACCTGAAAGATCCCCAAGGAACAGAACATATCTTCCTCTGGAGACTTGTGTACTATCGGGTCGAATAAGATACACCATCTACTTTTGATGCTTCCTGCCAACAATTGCATCTCCTAGTCAAAGTAGCTTCCATTTCAATGCATAGTGACACTGGTTTGTTGCACCAATTGATCATGCATTCGTCTATCCCTGGATGCATATCAAGGGACCAAACCTCTAATCGCTCCTCTGGCTGTGAATTATTGTACCTAGGAACAGTCTCTTCCATATGTATGCGGACGACACGCAACTTTATTTGAAAATCTCATCCCCAGATAACATCATCTCACTCAACACTACCCTAACGTGTACTCAAAATTGGTTAACTGAGAACCATCTCCTGCTCAACACCTCCAAAACTGAATTCCTTCTCATCTCTCCTCCGAACCACATCCCCAAGCTAGACCTTTGGCTGACTCACCTCAATGCTTTCAACCGCACCCCTCTCATCATAGACTCAGCCAAATCTCTCGGAATCACCCTGGACAAGCACCTGAATATGAAAAATCATATCAGCAATGTGTGTAAGGGAGCTATTCACTTGATGAGGACACTTAGAAATATCAAACCATTCCTCCCATAAAAGGATTTCAAGCAGGTGGTCCAAGCACTTGTCTTGCCGAGGCTAGAATACGGCAGCGCTACGCTTTGTGGCCTTCACAAATACACCTTGGCTCCACTAAGGGCATTACTGAACGCTGCGGCTAGACTGGTCACAGATACCAAACGAAATGAGCACATATCCCCAGTCCTAAAATCCCTGAAATGGCTGCCCTACGAAGCTCGAATTCAGTTAAAGATCGCCGTTCTGGCGCACAAAGCCCTGCATTTCAAAACTCCCAGGTACCTAACGCAAAAGCTTGAACTATCCTGTGGTGGTAGATCCTCAAGAAGCGCCAACACTTTCCTCTTGAAACCACTCATCCTTAGCAAAAAGAGAACTTGTCATCGAGCCTTCTCCGGCGCTGCCCCGAAGATATGGAACTCTCTTCCACCGGAAGTACGCAGAATCTCCTCAACGACTGCTTTCAAACTGGAAGCCAGAAAATTCCTAATGAACAAATTCTTACCTTAATTGGGCTAGGTTCACCTGCTCGAAGTCATTGATCCTACAACCATTGTACCATCATATGATGCTGCTCTACTTTACTGCATTGTGTGCCCCCTTCGTAGCCCGCTATTTACCTGTTTATTGTATTACTATCCTTGATTCATTTGTCTTGTAATTATGTGATTATTCCTGTTTTGTATTCTTACCTGTTGTCGATATTGCATTTATGTCCTTCCTTCCATCCGTTTGTCAAATGCTCTGATATCCTTCGGGATCTTGTTCGCGCTATATAAAACTTTATAAATAAATAAAATAAATAAATAGAATAGGAGTCAGTGTAGCCTCCCCCAAGGCCACCCTTCATATCTCCTAAGTAAGATTTGTCTTGCTCTGTCCTTCTCTTCCGCTACAGTGGTGAAGTCCAAATCCTATCGTGGTAAGCAACATTTTAACAGGTAGGTAGCAGTTTTCCCAGATGTCCACGCCACATGGAGAAGCATAAGAGGTCAGGGCCCCATATGCTCCCAGTGCAGCCCAAAACTCACCAGTAGCAGGAAAGCATTTGAAAAAAGTGCAGGTGGCACAAAACCCCGAGTCCAACAAGCTTACCTACATAGCTTTACTGACTACTTTGCTCAGAATTTTTTCTTTTTAGGTCGAGCTTAGGCAGCGCATGCACTGTCTGCAAGACCTGTAGTAAACACTATCTGGAGAGTAATCCCGCCTGCCGCTTGCCATTGGTTCACTCTGGCATTGCTCTGCTTAGCGGACTCACTATTCGCTGGCGATCCGATATGTCATTTCCGTTTTGTGGGAAGCAGCACCGACCAACTACAGTTTAGTTACGCTGTAGGTCGGTATCTCTTTCGTTTTGGGACTACTTCATTTATTTATTTATTTTAAATCGCCAGGGCGATTTATTTAGTTGTAATGTGGCACCTGATGCTCACTGTGCGGCATTGTGTGCATGCGTGATTGCGCATGGGTTGGTGGATTTGATTGTGTGAGTTTCAGCATGCCTGATTGTATACTGGTGTGCACCTTTTGCATTTGAGCGTGTGTGTTTTGTGTATGTTTGGTAGTGTGTGCATGTGTGAGTTTTGGATTGTACTGTTTTGTGCACGTGGTTGTCAGTGGATGTGTTTGTGCCTGGTTCTGTATGTGAGCTTGTGTACAGGTGTGCACCTGTTGCGTCTGCTTGAACATGTGTGTGTGTGATATTTACTAGTGGGTACGAATGCCGCATCTAAAGGATGTGAGGGCGGACAGCATCAGAAGGCAAGAATGTTCAGCCTTTTCTTAAAATAAAATAAAACATGAGGTGTATCATGTGTCATCAGGCTGTTTTCACTACTAGGCAGTGTGCTCATTGCACATAGTGCTTGCACATCATGCAGAAAAGAACCCGTGCAAAGAATGGCACAAGTGCTTATCTGGTGCAGCTAAAGGGCTCTGGGAGCCGTCCCTGCTACATTGACACACACTGGAAGCCGACCGTCCTTGCTGCAGTGACAACACCCTGGGGGCTGTCGCTACTGCTGTGACAGCACATTGGAAGCAGTAATTGATAGTTACATCAGATTTGTATCGGGTCACGCTTCTGATATTACACTGGAAGCTTGTCTCATGTCGGTGACAATAGGCTTGGAGCACCCCCCTCCCGCAGTGACCGCACGTTAGCGTCTCCTACACTGCACTGTGTCTTTACAAGGAGACCTGCACCAGAGACTGTCCACACTGCAGTGATCGCGCAAGAGAGTTAGCCTTTAATGCAGTGACCTCACACCGGGTGCTAGTAACCGCACACTGGGAGCTAGTAACCGCACACTGGGAGCTAGTCTTACCCCGGCAATATTATACTGGGAGCTAGCTTTTACTGCAACACGAGCCCACTGCGAGCTGCGCTCACTCAAGGCCCATCAAACTGGGAGCTAGCCCCTGCTGCAGTTACCGTACATAGGATGTTGTGTTGTCCCTTACTGCAAGGACATCACACTGAGAGCTCCTGCTGTAGTCACTGGACAGTGGCAGCTGTCTTTACTTCAGTGACAGCTTCATGTGTGCTATTACTGTAGTCACAGCTATGCTGTCTCTTACTGCATCACACTGGGCGCGCCTACTGTTGCATTAGTGGCACACTGCGAGCTGTCTTCACTGCACTGAAATTACTATTGGCAGCCCACACTGTAGTGAACTGATGCCCTCTCACGCCAGTGACACCGCTCTTGAAAGTTTTGGTCACTGCCGAGCAGTGGTTAATTTGAGCCGGTGCTTTCCGGTGCTCAGCACCCGCACTTAATTGGTTTCCGGTGCTCGGCACCGGCACCTAACTGTGCTAAGTATGGTGGCACTGCTCATCTAATTTAGAGATGAGCAGAACAACGGTTGTTTAGGAATACAATATACATTAAAATAGTGCTAATACCTGCCTCCCCAGCCATTCCTTTAGCTTTGGGGACCTGGAATAATCTGAACTGTCGCATTTACATGCGAGAGAGATGGATAGTAGTTGTTTTGGCAGCGATGACAAGGGCGATGTATGGTGCAAGCCGCAGTGGCCTCCTGGTCAGAGCCCTGGCACTTAATATGTTACAAATGAAGCACTGCTGCCGAGAGAGACGAGACTGGGTTCTACGCTACTCCCACCCCAACAACACCCGGAGCATCTGCCTTGTGACACCTATGCAGCGAGGATAGCCTCCAGCAAGCCCCCCCGCCCCCCGCGTGATCTCCATCGGGCACATCTCCCCCTCAGCAGAACTCTGTCCCAATTCACAATTTACTTCTGCGGATCCGCCCCGGAGCATCTCTCTCGCTGGGCATATCATCGATCCCCTTGAGCACACCCAGTGTACATCTGAGGTTTCATCAGATCGTCACCTCTGCTCATCTGCACATCTCCTCTGGAAGCCATGTATTTCGATATTTCATCCTCGAGATTTCAGACCCTGCAGATCTCTTGCCTGTTGGTGTGTTTTTCCCCAAACAGTGATGCATGCACAGGGATGCTATGTGCAGGGACACAGAGGCGACCGTTGTGTGGGCATAGTGCGGTAATTGTTTTTTTAAAATTATTATTATTAGGAGGGATACACATGCCCGAGAATACCCGTTATTCCATTCATCGATAAAGGAGTACAGCGCGGATTCGGTTCTCAGTCCATGCAATGATGGAGTATAACACGAGTGCGACCTTAGTCCATGCAGCGACAAAGTGCTATTGCACGGGAATGACCAAGCACTGACGAAATATAGCACGGGTATGATCTTCAGTGCTTCCAGTGACGAAGGAGTGTATAGTTCAGTGTGATCTTAGTCCATGCAGTGACAAATGAGCGTAGCACGGGTAAACTATTCGGTCCTTGCAGTAACCCAGTGAGTGAGCTCGGATGCAGATGCCTGGTGATGCCCTGGGGTGTGCTTTATTTCACGCAGTGGCACGAGAGCAGATCAGTTCTCAGATGAGGGTTGTGACAATGGAGACTCCAAATTCCAGACGCCAATGAGAAAATGTAGGACTGACTGCTTTACAAATGTACCTAGGCAGAGCAGTACACTCGCTGCCCCAGTTCTTTTGGCATGGCTAGAGAGGAGCAGTACCACCCAAGCTTTCTGAGATGCAGGGCCCCTCCTCTTTGCTGCTGGACTACAAAGAACCTCGTACTGAGAATTCTATTGCCACCCCACCAAGAAGCCAGACTTAAGTGATGTTTGTACAAGGGTTGATGTATTCTGGTTCTTGATCTTTAAGATTCGCTGGTCACTAAGCTAATGTTGTGAATGGGCAGTTTAGACCTGGTGGGTGCTCTGTTCAACAAGTGGCGGAACTGCTTTAAAAAATGTATACCGACCAGGTGTTTTTTTCCCCGTTTTGAGTGGGCAGATGGTGTTTGCTGAGGTCTGAAGCAAATTATATTACATCCGTTCAGGGGAGCAAGTGTTATTGCCAAGGATGGGTGGGAGGGGTAGGTTGTTGAAACTGCATAATTGGAACAAGTGCTGCATCCGCAGCACGGGTACGCCTTTTGTGATTGTTGCAGACAGGTGGCATTGCTGTGGTAGGGTAGTCATGTGACGTAAGGTGGAGGGCTGGTAGATGATGTCACCAAATAGGAGGAGATCGATTGACATTTGCTAAGACTTGGGGTATGGACGTTGCTAGATTGTGGGGGGGTGGTTGATATTGCTGCCATGGTTGCAGTTTAGGATCCTTTTAATGAAAGGAGAACATGGTGGCATTGCTATGATTAGGGCTCTTAGGTGGGATTGCCGAGATTGGGGTAGCATGTGGTATTTTTTGGTTGGGTGGCCGTCAGCATTGTCATGAATAAGTGATATTACCTAGGCAGCTGTCCGCGTAGCAATATGTAGTACGGCTCCCAGCCTCTGCAGACAACTCTTAAATATCCGGAGAGATACTGTAAATGCTTGCAGTGAGAGACGCATGCACAGCCATTTTGTTGGATTTCTCATCGACCTTGTACATTATTGGCCATGATTAACCAGTAGTGTGCTTAGCTAGGTTGGCGACAATCAAAGGGACATCTCTAATGTGGCTTGCTTTGTTCCTTGCAAAACCGGTTTGGGTGGAGTTGGGTCCCTTTTGTCCAAAAACTAAATTACCTGAGGAGTTTCTCAAGTGTCGCCCTTCTGACCCACCCTCCTCAACAATGACACGGACACACTGGCCCAGTCTTTCAGACTTCTAACATAGTGTTTATATTCATGCAGATGACGCACAGCTCCATCTGAACCAATAAAAGGTACCCTGGAGACTGGCACCGGGTGGCAGCTTGCCTGTTACCAGTCCTCCACTGAAAGTCTCACAATTGGCCCTATTCCAAGCTACACAATGGGTTTTCCACTCCTGCGAACAACCCGGAAAATTGTGTTGATCTTCACAGTGATGATGCCATACCTGGGCAAGTTTCACATCTTATGTATTGGATGCCTCAATACATTCCTTGACATACTGCCGAGAGAGCCAAAAAAACTATGTAGCCCCCACTCCTGAGCATCCTCTTTGACAGTGCCAGTACGATGCCCGCATTGAAAACCACACCCAGTCAAAACAAGCATTTGCAGTGCAATAGGTCTAGCATTTACGCGAGTTTGAGCTATTGGCATTGTAAATGACAATGCCTTTTATTTATGTTTTGGTTTCTAAAATATAAATAAAAGGCATTGTCATTTACAATGCTAATAGCTTAAATCTCACAAAAGCGAGACCTATTGCATTGCAAATGCTTGTTTTTTACTGTGACATGCCCACAACTGCAGACTAAAGAAAATATGACACTGCAGTTTTCTCTCTGACAGCATAACGTATAACCTGGCCACTCAGCATCTGGATCTGTCCCTCTTGGTGCAGGAGTATGCCAAGACTCCACTGGTCCCAGCTGTTTGCCTCCACCACACTCCTTTGATGCACATTTCCCCAGTGGTTTGCTACTATCCAACACAGTTAACCTCCCAGTTGACCACTGTGTTCATACAACCACTAACCTCATGAGGTTAATGAGTAGTTTCAAATCAAAGCCTATGAGAAAATGACTTTGCCAAGAATATATATTCTATCTTGTGTCTGATTCATTTATGTCTGGCCGAAGCACACATCCGTAGGGAAATGAATGCTGTCCCAGTCTTTCTGGTCCTGCACGATATGTTATCTTTCTGATATCAATCACTCTTGATGATGCTTCTACAGACTCTACACCAAAACACCCTCTGCAACAAACAGAGGCTGGCAGACCCCTACAATTTTCTCGATAGCAATAGAGATGGTGGTAGTGGTGAGGTAGAGCTCATTCAGCATGCTCAGAACTATCTTGCAGTTTTCGGTAGTCTTTTGACAGTGCCACTAGAATTCTCATTTCCTCCTCTTCCAAAACCATGATTTCTCATAAGGGCCAAAGGCCTCAAGTAAACAAATGAAGTTTGGAAAGCCTAACTGGAAACCGTAACCAGAAGCTTCACTCTCAGCATTCCTGGACAACTGGGCTTTTAGTCCTAATACTTGTGGTGAATTATTTTAGATGCTGACTTTGCTCAAGTGCTGCAAGAAGTTCACCCTGATAAATTGAAGTTGCAAGGGGCTTACAGTATTTATGCTTTCATGTCCCATGTGCATCAGGCCCACTGGTAATGCCTCTGCCTCACTCACTTGAGGCTGCTTCCTGGAAGACATTTTAATTTTTATGCCTACCATTACTTCAGTGAGGGGAAATCCCTGTGTGTTTCAGACCATACACTGTCTTTCATCATGACCATGGGGATTTATCACCCAATTTTCTTTCTGTAACCTCGTACTTCTTCGACCAAGGAGGTCATCAATGCTATGCACAATCTATGTATTAATCTGAACAGGACCAAGGGAGTACCTTCCTCAAAATCAGATGGATAATCTATTTACAAAACGTTGTTATTCTGTGCAGCATACTTCTTTTGTGTTCATTGCCTGTGCAGTTAATCACAGTGAAGACAGCTTAAGTTGGGTTCATTAAGCATGTGCCTATCAGCAGAGTGGCTAAATGGAGTACCTCATGTATTCTGCAGCCACTCAGCCATTGATGGGTCTTCCTGAGGGAAGGAAAAATTTGACTAAGACAATATATGTGTAGTAAAGTAGGATCTGCTTCTTATGGTTACCCCCACTTTTTGTTAAATGTGCTACTGTTTTTGACTAGTCTGACTGGGATCCTGCTAATCAGGACCCCAGTCTATCTGCTTTCTCCTTAAACTGTTATGTTATGTACCTAGGTACACTCCAGATTGGATACCGGGGTACCCTTGTCAGTCCCTAGTATATGGTACCCATGTACCCAGGGCATAGGTACCCCAGAGGCCTCCCATGGACTGAAGCATGTATTATGCCACCCATGAGAGGCCATGCAAAATGGAACTACAGGGCTGCCATTGCAGCCTGTGTAAGTTGGTGCAAGCACCACTTACTTAAGATATAGGTTTACTATATCTGAGGGTCACTGCACTTAAAACCTATAAGTCTCCCCTCTAGCAGGCCTTTACAATCCTGAGGGCAGGGTGCTTGGTTCTAAATGAGAGAGTGCCACTGCATGAGCAGCAGACCCCTGCAGCCTACGGAGTCCATTCTCCCGGATTGTCAGTGAAGCAGCCATTTACAACATATAGAGTGGCATTATGCAACTGCGTAATGACCAACTCTAAAACAGCTGAAACAAACCCTATTGTGTTTGGAGTCAAACATGTTGGAATCATACCCCCACACCGGTAACGGGTGTGGGAGGTATGATTCCATCCCTCAGAAGCGAACTTTGTTGGGTCCTTGGTGTTCCCGGTACCAGCCTTCTAGTCCCGGGCAGCACAAAATAATTGCTGCCGACCAGAGACACATTTCTTCCCTCCTACTGCTAAGCCAAGCTCGAGCAAGGGAAGGCAGAACAATAGGCATCCTGTCACAGGGAGGTGTGACCACCTCCCAGACAGGATTTAGTGTATTAGGGCTGGGTGGGTACGCTTGCCAGCGACCGAAAGTCTGCATGAGGGGCACATTTGGTGTCCCTGTGCATAGTCCATTTCAAACAAGTCCTGGCAGCCGTTCGCTCCTGCTCTGGCACGAAACTGGACAAAGGACATGGAAGTAACCTCCCCACTGTCCAGACCCTCCCCTGGGAGGGTCCCCTGAATCTGTCCAACCCTCTCCCGTGGGTACTTACCTGGCTGTAGGACCCTAGATACGACGTGGACAAAATTCTGAACCAGAAACCACTGAACTTCGACCGTCTGGACACTCTGGGCTTCGCTGGACTTTGTGTGGGCCCGACTTCGTCTCCCTCTCAGTCTGAAGCATCGTCTGTGCCCATGCACCATACAGGATCTGTGCAGGACCTGTGTAGCATCAAGGACAACCGAAGATATCTCCCTTGGAGTGAAGGACTCACTCCCCTGCATTCGCAGGCACCTCAACACTGCTGTCCGGTATGCTGACCCTGAGCCTGTACGGACTCCGAAGGCTTCAGCAACACAGCAGCTGGGTTTCTACGTCCCTCGAGGTCCGAGCTGCCCTCTCACCAAGTTTGAGGTCAGAATCCCTTGTGGGGGCTGCAATACCCGAACCCCTGTGCACCACGTACATTGGCAAGTGCATATGCTTGTTGGCGTTTCCCGAACAAGTGCATTGGGCTCCGAGTAGCCCCAACCTCTAGCACCATTTCCTATCAAGAACTCCGACTTCCTCGCACCGAGTGCTCTGTGGGCTGCTGTTTGGTGAAATCACTTGAGGCCCTCTCCCGACTCCTGTGCCTCCGGCTTGTGGGTCCACTTGAGGGTCAACTCTGCTTTTCTTGGGCTCCCCTGGTTGCTCCAGGCCTGCCCTGACTCCCCTTGCTGTGGTGAATCTCCTGGACCTTGCTGGTCCGAACCGTACACATCCTTGACCTTCTGCGTGGGTTTGCCATTGCCAAGGCTTGTTGGTGCTCCCCCCGGACACCGACCCCTCAGCACTCGACATCCTTCGGGGGACAGCTCGTATCCGGCTCCTGGTCGTCCTCGACGTCTCCTGGTCCCCGTATCTGCAGAGTCAAGAACTCCATCAACGCACCTGCAGCACCCGACATTGGTGGGCATCCGTCTACCGAGCCCCTGGTCACTCCTGAGTGACCCAGACTCTGTCCCCTCTGCTTTCAGGTACTCTTTGACAAGAATCCACCTTTGGATTCCAACGGACACTTTTCTTCCTTCCAGCAGCGGCTCTTCTTCGAAGTCCTCCATTGGGTTCGACGGCGGATTCCGACGCCACTTCAGACCTATGCACCCGGCTTCCCTGGGATAGGTGACTCGTGTACCTCGGTATCCACGGGTGGGGTGGCTCTCCAACCTCCTAACTTCCACGGGGTTTCTTCGAAGTCTACTGGGAAGGGTCCTTAAACTCTAAAACTTCAACCGTGACTTTCCCATAGAATTGTACGGAGCACGCGGTCGTGTTCCCTCACTGCACCCGTCCTCCGTGGGGTCCCTACTTACTCACCTTGGTGGTTCCTTGGTGTCCCAGCGATTCTACAACCACTCGACACTGTCTTGACTCGAGTCGTTGTCCACTATTTTAGTATATGGTTTGGTTCCCCCCCTGGGGCCCACTGTGTATTAGTGCTATTTACTGTCATTTCCGTGCTTAAGTATTGTGTGCTTTGTGATTATCTCCGTGTAGGAGATACTGTGTCGTACTAGATAGTGTTATATTAATAAATACATATTTTGTGTGGTTCTCCTTTCATTTAACCAATACTATAAGGTTGCATTCTGGTGAAACAAGTTGCTTAACATTCCTTCAAGATTAAGCCTGAAGGCTACTCTCCACAGCTACCACTTGGATAGCTTTCTAAGGTTATCTTTGACTTCTTAAATCACCATAAGGGTTGTTTGGACTGGTGCAAGGTGCCCACTTTAATTAGTGGAGAGCATATACCAGGCCAACTTCTCACAATATGCAATTATTTGCTTACGTCATTGGCTGACTAATGCTGCCCATTCTTTTTACTCATCCATTTTTTTGCTTGCTGTCTAATTTATCCACCAGTTGGAAAATTATTCTAACCACGATGCTGAAGTAGGATATAGTACCTTAATGATGACTCCATTAGTGCTTGTCTGTGGGCTCTCTGTAACATTTAATACATGATATAGAATAGTCAAATAATTCTGAGAAATTATAAATAGTGCACTTAAAATATTCATGAAGATGTGAGTTAATGTCCAGAAGGGCAAACATTCCAAATTATTGCAATTGAAAATCATAAATTGTAATAGCATTGCCGGCATACACTTCTGGCATATAACTGTAAATGGAGTTGGTCAGTAGCTCGGGCAAAAGTAGTTGCGTCACCTGTCGCAACAATTTTCTTGGGTTCTAACTCATTGAAGCCCCTTACCATGATGTCCCCGCAGGGCTTGACGATGGTCTATTACTGAAAAATGAATTGATCACTCAATAACATATTTTATTTCACAGCAAAGCTTTTGTTTGTGAATAAATGAAATTGGGTTTGTCCAACTCTTGTACGTGATTTACTTCCCTTTACATAAATTTACCCCCGATAAAGTGAGAGCTACTGAATAGCTTTTCTTCGCCATAATTTTCTAGTTTTGCCTTTCAAGTCTTAACAAACACTTACATTTAAAAAAGCCTGCTGCAGTGTAAAGACAAAATTATTACTTTTTGTATACAGTGCATCTATGAGCTAAAAGTGTGATAATGTGTGATAATTCAGAATACCTTTGGGATGGCAGAATAGGGCATAGGCGGCGGAATAATACACCAAACAGCATGACACAAAAAGGAAATACTCCTCTGGGCGGAGCCAAAGCTGTATCTATGCATATTGTAAGTAATTGGTAACAATAGAATCCTGCAGACAACTTCTCTGTCAAGCCAGACCTAAAAAAGAAGGTTTGATTTATTTTATTCTTACATAAATATGTGGGGATTATTTTCTGGTAATCCAGCAAAGTAACCATCTCAGGAGTGTGGGCTCTTCTCAGTTTGTACCAACAGTGTGTGAGGAGGGAGAATAAGTGGCTGTGGAAGCCATGTACTAATCTAATCTAACACCATTATCGGGAAAGAACTTGCAAGAAAGGACACTAATTGGTGGTCAAATTAATAATTATGTAATTTTTATTTTTTAGTTTGTTGAGTGGAAGAATTTCAACACTTCGGGATGAAACTGGAGCTGTAAGTATTTTCATTAAGCTCTAATAATTTGAATTGTTTTGATGACACTATAAGCACTGAAGGTATTTGAATTCTGATAGGACACTATGATTGGTTTATCTGTCCACTTGTCTCACCATCGTAAACAAGTGCTCTGAAGAGAATGGTACTGCAATCTGTACAATTTCAATGTGGTCCTATGTTAATATGGATAGAACATGTATAAGGATGTGCTGAGCAGTAGAGCCCTTCAAACCAAATTGTGCTCGCCTAACTATTGAATTAACTGTTGGAACGCCACAGTATTTCTTTCAGGTGTTTAGCTGCAGATTTACAATGTCCAAAACATATGCTGGCAAGAAAGTTTTAGTTGGCTTCAATTTCCACCGACTGCAATCAAACCGTTTGTTGTTACTGGCAATTGAATAGGATTCTTTTTTGCGTAGGGAAGTGATTTCATCAGCTGTAATTTCAGTCACTCTGCTTTTTTTCTTTGACAGATGTCCCTCCTTTACTGGACATCCTCTTTATTTTCCTGTCCGATTATCAAAATGTTAAGGAGTATGAGATTTGTTAAGCAATGTTGTTTAAGAATGGAGGTATAGGGAGACTATGGAGAAATTGACACTCTGTCGTTGTCAGAATTTCAACCCAGCCACGGGCTAAACGGAGACTATGCCTTCACCATGTGCCATTGTGTGATCCTGCTAGGAATTGGGTCTCTAGTTGGCAGAGGTTTGCACCCTGTCCAAGAGGGGACCACAATTCTAGTCAGGGTAAGCTAGATACAAACTTTAAATTTACCTGTGCTCACTCTCTGGTTGCTTGGAACAGACACACACACACACACAGTAACACAGTGAATACACCACAAAAAGACTCCACACAGGTTTAGACAAATAGAGAATATTTATCTGAGTAAAACAAGACCACAATGACAAAAATCCAACGAGTAGAAGTCGAAATATGAATTTGTAAAGATTAAGGGCCATATGTACGAACACATTTTCCCATAGACACAGAATGGGTAAAACCTTTTGATGCATCTGGCCCCTAGTCACAAAACAGTGCTTAGAAGTCAGTAGCGCTAAAAGGTTTCTTGAGATCGTGCTGGACCAGGGTAAATCCAGAGTTCAGGCCAACTGCGATAGAGGGCAGGCCGGCTACGGGACCCACGCCGGGCCTGCTGAAAAAGTACCTTGGATGGAGCAAAGCATTGTCTTCCAGAGTCTGATGCCTCGGTTCCGATTCACGCAGTCGGGTCAATGCGTCAAAGTCAAGCCTCGTAGTCGGGACCTTGGAGTGGAGCTTCGTTGTCGTCAAACCTCGCAGTTGGTTCCCACGTTGTCGTCAAGCCACGCAGTGATGTTTTCGGATCGGCACTGCAATCAGCAATAATGCTAATCCTCCTACTGTAATTCTGTAAGTACAGTGCTTTGTAATAATCAAAAGCAGTCACTCCTTCAATAATGCCAATGCTCATAATGTAATACTGCCCAGGTCTAGGACTGGAAGGACACCTCAAGCAAGGGTAGGACTCAGAGATGGCAGAGTCCAGCAGCACCAGCAGAATTGCAATAAGTCTTTTGTGTCCCTGAGAACGGAAACGGGATGCAAGCCAGCAAGTCCTTGAAGTCACTCTGGGTTCAAATAAAATGCGCTCAGTCCTTGTCACCAGCAGGGCAAAGATCAGCAGGCAGCAGGGGCAGCTCAGCACAGCAGTGAAGCAGTTGCTTGGAACAATCACTCAAGCAGAGTGGCAATCCTTGTAGCACAACAGTGCTTACTCCTGGCAGAGTTCTTCACAGGTCTAGTAGTGTACTGATTTGGTAGGATCAGAACCCCAGTACTTACACCCAAATGTGCTTTTGAAGTGGGGATGACTTCAAAGCAGCTCCTTGTAGTGCACAGGTCTCTTGTCATCCCAGCCCTGTCTGCCAGGCAATCTGTGGTTGGTAATCGTTTTTTTGTGCGGGGACAGAACACAACCTAATCAGATTTGAGTGTCAGCTCCCTCTCCCCCTTCCTGCCAAGAAGGAATGCACAAAGTGTAGCTGTCACCCAGCCCAGACGTGTATTGGAGACAGGCTGTAGGCACACAGAGATACGTTAAGAGCAGAGAAATTTCCACTTTCTAACTGTGGCATTTCTAAAATAGTAATGTCAAAGCCAACTTTATCACTAAAGAGGATTCATCATTACCATTCCAAAATTATGAAACATGAGTTAGCTACTCCTTTCTAATCAGGAAATGCACCAATGTCACCATGGTTTAGGGGAGAAGCACATGCACTTTAGCACTGGTTAGCAGTAGTAAAGTGTTCAGAGTCCTAAGGCCAACACAAAGATACAGCAAAAAGTGGAGGTAAGCAGGCAAGAAGTTTGGGGAAGACCACTTTAAGGATGACAAGTCTAACAGACCCCATTTGGTACCTCTAGGCATTCTTTGTACGCAAGGTATCATTGCAGCCATCAGTGCTCCACTTTTGTGTTAAACACATTGATGTTGCAGGCTTCAAAGCCAGGAACCTTACTGGTGACTTAGGGCCAGATTTATATACTGGCAGTCGGGCCGTTGTTCCGCCAGGGAGACTGAGTAAATTCCTCCGTTGCACTGGCAGAAGTCCCGACCGCCATACATTTAGCTGTTTAGTGCAGGGCTCCATCAACATGATGGAGCGCTGCACCAAACAGCAAAATGCACTAACAGGGCCGTCTAAGAAGTTTGGCTACGGAGTTCCCTCTCCAACTACATATAAAACAGGTCCTTCGAACCAGTGCGCTATCTAGGTATCCAGGTCCACACTGATCCAGAGATGGTAATCAGGGAAAACTACGGCAGGGCCATGCAGCGCCTCACAGAAACTATAGAGAAGTGGATCAGGTTGCCATTGTCGTTACTAGGACGTATCTCACTCATGAAGATGACGGTGTTGCCCCGGTTCTTATTCTTTTTCTTGAATATCCCCATCATATTACCAACATCGTTGTTTTGCTCTCTTCGCTCATTATTAATTAGGTTAGCATGGGCTGGTAATCAACCCAGGGTACGTTGTGCCACACTGGTGGAGCTGTATGCAGCAGGTGGTCTCAATGCTCCAGACTTCGAAAGATATTATAGTGCGGCACAACAGATAGATGCTTATGCCTGGATACATGGCCCACCTAACCTGCCGTGTCTCCCTCTGGAAGGGGTGGAGGTGCACCCATTTAGCCTCCCACAATATATGCTCACTAAACCTTGGAGACAATACCATGTCTTCGATCCTGGGGGGGTTACCAGGAGCCAATTGTATGAAACCGCAGAAAGGCAGGGTATCCTACTACCTTATTCTTCAAAACTCCCAGTGGATTGGTGTGGGTGGTTTCCCCTGAAAGATGACAAGGCAATAAAGCATGCGCTTCTTACACTAAATATTAAACATATGGGGAATTTGTTCGTAAATGGGGTGGTTCGCACCTGGGAGCAGGTTCAGACAGAAAGTGTTACCCCGTCGCCACTCACAAGGTATCATTACTACCGGGTCAGGCAAGCCCTCCGAACCAAGTTGGGCGAAACTATGATAGAGCCTAAAGAATTTGAAACTCTGACTTATCTATTACAGACTCCCTCACCTCGTAGAGGTATTTCGATGGTATATGCACTGGCAAGAACTGAAGGGAACCCTTGCCAGGCAAAGGTTCGATTGGAATTGCAAGAGGAGCTCAGTATTGAAATAACAGAGGAACAGTGGCTATACTGCTGTTCAGTTACAAAATCCATCTCACAAAATGGCAGACACCGACTGCTTCACTTCAAATTACTCCATAGAGTTTATCACACCCCAGTGCGGCTACACAGGTTTGGCTTTAAGGAAGACGATAGCGGTGTTAGATGCGGGCGAGGTGGAGCTAATTTCACACACTTGGCCTGAGAGTGCCTGGGAATGCGAGCGTACTGGGCTGAGGTGTTGCAGGGCATAATAGAAACACCCGTCCATATTACACCTTTGATTGCCCTTTTGGGCTACGACAAGGCTATTACCAAGGGAACTCAGAAATTGTTTGCACTTGGGGTACTGCTTGCAAAGCGTAGAATAGCCATGCGATGGATGAAGGGACCACTTCCTACATTAGATGAATGGCTCGCAGACTTATACTGTAACACACAATCTGATAATTACAACGCCCTACAGCCATTAACCTGCAGACCACGAGATATCTGGGAGTCGTATCAAACATACCTTAGAAGTAGGGCGGCAGTGGACTCAGCCGAAGTTGACAGTACGACAAACAAAGAGGAATGAATCTGTGGGTCTTCCCTGTTTTTGTGGGAGATCTTAATAGAGTATATTATGTGGAAGAACTGAGACATCGACACAGTGCAAGATGCGTGGGCCTCTACTATTGTTATGCACAGTTGTCATACAAACCTTTGTTTATTACAGTGTTATATGCATGAACACCCCTGCGCTAATTGCATTAATATGTTTAGCTGCCTATAAAGCATTAACCCGCCTGATCTCACCTGTCTCCAAACATTCCTTGAATAACCTGTTTGTTAATATGTTGCTGCTCTGCTACTGTATAAAAAAATGATTGCAAAAATTATAAATAAAGTTTTTTTTTAAAAACAACAACAAAAAAACAGGTCCTTAGTCATCTTCAGGGCACCCTTCACTGTCTATAAACCCACTGGACCCAGAAGGCTTCAATGTAAATAAATACTTTTAACATTTGATGTTGAGCGCTGAAATGTTGAAGCCTCCATCCTTGGGCACTCCATGGTAAATATCAATACTCCCTTCTTCATCTAAAGCTTACAACAAGATACCATAAACCTGTGCTGGAGTCGAAGAAATTCTGAAACCTCGAGTGTGTTCCAGTCTTTCATGATGCTCCACTTCAAGATCTAGGGCCACTCTCTTCTAGAGAAAAAGGGCAATATTCCTCCCTAGATAGCAGGGCAAGCAAGGTTTAACTCCTCCCTGATTATTAGCCAGACATTGACCTCAGGGATGATCCAACAAAATATGGGGAGGCCAAAATACTGGAATTCTGCCCCTCAAAGAGGTCCTGCTCTAGAAGACCAAAAAAAACAACACCAGCTCTTTATTATTCCATGTTAAAGAGCACCACTTAGCAGGCACGCAACCACCAGACCACAACCTATGGCTAGTGCTATCTAGCATGACTGTATAGTGTCTCTAGTAGAATCTCTTCAGCCTGTAACATTACATTCTTCAATCTTTCCACGTCCCATTTGAGAACTTTCAATATGTCCAGAAGAGTTATCACTGGGAAAATAAAAGGCAAGATTGACAACGATTTTTCTGTGCCTAATTTGAATTAATGCACAGGTAGGCAGATGGTCCCTAATGAAACTGACAGTTAATCCACAAAGCCAGTTTTGCATGGAGATGTAACACATGTTCAAATTCGGCTACTCATGGAGAAATTTTCCTTCATAAATGGCACATGGTCATTTCCAATAGATTGGAAGAGTGATGGGGTAAAACACGATGCAAATGGTATAAACACCCCAAAGCTATACCTTCACACATAACCCTTTCTATACCTTTGTCTCACTTACCTGCCCTGTTAAACTTGCACCTAAAAGAAACAAATGTAAGTAGTGCAGAAAATCTATGAAAGTATATGGATGTCCCTATTTTCCAGGCAAGTTGAAAAAAGATTCTAGGCTTTCACCTCTGTTTCCTGAAAGGCCATGAGCCACCAGCCTAAAAAGCAAAAGGACTGTACCCTGGAGAACATTCGAGCCAGCTCCTCCCAAACCAAAAGGCCATCCATCAAGGAAGCTCCCTGCCATCCACATTATGATGGAGGAAGTTGATACATTTTCTAGATTGTTTTAGAAACACAGACGTCGCTTTTCTAGACCCTTGGCACCAATTATTTAGTCAGTTGCCAACCTGAATCAGAAACCAGTTGTACTGCAACCATTTCACAACCCATTGAGCAATATTTGAGTGAGATGTTTTTCAGGTAACAATCAATCCAATGAGACATTACAGGGATAATCATTGGAACCCCAAACTCTCTTTCATTGAAGAATTACACATTAAAGGACACATGAACATGACAAACTCTGTTAAAATATTTATTTGATATTAAAATCCTAGTCTAGTTCCCACAATATGATTTGTAACCACAATAAAGACAAATAAAACGCCAGCAGCAATGTTCACAAAAAGTGTAAATTAGAGGAAACACTAACATGGTTGCAGCGATAAATCTATAGCAATCCAACCCTTATTCTGCTTTTTCTAAACGCTAATCCAATAAGCACAAAATAAAACCTATTTCTAGTTTCAGAGATGAAGCACGCCCACATACCTGTTTGTACAATAGATCTTATGTTAAATGCAGTCACTGGATCTACTAATCACATTTCACACCGGCAGCTGCACTGATAAGTGAGTGAGTGAAGGCTAAATGACTCCCATCCCAGTAGCTTTTAGGACCACGGAGATAATTCTAATTAATTTGGCGAGTCCCAAAGTTGTCTGGCGTGAAGATTCCCCTCTGCTCTTCACTCTCCGCAATCTATTTTATGACATAATCTAATTGGAAACTCTTATCAAAAACAGTTGGTAGAAAGTGACCTCATGCCTTTTCAATTATTTGTTAATTCTACGAGATTGTGTACTTATGAAATAATGGTAAATGAGACATGTAGCATTCAGCATTCAAAGTAATACTGCAAATATATTCACGAAAGCTTAATAATCACATTGCAAAACATAATAATATAAACTAAATGTGAGTCATATTAATCACACTCATTTAGCAATTTACTAATCCTACATATTCAATTTTTTATTGATTGACTTTCACATGATGTAACTCATGCAAGGAAATGCTCAGAATAAAAAAGACATAATATTCAGAAAGTGAAGAGTTCATTATAAAATGTTTCCTTTTGTGAAAATGAAGAAACACACTTTTTGGAAATTTACTAGTTTTCTAAAACTTTGTGTACACATTTTCCACCATGGGGGGTTACTGAAATGGTAAAAAAACAATTTTCACCTAAATGTTTTGTGAATGGCATATTGTGGGACTCATTTAGAGTTTGCAGGGAACTGAAAATCCTCCAATTTGATGAGGAAACTTTAAATGCAGAAAAAAGATTACTCTAGTGTAGGCATATTAGTGTGGAGGGAAATCAGCCTGTGGATTCTACTTCATATTTAGTGTTTCATCTTAAAATTATACCATTTTAAGTTCCTCCTTAGGAAAATTCTTAAATCTCTACAATACCTCACTCCTATGCATCCAGAAATGTCAAACATTTGTGATTCAAGCTTAGTTTCTACCAGAAAAAGTTAGAGAGACTAGCTCTTATTCTCAGTTCTTTAGTTTTGAATTTGGTTATCTTTATTCACGATTGTATGATGACAGGAGATTGCAGGAGATTTCCCACCCATTTTTACCCCCTTAAAATCTTGTACCTTCCACCTGTCAAAAAACAATTACTGTTATTCTTTACAATATCTTCTTAACTAGTAAAATTCTGAGAGACCAACATATGCGGTCATTAGTTAATGAGAACACAGTGGTATGATGTATTAAAGACTTCACACCCTATAAAAGCCTACACTGTGCAAAGCTACAAGGTTTGCAAGGAAGTAGAAATTAATTCTATCCATGTTCCAAATGCTTTTCAAAATTTCCTTGAATGCTAAGAATTCAGGTGGTACTGACAGCTGCCATCTTAGGCATAGACTCAAAGACATAGCTGAATGCAAAAAGAAAAATTCTATACTGGATAGCCTTCACAACAGAGAACGCTGTCACCTGATTCTGGGCCAGCAACCTAGAAGCTAGAGTAGTTTCCTATTACGTTTTAATATATAATAGATGCTGTGTTCAATCAGTATGGTTGATGAGAATAAGATAAAGAATCCATAGCAATTCTTCCACTCCATTCATGGAGAGAAGGGCTAACAGGTTGCCAACCCCAGCTTTAGTCTGTTTGCTTTACAGCTGGTTTTGCCACCAACTTGCCTTTCTGATTTGCCCTTCCCCAACCATCAACTTCAAGCCAGAGGGAGGGTCTCTAATATTCTGGCCAAGTGGGAGTCTTTTTCCGTGGATTGCTGTGTGCTCCATTTGATACACAAGGATTACTCCCTCCCCATTATGGCCAGTACTCGGCTGTTGGGAAGTATTCTCCAGTCCATGCCACAATCTCGGATGGGGAAGTGCCGGCCTTGTTGTACAAATGGGCCATTGATATGGTGCACCAGGTGTAGAGTGGCCTGATACTTTAGTGTCTCTACTTCCTCGTACCCAAGAAAGATGAGGTCCTAGGTCCATTCTGGATTTGAAGCTCCTGAATCTGTTTGTACATCAGGACAAGTTCAAGATGCTGTCTCTATTAGTCCACTTGGCCTGTATTTGCAGGATTGGGTAGTGTCCATGGATCTCCAGCAGACCTCTGTTCACATACGAATTCTTACAGCTCACTGTGTTATCCTGGCTTCACATTTCACTCCTAGCTCTATAAATATTGTTGTGTTGCCTTTGGGCCTTAACAATCGCTGCCACTATTCAACAAAGTGAGAGTTGTGTCGCCCTCCTTCAGAAGGAGTCAATGTACTTCCGGACTTGGATGACTGGCTGGTTAAGGCAGGTACCCCCATTGGTTTTGGACCATTTGTTGCACACACTGACCTTGGTCCATCCCCTGGAGTTTAGCAGAATTCGCACCTCATTCTAGCTCAGTGGCTATCTTCCTTAGAGCCATCCTAGATTTGCGTTGCGTGTGAGTATTTCCTCCACCTCAGAGGCTTGGGATACTATCTCACATTTTTAGATTCTACTACCCTTTCCGGTTCTGAAAGTCCTCAACTTTTTGGGCTGGATGGCCTCCTGTATCCCTTCAGTGCCACATGCCTGGTGGAGAAAGATGTCCTTACAGTTGTGCCTCAGGGGGCAATGATTCCAGCATCAGGAAGACCTTTCTGATCTGGTGGAGATATTCAGCTTAGTCTTTCCAGATCTACATTGGTAGAAATGTACTTCCATGTTTATGATGTGTCACCCCTTCTGCTCTCAGCAGTACCTGGCCACCATTCTAATGGATGCCTCCAGATGTAGTCCACTCACCTTGAGAAGATGATGGTAAGATGCCTTTGTTCTAGTCCTTTCAAACTAACAAATTTTGCAATCTCTAGATGAGGACCTAGAGCTCCCACGGTTCTCCTTCAAAAGAGGGATGACCATCAGAGACCACTTGGTTACAGCTTAAAATCCTTGTAATACTAACTCTGCTCCACAAAGCCAAATTACTCTGGTAGGGGGTGGGGTTTGGCCCCTGCAGTGGACATTAAAAACGTGGTACCTGTAGTGTATGTGATTATACCTTTAATACAAAGGTTTTTACACACTCTAGTGTGCATTTCACACTGGCTTGTCATATGAATTTCAGTTCTCAAAATGTGGTTTACACCTTTTGGTGCCCGTGTGATAAGATCTATATATGAATGACAATGCATTCGCTGCAGGATTTTGCTACACAAAAGCAGGATCCAATGTGGCATCATTAATGCTCTTAAGTCGAGCATTATCAGCAGAAAGGACACACTGACCAAGAGTTAAAATGGCAAGTTATTGAACAACTGATGACGAACACACAAGCGGCCAACATGCAACGGATTCTTGTGACCTTGGAATGCAGATAGATAGACCGATTGGACTCATTGGTTACTGGCCTAAATATCAACAACAAAACTATGCAGACATTACCAATTTATAGGTTGTGATGCCCTCACTCACATGCTGCAGACTCTTTTGCCATTAGTAAGTAGCTGGTTATACCATCTGGACGTTTTAAGTCGCAGCTTGAAATTTTATCCTGTTGTTTGACTCGTTTGACTGTGCGTGCCTTAGAATAGAGTGGCATCCAAGCTCAGCACTCTCGGGCTGTTCTTCGGCAGCCCTATGGGTCTGGACTATGGATTCCTGGCAGTCGTATGTCATTTTTTTCTTAAGATACTTTGGTTGGTTATGTAACAATGTTGATATTGCTTCTCTAAGTATCTTTCTAATTTCTCATTAATGTGCTGTCATTGAAATTATTATATTGTCCTTCATTTTGCTTATCTATATTCTTATCTTTCTTTAACTTCTTTTCCAAAACTTTCCCACACACTCTTAGGGCTGATTCCTTTTGACATTGTTCTTTTTAATTGTTGTAAGCTGTTTGTTTATTTAGAAATTAACCTCACCAGTTATTTATATTTATTATTATCGATGTTTTGCCTGGGCCTTTCTATGTGAACCACAATTCCCAGTTCCTCTTTCTGCTACATGATGGCCGTGATGACGTAACTGTATCACTCTTTGTTAAACTCATGGACTGCCTTCTTGACGAACGGTAAGCAGATCTTGCAGGCGTTCAGACTTTTCTCCCCGCCTCTGCTCTTGTGATTTGAATTCAGTCCTCCTAGGTGTGGGTTCCTCCTGCCTTTGCCTTCTGGTGGTTTCCATTAATGACCTGGTTTGCGTTCGTGCGGTGGTCAGTCTCCTTGGTTGCTTCCTCATTTTCCCTTTGGGTTAATACTTCTGACTAAAGGAACTTGGTGCCTTTGCTATTTCTGAGCCCTTGCTAGCTGCTCTATTTGATTTATTATATGATTGCCTATATAGTGGAATAGGTTCCTTTTTGTACCCTGTGCAGTTGGAAGACTCATATTTTCCCCCCAATAGATTTCCTGCGGTGTTGTCTTACTGCATATGTTTCAGTACATTCGCTTTTGGAGTAGTATTCTTTATCCTTTTCTTGACAGGGTCTTAAAGGTGGTTAGACCTTTTCTATGACATTTTTTCTCTGCTACATATTCAGGCGCAGGCCCATTCTGCAAGTGGCTGTTTTCAGTGGACATCTTCTGCCCCCTTCTTTATCCAGGTGCTGTGATTGGTTGTTTAACTATTGTGTTCTATCCCATTCCATTCCTTTAATGTAATTTTGTTGTGGGTCTTGTCGTTGCCTTGGACCGTGGTTTATATTTCTGCTTAACTAGTTATGTCTGTTAGCAGAATTCTGTAGGTAAGCTCCTCTGGTTTGTAGATGCTTTACTTATTATTGATTGTTTTTGGGCAATTTTGGTGAGTAGTGCGTCTCTCTTTTTTAGATTGCTTGTCTTCTAAGTGCCGTTTGACAACTGTCCTGATGATGGCCCTGGCCAATTAAACCTTTGGGGTCAAAAGGTTCACTTCTTCCTTTTTATCTAATATGGACTTCATTAAGTGTTGACACTAAAATTACAATTTCTTGCAAGTCTTTGTTAGACTTTTGCAAAATTACTCGATGATATAGGATTGAATGCAGCCCATTGCTTTTAGTTTCATGTCTTGTTCTATTACAATTATATTGTATATTTCACCTTATTCTCACCATTTTGCACTGTATTGTTACACCACATGCACTGTGTCGATATAATAGGCTATTATTGTAATTGATGATACATTGATAAACGGTTACTTTGCAATGGATTCTTGCATCTCTTCCTTTTTGTTTTGTATTTTGTACAATTGGGCTTACCTGTTCAGTTTACTTTGTTTCCCCATTCTCCGAGTGAACCATTTTTATTGAAACAGTGTAACTACCCTGGTTCTTACGGTTATCGGGCTTTAACCTGCTGTTTGTGATATATTTGTTTCCCCGCATCACTGTGAGGAACTATGGGCCCTTTGCCTATTCCTGAAGCCGGTTCTTTCCTCCCTCTCGTTCTATATTCTGTAGGGCCTCTCAGACAACACTGTGGGTGTCCTCTGTTTCAAGAGATGAGGGGATTGGGTTCCAGGATCCCATTCTGAGAGTTCATGCTTTTGTGGCAGTGGGCTCTGAAACAATTACTATTTCCGGTAACAGTTTACCTGGTGGCCCTCTGAATAGGACGGCGGATGCCTTGACAGGCCTATTCAAGGAAGATCACTGTATGAAATTCGCTTTTTCAGCATGATCACCCCAGAGTATTTTAACATTTTCTGTACCCTATTTGTGTTGACTTTTTATGGACCCTATTTTGACTGTGCCCTTTACCGCCACTAACCAGGAGTAAAGGGCCTGCCTTCACCCCCTTTAAACATGGTTACATTGTCTTCTTTCTAATTTATTTGAAAGGTTTTATATAGCGCAAACATGACCCATAAGGGTATCAGAGTGCTGTACAAAGAAGCAGATAAGATTGGTCTGTAAAAGCGTACATAATAAACGTATAGTAATAACAAGCACAGTTACAAAAAGAGCAAACCAAACATGTGATACATGTAAAGTGACAAAAATTGCATCATTAAATGAGAGACCCATGATGTCTATAAGACATAAAAGTTAGTTATGGTGTCTTCAGGTCGATTGTTGCAGCTGGATATTTAGGAGTAACCCTTTGACTTGTTTTTTGAATGAGGAGGTTGAAGGGTTAGATTGGATTTCGAGAGGGAGAGCGTTACAAATTCTCGGGGCAAGACCAGAGAAGGAGCGGTTGTAGGTTCTTTTATTTTTGAATTAGTGAGGTTTCAGTAGGAGAGTGCGAGAGCTTCTTAGGGCCCGTTTCAGACCAGAAAGTTCAAGGCTTTTTGCTAGTTAAACAGGGGTGTTATAATGAAGAGCTTTGTGCGTCAAGCAGGCAATCTTGAATCAAATCCTAGCTTCGAGCAATAGTCACTTGAGCTGAATTAGGTCAGGTGTGATATGATCATGTTTTTTGTGAGCCAGTGATGAGTCTGGCAGCAGAGTTCAGAGTGGACCTAAGGGGGGCCAGTCTAGCTTTGGGTAACCCAGCCAGGGTCTCAATACCATATTCCAAGCAGGAGATAACTCGGGACTGGACTGCTAGCTGCAAGTCCTCAGGAGGCAACAACGGCTTGATTTTTCTAAGTGTGTTGAGGTGGTGGTTGGCTCCCCTAGTTGTTGCACTGATGTGGACTTGCACATTCAGGTATTTGTCCAGAGTTATGCCTAAAGATCTTGTGGAGTCAACAACATGCGGATCGCAGTTGAGAGACGTAAGTTGTTTGAGCCACCCTTGAATGGGTGCAGAGTGGTTGTGGGGGGCAATCAGGAGGAATTCCGTCTTGAGAGTATTTAGCATAAGGTGATTGTGATCTAACCATTGTTGAATTTTCAGAAGTACACAGTTCAGAGTTTTGATGTCTTCCGGTGAGGCCATTTTCATATACAGTTGAGTGCCATCGGCGTACATGTGGTATTGTATGTTTGAACGTTTCAGAATTTTGGTGAGGGGTTCCATGAACAAGTTTAAAAGCATGGGCGAGAGTGTGGAACCTTGAGGCACTTCAATTGAGACTGGTGTACTGTTAGCGAGGAAATGGTTAACTTTGATTCTTTGCATTCTATTATGTAGTAACGAGGCAAACTATCCTTTTTTCCAGAAGATCAATCAGGTTTTTGTGTTTGACCGTGTCAAATACCGAGGATAGATCAAGAAGAATAAGTAGGCATGGTTCGTTCTGGTCAAGGACTCTCAGGGCGTCATCAACGATGTGAGTTAGAGCTGTTTCAGTACTCTGACCAGCTCTAAAACCAGATTGGTATTGGTCAAGCAACTGAAACTTTTCGATGTGATTGCATAGTTGTATGTGTACGCATTTCTCAAGAAGTTTAGTTAGTCATGATATTGGAAATTGGACGGAAATTGTTGGGATCAGATAAGTCTACATTAGGCTTATTTGGAATGGATGTGATTTGCCCTATCTTTAGGCATTCAGAAATCCTACCCTGTAAGAGAGATTCATGGATAATCAAGGACCAGAGTGGGAGAATGACAAATCTAAGCTCTTTGAAGAATTTGGCAGGCAAAGGATCTTTGAAATGATTTGAGGGTTTTAATGACGTTATGACTCTCAGTAGCTCGGCATTGTCTTGTAGTCTAAAGGTGTTCCACGATGCATTATTTTTGGGAGTATGATCTATGGCGCTAGGGGCACTCTCTGAGGTTTGCCATGATGATGTAATAGGCTAGGTCTGATAATGCCGATTTTTGTGATGCGAGTTGCAGTTCGAGTTCAATCTTTCTTGACTTTTCGATAAAGTGTGCAGATAAGTCCTCATCACTAGGGCGTGAGATCTTGGGAGCAGATTGTTGGTTGGTTGAGTGGTTAACTTGTTGTTTGAGGATTTCAAATAGTTTTTTGGGTCTGTTTTGGGCATTGTCAAGCTGAAACCTAAAGTGTGCGGCTTTCGTACTACAGATATGTTTATTGTAAGAACTTCTTGTCCTCCTCAACTGTATGAGGTTTGTTATGGAAGGAGAGTTTCTCCATGATCTCTCCGCGAGCCTTAGTTTGAGCCATTGAACCAGGGTTTGGCAGTTTGATCGGCATTCTTTTGAGTTGCTTCGGAGCAACAGTGCTGAATATATTTATCATGGCATGGGTGTAGTGATCAGTGATTTCATCCAGATTGGTCATGTTTGGGGTTGGAAGAAGTAGGTTATTACAAGTGGAGGTTAGGTCATTTAAGTTTATATCCCTCAGATTTAGAGACCGCGGTTTGGTCTTATGAGGTTGACATTGTCTAGACAGTACCTTTTCCAGGATGAGAAAAGAGATTATGTAGTGATCCGACCAGTCACAAGGTGATATGCTTTCAAGTTGTAACATGTTATCTTTTCCTATGATTGAATCAAGGGTGGAGCCCTTGTTGTGGGTGGGTTCACTGCAGACCTGGGTGAAGTTTAGGTCGGAGAGGAAAGCCTTGAAGGTGCTCAGTGAGGGATCAGTTGTGTCGTTCCAGTGTAAGTTGAAATCCCCAAGGAAGATATGGTTGGGGGGTTGGTCAGAGTTTGAGGCTATGGTTTCCATAATTTGTTCGATGAAAAGATTGTCACCCGGTGGATGGTAGACCGTGTGGAGCAAACAAACTATCTTGTCATTGTTCCAGATTTCAATGCCTAGGTGTTCATAGGAGGACATCGGCACCGTTTGCAAGTGTCTCAGGGTGAGACTGGAGCGATATATGTATGCAATGCCACCCCCAATTTTAACAAATCTATCCAGACTGATGATGTCATATTCGGGAGGAACTAAGATGTCCAAAATTGGAGAGGAGGACTCATTAAGCCAGGTTTCAGTAATTGAAGAATGCCTATAGGTCCTTTATGGTGCACCCTGGAACTTAAATGCCACTTGTAGACGGCAGCACCAATTGTGCCACCATTGTAGCCTGAATACTGCAGTGTTAAACCTTCAGTCTGACCTGTCAAAATAACCCTTTTTGACAGAGAAAGAACTCCCTTTTAATTATTAATGAGCCACCCTTTTGTAGGACTTGCAGCCCACAGGGACGGTGCATGGTATTTAAAATGGGGACATGTAGAAAATTAATGTCACCCTGTCCCTATACCGACAAGGCCCCAAAAGTTATTTTCACTGTGGCAGGCCTGACTGTCCTAGACAGAAGACCACAGTGCAAATTAAAATATTAATTCTGTATTTCGGTTTTGGACCAGTTAGAAAAATAATCCAGCTTCTCTTTTTAATATTCATTAAAAGCCCAATTCAATGGTGATGTTTGCTTGTTAATAAATATTTAGGCTTTCCTGCATGAGGTTCCTGGAGACAGATTTGCATTAGTTCTCCAGCAGCTGTCAATCAAGTGCTTAACCTTAGTGAGATGTGAAATTCCTTCCAGGAGCTACACAATAGATCACTTTGATTGACAGGTCGACCTAAATGGGCAAGGAAGACTCCTCTGAGCTTGGATGGACATTTAAGGTGGGGGTTGCTGGCCCTCCTGATGGCACCAAAGCTTCAAATCTTGCCTGAAAGATCTGTCTGAGGTACGTGTAAAACCTGTTCACCCTTGAAGGGGATCAAACAGGACCAGAACAAAATCCTTGTGCATCCCCAGTCTGTTTGCTGAATTACCCCACTTTATCTTATCAAACTTCTGCCTCATTTTTTGTTGTGAATCCAGAGTTTTTTCAAACGGATTTTAGTGTTCGATGCGGGGACACTAGTAATTTCCATAGTACACTCCCCTACACACCTCCAGCTGTCAGAGTTTAGTGTGGTTGAAGACTTTGGCCTATTGGACTTGCCATGACACATTGCATTTTTTGGGGGGGGGGTTCTACAGAAAGGCAAACTAGGGCTACTAAAAAGAAGGAAGGCCAGGGCCTGTAAACTTTTACCTCTTTGGTTAGTGACGGGTTGAGGAGTCATCCCAACCCAGCAGCTAGTGCCAACCATAAATATGCCACCTCAGGGCACCCTCCTCAGAACACTTAATGGACTTGTGGAAGAATAGGACAGGACTTGACCCAACTTGCTGCGACCTGAGAAGAGCCCTGAAGAACTGGACCTGCTCCCTCTTGTACCCAAACCAAAGCAGAGACTCCTAATGTCAGTGGGCAGACCTCCTGTGTGGCTTCAGGGACACAATTAGCTGCAAGAGGCCTTTTTACTAAGGTGACTTGTTGACCAGTATCAGCTGGACCTCCAAGACTGGACCTTGCTGGTGGCCTCTGTGGGACTGAGTCCAGCCCCTTAAGTGCTGCCCCTGAGGCCCTCGGAGACTTAAAAGTGGCCCAGAGAAGCTACTCAGGAAACCCTGACAAGTTGGGACAAACCTGGTTGGTATTTCCGACTCTCTCTCCATCTCGTGAAGCCTGAAATCACACCTAGGCACTGGTCTACTGTGTCCACAAACCATCATTAATGCTTAGCGCTGTTTGCTGACATTCTTATTTAAAACTTTAAAAACTCATATCTCTGGTTCCCCTTATTGGATTTTTGTCGTTTTGGTGTCATTTTGTTCAGTAATTTTACTCTATTTAATTGCTTGATGTTGATTTTATTACTTTTTTTGATACTGCATAATTACTTTAAATATTGCCCTAAGTTAAGCCTGTCTGCTCGGTGCCATAGCTACCAGGGGTTTGAGCTCAGGTTAATTTAGTTCCTTTGAGGTTTCACCCCAATAAGAAATATTATTGTTCCTTGAAGTGGGCAGTCGCCCACCCAGATAATAATCCACTTTCTTGCAACCACAAATGGGACAGGTGTGTTCTTTGATCAGCTGAAACTTCCCTGCATCAACTCCTTTATCACAGCCCTAATTAGGAAGTATCCTTTATTCTGCACCTTGCACTTTTTTGCGGGACAGCTTCCTGAGCCTACTTTATGGGTACCCATTTATTCTTCTAATATTGAGTGTTCTTGATTCTGCCAATATTGAGTGTTCTGCAGAAAGTGTGTGGGTATAGCTCGCCACTGATTCTCATCACCTCGGAATGGGCAAGCTGGATTTGGTATGCTGATCTATTGGAACTTGGTGTTTGGCCTCCTTTTCTTCTTCTGGACATGGCTGATCTACTTTGCAGCGGGGGGCGTCCTTAACACCAATCCTTGGACAATTTGTCTCCATTTGTGTTGATTGGGAGTTGCCAAAAAGAAGCTTTCAGTCTCCCCCTGGAGGCGGCTCATGTCATTCTGTCTTCTCATAACCTGGGTACCAGGTGCATGTTTCTGTTGGTGACTGGCTACACGCTTTTTGAGGCTCCTCTGTCACTTTCACACTCTCAGCAAGGTTTAGTGGTCTCAACCATGAAAGGGTACTTAGATGTATTGTATGTTTTATTGTCTCTTCCATACCAGCGTTCTCTATTCTTTTTCTTTCAAATCCTTTATTCAGCATATAAAAATACCATAAAAGTAACACTATATCCGTAGGTTACAGTACAAACTTCATTTTTAAAAGGAACAACACAACAATTTATAATCTACATGGTACAGATTAAATATATCTAGCTAAAAAATAAACATCACATATAACGTGTCTCTCATAAAGCAACCCCATCTGCAGGGCTAGTTCACACAACCCCTTGTGGCCCTTAATCTAAAAACAGTCCTTTAAAAAGTTTGTAATACAGAAGAGTGTAAAGGCATCTGTGGCCAATTTTAAAAATAAAAGTGCCACCCGTGCTTGTTTAAATCTGACTTTTTTAAAATACCCCTCAGAAAAGCTCTTCTTGGATCAGAATAAAATGGGCAGAATAAAACAAAGTGCCCATGGTGGCTTGTTTTGTGAAAGTTGTGCTTGATATGTTTTCGCCTATATGCTTTGTTGTTCCACAGTGAGATTTAAAATGTGTTCTAACGGTACGTATGGCTTCTGCATGTGAACCATTGCACAGCTGTTCTGTTTGTGTTTTGACTCTCCATATTGCCATCCTAGTGTCAATTACTTCAGCCCTTAAAGTTAGGCAGCTGCAGTTTCTGTCGGTCCAGCCACCTTTTACAGTATTTTGCCCAGATAATATAGTCCTACAATCTTGCCTCTGCTTTCTGCGAAGGTAGTGTTTGTCTTACACAAGAGCTAGTTGTTCACTCTACCATTTTTCTTTCCCTCTCTTCATACTTCTTAGAAGGAACAGTTGATTAGACTAGATCATAGCCATGCTCTCTCCTATTTCTTTAATCTGAAAACTTCAAACTGGGTGAATGATAATTTTTTTGTTAGGATAAAGAAGGGTTAAATAGTGACTAGGTTAACTGTCTTTTTGGGTCTCCCTTTGCATTAAAATCTGTTATTCCTTGGCCAAGGAAGATCCTCCAGTTGGCATTTGTTTGCATTCTTCGAAGACCATGCAAGCTTCTGTTGCCTTGACCTGGGGCATCTCAGTGGCTGATATTTGGGAAGCAGCCACTTAGTCTTCGCTGCATTCTTTTGCCAAGCATTATTGTCTGGTGGCTTAGGCATGGAGTGGTGGCTATTTTATTAGAGCAGTTCTGCATGATTTCCTTGTTTAGTCGACATTACTGTGTCCCGAATCCTTTCCTGGGACTCATTCTTAAGGTGGGGGATCTGTGGGAAGAAGTATCCATGAGAAGAAAAAAACAACTTACCTTTGCCAGTAACATTTCTGGCAGATGTTACATCTGTCTGCAAATTCATCGCCTTCCTCCCCTTCTGTAGTAGGGCTGTAGTAGTGCTCATCCTAATAAGATTCCACAATATCTAATTGTTACGTTCTGATGTTGAGCATTTTTTGGTTCCTCTCCATACTTTTGTACATCTCCGTTTGGCACAGGAAATATAAGAAACTGATGCCAGCATCCGAGGTGACACTATTACTTACTAGGGGTTGGAGAGAGGATTATGTGATTGGAGTCTTGCAATACCACCTGTCGGCACTAGAGAGCTGGTGCTAGGAGAAGATGTTTCCAAATGGGTCTGGCACCACTGGATATTTATAATGTGGGGAATCTGCAGGAATATATAGTATATACAAGAAATATTGTTACCTAACAGCCAAAGCTGTCAACTTGGGACAGTCGGCTCAATACCATGTGATTCTGGGCAAAGCACTTAATCTTGCTGTGCCTAAAAAAAATGATAAATCGGACCCTGTGTAATGTAATCTAGTACTCCTGTAAAGCACTCTAATACCTTTACGCTATACAAAACTGCAAAAACGAAATAAATAAATTTTTCCACAGGGTCTCTCTACCAAAAAATTTCTAGTGCTGACTGTTATTTTGTTCTTTTTTTTAGTTGATAGATTGCTTCCTTTTGCTGAGGAAGAAATAATATATTGTTGTTTTCTAACTAAAGTGCCTTTATGCTTTTTGGCCGCATTTGTGTACCGGAGTGTCTCAGATCTGGGCAATTAGTTTAAACTCAACTTTCTTCCATTTTGCATTGTTATTGAAGAGAACCATATTAGATAATTTCTCTCACTAGCTGCTGAATTGACCACATGAGCAATGCAAAAGTGGATGTGCTCTTTTTGTTTACTTTGATCCCAATTGTTACATGCTTTGTGTGTCTGTTGTCTGCTATTGCCATAGCATTATTTACATGGGCGTTGGTTCAACAAAATGGCAGGGATAGCAGAAGTGAAATCACATACCCTTTGACCTTAATGACATCACAGGAAGTGACTCATATGACCCATGACCCTGAATTGTCCCACGAAGCCATGACAAATGACCCTAACACCCCAACTATTGACATCACTGAAGTTCCATAATAACTGCATGATTATTATAACAGCATAACACAAACAAAGGTTTTTTGATTATACCATCTAAATTAGTGTACTGACTTGATCTTTGAAAGTCCCTGAATTGTAGTGAGCGAGCCAAGAAAGTAAGCCAGACCTCTTCAAGGGGGTTTGTTACCCGTAGAAAAAAATCAGAATGCACGATATTGTGCATTTTGAAGCCCATTTTCACATACATTTACTAAAATTCCCTAGGCTCAGAAAGAGCACTTATTAAATATTCAAATCATTTCATGGTTTGCCAAGCCATGAAACCTGACATTCCCTAGGAGTTGACCCCATTCTTTTTAAATGTACTATGGGTGCCCTCTTTATATCTAAATTTATCTCCATCATGCCAGGGTCAGCATTTTGCAGTGGGTGACCCTTTATACCAAAAATAACATTAAATATGCCTGTGCTAGTACTTTGCAGTTACTGTTGCCCATATACAAGAGGTGACCCTTATGTCAAAAGTTACTTTAGTACGTGAGGGCAACCATTTTGTCATAGTTGCCCCCCTCCCATAAGCCAGGTTGTCCACCTTTCTGCCAAGAGTTGCCTCCATTGCACTAGGGCTAGTACCAGCATTTTGCCACTAGTGTCCAGATGCCAAAACTTTCCTCGGGTATGTCAGTATTTTTCCATGGGTGTCCAATACGCCAGGAATTAGCTCCTTTATGGCAGTACCTAGTATTTAACCCTTAGTGCCCTTTATGGCAACAATTATCAACAGTGTGCCAGTCTCTGGTCACATCTGTCTGTCATGCTGAGAATTCCCTCAAGTATGTCAGTGCCAGTATTTTGCCTTGTGTGTCTCTATAGGACAATAATTATCTTCGGTAAACCAAGGCCAATAACAAACTCGCAAGCATCACATCTCTTTCTCTCTCTTCCTCACATTCACACAGTCACAATTATTGTCTCACTTGTCATTCTCACTCTTACACCCCCTGACACTTATTCATTCTCACTCGCTTGTATTCACTCTTGACCTTACTCACTCATTCTCAGCCACGCAATCTCACGCAGTCTCACTCATGATCTGTTGCTGACTCACTTTCACTCACACACATGCTTACGCATACAGACACACATGTTCAAACTTACAAACACTCTCTTACATAAACCCACTCATCGCAAGCACGCACACAACATAAATTTAAAACCCGTTTTGCTCATTACAACTGCCACCAAAGGTCCTGTTCCAGCTAATCGTTCTCCATTTTTTTATTACACTAATAGTGAATAATAGAATATTATTCACTATTAGTGTAATGAAAAATGGGTAGAAAATGAGGAATGAGGAGCCGCCCATGTTTTTGCTTCCTTAGAAGCCAGGGTCGCAAAGGCGTTGTCCGGTGTTGCCAAGAGCAAGCCAGAGGTCGCAGCTATGACCTCTGGTGACCCCTAAATGACGTCATGACATTAAGGGCAACAGTGAAGGGAAAGATGCGCAAGGTTGCCAAGAGGCATCATCCCTCAAGAAGCTCTTGCTTTTAATTGAACAACTAACATGCTGTGATTTTTACATCACATGAATAATAAGCCAAAACGAAAACTTCAAGTCCCAAAATGCAAAGTGCTATTGGATAACAAGCCAAGAGTGGATCATGGTATCACATGCGATACAACAGGATCTCGATATTTGATAAATACATTAGAACACTGGGCACATTCACCTTGATGGGAAGTGCGTTTGACACTATCCTTAAAATTCATGTTTTGAACGCAGCAGAAGCCTTGAATGCTTTGCATACAAGAATCTCCTGAATCTGCCCTGCATAACTAAACCCTTGCATTTCAGTCATCATCATTATTTTGCTGATTATTGTTCAACGAGATGCGCCGGCACTAAGAAAAGTTGCTTCTATGGCACCCTCCTTGCCAGGTTCACTTAATTGAAAAACCTGCAGTTCACAGAAGGCGTTGTGGTGTTTAGGGAGTTAAGTTGGCCTCTAGAACTGCCTTCTCTTTTTCACTAGTCCCCGAATGCTCTGCATATACACTTGAGCCACAATGCACATCCCTGAAACACTCTTCCTGCAAGGTGGGCTTTGTGCCTCTGAGAGGTCAATCAATCAATCAAGGGTTTATATAGCGCGGCTATTCACCCGTGAGGGTCTCAAGGCGCTGAGGGGGTGGGGGCTGCTGATCCGTCTGGGCCCAGGGGTTCAGTCAAAGAGCCAGGTCGTGTCCAGTTCGCTCAGCACTGCCTTCATCAAGGCTTGCTGTGAGCAGCATTGGAAAAAACAATGTTTTTGCTTAACTAGAGGGTGTTGCAAGGCAGAATTTGTTGAAAACAGAAAGCCAGTGTGTTTGGTGACTTTGCGAGTTGCAGAAAGTAAACTGTTTCCCTTCTGTTCTTTGCTCTGCTTTTCCTTCTGACAGTCTAGGAGTCGCCAGAACAGTGCCAGGGGTCGCAATGGACAAGCCAAAACTACTATTTCTGACTTCTCTGTCCCAGTGGTAGAACCATTAGCTGGCACATTCATTGAATACTTGTCTTCTGTGTCATTGCTTCTTATTTACAGGTATAGTCTTAAAATATTTCCTGCCTCAATATTTCCTGCCTCCGACGTGCGTTCAAAATACCTCTCATTAATCTGAATAAACACATTTTGGTAGAAGAGTGCCTGCTCTGAGCTCATTCACATTGGGTAACATCCCCGCCCTGTGTCTATCTGTGCCTTTGATGTGCCAGTAAAGGCAGAGTTCTGAGCACGGAGGTTAAGATTTGCTAATTGGTTGCATCCTTCAGATCAGAAGTCAAATGTTCACTCTTCTCTGTCTTTGGGGGGGAGAATGTATGTAACTTTCACTTCTCACGTCTCCTAAACAATTTTTTTTGATTTCGAGCTTTTCAGTCAATCACTTTAGTTTTACCTCTAGGCCTGATAAAGTAATTCAGCCCTAGATAAATTGGGCAAGGGTTAGAATTGGCTGTCACGCTCTATCTAGAGATGTTCCAGGACTGCAGAAGGCCTACATTCTACTGCATCATACAATAGCTTACATTTCTGTCACTGGGCAGGTCTTACACTGGACTACATTTAACTTACCGTATGCTGGTTACTAATGCTGCGTGTCTCAGCGTGAGTCCAATGTTCAGATTCATAGCAGGTCCATCTCACAGTACAAGTGAAACACCACATGCAAGCACATGTGAGCAGTCTGCAGCCTACAGCAGAATGCATGACCTCTAAAAGTATCACAGCTGGCAGCAGGCTGTTGTGTACAATAACCCACTGCTCTACATGGTTGAAGACAACACAGTGCGCACAGTGAATGTATGATGGCTGCTGCCATTCCACTGTGCTTCTGATGTGGCCATCATTCCATGCCCTCGTTGCATTATTTGATCGCAATAAACGGTTACCCTCGAGAGCGGAAAAAAACACACACACTTGCTTTCTTGGGCCCTACAGTGCATGGTGCCTATTGTTACTGGTCCTTTCAAATACACGCGGAGTGGGCTATAGCCCCACCCACAGCAATACTCTCTCCCTTCGTGCTGTTTGCTGTCTTATTTCCTCTCCTGTAGAATTCGCAATGCATTAGTGTCTATTTTAAATCATATCTCAAAAGTACACCGAATATTCGTGTACAGAAAGCAATCTTTTATTTATATTTTTTTTCCTCGCAGCTGTTGTTTCGTTATTGTTTTAGTCAACTCCGTAAATAACCCAGATCTCGTGGCTTTGCCAATACTTGGTTTTATAGTTTGACTTTTAACGCATATAAGTTTCTATTTTCCGTGCTGCCTTTGATTAAAAAAATATATATATTATACAGACATGATCAGTATTACTTAGATACGGAAAGATATGTAGCAGTTTCTATGCAATGATCGCCATCTCGTGGCTAATGTTAAAATTACACTTTGTTAGAAGATTTATAAACTCTCCAAAGCGTTTTATCTCATTTTAGCGCTTTGCTGCCTACGGTAAAACGAGATATATACCCCAGCTCAAAGGATGATCGCAACAATTTGTACCATATACATTTTACATATTTTAATTGTATTGTAACGATTAATATATGTATTTTTTACACATTTTATTTATTTGGGTGTTTTATGAATGGTACCGTACAGGCGCACTTAAAGCTTGCTTTTTAAATTTTTTTTTAGTTTTATATAGCGCGAACTATCCCCGAAGATATCGGGTATCAGAGCGCTTTACATGAGCACCAGTTTTGTCACACAAGGACACATTCATTTTTAGGTCGAGCCTGCGCGCATGCATTGCTCTATGGGAGGCTTCTTGTGAGCACTCCACACTTTTCCTAAACTTCTCCGTGGGAGTTTGTTAACTCCCACACCTTCTATTGGCCTTTGCGTGTGACTTTCAATAATGAAAGCCCGCAAATGGCCAAAGACGGCTGCATGTCCCGCCTTTCCTTTTAACGTTAACTCCCATGGCCTAGGGGTCTCGGGAGCGAGCAGCGGCGCGCATTGTGCCAGCTGCATACCTCCCTTATCGTGATCTTGGCTCATGTTACTAAATAAACAAAGCACAGTAGCTTTCGCGGCCGCGCTTGTTACATTTGCACTAGCCAGTCTGATGTGTTTAAATACTCTCGTTTTTCAACTTTGGTGGACTCTGTTTGTACTGTAGTTGTTTAGTTTGTGCTAGCCCATAATGCACACCTAGACGATGTCTTTACGGCGTTCATGGTGGGGATCGCGGCTCAATCTGATGTGTGTGACCTCTCTTCAGTCCGACTCATGAAAGTGTTGTGCCGATAACATACAGCTACAAGATCCCAAAAGATCCTTATGAATTTCTGCACCATTAGAAATTGTTCACGGACTGTTTAATCACAACTGTTGCACTGACACTAGTAAACCAAAATCTAGAATTACTAGTAGCAGAGACTGCCGCTTAGGTGTTGAGCTCCTGTTCAAACAGCCAAGTACTTTTTAAAAAGCGAAGTGAGACTGTTTGAAAATGTCAATGGAAGGAAGAAAGTAAAGAGACTGGCAACCTGTACTATCAGTCTCCTCAAAAGACAGAGGAAACGGCAGGCCTACAGAATGATACCTTGCTAGACACGAGCAATCCAGTCTCGACTCAGATTGCTGACCTCAAACTTGTAGTAGTGCCGAAGAGCGCCAATCAATTCTTGATACAAGATCAGAGAGTCAGAGTGTGGATTCTCATTGGTTAATGTGTATTAAGCTCAAGTTAGAACTATGCAAATGGAAAAAATGAATACAAAAGACTGAGAAGAACTATTTTAAGTGAGACAGTATATGACTCCCTCTTTTTTCTGGGAGGGTTTTTATTAGGTAGTTGAAAGATGGCGTCCTCAGCATTTTGGTACCTTTCATAGCAACCCCATGAGTAAAACATGTACATTTATGCTCTACGGAAGAAGAAAGGGGTTTTCCCATGTTGCTCCGCTTCTTTTGTTTTCCTATCTGGCTTGTTGTGTTGGCTTGTTGTGTTGCCATATTGTCCTTTATGTTTTTTAAAACCTTTGTGATTTGAAACGTCTAGGCTTTTGATGTTCTTTCCTAGCTTTTAAGACTTTGTGTCACAATATATATATTTTTTCCTTTAACTTCTCATCCAGAACTCTAGCCCAGTGGCTTGCGGCACTTTCAAGCCTGGCATAGAGAAAAGGATTCAAAGAAAGCGAGGTGTGCATCTGCCTAAGTCATTGCTCTGACGACTGGCGTGTTCATGCTTGTAGGTGCAGTTCTCTTCTTGAGATCACGCATGTCAGTGGATTTGGCAGGCACCAGCAGGAAGCATACACCATCTGAATGAAGGTGCATTCAGCATTGTCTGAGACCTGATTCCTGTGCTGAATTCCAGCCTTTTAGTAGAAATGTGGCACCTACAGCCACGTAGTTCTGCCTAAATAGATGCCTCTGGAAGGATTCGTCACTCAGTGTATGTATAGGGTATTTGTAGAGCATGAATTTATTTAGACAGCAGCAGAGTGCTGCACAAGGGTGGAGCCCTAACATTTACGTTTTATAACCCAAATTTGAAAAAACAAACATTGGGAGCGAGCAGCTGCGCGCAGGCTGGCAGATGGTCGTGGATCAGGTTACTAATTTATAGCGCGGTCACTTTCACTTTCGCATCCGCCCTTGTTTTGTGTTTGTTTTTAGGTCGAGCCTAGCGCAGCGCGCATGCGCTGCTCTAGGAGATGACCTTTTGGAATCGGTCTGCACTTTTCTAACACTCGTGTGTGTGGCGGCATCCACCTTGCGGGAGAGAGCAGCGGCGCGCAGGGGCCATCTGTTTCTAATTAGCGTGCCGCGCGCGCTTGTTTACATTTGCCTGTCTCGCAGTCACTTTCACTTTCGTGCCCTGTAGTCTATGTGCCTAAACCGTCGCAGTATATGTCCCTACTCCAGAAAGTGTGTATTCTTACGAGCCCATATGTCCAAGCGCCTCATCCTAAGACTCGGCATGTTACCGATCCTATGTTGATGAGATGCGGACCATTTCTGATGTACATGCAGTTGCTAATATTTAACTTAATTTTAGTTTGTCGTCTTTCCCTTTCCACTCGGCTGTGTTTTTTTCTCCCCACCACTCCACTCCAACCATGTTACTTCTTCCCCTCTTAACCCTCACCCTCCCTTTGTCCGTATTAGCCATTCCCATATGAAAAAAGCGATATGAGATTCCCAGCGCTGGCCGCATCACAGCGTTTTCTGCTGTCCTGTTGCTTTTTTCCCTGTTGCTTTCACTTTCGTGCCCTGTAGTGTATGTGCCTAAACTGTCGCAGTACATGTCCCTACTCCTGAAAGTGTGTATTCTTACGAGCCCATATGCCCAAGCGCCTCATCCTAAGACTCAGCATGTTACCGATCCTATGTTGATGAGATGCGGACCATTTCTGATGTACATGCAGTTGCTAACATTTAACTTAATTTTTGTTTGTCGTCTTTCCCTTTCCACTCCCACTCGGCCGTGTTTTTTCTCCCCACCACTCCACTCCAACCATGTTACTTCTTCCCCTCTTAACCCTCACCCTCCCTTTGTCCGTATTAGCCATTCCCATATGAAAAAAGCGATATGAGATGCCCAGCGCTGGCCGCATCACAGCGTTTTCTGCTGTCCTGTTGCTTTTTTCCCCTCCCACCCTCCCTCTCGTGTCCTTTTGTTAAAACTGCACACACTAAGTGATTTATTGCAGGATGTGTAGAGGAACAGTTTACAAGAACCTCTAAAAGGGCACCATGGACGCTGCTTCGAAAAAGCTTACTCCTTCTAGGCATTTAAGTGACAAGATTCCCAAGTCTGTGCATGCTTTTGTGATCCCACAGTGCTCAAGCATTGTTTAGCAGTGCCTGGAACTGCTGTAGAGAGGTGCATCTTGCCGTTGTGTGGGCTCTGACTATGTCAATGCATTGGCACTGCAAAGATTGCAGATTGGAGATTACACGTCGTGCAAGAACACACACAACAGGAGGCTGGTACACATGGATTGAAAGGAAAGCCTCAGCAGGGCGCGCCAACTAAAAATACAAGACAAGCATTGGCTTAGCCAATAGGTCTCGCTTTTGGGACCTTATAAGTATTTAGTTATGCAGCACAATATCCTTGGTGCAACAACATCAACTGTTGCATGGCTAAACACTTATAAGGTCCCATGGCAAGACCTATTGGCTATGCCAATGCTTGTTTTGTTAGGCACGGGGAGATTAAGTGATCATTTGCCCAGAATCACAGGATGTTGATCGTCGTTGCCGAGACTCGAACCCGGTTGCCCAGCTTTGAGGTCGACTGCTCTAGCCGGAAGGCTACATCCTCTCCTATCCCCTGCTTGTCTATCAAAATCGTAAACTTGTGAGAGAATGCAGTTTACACAAAGTGGGAAAATCGTTTAGGATAGATATTGACATACAGCATCAGTCACATACGACGTAACCGATTTATCAGGCTCAGTTCCCCATCACATGGGTGTGAGAGTCAGAGTATGGTACGTAACAAAGTGTAAATAACCCATTGGTCTTCCCAACAGGTGAACTTTCAGCGTAGGCACTATATGTGCGTTGGCAATAAAAAAAAGGCCTGAGTAATAGGCCTGTTAAACTTTCAAAGTAATAGCTTAGAACGGCTGATAGTATTAGGGTATTAAGTTATTAATCGTACAATAATGTGTGTGTTATACCAGCCTTTAAGAAATACACAGGTGTGAATGCAGGCAGTAAGCACAGTATGTTAAGATGTATGTGTCAATGTCAGTTTATACTTTAGTTAATAAAAAAAAATCACAATTTGCGTACATACAATATTAAATGACAATATCCAACTAAAAAGTAAAATTACTAAGAAGCTATATTTTACTGTCCCATCAAAATTGTTTCTAAAAACACAGGATCCACTCCATAGAGAGAGGGGGAGTAAGAGTTAGTTTTAGTGAAAACCTCGTAGGTTGAAAGTGCGCGAGCAAAAGGAGGTGTTAAAACCGAATGCTGAGTGTTTAAAGTGCGTTTTGCGAGAGGTTGGCATAGTTCTCAAAGAAAGCTGCAAATCTGACGACACTTCAGCTGTAGCAGTGCCGGACTGTTTCACTCAATGTAGGCCCTTCACCTCCAAATGTACCCGTGTGCAAAAGGTCCCCCTGAACAAAAGTGCATAGATAAATGGGCAGCGAAAGAAAAGTGTGTCGTATAGTGCCTAAAGTTATTTCACTCAGAGCTGTCTCCTTGATATTGCAAGAAGAATAACAGGATTATAGAAAAAAAAAGAAAAATCATTTCCCAGGTCGCCCCCCAGTTATACAGACAAAGTGCTTCATACAAAGCAAAAAGCTGAACTTCTTGAAGATGATATTGAAATGTAACTACAGATGAGTGGCGGGGTTGCAAGATCTAGGTCTCCCCCTTTCCGAAGAAGGGTGGCCCCATGTGTTTTACACTGCTAAATGTTCATATGTTCAAATATCAGGCTCGTGTCATGCTGCTGATTACCCCTCTCCTGCATCCATTGCCACCATTGGACCAAGAACCCCTTACCGCACCATTATCTCATTTCAGGATTTCTGCATGCAGTAGTCTATTATCAGTTATTGGTTAAAGGTGATAGGCTGCGGTTCAGAGTCGAAATTGAGCTCTGGCTTCCTTGACATATTACCCGCACCTCGGTTTGGGTGAAGCATAGCGATGAGGCCTCCAGGCAAGTGCGAACCACCCGAGTCAAGTATATTGGTTTCAACAAGGACATCCTGATGACATCAAGTGGGGAACAACAGCACAAGAGGTGCGCCCAAGATTCGTGCTTAAAATTGCATAATCTGCACGCCCCTTCCTTTCCTGGTTGGGCTCATGCCGGGTTGAAATCGCCCACTGGTAAACCTGGCAGGCGCATGTACAGGATATCTCTGCATGTCCTTCCACTGATGGCCTCTGATAGATATGGTGGTGGCTTCCCTACAAAGTTGTTCAAGGGGAGCAAAATGTCAGAGGACCTTAGGGAAGAAGTATCCAGTTGTTTCGAGGTTAATTGCAGCTGCCTATAAATGACCCTTTTCCAGGCCGTGTAGGAGATAGCGTCAGAATTTAATGCTGATGCCTCAATTTGAAAGGAGTAAATTGCTTTTTGTATTTGCTGGTGCCACGGGTTGCCCGGGGTCTCGAATATATCTTTCATGTGGGCTTTAAGTGAGTTGCCTGGTGCTTTCAGGACCGGAATGTAATATTTCAAAGTGTCCGACTCGCAGGCTAAAGTTTGTTTTGACAGACCAAGTTCCAGGTGGAGTCTTGTCCTACGGATGTGTCTGGGCAGTTGGAATACTTTCTTATAGCCTGTGCACTGTGCGTGCTCCAAACTAGGAGCGCAGGCCTCAGGAAAGGGCTGATGGCCATATAGCAGTGCAGGGAGAAGAGTCGCCTTCATGACCCCGAGTATAGGTACTGCAGAGACACTTTTTAAGTTCATGTTGAGGCACTTAAGACTGTACGTGGTGGCTGTGCTTTTCTTTTTCAGGGAGGCTATGTGGGCTGTAGGTTTGGAGGTCTCTGTAAACCAAACACCCAGGTAGTTGTACTTCGTTGCTGGTTTGATGGTCTTGCTCCCCATGCGCCATGTGAGAGATTTCTTGTTCTTGTAGTGGCCGAAGATCAAGACCATGGTCTTAACTTGATTTATTGTGAGGTAATTTTTACCTTTGTATATGTGCAGGTTGCTCAGGGCTCGCTGTATGACGACTTTGGTGTGGTCCATTACAAATATGTTGTCAGCATATTGTAGAATGTGTAACTTCAACTGGCCTAGTCTTGTGGGAACCTGACAGCCACACTTCCAGGAATTTGCCCAGGTCTGCTGTGTATAGATTAAAGAGGAGGGGAGCAAGAACGCATGCTTGCTTCAGTCCACCTCGGGGGAGGGGGGTAATTTTGGAAGTAATGGTTTGTGGGCCCGCTCTCACTCTGACCCATGTGCCAGAGTACGCAGAGATGCTTGCCCCTAATAGTTTTGACGGAACGCCCCTCGTATTTAGTTTTCTCCATTGCTTGGGGCTGTCTACCTTGTTGAAGGCGGCGTTGCAATCGATAAAGCAGCAGAAGATTGGTGGCTGATTTTGCTGAACTGCTTTGTGGCTCAGGACTGTGAGTGCAGTGATGTTATCGATTGTTGACACAGCTGCTTGAAACCCTGTCTGAAAAAATGGCAAAGCATGGTTGTCCGTGACCCAGGCCTCTGGCTGCTTGAGGAGGGTTTGAGCGTAAGCTTTGGCCTCTAGGTCTAGAAGTGCTATGAAGCGGTAGTTGGATGGATTTGTCGGGTCCCCTTTCTTATTGGGCACAAGATGGATCCCCTCCATGCGTTTGGGACTAGAGCAAAAAGAAAGGCCCACTGCCTGGCTTTTGGCCACCATGGGAGCTCTTAAATCAAGAGTTAGTGTCAGGGGATTGTGATCGCTTTCAGGCCTGTTGGGAATCTCAAAGTTAATGAGATGACTTGCTACAGATTTTGGCAGAAAGATGTAATCAATTGTTGAGATTCCTTTAAAGGTGGAGGGAAACTGGCAGTGAGGGTCATGAGCCTCGTATAATTGTTTGGTCGAGATTAGTTTGTAGGTTGTCGAAAGGTCATTCATTTTTGCCCGTTCTTTGGCTTTGGGGGCTAAGTTGCTCATGCTCTCCAAGCCCCTGATGTTGAAATCCCCCACAGCAGGATTTTGTGCATGACAAACTCCAGAAAGAGCTGCTCTAAGCTGTTTAAAAGATCTTCGGTTGTGGGCATTTTTGAAGGATTGGTCATGTTGTGGTAACAGTTTATCAACAGCAGTGATGTTTTAATATGACGAATTGTTGTCCCTGAGATTGATGCTACTTGCAAGGCCGAAGAGTTTGAATTGAGTGGCATGACCTCAGTGTTACATGGATGCTTAATGAAAATTGAAAAACCTCCCGATGAGCGGCCAAAAAGGTTGGTGCGCTTTGCTGGCTTGAATAGTTCATAGAATCCTTGTAGAACTGATGGAGTTAGAGCCCAAGTCTTTTGCAGGCAGAGTATGTTGCTTCTGTCCAAGTAGGCTAGAACGGATTTACCTGTCAAAGTTGTCTTGAGACCCGCCACTCTCCAAGATGTAATTGCAAGATTTAGCTCTGTCTTAGGCTTCTGAGATTGAAACTGGCCCGAAGAGAAGTGGCTAGGAACAATTTTGTAGGCAGCCGCTATGGTGGTTGACCAACTGTCCCCAGCCATTGTGATTGTTACTTCTTCTCATACTCCTTACATTTCTTTGGTTTTGGGCATATGATACTTTTAAGGAGTTTGCAGCTTTTGACGCACTTGGGAGCCAGCCATGGGTTGTGGCCCACGTACCCCTCAAAACATTCCTGTGTGGCCTTGGGTGCTCCTGCTGCAGTAGCACGTAGGGGTATTTCGCCAGGTGTAACTCTAATAGCTCAATTCCCCATTCCTCAAGGATCCTCGCTTTGCACGAAATGACATCTCTGTGAGCCTCACTCTGCCACATGATTATGGTGGCTTTCACGGTACCTCTATCTGAGATTCCGGCAAACTTTACTGATGTTGGGTCAGAGGAGGTCAACGCTTTCAATGTTGGAATATGTTGTAATAGATATAAGAGGTCACCTCTATTAAGTATGTCTTGGGTGCCCTTGGTAGTATAATGTAGGATGAACGCCAGATCAAACTGTTTCGGGGCACTCGCATGAGCGACTCCCCTCGGGCTGGGAGGTAAGGACTCCAGAGCACTGGAAGATTGAGGAGGTGGGTCATGTAGTCTGGTGAAGGTTTAATTATAGAGCCAATCAGCCCCAGGCCTTTGGGTCGTAGGTCGTAGAGATGTCTGTGTCTGTGGGTAATTGTCGAGGTCACTGCTGTCGCCGGGTTTGAAGTGGGCCCGTTGGTTGCTTGTCCCCATTGCAGGTTGTCTGTTGAGGCGTACTGGGAGGCCGCCTGGTCCCAGTCAATGGACAGAAAACCGTTGGACCAAAGGGGCATTATGAACGCTGCTGGCAAAATTGTGAGGCCCTTTTACAGGTGGATTTGCAATAATTGCATTAGGGCCCTGAATGAATGAAGACTTGTTAATTGAGTAATTATAAGAAGTGTTGGTACTTCTCTCTGCCGTTTGTTTCTCAGAGATGATTGTAGCTATTGGAACCCCAAATCCCTGCACATTGCCCTTTAATGGCTCAGCGCCCTTGATCCTTTGGGTTGCGCCTGTTGGTTTATTTGTAACGCTGGATGAAGAGCTCGTGGCTACGTGTTCTATGAGCAATCTCACCAGTATTGTGTCCAGAGGGGCATGGTTTCTCATTGTTTCTTGCGAACAGTTCGATGCACATATACTTTCCGGCCTCTCCATTATTGTCTTAGGTAGCTCAGAGATGAGTGTAGATATTCGAACGACCCCCGAAGCCTGTGCTTTGACGTCTGGTTACTGGGCGGCACTGGTCCCTTGTGTAGGCACTGTTGATTTGTTTAGGGCGCTAAATAAAAAGCTTGTGGCTACATTCTGTATGCGTGGTCCCACTGGCGAAATGTCCAGAGGGGCTTGACTTCTCGTTGTTTCTTGCAAAGAGGTCAGTGTACCCTCCTTATTTGACTTAGGTGACAGCTTGAATATAGGAAAGAGCTTTGCGGTCCCCTGTTCTTGGTGCCCCTGAGGTCAAAGATCTCCTTTTTGCTAGGCGCTGTTTTTATGACTTTTTTTTCAGTTTCTTTTTAGCCCTTCTCGAGAGAGTAGAATTTTTTGAGGGGAGTGGTGGTAATGGAGTTACCGATGGTCGGGATACTTCACCCTCTTCACTCAGACTTGGGATGGACGTATCTGGTACAATGCGAGGGGAATGGATCGACAGTGTAGTGGGAGAATGGGACCCGCTTTCAGCTTCCTGTGGGACCGTTGGTGCTATGAATAAAGAAGAACAGCCGCAGTTGTCAGTTGATTTGACTGGGACTGTTCTATTCAAGAGTAATTAATTTGTGTCTACTCCAGGACAAACAGTCTTGCTCTTGACATTATCCACAAGGGACCATAGTATTTCAGGCAGCTGCTTAGTTTGTTGATCATGGGGAAGCATAAGCAGGATCTTTCCACCCCCTCGCCTCTGAGAAGATTTTCAAATGAGCTTATTCTAAGCCCCAGGTACACTAAGCTTGAGGCAATGGATTGGATTAGATCTATTTGGAGTTCCATCTTTTGTGATTGCCATAAGAATGCCCTGGCGATTGTGTCCTGCGTGATGCAAATGGAGGCCAAAGAGGGGCTGGAGGAGCCGGCAGGAGGAGACGTGTGTGCCCTTGTCTGTATGGGGCTGATGGGCCCACGCGAGTGCTCTCTCTCAAACATCTATGTTTGTTCTAGTGATTCTTCAAGTTGGGCTTCCAGTGTAGCGAGAAAGGGGTCAGATAAGTTGCCCAGTACCTGGTTTGATTTGCTTTCCCTCCTGGGCTTCTTTGAGGGGTGACGGAGTGGGATGGACCGCTGATATATATTTTTCCGACTCCTGTTCCAGTGGTGTTACCTGAGACGGAGAGGTAGTCGACCTTGCATGCACTTGTGGGGACACTGTTACTGTCCGCGAGCACTGTTTGCTATGCGGATCTTCAGTTTCCCAGATGTCTTTGAATGGCGGGGTGGTTGTCTACCCGTTACTGATCTCTCTGGGATGATTCCCTGAGCTTCTGTCTCCTTGTGGAGAATAGGATTGAAGTGTCTCCTTGATGCACTGATCCTCGGAGCGCTGATTCTCCCACCTTAGCCCTGGGCAGGAATATGACCTAAGAGTTTTTAGCCCAGCTGCAGGTGCTGTCCCTTCGCCTTCGCTGGGTAGGGTTATATTTATTTATTTAGAAAGTTTTCTATAGCACGAACATGACCACCGAGGGTATCAGAGCGCTTTACAGTTTATACATCAAGAAGTATACAAGCAATGAAAACAGAACCAACAAAGTGAAAAATTCACAGTCTTGTAAAGCCAGGCATTCTCGTGACCCTGGCAGCTGGGCCACAAATCTGCGACTGTGACCTCAATATCGAATGGAATAACCAGTCTGACGCAGAAATTTCTTCATCAAGAGCACTTTGACTTCCTTTTTGAAGAGGACAGTGGAAGGATTCACCCTGACTTTGGGGGGACGGGAATTCCAAATCCTCGGTGCCATACCTGAGAAGGCTTGATTGTAGGTTTTCAGTAGGACTGAGTTGAGGGACCAGATGTCCTCAGGGGAGGCGATCTTCAGGTATAATTGGGTATCATCCGCGTACATGTGATAGTGAATGCTGGATGATTTCAGAATTTCTGTTAGAGGCTCCATGAACAGGTTGAAGAGCGTGGGTGAGAGCGCTGAACCCTGTGGAACCCCCAGCGTGACCTGCGAAGGATGAGACCAGGATTGGTTCACCTTGAAGCTTTGGGATCTGTTATGAAGGAATGAGGAGAACCAGTTTAGTACAGGCCCAGACAGTCCCATCCTGTGTTCCAGGAGGTCAATTAGGTTATCGTGTTTGACAGTATCAAATGCTGACGAAAGGTCCAGAAGGATCAGTAGGCAAGATTCATTTTGATCCCATTTTGATCAAAGAGAACTTATTGAACCTTCCTGAGCCCAGTGGGGACGGTGGTTGAGTTCCTTGGAGAGGGAAATATTCACTGATCAGCCTCTGAGACGCATTTAGTGTTGTGTCCATAGATGTCCCTCCTTGGCAGATCTCCTTCTCTTCTTGGATTCCCAGCATATTAAGGGCAGAGGCACAGAACACAGACTTAGGTGGGGTAGATATAGGTGTGAAGGAAGCATGTAGGAGAGCACTGGCTTTTTTTCTGTGGCAAGGCTTTCCTTTTGGGCATTTTGCCAGATCTTAATTTCAAGCTTTAGGTTGTGTTAGACTGTGTCCTGGTAGCCAGATGAGATTGCACAGTTCCTCTTTTGCTCAGGAGTTTCTCTCCTACTGTGTGCTCTGGCTCTAGGTTCTAGCTCTCCTGCTATGAACTGTTAGTAGTAGTAAGTACTGTAGGTGTGAAGTCTGTGGGGTAAGTTAGAACTCCACTGCGGAATAGGGGAGACAAGTGGTGGTCTTTAGTGTCTCCTGGGTATGCGGTCAATGCGAGGGGCAGGCTGAGGAGCACACCCGGTCCACAAGCGGCAACCAAGCCTAGTTGGGCCGCTTCCACTGACCAGTGCTCTACCCATACAGCAGGGTCTAAACCCACTGATACATCACCGCCCCTTACTGCTGACCTGCATTGAGTTCAGATGGCACCACTTTCTGTGTTCGGCCTGACGACTTGAGGCTGCAGTGTTCGTGAGTAAGGGGCAGTATAAAAGGGCATAAGGGCGCTCCAGATCCCAGTGGCAGTGTGTCGGACACAAGCCCAGCTGCCAAACACCACTGCCGAGCTTACACCCCTCCCCGCTCAGCGCTTACCACTAAACATGGCACCGGTAGCGGCGGTGCATTGTGATACAGGCCACGGCCGCCCACTCCACTGCTGCCGCTGTCTCCGAAACCCCAAACAATCAGAGACGACTCCAACCCCCTCGCACCATCTGTCTTTCCCACTAGCCCATCTTCAGCTTGTCCATGCCTCTCGCGTCAGGGGCAAACACCAAGTTAGGATAGGATAGGATACAATTTGTAAAGCACACTTATACCCGAGGATGCCAAGGCGCTGGGCAGACAGAAGAGAAGAGAGAAACACGGAGCAACCAACTAGGATGAAAATAGCCATGTTTTCAACAGTTTTCTAAAAACCGGAAGAGATTCCGCATTGCAAATGTAAGAAGGCAGGGAATTCCAGAGTGTGGTTGCCGCTACCGAAAAAGAGCGGATGCCCCATCTGCTCCTGCGATATCTTGGAGAGACCAGTTTTTTCTGAGTGGAGGATCTCAAGGTCCTCCCAGGGGTGTACCATTGGATCATGGTTTTCAACTGCGACAAGCAAGGCCTTATAAACCATACTCAGGACCTTGAAGGGCATGCGCTTCCTGATGGGGAGCCAGTGCAAGGCACGAATCCCCTCCCTGGCTGATTGGTGCTTCGGGATGTTAAGGATCAACCTAGCCGCTGCGTTCTGTACAACCTGAAGCTTGTCCAGGGATGCAGCATTGATGTTGAGGTACAGAGCGTTGCAGCAGTCCAGCCGGGAGGTGACTAGTGTAATGATGGTGGACCGATGCAATTCAGGTGGAAGATACGGCAGCACCTTTCTAAGGGTTCTTAAGATATAGAAGCAGGTGCTGACAGTTCGGCTGACCTGAGCATCAAAGGTCAGACCCTCGTCGAAAGTGACCCCTACATTTTTCGCTGTCCTAACCGGGACAGGGAGGGGACCTCATTCTGCAGGCCACCAGGCATTTGACCAGATGGAATTCTGCGAGCCAAATACCAGTACCTCGGTCCTGTCAGCATTAATCTTTAGTGAGTTGCCCCTCATCCAACAGATAATGCTGACCATGCACTGGTTGAATTTTTCCGCGACCAGTTGCAAATCATTAGAGATGGAGACAATGATTTGCGTGCCGTCCGCATAGGAAAGCACCTGGAACCCGAATGATCTCACCAACTTGGCCAAAGGGTCAAAATAAAGGTTAAAGAGGGTGGGACTCAAGGAAGAACCTTGGGGGACCCACAAGGAAGGCTAAAAGCCCTTGCTCTGAAACCTCCGCAGCTGACAATGTTCGTTCTCCCTGACATGAAAGAGTGGAGAAGCTGCAAAACCTCAGAGGTGACTCCCACTTCCTGCAAACGCTGAACCATGCTCACCGGGGAGACGGTGTTGAATGCCGCCGATAGTTCGAGCATAATCTCCACCGCCGACCCACCCTGATCCACCTGCATGCGAATATGGTCAGTGGCCGCAATAAGGGCAGACTCGGTGCTGTGACCGGCGCGGAACCTATTCTGCGAACGGTCTAAGATCTCCTGAGATTCAACGTATTTCATCAATTCAATATTGATGAGCTTTTCCAAGATTTTAGCAGGGGCAGGGAGAAGGTAGATAGGTCGAAAAATGTTCAACTCTGAGGGGTCAGCCTTAGGTTTTTTAAGGAGTGGTGAGACAATGGCTTCCTTCCAAGTGGTCGGATAGCTACCGGAAGGAAGTATGTTGTTAAGCACCTTACACAGGAAGTTAGCTACAGGGTCAAGAACCAGTTTTAGTAAGGAGGGCATACAAGGATCTGTCGAAGCGCCGGATTTAAGGCCCGGTAGGAGTTCTTTAGTTTGCTGAACCGTAATTTGTGGGAAGGAGATAAGGGCAACCTTCCGGGGTCCTGGGTGAGCTCCTCAATATGAGGTTCATCACCTTCCGTAGGACTAAACTCCTGAAAGATCTTGAGGACCTTGTTCTGAAAATAGGTAGCTACTCTGTCACAGAAATCTTGGGAGGGGTCAGCAGCTGTGTCCCTGGTGGCGCGGAGATTTCCTTGATGACTTTGAATAGCATACTGGAGGAATTATCTGCTGACAGGATATTTTCGGCTAGGAAACGGGATTTGGCCTGGAAGATGGCATGTTTGTATTTCCGCAGCATAGATTTCTGCTTGTCTTTTTCCCTTGGGCAGGGGTCTGCGCGCCATTTGAGTTCTTGTCTGCAGCACTCTTGCCTAAGGGATATGAGCTCTTCTGAGAACCATGAGGCTGATGGTTTAACTCTTCTAATGACCCAGTTTTTAAAGGGGGCAACAGTGTCAAGGGCCTTAATGATCCAGTCGCAGAAACCCTCTGCCGTGGGAAGGTACATGATGTGCCTCCCTTCACAGGTCGTAGCCAAGGCGGCCTCCCATTTTTTGGCTGTGATCTTGTTCAGTCCCCTACAACGTATGCGCCTCGGTGAGGAGCCCTCCTTCACCACTATGGGGGAGAGTAGGACAGACTTTAAACTCAATCAACCAGTGGTCGACCCAACTGAGGGGCTGAACTGTCTCGATCACTAAATTGTCGTGGTTGGTAAAAATGCTGTCCAGAGTGTGCCTGGCAGTGTGGGTTGGAGCTTGAACCAGTTGCTCAAATCCCAAAGATGTCATGAGCTCTAATAGGTGCACTGAGCCATTGTCCTGTTTATTTTCTAAATGAAAATTAAAATCCCCTAGAAGTTGTTAAGATATACAGTTTAAAGAGTCATATGTAAGTCGACTGAATGGGTACCCATGTTTAAACAATTATTGGCAAAGCCAATAGGTCTAGCATTAGCCACCAGCATTTTGGGTTTGTCAGTGTTTGTTTTTATTTGTCATTGTTTTTCCAAATTATCGTTGAAAAAGCTGCTGTGCCCCCATCAATTGGAAAAAATAATTATTAAAAAAAAACACGTGCCATAGTAGTTCCTGGCACGTAAAGGCAGCTACTTTGTGTATGGATATGCACCTTATGAAAAGGCAGAATGCCTTCACTCACAGTGAAGGTAGCCAATGGCTGAAATGGGCTAAACCATGTCCCTTCTGTAGTGAGCGGAAAAAAATGTGAATGACACAACAGCTGGCCAATAAATGAACGGTGCTGGCAGAAATCCCCTATAAGTGTATATTTTCCACACACAATGTTAATAAAATCAAAAGATCTTGGCTAATGCCAGACTGAAAAATGTAAATCCGAGCAGTGTGGGAGCAGTTGCCCCATTGCTTTCAATCTATTCGACAATGTGTGTGTTTATGTAGGTGCATTCTTTAATAACATAACGAGTTGTGAGAGATGCACCGTGGTTTTTGAGACATTTAGTTTTAACATTGTGGTACTATTTAGATGTCCAGGGCTCTTGTAGATAACATGTCCTTCGAGTTAACATTAAGTTACCAGCCAGTTGAATCTCTGCAGAAGAATTAACAAGTAAATCACCAGAATTCCAAAATCAAACACTTGAGGCACGCGGGGTGAAATAAAAAAAAAAGTGAGTCTTGCAGATGTGACAGAAGCACTCTCTTGGCACCGCATTGGAGCAGGTGCTGGGCATCCCGAGCCCCTACAAAGTGTCCACAAACCAGGAATTCCTGAGAAGTGGCGTGCCTTGAAAAAATATACAATGTACAAATCACCAAACTTCATTTAAAATGTTCACTGTAGTATTACTATACCAAAACTAAATAAAATGAAGTCTCAAATTGTCCCTTTGTATGATTGTGCAAATGCCCTCTGCAACGCAACAGTCACTTCTGAACTAATTGTAAGTGTCTCTGCGGCTCCCGCTGGCATCTTTCCTTATAGGATGCCCTGTGCTCTAAGGCAATGACAATTCAATGCAAGTTTTTAAGATGACACCGGGGGGTGGTCCTGCGCATATTGACTGGTAGGAAACCATATCTTGACCACAGTTGTGACCAAAAATGGGCAATTCTACGCATTCCAACACAGATGCCACCCCTTGTGTTACATTTGTGGTAAGAAAGTCATTGTATGTACAAATGAATGTTGTTGGTTTTTAAGTATGAGACTTGTCAAATGCTGCAGTAAATATCATTATGGACATTTCGGGTCAGTGTAAAGTGGCTGCCTCAGATCAGTTCCTTTTAAATTTCGCATAACTGACAAGTATTAAAGGGGCCATCTGGTGAATGATGTCACAGCAGATCTCAAAACACCGGCTGACATCATCAAACATTCTATAATGGCTATTGTTAGTGATTGTTAAAGATGTATGAATGGGTAAAGCGAACCATTTTTGAGTTCATACTGTATGGCTTCTTAAAGAAAAAAGGTCCCCATATTTTTTTTTTACTTACATGTATGTGAACCTGATATAATGAATTACCCGGGAATCACCAGTACTGAAAAGTATATTTTAATGTTCTTTGACAAAGATAATTTTACTTTATACAGGTGGTGCACACGTACAGATGCTGTTTTCATGCAGTTTGTGTGTTAAAAGATGCTTTCCTGGTGAGGATAGCTATGTGGATAAGACCCACTTCAGAGTTGGTGAGGCCTCTGTAAGCTGCTTCAGCAATTTAGGCAGTACGTGCCTTATCAAAGTAAATATCTGCAGCAAGATCAGGATGCAACACAACTGTGCAAACACATGGGTGACATTGCCTATATTTGGAAACTGTTATTAGCATTGGATGCGTCTAGAAATCTTGTATGCACAGAAAATGTGAATGGACCTGTTGGTGAATGTGAGTAATGGTGCCATTTTCACTGGAATGTTCATATGGCTGAGGTGTGTGACAGCACACCCAAGAGATTCGTTTTAATGACGGAAGCAATTCGCATTCTGAGTTGGGACTGCAAAAGTGTGCTTCTACACTTAGTTTCTGCATTGAGCGTGCAGACACATCTTCTCATGGAAAATAAATGGTGCTTCCAGGTGGGTGAACTGTGCACAAGGACCTCACTAATGCCCATAATGCCCAGAAGTGTCTAAGAATGTATTGGAGAGTGTACCTGCTGCTACATAATTGGAAGCAGGCTACAGTAGGACACAACTTACTTCAGAGAGGAAAACAAGGGCATCGGTGCTTATAGCAGACACTTTTTTACAACCAGGGATAACCTATTAAAGGCCACATGCATTTTCAAGCCCACACCCCATTTTTATGGTCTGACTTGACAGCGCAGCTGTCACCACTCAGGTATGTGAGAATCACCAAGAAAGGGGCTTTGGCTCCGCCCACATGTTGCAAGCCAGGAGTACATGTTTTGATTGGGCTGAACTTGTGTGCTTGCACAAAAAAAATTGCTTGTCCTCCACCCAACCGTGATAATTTTGTTTATTTATCCAGCTGCTTTAGGTTGAACTTTCAGGGGCGCACACATGACATTGTAATTCTATTAAAGTGTCTTAGATAACTAGATACATTGTGGTGTTTGTTCTGGCAGCAGGTTCAGATGAGAGGAGGGCAGTCATTAAACCACATGGATTTTTAGATCTGGTTTGACTGTGCAACTGTCATCTAACCTTTTAACCTACACCAATATTATCCTATAGTTCTTTGCTTCCACAAAAATACATATCCATTCCTATGCTATCTCCTTTTAATACTGCACATTACCGTACAACATTCTTTTAAGGCCAGACCTATAGTCATTGCCAATGCTTGTTTGTTTTCTGCATAAGCAGCGAAAATACATTGGTATAGTATTTATAGTGTACCTACTGGTGTCAGGAGGAGAAGGGTGGCTGAAGACCTTGCTGAAAGGTTGTGTTTACCACAGATATTTTTCAAAAGATGCTGACTGAGGCGGGGTCGTTGGCGGTGGGTATTAATTGAAGGAATATAAATAAATTCTTGGATTTCTGAGAGGTATTGGGCCTTGACAAATCAATTCGCCCACTCGCTATGACGTGTCAAAGTTTGTCAGAGAGAGATATATTTAGGGCCTTCTCACTCCTTGGGAGCTGACAAACAGATGTTCTGTCACTCACTCATTGAAGGAGCATTAAAGATGGCTTTAAATCTTGTTTTTATCGTGTCAGATTTATTCTGTGTCCAGAAACAGAGGTCAAAAGTCAGTTTACATCTACAGTTACTGTTTCTGACTGCAAAGTTCGAGGATTTTGTAAAGTGAACTGTCTGACAAACGTGCTGTACAAAAAGTGTGAAATGAAAGGCTGTAACACACATTTAAATAGATAAGAACTGAACTCTCCAAACGTTTCAAAATAGGTTTCAGTAGTTATGAGAGCCCTTGTTTTGTAATTCTGTGTGCTAAAAAATATATTTTAATAGGATGAAAACAAATCACAACACTTTACTTGGTGATGTCCAAGTGATAAATATATTTGCTGAAACCCAATTTCCACAGATTGTTTATACACTATATAGTTTTATAAGTCAAACTGCATGTTAGTGGGAAAATTGTTGGCCATTTCAGTGCAAAATGTGCTGTCTGTAAATGACAGTGCACTACCACCTCATGCTTTAGCAACATATTTATTAAAAGTGAGTTTTTAAATATGAACTGAGAAACATTTCTGCCCCGCCCATGAAGGCAATGCTAATAGTGAACTAAGAGGCAAATCAGGGGTCACGTGTACCCTATATGTTGGCTAGATTCTTATTATCCATGGAGTAAACGTCTAGTCTATTAAATCAAACTAGGTTTTTTTTTGTACAGCAGGAATGCTGAACTCACATATTGGAAGGTGCTCCCATCTGTGTTGATGAACAAAAAGGTGGCTCTGCAAAATAAAATATTTGCCTAGGATGACATAATGAGACCAGTTTATGGGTAATGCACATTACAGTTAGGTCGAGTAGATTATTCAAGTTACTACTGCAGGTCTAGTAACATTTTTATGAGTTTTCGAGGCCTGAATGAATAGTGTTCTGGAGAGGTATCTGCTTTTTCAGTTACGTAGATAATCCTAGTGGTCTTGAGATCTTCAATACATTTCAAGGATCATGTCAGTAATCAAAACACGTGACCCCAAAATTCACTAGCATCTGTGGGCTGGAAAAACTCCTACACTGCAGGAAGTGACAATAACAGTACAAGGTAGTGAATTCTTTAGGAAAGGGGTCTGTTTTATTTACAGTAAGCAATATAAGGAGTAGGAGCGAAGACTGAGGTATCTAGTAGGTGAAAGAAACCGTGGAAACAAAGTATGACAATTATTTCAAGAACAAAAGGCAGAGTAACTGAACGGGAAAAGCAAAAAATAAAAACAGAAAGATGGCTAGTAAGGCAGGTAATAGGAGAAATGTTATAAGAGAATGTAATGGCCTAGTGGTCAGAACTACTTGCAAGCGGATAGTACTAATTGTCTTGTCCCAGAGTGAAAATGAGAAAAAAAGACTTGTGTATTATTTATGCAGACATCAAAGAATGTAATTGAGTGGACCTGAGTAACAGAATGTTGATTGCTTTTATGTATTTTTAACTCATTTCTTGGCAATCACTGAATGATTTGAATTGGATTATTTATGGGGCTATTGTACTTACTGTTGCTGCTCGCCTAATACTTCACCGATCAGGAGGGAATCGAGGGAAGGGAGCGGGGCAGCCATTATCAAGTTAGCGGGCTAGTTGTTTTTAGCTGCACGCTACATAATCGGCACGCTGACGCGACCGCGGGCGCGCCTAAGGCAAGCCCGTCTGCGCCCATACGGGCTCAGGGCCAGTCCCCCTGGCTCTCTGAAGCCAGAAATTCTGGTTTACTCAAGGGAGGACCTTCTGGCATTGAACCCATCAGGTGAAAAAACAAGTTGTCCCAGCTTTATATTTAGGGCAACTCCTAAAGAACTGGCAGCCATCTGTCCTAACTGCCATCTAAATCTCCCCCATATTATGGATCACTCCATTAGTCCTTCTGAACGCAAGATAGGAGGGGTAAAAAACAGAGTGGAATCAGTTCCCTTAAGGTGTTTACTGCTAAATGCAAAATCCTTGGTTAAGCACAGCATGGAGTGCGCACTGCTTATTGAAGAATGCAATATAAAGCTGGCTTTTATAACGGAGTCCTGGTCTGATAAAGCCTCAGGACCAGACTTGGGCAAAGCCACACCTCCGGGTTTCCAGTGTTTCACGCAAGACAGACTGCATAGGTGGGGGGGAGGACTGACGGTTATATACCTTGCCTCCCTGCAGCCCTCCTTCCAAACAGCTTCCAACCCGGCCTGTGAAGCACTTTCGTTTAGTCTTCTCACCTCGCATCACAATCCTTTTAAGGGGATTCTTCTCTACCGACCTCCCGGCCCCATAGGCGGTTTTCTTGAGTCCGTCGGAACTCTATTAGAGGATGGACTATGCTCTGACTCATTCACGGTGCTGGGGGATTTTAACTTTCATCTTGAAGCTCTCACCGACCCCAACACAATTAGCCTGGGACAAGTGATGAGCGGGGGGGAACTCAGGCAACTAGTAGAACGCCCCACCCATGCTACAGGACACACCTTAGACGGGATCTTTACCAACAATCCCAACTTGACCTGCACTGAGGTGCTTCCACTTCCCTGGACAGACCACGCCGCTATTCAGTTTGAACTGACATACTCAAACCACCATCAACACAAGTTAGAGCCCAAAAAAGAGATAGAAATAAGAGCCTGGAAGGACATCAAAAGCGCAGAGTTAGGAGATCTACTCAAGACAACGGCTCGCCCTCTTCCCTCAATAGTTGATGACGCCACCTCCGCTTACACGGAATGGGTAGAAGCCGCTTGCAATAAATTAGCCCCAGCGAAACTATGGACTCCCAAGCGTGCCCAGACATCAGCCTCCTGGTTTTTGGAAGAACTGAGAAAGCAAAAACACGCTTGTAAACACTTAGAGCACGCCTGGAGAAGAGGCTATAATAATGCTGATAAAGAGACTTATAAGCTAAGCCTCACCCTCTACAAGAAATTACTATTTAATACTAAAAGGATGTTCTTTTCGGAGCAAATCACTCAAGCAAAATCCTCCTCTAAAGAACTCTTTAAAACAATAACAAAACTTACTGCCCCCAACACTTCCAAAAACCAGAGTAGCCCTGAACTATGTGAAAACCTAGCCACCTTCTTTCAGCAGAAGGTGGAAGCAATCTTTTCTTCATTTACGCTCACCCAGACAGAGGACACAGGGGCCTCAGCCAGGGATGTGTCCAGTGAACCCAAGTCAACATCGATGTTAGACAGTTTCTCACCACTGGAGGTACAAGACTCTATTAAACTCCTGGCTTCCATTCGATCAGGGTCTCCATATGACTCCTGTCCTGTGTCCGTGATCAAACAAGTCCCAGAGATCATTGGTACGGCACTTACCCCTCTGTTCAATGCCATATTCGAATCTGGCCAGTTTTCTAAAAGATGGAATACAGCATCCATTCTCCTGCAGCTTAAAAAACAAAATCTTGATCCCAAGGACCCTAATAATTACAGACCTATCTCTCGCCTCCCCCTACCGGCCTAAATGATCGAAAAAGCCATGAATGCTCAACTCAGCATGTTCCTCCAAACAAACAACATACTAGACCCGACACAATATGGATTTAGAACAGAGCACAGCACAGAGCTGGCCTTGATAAAAATCCACAGAGGAATTAAGAGAGGCCCTGGACGATGGATGCAATGCGGTACTGATTATGTTGGATCTCTTGGCAGCCTCCGATACGGTCCATCATAATGTTTTGATGGACCGGTTATCAGAAGGCGGGGTACAAGGCAATGCCTGGAACCTCTTGAAATCTTTCCTCACAGAAAGAACTCAAACGGTGGACCTAGACAAAGACTGCTCCAAACCTTTTTCCCTTCCATGTGGAGTACAACAGGGCTCGTCCATCAGCCCAACACTTTTTAACGTTTATGTGACACCTTTGGGTTCCAATTGACATCTTTCGCTGATGACACGCAAATAGTGCTGTCTCTCCTGTATGGGCAAGAGGTTGAAACAGGAAAAAGATTCCATGACTGTATGAAAGCCATTATGGGGTGGATGTCCTCAAATTGCCTGAAACTCAACTCGAGCAAAACGGAGGTCATTATATTTGGCAACAACATGAACTTCTGGACGCCTGATTGGTGGCCGGAAGAATTGGGGACCCTCCCCAAACCGACTAAGAAAGCAAAGAACCTGAGGGTTATAGTGGACAACAGACTCACTTTCGGGGACCAGATAAGTGGGGTGGTCTCAGCGAGTTTTTTTCTTTTTAGAATCATAAGGAAAATAAAGTCTTTTTTACCGGCAGACAGCCTCAGGACATTGGTCACGGCACTTATTATGTCGCGGCTAGACTACTGCAAAAGTCTTTATCTGAATATCCAAAGAAAAAATCTAAACAGACTCAAACTCGTGCAAAACGCGGCTGCCAGACTGCTGACTGGGACACCTAAGTTTGTCTCAGTTAAGAAAGAATTAAAACAACTACACTGGCTCCCATTCAAATAACGGACTCAATTTAAAGCCCTCTGCACTGTTTTTAAGGCCCTCAAGGGAGTTTGCCCCGACCATCTGAAACAGCGGTTCCAATGGTATGTTCCCAGAAGGGCTCTTCGCTCCATGGGAGCATAAAGAGTGATTGTTCCCCCAGCCAAAAAAGCAAACTGGGGTGGTGGGAGTTTTATCACATGCGCCGCAAGGGCCTGGAACAAACTGCCATTCCACCTCAGAAACTCAACCGAGCTCCTCTCTTTCAGGAAGGGTCTGAAAACGTGGCTTCTCACCACATAGTCACCATACACCTCAGCAACTCGATAGGCAGTGCTCAGTGCCAGGACACTCTAGGGTAACCGCTTAAGAAATTAAATTAACATAACATAACATTCTATATCTCCTTAAGCGTTTGTGAAGGGTGCAGACTTGAAAATGTATTGAATCAATGCATTGAGGAGTTAGTGAAATCTGATGTTGCTTATTGTGCTTGCCATGTAACATTTGTATCTTTTGGTTACACTGATGCCACACTCGGAGGCAAAACTTATGAGATCAAAGGGAATTTGCATATAGCTGCCTCGTGGAAGATGGTCTTGATGCGGGCTCATTTACTGGATTTCAAAATTAGTGCTTAAATGAGGCAACAGAATACGGGTGTTGGTGGCTGCAGAGCATTTGGAAAACGACAATTCAAGAAGGTTATTTCTCACAGTATGTAATGATACTGTTGTATGGTTTATGCTACAGAACAAAACACTCTAATGACAATGTGAACTATTTCAGACCAAGCTGGAGTGTCACAAGCTAATTGGCCATTCAAGCCTATCGTGTACTCTGAGTAGCTAGGATTGTTGTTATTGTTATGTAAGACAATAGGAACTCCAGGATGTGTGTAGATGTCAGAGATCCATATTAAAGACTCTAGCTAGCCCACCATCTCATATAAATAAATTGCTGGGCCCATGTGAAAATGAGAGAAGATGTAGTATATTAAAATTTCCTTTAGTTCCAAGTCAACAATATTGCTTCTTTCCACCAAATGCGTAACATCATTCATTGCTCCCTTTGGGCCTTTCAGGTATGCACATATGCCACTTGGCTTCTTGTTTGTATTGAGCGTATCATCCATAGATTCCCTCTTTAAGGGTATGCCATGGAACACATATAAATATGCACTTTTATTTGCTGTAACTACAAGGTTTGTTTTACCACTGAAAACTGATTTTTCTTTTTTTTAAATTTCCAGATATTTATTGATCGAGACCCAGCAGCATTTGCACCTATTTTAAATTTTCTCAGAACAAAGGAACTTGATTTGCGGTAAGAAAAAACATTTTTCTTTTGCATCAAAATTAGTGATACACAACCTATGAATTAAATGATTAATGGTTTTCATGGTTGGTTCATAAGACTATCATTTTCCCATACAACAAATAACTTGCTCACATTCAGTAGGACTAACTCCTTGTCCCTACCTCTTTTCAGCACTCAGTATGTTTGTCATGTTAATCCAGTTTTTCTGGTGGATACTTCTAAATGTAGATTCCTCACCTTGTAAATACCCCCAGGTGCCAAAATAGATCCAGAGATTTTTCTTAGCATTGCTACTGTGCTCCATCAGGTGGCGTCATGCAGCTCTGCATCAGCTTTGTCCCGCCCTGGAAATGACACTCTAGCCACATACATGCACCACCCTTGCGTGTGACATCAGTTCCTTTCTTTCCACACATTTGGCTCACTCACTAACTTTTTTCTTGTCCTTTTGTCAAATATTTTTTCTCAGTGTGCAAGGGATTATATCCCCTCCGAAAACTGCGGGTTTAAACCTTGTACTGCCTTTCACAACCAGATATCTGTGACAGATCCCCACTAGGCATGTGTCTGATGCCTAGGCTCTTCGCATGACTGCAAGTTTGTGGGGACAGCGCCTGGATGAATCCCAAGGTGATCCTGGGCCAGGATGCCAAGCTGTACCTCATTGAACACTGTCAGAAGGTGCATAATGGCCAGCCCCGGTCAAAGTTGAGGACACAGACCAATTGCTGCGAAAGGTCTCTTCACACTCCAAGTCATTCAGTAAGTCCAAATAAAAAAACAAACACAAGAAGTTCAAGGGTCACTCTCCCTCATCCTGCCACTCATCAGAAGTTGCAAGGATGTCAAGGTGCCTCCCAGTCTCCTACCAAGGAACAGATTCCACAGCTCCTACCGATATTACTCAATTTCCTGGGTCCATCGGCAATGCTGCAACAAGTAGAGGTTTTTGAGGAAGCCATGTTGCACGTCTTTGTACTCCAAGTATCCGAAGTGGCTTTGAGGTGGGCTACCATCAGTGGATCCCTCCTCGACACCGTCTGCACCTCATGACTCAGCTGAGGGGTCTGCCCTGATTCCAGGGCTAACGCCCAACCTGACTTTGAGTCTGGTGCCGCGATCCTCGCCTGTCATTAATGTATCAATGCACAGGATGAAGAACTTATTGTTTTCACAGAGTTGAAAGCGAACCTGACATAACCTTGGCTGAAAAGGCCCCTTTCACAACCTATGACGCAGCCGGTCCAACATCATTGTGACTCAGATAGAACTCTGTCTTTACCTACAAAAAGGTACTTGGTGCAAAGATAACACTAAGATTCACGTCTACAGCAACATATCCCCCAGTCCTTAAGAGGCTGGGGTCGAGGATGCAGCTGACAATGTCTAGGTTCTCGGGGGCAGTGCACTGCTCAGTTACACGCACTTCTCACTACTGCCACCAAACCACGTTAGTTTGCCATCGGCAGTACATGGTCACTGTATTGGAGGCTGGATAAAATATTATCTCCATTGGGCAGAGCATCACATACCACAGATGGGTGCTTCAAATACTCCAGCAAGTTTGTGCCCTACCACTTCTTTTGGACCCACTGGCTATTCAACCTACATCAGAGCGGCTGTTGGAGGACGATTTGTCCATTATGTGCCAAGAGGACCCTTTCCTGGTGTCAAAGAAAGACGGAGGTCTTCATCCTATTTAAGACCTTTGTCCTCTCAATTTATTCCTAAAAAGGGACAAATTCAAGATGTTCATATAGGCCCAAGTTCTGTCTGCCATGTATCCAAGAGAGTGGATGGTAGCGCCTGTCCTGCAGGAGGCCTGTTTTCACATTCCTGTCCTGCAGTCTCACAGGCATTACCTGCGGTTCAGGTTGGGCCAAGAGCATTTTCTGCTCTCGGTGCTTCCCTTGGCCTCACCAGTGCCCTTCAGGTGTTCATGAAAGTGACGCCGGTAGTTGCAGCACACCTTCGGATGTTGGTAATACCAGGCTTAGGATGTATTTTTACCTAAAGTTATGACCCCCTTCATGTCGGAAAATCAGTCACCCTTCCGGCATTTTTTGCTCCACCTCTTTCCTCGAAAAAAGGGGCGAAACTCAATTGCAAATATCTCAAAAGAGCTTTGAGCCTTTACAATGATATTACCAAAGACCATCGGGATCACCTCTTTATTGGGTTTCATGGGATGAAGAAGGGTGAGGCAGTGCGGAGAAAGACCATACCCAGGTGGATAGTCCTCTGTATAAAAATGTGGTACGCATTGGCAAAGAAGCAGCCAACGGAAGATCTGAAAGCTCATTCAAACAAAGCCAAGGCTGCTACCACTGCAGTGGCACACAGAGTGCCTGTTCTGGGCATCTGTCCGGCTGCAACATGGGTGTCACAATACTTTCACAAAGCACTCCTGCTTGATAGCCAGGACTGATAAGGGCATTTTGTCCATTTGGTCCTGCAGGACTATCTGTTTTGAGCCATTCCACTGACCCACAACTGTGTGAAATACTGCTTTGGTATCTATTCACAAGATGAAGAATCTGCAGTTAGAAGAATCCATCAGAAGAACAAGCTACTCACATTCAGGAATACTCTTTCTTATTGATACTCTATTTAACTGCAGATTTCTCACTGTTCTCCTGCCTCCTCCACATTGTGTGAAACGGACTCTTTTCACCATCCTTGTAAAGATCCCAATTTAGAGATCTGCTCACTGTCATACCTGATCAGTTATTAAGCTCTGGGTCCGATGGCCAAGACAGAGGCAAGAAAAAAAGTGACATCAGTGTGCAGAGGTTGCTCATATAAGTGACTGGCATCACTTCCGGATCCAGATGAAGCGGATAGAGCTGCATAATGCCACCTGCTTGTGCACAGAAACAATGCTGAGAAAAACAATGGATCCAGTCTGGCACCTGGGGGTACTCAAAAGTTTAGGAATCTGCGGTTACATAGAGTATCTACCAGAAAGAGCATTACCAAAGGTAAATAATTTGTTCATTAATACTATGTGGTAAAAGGCATACATAACTACCTCCCAACGTAGGTCCTGGAATGCGGTATCAACGCCAACTTTTCAGGATAATCACTTCAGACATAATTTCTGTGTAGAATAATTGAAATTATTCACGTGTATAGCTTGAAAATCTGGCATGGTCCAATATTGTTGGACTTACATAGCACACTGCTGAGCTTTGAAGATAAACACAGCAAAATAATGTTTGAGTTAAGCTGTTTAGAACACAAACTCTATCTTTTACACTCATTCTCAGTTGTCAGCTGTGCAGACAATCCTTAAGCAGTGGCTTGGTACCACCCTGCTGGAAACAGGTGATTATCACGCCACTTTTGAAGAAACCAAATCTTGACCCCCTGTGCCTTAAGAGTTACAGGCCTATTTCTCTTCTACCGTACCCAGTGAAGATCATAGAGCGCCTGGTAAGCAGGACACTCTCAAAGTTTTTAGAGACTAACAATAAACTGGAGGACGCACAATTCGGCTTCCGCCCAGGACATGGGACGGAGACCGCCTTGGTAACCGTTTTGGACGAACTTCGAATGCGGGCAGACAGGGGACAGACAGCTATTCTGATTCTGCTGGACCTGTCTGCCGCTTTTGATACGGTTAACCATGCGATCCTTCTAGCCAGGCTGGAAGAAATGGGGGTGGTGGATGTGGCCCTGCGATGGTTTCAATCCTACCTGGTTAACAGACGGCAGGCGGTGGCTCCCCCCCCCCCCCCCATCAACCAGCCTTTGTTGATATTAAGCATGGGGTGCCTCAGGGGTCGGCAATCAGCCCTATACTGTTTAATGCTTATACGAGGCCGCTGATGGAAATCATTAAGTCATACAATGTTAGCTTTGTTAACTATGCTGATGACACGCAGTTGATTGTGTCACTAGAAGGGGACCATGTCGCCTCCTTAGGAAATTTTCATGCCTGTATGCAAGCAACAGTAAAATGGCTAAGAAACAACTCCTTGCAATTTAATAGTGAAAAAACTGAGATTTTACACTGTGCGGTTGGGAGAGTGACCCCTACCCTCCCTAACGACTTCTGGCCTATCCCCACGGATGTACCTCTGGTACCTGTCGAGTCGGTACGAAACCTGGGAGTCTCCTTTAATGACAAATTGAACTTAGAGACTCAAGTTAATAAAATTGTGGGGAGTAGTTTCTCACTTATTAGAGCTCTTAGGAAGATCCTTCCGCTACTACCAACCCAGGCCAGAGCCTTAGTGGTAAGGAGCGTTATCCTGAGCCGTCTGGACTATGGCAATGCTTTGCTACTGGAGTCTCCCAGGTATTTGATTGGGAGGCTACAAAGAATCCAGACTGTGGCGGCTAAGCTCGCCTTAATGAGACCATGGCGATCTTCAGCTTCCCAGGCCTTGGTGGAGCTGCACTGGCTTCCGGTCCAGCAGAGGATACAATTTAAGTCACTCTGCATTGTTCATAAGGCACTGCATGGGCTTGGGCCAAAAATGCTGCAGAGCAAGTTTGAATGGTATGTTCCTACCCGTACTCTTCGCTCTTCTTCGGCTAACGGGGTAAAAATACTAAGGATTAAAAGAGTAAACTCAGGGGGTAGAGCCTTCAGTATTGCAGCTGCTAGGCTATGGAATGGTCTGCCTACCGAACTGAGACAGGTGCAGGATCTGCTGCGACAGGTGCAGGATCTGCTGCTGTTTCGTAAGAGAATTAAAGCCTGGCTCTTTCCAAGAGGTTAAGCAGGTCAATCTTGCATGTTTTTTGCAGCTGATATGACGGTAGTGTATATGTATCCCAGCGCCAGGATGCCCGTAGGGTTACAGTGCGCTTTATAAGTAAGAATAACATAACAATATTGCTCATGATTTTACGCTGCCAATTTCAGGTAAGGTGTAATCTGCATTCCCTAGTGCAGAATTCATGTTATCAGTGGAACAACCCACCACCAAAAGGAGAAAACTACCAGTATCGGTTTCAAGAGATTACAATTTTTTTTTATGTTCGCTCCCCATTGATCCACTTTCACAAATGTCCCGCTGCTCTATCTTCACAAAAAATGTACCCCCTCCAATATCCATTGTTTCCTCCAATATCCATTGTTTCAGGTAACCTTCATAAACCATACACACACCTTCAAACGATGTTCGTTCTCTAGTAAAGTTAACTAAAGAAAATGCTTTTGCTTCAGATCCATATTCAGATGGCCAGGCCTGAAACGTGTTGTGTTCTTTTCTTCAGTGGATCTACAGATGTTTTTAATATTGTGTTTGTGTTTTGCAGTGGAGTGAGCATTAGTGTTCTCAGGCATGAAGCAGAATTCTACGGGATCACTCCTCTAGGTAAATGTTTGTCGGATTCAGTACACTTTTGTCCAAGGACGTTAAAGAGGCTGTCACTCAACGGGTAGTTCTGAAATATTTGTAAAAAAATAATTTAACTTCTCAGTGAAGAGTGATTGCTAATAGAAGAGAGTCAAATGCTGTTGATTTTATTTATTTATTTTCTATGGCCTTCAGTGACAATGAAAAAAGACGTGCTTCAAGAGAGAGATTTAGGACTTGCATCTAAAATGTTACCTGCCAATTTGCTTCTTAGTAGAGTTACTCATCAGTTCGGGGTTACTGTCCCCCTATTGCAGTCTCTGTACGGTGGCTGCCTTTCCCCACCATGTGGACACACCAGCCCTGTTCATTAGTGAATGTAGACATTCTGTATGTCAGAAATGCTTTCGCTTTCGGTGTTGGATGCTCTTAGGGCAATATGTATCATTCCAAATTGCGATCGCAAACGCCGAAATTCGCAGAATTTCGGCGTTTGCGACCGCAATTGGGCTTAGTGGTATGTATAAATGAAAACTGCCTCGCAAAATAAGGAATCGCAAAATTTGCGATTCCCTATTTTATGATTGCATTTAAGGAATCGCAAATTGCGATTCCTTAAATGCAATGTAAGAGGTTGTATGATTTAACAACTACCTCTGAAATCACGAGTGCCTAAACCACGAAGGCTAAACAACGACCAAATCCCAACCACTATGTATTGAACCACGACTCACTGAACCACGAAAACAATTCTATTTACATATAAACCGAATCTACCACTATGTTAAAAACAACGCTTCATTTAAACTTGTAAAAACATTTAATTAGCATGTTTATCAGATATCTTTCTATCAAATATTTAAATACCAAATTCCCAATTTTTTTTTTAAATTAAAGTACTACTTTTATTAAATGAATGTACAATTTATTTACAAATAATTAATTACAACTTTCAAATATTCCGATTTTTTATGACATTTTCATTTATTTTTGTTCAAATCAGGACCCAATTGAACTTTGAAAGAGGGATGTATTTCTATTTTTTGCAATGATGGCACAGCATACAAAATTGTAAGTTTGTGAAGCACCCTCCTAGTTCATCAAACTGTCGGAATCTAGAATACAGCGAATGTGACAGACCCCCTTACTTGCCTCTGTTTTAGAGGACGCCTCAGTTGTTTACTATGCACGTTAGCATCCTTGGGGTCAGAATGGGCGCCTTTATCACTACCATCTTTAAAAGTACACGCCTTTGAGGGACAGGCTGGGTGCCCGCCCTTCCCTCCTTTGGTTTGCGCCTGGTAAGGTCTATCTACCTGGGTCCCACTTACACTGCACCAAAGATTTCGTGCCTGGAAGTGACAGTGAAATCCCTGTGCCCATTGTCCATGCCCGGGGTCCTCCCATCTGAAAACAATCCTACAGTGCCATCTACTGGCCTCACAAGGTAAATTAAAACTGTCTCTAATTTAAAAACGATCATTAGATGTTTATTAAAAAAAGTTTACATTCGAAGTGTACTTTAAATAATTACATTTTTTTTCGTGTTTTAAGGTCGGAGTCGTTAAGGCCACTCGTTGTTTAATGAAGTAGTGATTAAGGAGGTCGTGGTTCAGTCCCAGGTCGTTGTATCGGAGTCGTTGTTAAGGCCACTCGTTGTTCAAAAATCGTTGTTCAGGCCGTTTCCCAATGTAAGAAGCACAAAAAAAGTGCAATTTGGCTTTAGGAATCGCAAATTACCACCAACTTCAAGTTGGTGGCAATTTGCGATTTCTTTGAAAAATGCACTTTTTGCATTTTTCAAAGTGCAATGTGGCGCACATACATGCCCTTAGGGCATGTATGTGCGCCACATGTGCACCCATGCTTATTTCAGGGGTGCAACAGGGTGTCCTTTTGACACCCTTGCAACCTTGAAATTGCATTCTCAATTTGCGATTCTCTAATTGCTACTCGCAAATTGAGAATGTCTTCCCATTCATGCCTATGGGCCTCTAGGCCCATAGGAATTAATGGGGAGGGTTTCCATATTTGCGAATCGCACTTTGCGATTCGCAATTAAGGAATATGGAGGATTCGCAAATTTTTGGCAAATCCTACATACATCTCGTTTGCGATTCTCAAATAGCGATTCTCAAAAATTCGCTATTTGAGAATCGTAAAACCTAACTTTGATACATTAGTGTTTCAATGAAGGCATGCAGGTCTGCAGGACTTTGTATCATGTGGGATGTCAGCATTATCTTTCTGCAAAGGGACGGGAAGGAATTCTGTGGGTGGATCTGGTAGCAATACATTCAGCGGCGGCCCGTTCTTAAGGGTGGAGGGCCACCTTTTTCCGAACCTGAAAAGTATCTGTCAGACTGAGCAAGGTCTGCCTGCCAGACACTCTGCACATTCAGGTCAGGCAGCCAGGTGCTGTACAGGCACTAAATGTGCAGGCGCCCGGCTGCCTGAGCTTAACTTCACCAGGTTGAGGATTTCACAACCTGTCAGACGTGAGCTCCTCAGTCTGGCAAATCACTTGGTGAGCCTACCCCCTCATGACGAACCACAGTTTTTTTTTTTGTTTAAATTTCTTTTATTATTTCAGGAGAAAATCCAACAGACCAGTAGGTGCCTTACATTCATCGGATTGCAATCCGGCATCAAATATATATGACTGGCTGAACAAACAACAGGGAAAGGAACATACGAAACCCCCCCCTCCCTCTCCTCCCACCCTCCTCTGTGATTCATGGCCCGGTGTAGTGGGTGTCAGCTATGTATCGGTGTGGTATATGGAGCGTGTGGGCTATTCGGTGTTGGCGTCATTCGAGTCTGGTGTGCGTGGCGGGTCAGAGAGACGCAGGAGTCGCAAATACTTAGGACATGTAAGCTCCGTGAACTCAGAGGTAAGTAGCGCGAGGAAGGGCGCCCAGAGGTCATGGAAGGACGCACCCGGGCGAGCGAAATCTTCTCCATCCCGAGTATTCCCCACAACCGATGGAGCCATCCCAGGCGTGTCGGGGTCGTCGTGGAACCCCAATGTGTAAGGATATTCTGAACAGCCGCCCCCAGCGCCAGGGCCATCTGCTTACCCCTTCTGGATTTAAGAGGAAAGGTAAGGGCGTTCGGAAGACCCAAGACGACATACGCAGGGAAGCGAGGGATTTGAGTGTCAAAGTGCAAGTCGATGTCGTCCAGAGTCTGTCGCCAGTAGTCCCCTAGTAAGGGGCACTCCCAGAGGATGTGCATGAGGGTGCCAGGGGAGCCGCAAGCCCTCCAACAGAGGGGACTTCGAGAGGGGTTGCTTTGATGGAGACGGACGGGCGTTAAATACCAATAGAGAGCCACTTTAGTGGCGGTCTCAATGGAAGCCATATTACGAGCTGTATGGCGGGCCCTATAGTAGATTGCTGACCACTCCTTCTGTGTTAAGTCCCTGCCCAGTTCCCTCTCCCATCGTAGCTGTCCCGCAGCCTTCCCGTCTCCGGGAGCCAGCCTCACAAACTTGTATAAATCCGAAGTCAGGCGAGCATCAGTATGGCGGGTCAGGAGCCATTTTTCAAAGGGGGTAAGACGCCGCTCTGCGCCCGCGCGGGTGTCACCCTGGAGAACCCAGTGTCGGATCTGCATATACCGGTAGCGTTCAGATTCAGGCAGGTCCAGGTCTCTACGCATGTCCGTGAAGGATCTGGAGCCCTCCAAGTCGTAAAAATGGCCAATGGAGCGTTTCCCCTCCCCCGTCCAATGACGGAACTCAACCTCATCTAATCCCGGCCGAAAGTCAGGGTTACTCACTATAGGCGTAATCGAGGAGGGGAGGGTGGTGAGCCCCCGTGCCATAGCCACTCTATCCCAGGCCATGAGGGTCGGGCGAGTCACGTCGGAGAGATAAAGGTTGCGGGGTCTCCCAGCTCGCGCCAGAAAGGGGACGCCCCAGAGTGGCCGGCCAGCCAGCGAGCGGTCCATGAACAGCCAGTGCTTCTCGGACTCTGGGCGTGACCATTCCACTAGCGCCCTCAACTGGGCCGCTCCCCAGTAGGCCACCAAGTCCGGAATCCCCAGTCCCCCCTCATCCGGGCTCCGCAGTGCTAAGTCTCGTCTAAGGCGAGCCCGTTGGTCACGCCAGATAAAGCGTTCCATGTCTCGCTGCAGGGAACGCAGGACGCCAGTTGGAGGGACCAGTGGCAGTGTGTGAAATACGTAGAGGATTTTAGGCAACACCACCATCTTTACTGCCGCGACGCGGCCCAACCACGATAGCGTGTGTGGCCTCCATTTCCGGAGACATCCCCTGACCTGCTGGAGTAACGCCGTGTAATTCAGTGTTTTGGTGGAACCAACAGTGGCTGTGAGCTGCATCCCCAAGTACGGGAGAGACTCCCGAGCCCATTGAACAGGGTATGATTGCTGTAAGAGTTGCAAAGTGTCGGGCGCCAAAGCGAGGGCCAGTGCTTGTGATTTATGCACATTTATCTTGAACCCTGAGACCGATGCAAATCGGTCAAGTTCTGCCAGGAATGACGGGAAGGCCTCCCTAGGGTGTTCTAGCGTAGCTACTACGTCGTCTGCATAAAGGGACAACTTATGCTCTGTCCCTCCAAACCGTGCACCTCTGATAGCTGGGTCTGCTCGAACTCTCTGCGCCATGGGCTCCATATAAAGAGCAAATAGAAGCGGCGACAGGGGGCAGCCCTGCCGCGTCCCTCTACATATGGGGAGGGGTCTCGAGGCAGTCCCATTTACTCTCACCGTGGCGCATGGGTTCGCATAGCTGCAAAAGACCCATTGAATAAACCGATCCGGGAGACCGAAGTGAGTCAGGGTGGCTCGGAGGTAGGGCCAATGGACCCTGTCAAACGCCTTCTCAGCGTCGACAGAGATCATGCGCTCCGCCTGAAAACGTTCCGACCGGTCCACCAGGTGGAGAAGCCGTTTAGTGTTGTCTGAACACTGGCGGCCAGGTATGAAGCCGGACTGATCAGGATCTATCAGTCCGGGGAGATGGGAAGAGAGCCTCCGAGCCAGAATCCCTGTAAAAATGTTCAGGTCGACATTGAGGAGCGAGATAGGGCGGTATAAGGCGCATAGGCTCCGGCCTTTGCCGGGCTTGGGAATGACGGTAATCAAAGCCTCAAGCATAGTGGGTGGCAACGCCATCCCCGGCCCTATAGAGTTGAAGAGACGGGCCAACAACGGAGCCAGAACAGGGCAAAATTGCTTATAAAACACAGAGGAGAAGCCATCCGGTCCCGGGGATTTATGAGGCTGTAAGCGGGAGATGGCAGCAATGACCTCCTCGATCCTGATGGGGGCCCCCAGCTCGTCCGCCTGACCTTGTGTGAGTGTCGCCGTCGCCACCCCTGCTAGATATTGTGCCGGGCCCTCGGCTGGCAGCGACTGTGCCGCGTACAGCTCCTTGTAGTAAGAGTGAAATGTGTCTGCAATGTCGTGGTCTGTGTCAAGCGTTTGACCCTGCTGGTTCTGAATCCCAGTAACGCGAGATAGCTGCCGCTTTGCCCGGAGCTTGTTGGCCAGCAACTTACCGCATCTATCCCCTCCCACATAGAAAGCATGCTTCAGCCGGAGGGCCGCGTATTCGGCCCTGTCCACATCCAAACCCGCTAGTTGCGCTCGGGCTGCCCTAAGCTGTCGCCAGACTCGCGGTGCCCCTGTCCTATGGTGTATACGCTCTAGTTCGGTCACCTCCCTACTGAGTCGGTCCCTCTTATCCCGTCGTGCTTTATTATCAGCGGCTGCAATACCCAAAAATTCCCCCCGAACGACTGCCTTCAGGGCCTCCCAAAGGGTAGTGATCTTCATGGAGGGGGTGTCGTTGAGAGCTAAATAAGTGTCAATGCAGGATTCTATCTGCTGGATCACGGAGGGGCGCTGCAGCATAGTTTCGCGCAACCGCCAGAATCTGCGAGTGTGGGGTGTTGTAGTGAAGGCCAACGTGATCAGCACAGCAGAGTGATCTGATAATGGGCAAGGAGATATGTCAGCAGCCTGCAGTCGCTGGGTCAGTGTATCCGAAGTGAGGATGTAATCGATCCTGGCGTAGGACTTATGAGGGTGTGAGTAGAATGTGTAATCTTTTGTGCATGGGTGGTGGAGTCTCCATGTATCTGTGAGGCCGGCTTCTGCCAATATACGTTTCCCTGGGAGGGACAAAGCTCCTGTCTGACCCCACCTCTGCACCAACCTATCCATGGAATCATCAAAGGCCAAATTGAGGTCCCCCCCCAATATAAGCGACCTATCCGGCAGACCCGCCATCTCTTGCACTGCTTCTTTCAGGAATCCCTCCTGGCCCTCATTGGGAGCATAGACTGTGGCGACTATAAAACTACATGAGCCCAGTGTGAAGGAGTACGCCAACATCCTGCCCTTAACCTCTGCCTGCTTGTCACCTATGCGACCTGGAAACTTGCTAGAGACCAATATAGCGACCCCCGCTGTCTTTGTAGCCCGGGAGGAGAAAACCTGATGAGGGAAGACTCTAGAGCGCAATCGGTGCGTATCTGCGGGCAGGAGGTGGGTCTCCTGCAGGAGACATATATGCGCTTCCGAGTTCTCCAGGTATGACAGAATGGACCTCCTCTTAACCGGGTTGTTGAGCCCTTTGACATTCAGGGATAATATCTTAACCTCCGCCATCTTCGGGGAACCCACAGAGATGCCGCCAAACCCCCAAGGTCGTCAATGCCCAAGAGTAAACTGGAGAACTCGCTCTATCAAGGATCCCATAGCCACTGAGCGAGGGGAAAGGACGGGAACCCCAACCCATCAAACCCCAACCAATAACATGAAACAAAAATATTGAAGAGTTATCATTGTCCTGGGCGATTAGCCCCATGGAGGAACGTAAGACGGACTGCAGGAACCACCCGCCGCCCCCGCCCCCCCAGGCCCGGATCATGGATGCAGTACAATACCCCCCTCGGTGGCAATCAAGCTAAGTGAAGCAAAGTCTCGTCTCCTCAGGCAGCTCCCTGGGAGTCCCCGGCTAAGGTGTTCAAGACAGCTTTGCGTTCCTCTGCAATAGTCTCCGGGTCCGGGCGGACATGTGAGGGGGATCTCCCCACTCGCTGCCAGCGTTTTGCGTTGCTACGGGTGCTTGGGGACTTGTCTCCCTCTGGCGCGGCGTCTCTCTCGGTTGCAGGCGCAGGAGGGACGCCGTCTCTCGGAGAGATCGCAACTGTCGAACCTTCCCTTCCCATTTGAAAATGATTCTAAACGGGTGGCCCCACGAGTAGGGGACCCCGCTAGAGCGGAGGAACTCCGTGACCGGCCGAAATTCCCTCTGTTTCTGTAAGGTTGATGCCGCCAGGTCTTGAAATAGGAGAGGCCTGCATGATCGGAATTCGAGAGGGTGCTTAGCTCGGGCCTCCCGGAGGAGACGCTCCTTGAGCTGGAAATTATGGACGCAGGTCAGGATATCCGGTGGTGGAGCCGTGGCCGGTCGTTTGGGCCCAACGCGGTGCGTCCGGTCCAGCTTAATGCGTTGCTCCGTGGGGGCGCCCAAGATGTGGCGGAACAAGTTTTCCACAAAGTCCTCGATGTCATCCCCCTCCAGGCCCTGCGGAACCGCCCGGATCCTAATGTTGTTCCGCTGGGAACGGTTCTCCAAATCCTCCGCCTGGGCCTGGAGGTCTAGTTGCTGGTCCTGCAGGCGTAAGACTTCTTGATGGAGGTGGGACAGCTCATCATCCCTGGCCTCCAGGCGGGTCTCCAAGTCATCCACACGTTCCCCTATGGGGTCCATGTCTCTGCGTACCTCGCGGAGTTCAGCGGATAGTTTCTTTTTCATTGTGTGTAATTCCCCGGTAAGAGCGGCAAACAGAGACTCAAGGATACCTGGTGTGACCGGGCCATCAGCGTCTGCCAAGTCTGGGGGCGGCGGGGAGCCCCCCCTCGCCCCGGGCGTCCCCGATCCACCAGCGCCCTGCTTAAGAAGAAGGTCTTTCACCGACCTCCTTTCGTTGTTTGGCAGCAGCCGCCATCTTGACCCCTTGAAGCTGCCTCGATGCCGGGGAAGCTGGACCAGGGCCGGGGACGACCCCCCCACAGCCCGCCCCCAACGGCCAGGCCCCTCTCCTTCAGGCGCCAAGTAGCCCAAGGAAGACCCCCGTCCGGGGACCCTCTTTCTCCTACAAGCAAGGGCGCCAACTCCGCTTCCAACACCTGTGGTGTCTCGCCGCCCCTCACGTGATCGCGGCGGTCAGCCTCCGAGGTCCCCCCGCTCTCCCGAGCTTCCACTCTGCGCCAAGGGTCTAGGCCTCCGGGCACGACCCTGCAAGGGCCTACTCCGTCAGCAGCATGGGGGGGGCGATGTGAGGGCCACTCCCTTCTCACCGGCGACACCGTCCGGTCTCAGCCTCGGTCCTAGGCGTGCCTCCGCCCTCCACCAGCCAGTTCCCGGCCAGCTCCAGGGGCGGCCCCAGTTAGCGCGCCGCACTCCTCAGGCGATGCGGTGAGGGCAGCTCCCAGTCGGTTTCGGGGGCGCCACCGCCGATCCCCTCCACTGTAGGGCCACAGTGGCCGCCCGCCCCCTCTGCCAACAAAGTCCGCTCCCCCGCTGTATATGGCCGCTCACCTCCACATCGCGGCAATCTACTCCGGAACGTGCGCGGCCCTGTGTCGCCGCCCGCAGGCACCACGCCGCTCCGCTGCGGCCATCCGTCGTCGCACAGGGCCCAGAAGGAAAGGGGGCGCCTCCAGGATTCTCAAGGGCCGGGCCCCACCACTGCGCCTGTCAGTCCCTCAACTGCCTGCGTCTTGAATCTGCCCAGGGAGCGGTACAGCAGATGAGGCCAGCCCAGCGCCGCAGACCAGCCTCTGCGCCCACACCGCGGCCCGCTCCAAGGGGCAGCGGGCTCGCAGGGAGGGGGTCGACCTGATGTCCTGTGCTGTCTCCGGGTGTCGCTTGATGGCGGGACGCACCCCCAGCCCAACGAGCGGCGCGAGAGCTCAGGAGCACTTCTCCGCCGTCCGCTCACCGCAGTTCTCCTCCGGTCCGGAGGGAGTCTATCTTTGCTGCCGCTCGAGCGGCCGTTCTCAGACGCACCTCCGTCTGCGCTCGAGGCCGCACCACGCGGGCTTCAGCCAGCCGGCCTCCACAGCAGGTTAAGGCGACCCCGATGGATGGCAGTCCACCGCCGGGGCCAGGTGACTGTCAGGCAGCCACCGGGGGGTTGATAGAGCGATTTCAGCAGCACTACAGGGCCCGGGACAGGAGCAGGAGCGACGGGTAGGCACGTCCTACACAGTCGCCATCTTGGCCACGCCCCCCACGAACCACAGTTTTAAGCCCTGAAGTGTCCAGGGCCAAGTGTCTGTCATGACACTTGTGACAGAGTGGGGTGTGGTCAGCAACTCTCACTGACCCAGTCCCAGTCTGTGACGAGTAAGGGACTGCCCTCTCCTCCACCTAAGGTCAGCCAATGAGAGGACGCAGCAATTCCAACTCTTCCGGAACCTCGGAGACTTCCCTCAAGATGACTGCTGCAGCCCAGTAAGTGGTAGTTTTTTTTATTTTGGTGCGTGCGAGCGTGTGCATGTATGAACGTATGTGTATTTGTGAGTACGTGCTGTGAATGTGTGTGCGTTTGTATATGCTTGTGAATAATGGGTGAATGTGTACTTGTGTATAAATGCATGGGTGTGAGGGAGTGTGTGTGTGACCTGCCTGCCCCCCCTCTTGAATTACCTGCCGCCACAGAATATATTGTCTCTAGACTTCTGGTTAATTGCTCATTCTTTCAGCGCTACCCTTACTGTTGAAGGCTACATTAGCCATGCATGTGTGAGGCTTGCACTGCACTCATAAGTGAATGCTTTCTTGAAGAAAACGGCACAAAATGCACATGCACCATGGTGGAAAACAATTTCTGTTGAAGTTTTGACATCTACTTTCACCACTAATTTATACTGTTTTTCCTTAGTGAGAAGACTTTTACTCTGTGATGAACTGGAGCGCTCGTCTTGTGGCAGTGTCCTTTTTCACGGCTACTTACCTCCTCCAGGTACTGGTATTCTTAGTCTTATAAGTTTATAATCCTGAACCCAAAGAAATGCTGCTGATAGGTGAATTTACTCTCTAGATGTTGATGTCATTCTGCCTTCACAGGAGTGCACATGCATGGTCCTTTAGGTTCTTGTTTGGATATGCGTATATTCACAATAGGTTTCTTAAGGTTGCTTTGTCCAGTACCCATTAAACATATATATTGTGAAGTGATATATTACATTACATTTGGCTGCAGTCTATTTGGGATAACGTGAACATTTGTGCAAACAATTGTGAGAGATTTTGCTGTAGATGCTTGAAAGCAGTTGTACTCTAGAACAGTGGCAACCAGTCTACACACTTCTGGGGATCATATCAAGGATAAAGGGTATAGTAAAGAAAGAACCATCTACTTAAATCAGATGGTTTGAATTAGGTGGAAGATTACCCAGCCTGGCCATACCTAAAGTCAGTACATGGATTAATGAGCAAACATTGAGTTGCAAAACGAATTGTTGTGCAGAATGGAAGAATTAAAGCCGTACAGAATACCTAAATGTTTGACTCTGATTTTAGAGACTGCTGCTGTGCAGAAGCCAACCTTCACCCTATTCAAACAAGATCAGTACCGTTTGAGGAACAATATGTACAATTTAAAGAAAAAAGCCTTGGACTAGCCACTGCATAGATAAATGTTTTATTTTCTATACAATTTCAGATGTTAATGGTTTGCTGTTTGTCTCTTTGGTATTGCTAATCATTTAATCAACAAATGTGATATAAACAGCTTCTTATTTTCAAAATGTGAAATATCTGTTCTGTTTGTATGAAACACTAAACGCGTTTACTTAAAAAAGACTATTTGACTATTTCTCAAATGCTTAGTTACAACATACTCAACGTTTTAACCATCACGTAATTTAATCGCGTCATAAATGAATTCAAGCGCATTTACTCTTTATTCACATGTCGGCTGAATTAATCTGCATTAATACATTAAAAACCACCCGAGAAATAAAACTGAGCTGGTGTCTCTTCCTTTTCACTTGGCCTCTTATATCCTATGTGTATAAGATAGGAATCCTAGTAAATTCTTGGGATTTATGCTGCAAGCGACTGATGATAGGAGGGTTTTGCCAAGATGGTTTGCTTGTTTTAATGAACTGGTAGTTTGTGCAAAATAGATCATTCCATTTAAAGTTATATCTCTTCTCCGCTTTCTCTGAGCTAGGATGGAGTTCGAGCTGAATAGGATATAAAATCTTTTTCGAGCAATACTAGCAGAAATGGGCGTAGGCCCATTCCAGAAACTTGCAGTAGCCGAGCGCTATAGAAATCCTTTCATTCAATCGTTCATTAATTCATTCAAGGGTCTTCTCTCCGAACACGACTGCGACATGAACTTGCTGGCTGTGGACCTGGACCTCTCTTGCAGGTCAGGCATTCAGTGATCAGGGCTAGGGCCTGAACCTCCAGCTAAGTGGAAAGACTGAATGTTTAATTGAGAGACAGGTTTGACAAGACTGGTATTCATGGCTTAGTCTAAATTTTAATTTTGCAGTTGGTTACAGAATGAAATGTTGGACCGTTAATGCCTATGAAACATGCTCACAAACAATAAGCGGCTCTGAATGGGTGGCTGATTCTCTGTCCTTCAAGTTGGGGATCTCTGTAAATCCCTTAGTACTGAAGCAGGATCATAGGTGTGATCAGATGTAACTCAGGTTTTCCTTAACAGCCACAGGAGCCCTTGCTCATGAATTTGCCTTGTTTTGTACTGAATTTGTAAAGTGTGTTGAAGGCCTTTGGTAATGTCATTGGTTATCTCTTTCTTGGGACTACTTTGTGCACGAATACCCAGCAACATTCCTTAAGGAAACTGCAGTAAATCCTGACAAGGTGAATATTTCTCACTACTCAGAAGCAGGTTGCATATAGGCCTGAGCGAAAGTTTAATTACGCCGGCGTAATTTGTGTAATTTTGTGTAGCAACATTTATGCAAATGCCATTGTGCCACATTGTGTAATTTTGGGAGCAATTTTAACCCAAGATGTATCATTCTGGTACTTTTTCAATGTGAGCGGTATTTCAGGTAGATTTTATTTACCAGAGTGGACCATTTGGGTAGTTTTTGAGTGCAAAACTTCAAATCTCAATGCGAGAAGCAGTGCTTTGAATGTGAGCAACCAGAAATCGACTTGAAATTAAATTTTTGAGTTGAATTTTTACCCAGGCGGACTGTTCGGGCAATCTTATGAGTGTGAGATTCATTTCACGCAATCACACATAATTTTGCTGCTATTTCACTTAATTATGCTACAGCAAACCTCCACATGTTTTTCACATCCCTAGTTGCATATTAGGTAAGAAAAAGCGCCAGTACGCAATGGGGAAAAAAAGTATTACATAACAGAGAGCAATGTTTTTTTTGTTTTTTAAAGAACTTCCAGTGTCACAGTCTTATACTCCATAGAAAAGGGATCCTAAGGAGTGGCAAGCAAGGAATGTCTTAGGAAGGTACCAGTGCCACATAGAAATGTGCCTGTGTTTTTCCTAGAGGTTCACACACAACTTTCCACTGACAGACAGACTGTTATTTTTCTTATGTCTCGGATAATTAAGCATATACGCGGAGTGAAAGCCTGAACTCTCTTTTGGAATAGAAAAAATTGGAAATATCTACACAGTGAAACCGGAGTTACGAAATCTTCATTAACATAATTTGACATTAACATTTAAATACAGTTCACCAACTTCAACCAAAGGATCTCCAACTGCGCCGACGTCGTTGCACCCATCACATCCCGCAAACACTGCAGTATCAACAACCGGGCCTTTTGCTACACAGAAGAACTCTGTGACTCCAAAAGATTATGCAAACAGCTGGAGAGGAAGTGGAAGACCAACCACGGCGCTGAGGCAAGATCAACCTACAAGGCCGCCCTCAGGCACTACCACCACCTCCTGAGAGTTACCAAGAAAAGAGCCTTTATGAGTAGGATCAAAGCCATCTCCAAAAGAGGCAAAGAGATTTTTGCCATCATCGAGGAATTCACCACCCCAGATGCCTCAACTAACTCCATCTCCCCCTCCCAAGAACTCTGCAATGACCTTTCAAATGACTTCAGCAACAAAATCGAGAAGATCTACAACAACTTCAAAAAGCAAACAAATCCAGTCGACATTATCAGCAATCTGCACACCTACTACTCAGACACCTAACCAACTGGAGGACACTCACTGAGGAAAGCACCACATCAGTAATGAAGACTATCCACTCTGAGCCCCCCCACAGAACCTTGTGCACCCCATATCTCCAACCTAGGAGGACCCATGCTCAGAAAATTGCTCACCCACATTATCAACTCCTCCATTGAGTCCGCAACCTTCATAGAAGAGTGGAAGCATGCTGCAGTCACAGCACTCCTAAAAATAATAATCAGCTGACCCCATAAAATGTATCGACTTCTGACCAATCACCCTACCACCGTACCCAGCAAAGGTGATAGAGAAAGCAATCAACCAACAACTAACCAACTACCTGGATTTCCACACTCGTCTCGACTGCTCCCAATCCAGATTCCTCAGCAGTCACAGCACAGAGACAGCACTTATCGCCTTCACAGATGAGATCTGCAACTTTCTAGACTGAGGAGAATCTACCACGCTCATACTGCTGGACCTCTTGGCAGCATTCACCACTGTGTCACATTCCAGTCTCATCAAATGATTACACGACACAGGCATCCAAGGCCCTGCCCTCAATTGGATATGCTCTTCCCTCACAAGGAGAACACAGTGACTCAGACTCCACTCCTACACATCGGAGCCCAAGGGCCTGAACTGCGGAGTCCCTCAACGATCTTTCCTCAGCCCCCCCCATGTTCAACATTTACACGACACACCTCGCGGACATCCTCCGATCCCACGCATCTCCATCATCTCCTATGTCGATGACACCCAGCTTATCCTCTCCATGTCAGACAAATGCTCCACAACCAGATCCAACTTCACCGAATGCATGATCCACGTATCCGAATGGATGAGAAGCAACTGCCTGGAACTCACCACGCTAAATTTGAAGTGCTGATTTTCAGGAACAAAAAGTCACCCTTGGACTCCACCTGGTGGCCATCAGAGCTCGATCCTACTCCATCACCCACCAACCACGCATGCAACCTGGGGATCAGATTAGATGGCAAACTCAACATGGCCATTCAGGTGAACGCAGTCAGCTTCTCTTGTTTCCATATGCTAATCATCTTTAAAAAAAACTTCAAATGGATTCCCAAGAGCACCAGACGTACCGTCACTCAAGCTGTAATCACCAGCAGACTCCACCTCCTCTACCGTATTCAGTAAATTTAGAACGCCACCCCCAGATTCATTTTGGACCTCCCCCGACATACCCACATCACTCGCCATAGAGATACACAAACACTTCCAATTCAAACTCCTCACACATGATACAAAGCACTGCACAACACTGGATCGGCATACCTCAACTTCTGCCTCCACTTGCACCAGCCCACCAGACACCTACGCTCTGCCTCTCTCTCGCACGCACACACCCGCATCCACTTAAACAGAACAGGAGGGGCTAGCCTTCTCATTCTTCGCACCCAAAACATGGAATGACCTCCTGCTACACCTTAGAGCCTCCTCTTTGCTTCTGGAATTCCGCAGGAAGCTGAAGGCCTTGATCTTCAACTAAGACCTTGCAGACGATCTTCACACTTGCTCCAGTGCCTGGATACCCCACGGGTGATTAGAAGCACTTTACAAATTCATGTAACATAACTATGAAGAAACTGAAGAGTTGATATTTAGATAGAATGCATTGAAACACCCTTCACGCAAACTTGAACCGTGTTTTCATAGCCCTAACCTTAAAAAGGCCTATCTTTAACCATTAAAAAATATATATATATTATAGCAACATAAAATTTAAATTAATTTTAAGAACTCTATAGTATTTTCGTTTTTGAGGTTATCCAGGTTTGTATATAATATCATCACTGAAATTTGACGTAGAAGAAATTGCTTTACCGTACATCAATAGCTAAAAGCGTACATTACATTTTCATTAGTAAATGGTGTACTGATTTTTTTTTTTAGGTATACCTAGCCGTAAACTAAGTTGCGCTGCGGCTATAGCCGCTGCAACTGCTGCTTCAACTTCCTCAGAAGCTAAACTTGTTCAGAGTCCTTCAGAGGGTGGAGTCCGAGGAAATACCTTGCAACCTACAATACTTGCTGCTGCTTCCGCCACTGCAGAAGACATGGTTAAACTTGGTAAGGATTGAGAGCATCTTTTTACCTTGACTGACAATCAAGTTAGCATACATATTTTCAAGAAACTGGTATGTAATAAAAAGATTGTGTTTCACTACATTGCTGTATCCTGTAAGAAAATATAACAGTTGGTTATTATAAATATTGTTAGTTAGCATCCTTTTGCATTCTCAGTGGTGCTTCTTCCTTTTCATTTTTGCCATAATTAGTGTTTGCGCATTCCAGAATTATGGTAAATATAATCATTTTATTAATTTTAAAAACGTGTTTGTAGCTAGTCAGGACTAGTGTAAAAGGTGACTAATATATAAATACATTTGTTACATTTAGGGAGATTGGTTGTTTCTGTGCCTGATCACCACCAGGTAATTTCAGGGTACATGTACCTGTATTGAATGTAGATGCATTAGGTGATTCGATGTGTGAATGTGTGGAATCTCTGTAATGCCTTGTTTTGTACATGAGAGGTGCTGACCTCATCCGATTGATGAGAGAAGTGTGAAGCATTGTGTGAACTGTGAGCCTTAGACACCAGCATTCACTACAGGTACGTGTACCCTAAAACTACTGCTCAGACAGAGGGACAAATAAGGGGAAGGGAATTAGGAAGGATGCTGCGGGAGTTAGAGATGGAACAATATGGGAAGAATTAATGAGGTATGTCTATCTGATATCATCCGTAATAACGTAAAACCCACAGATAATGGACATATTCACATATCCTTGCAAGAAAAAGGTAAGGTATATCATACGCTTTCTGCTTCGCTTGTCCACACATTCATATCCTAACCCTTGAGGCTGCAATGTTTACTGCTTCAGCACTTACACTAATATTAGTCCTTACTTTGAGTGCACAAAGCATTCCATCTCCTGTCCCTTCACAAGAGACCTTAGCATCCTCTTATTGATTAACAAAAAGTGCGCCTTATACCTTTCACCAATCTAGTACCTTTCGCTTTTTACAATACGCACACATTTGGAGATGTGACCAGCCCTATCAATCTTTTTGGAGGGTCCTCTAGACAGTTGTCGAAATGTCTTCTACCTTAAACACACCTAAACCTGGTGAATCATTGTAAAATGACAAATCAGAAAGAATACCAAGAGCTTTATTGCCTCATAGACCCTCTATTTTCAGAAACTGAACTGCACACACTTCCCAGGCTCTACCAGATATTGAAGGTCTCACGCCAGAAAGAACTTAGTTGTTATGAGAGCACTACTGAATCTCACCTACAAAGACTTATGTTGCTTGGAGATAGCAACAGGAAATGACAACAAGGAACAACAGGGGCCATCAATACTCCACTGCTCCCAGCAGAACAAGACAATTATTCATATAGCAATGAGGGCATGGCTCCCATTTATATTCGGCCTGCAGAAACTGACTGCAGAGATTTGAGCAAGTCGTGTACATTTTCTGCAGAGCACACCTCGCGCAAGACGTGCTCCTGATATGCCCTCCAGCCACTGCAACTGCCTGGGAAACATCGTTTACAACGCACGCGTTACAACGCATGTCATTACAACAAATGTTTTACAATGCGAAATCCATTACAACGCATGTCATTACATCGCATAATCCATTACAACGCATTCCCCAAAGTAACGCCCCGGCGGAGTTAGAATAGTAATTGCGTTGTAATGGATTATGCGTTGTAACGACATGCATTGTAACGACATGCGTTCTAATGGATTTTGCGATGTAAAAAATTTGTTGTAATGACACGCGTTATAACGCGTGCGTTGTAAAGTGTCATATTCCAACTGCCTAAAAGAGCTCAGGAGTCATCTACTGCCACCCAAACTCCTAGCTCATTGCAAGTCTGTGAGAGGGCTAATGTGAATGTCCACAAAGTCTGGTACAAGCAGGATTGGGAAGTGTTGAAGAGAGATGGGCACACATGGCGGGTGCCACCATAGCCGTGCTCTCAAAAGGGTAGGTAAGTTGCCCTCCAGTAGCATTTGTCATAGAAAAGGCTGAAGACGAGCTCTTCTGTGGAAGAAACAACTGACAAGTTTGTAGTGATTGAACTGAACTTTGCTTGAGCCCTTGCAGAAGGTCGTGGCTGAGTTTGCCTCCGCTGCTGAACTGTATGGCTTGGACCCTAAAAGTCTCCCCAAGCGATATAGGAGCTACACTAGGAAGATGTTTTCCAACATCCTTAAAAATTGGGACTTAGTAAAAATTTTTTTACCTCTGTAGAACCAGGAAAAAGTGCTAATGTTTCCCGAAAAAGACTTTACCTTCATGGCAAAGACCAGCTGCTTTGTCTCACTGAGCATTTTGGCTGGAGGATCGAGGCTACTATGGAACTGCTAAAGTTTGAGCTCCAAAAAAGTGACGTAAGTCCAGAAGTATCAAGAGTGACTGGGAAAAGGCAGCAAAGTTGTCCCAGTAGTTTTCTGATCTTAGTGGCTACAGGTTTTCAAGTTTGTTTTGCTTGAGAATTTGGTGGCAAAATTGAAGTGTTTAATATATACCTGAGTTCAACATATCCATCGTTGAAGGGACCGTCACCTGGTATAGCATCTTGCCTGCCACACTGAAGGATTTGGACTCTTAAAACTGAAATTATTAGAGTTTTGCAGCTGTGGGACATATAACAAATGTTAGCAGGTGTCCCACCCATTTCATTTGTATGTTTGCCTGAACGCTTTAAATTCGGCAGATGAGACATCTCCGAATTTTTGGCACAAGTCCCACATTTGTCAAACTTTAAATAACCCCCAAAGGCATAAGGTAAATGTATTGACAGTGGAACCATGTAGTTTTACCCGACTCTGATTCCATAGCAGTCTACCTATACTCACACCAAAATCCTAGTACACTGCAACCAGTAGTGCTTCATAATTTCTTGATACTTTTTAACTTGCAAATTAAAAAAAGTCTTACTTCTGGTTCCTTTTATCAAATTAGGATAGTCACTTTCTTAATTACGTTTTCCATTTCTAATGGGTGTGGGAGTTTATTGGTCTGTTTCCCATCCATTTAACTTACATTGTGTATAGCTGTATACTTTAAATCATGCAGCTGAGACCTAGCCCAATTTTTGGTGCATGTCCCACATTAGTCAAACCTTAAATAACCCCCAAATCTCTAAGGTAAATGTCTTTACTGGTGCAACCAGGTGTTCTTACCTGACCCGCACTCCATCGCACTGTTGATGGAATGGTTAAAAACATTTGTTACTGGATGTAGCCTTGACTCTCACACCTTCTGGAAGTCTTGGGCTTGGTGGTGGACCACTGAAGTCCATTCTTTTTGCCACTTGGACACTACTATTTCTGTACTGGGACTTTGCCAGTGTCTTCATCTTTGAGCTTCCTGACCATTGAGTGAAACAGATAAAAGTCTTATATCTGCTTTAATGTTCTTCATTTGATTCATAGAGACATTGGATTTGTGGGAGATGTTGGTCATGCTCCCTGTGCCCTATGGCTGTTGTCCATCTGCAGGGTCATCACCCTCGGTTTGTGCTGTTTGCTTAGCTTTCAGTCTTGTGCAGGGTGCCTTTTGTGCCCCCTAGATTGCTTGGCAGGGTTAGCTGGTTGAATGATTTGTTTGCAGGTGGGTTTCGCCTCTCGAACAATTTTCTGACCCCTTGTGGGAAAACCCAGTGGGTCTTGGGTTATTTTAACATTTTCTGTAGGGTTCCAGCGTGATCTAGTCCTAGCTCTTAATCCCGCTTTTATTCTCCTACGTTAATACATGATAGGCGCAGCTGACATTTTCTTTGTGGGGTTCCACATATCTCCGGTAATTTCTTCTAGTTTGCAGAGGTGCAGTCCGAACCGAGGGCACCAGGTGCAGCGTGAACACAGGTATTGACTATGCTGGCACCTAAACTGGCCACACCGGGGCTGCAAGAAACTCCAATACCTCGGTCTGCCTGACCCCACCCCTCCCCAAGCAATTCCCACCAGCTGCAGGAGACCTCAAGCACCGGTGCTTGGGTAGAAACTAAGGAACAATCCCCCTTGCCACAGTGACCTATGTCAATCTGTGGGTCACCCTCTCAGTGAACACACAGAGCGGCACCTTGAGAGCTATCACCGCCACAGAAGAGACAGCAGGAAGCAAAAAAGCACAAGTCTGAGCTGTCTTAAGTATGTGGGGGCCTGATCTTGGAGCAGAGAGCACGGCTCAGCGAGGTAAGTGCGATTGGCGGGTGCCTCGAGCGGGCAAAAGCCACACCTGCCTAATGCCGGCTACTTCCATGCAACCCGTGGCACCCGCGGCCTATTGCGCTTACCTTCGTACTGCCACACCGCTGTCTGGCTGAGCCGGTGCTGGAAATGCTCTCCCATTTTCCCGCTTCCTCCTGAATGTTTTCCTCCTCCTCTGGCAGGTAGGACAGCGGGAGCCAAACCGTCCGCCCGCCTGCTGAATCGGCAACAGCGAGCCCCTCCTTACTCCTCACACGCAATCATCAGATGTGGGCCTTACTCAAACATGAACACATTAACCAGCAGAGACATTACTTGGTAGCTGCAACTAATGGAATCGGAAACACCCCCTCCATTTTGGGACGACCCCAGTTAAGGGTGGGGGGCAAAGTGGTCACCTTAAACACAATTGCTCCATATCAGTGACTGAGAGCTACTCGCAAGATCTTTCACCATCTGCAAAGGGCCAGGCCCAATTCTCTATCATGCTAAAATATAAACCGGTGTTACCATTAGGGATCTATTTGGTTTGTGGCCTTGCATCTACCAACATATGATTATTTCAAATGAGCGAGTTGGCTTTCAGATAGACAAGAGGATGTTGACAGCCACATTATCTTGCATTTTCTATTGATTGACCAGAGCCGTTATGTAGAGCAAGGTAGGACAAATGTAGGTAAAAGGTCGGGCAACTAACTACCTATGCCTATATTGGGGTACATTGGGGGCTGAAAACAATATAATCCTTTGCTTTGTTTTATGTTTGGCAGAGGATGGCTCTTCATTTTTGGAGATTATTTAGTGTACTGTGCAGTCTTTAGTATGGCTGGGGGAATGGGGAAGGAAGAGGTTTTGAAAACAATATATTGGGAATTTCACTTTTTTTTGCAGAGTGTATGCCTGATGGGTTCAGTTAGCTTTTCTTTTCATGATATGAGGGTATAGCAACTGGGCTTTGAATTAGTACATTATTTAAGTACCCGCACTATGCATAAAAATTATTATTTTTTAAATTATAGTTAAAGAGAAGAGACGGATCATCCCTAACTTTGTTTTCTTTTCCCACCCTGTTTACTTGCCACAAAATAGATAATGGGAACATTCACATTGTTCTACTTCTCTGTTATTAAGAGAAATAATACTTTTAAGTGGTTTATCAATCAATCAGGGGGAATTGTAAGCGCGCTACTCACCCGTGAAGGTCTCAAGGCGCTAAGGGGGGGGGGGGGGGGATGTCCGCAGAACTGTTTAGCCGAAGAGCCAGGTCTTGAGAGTCTTCCTAAAGGTGTTCAGGGAGGGGGCGCGTCTGATGTCTGCCGGGAGTTCGTTCCAGGTTTTGGCTGCTATGTGAGAGAAGGATCTTCCGCCTGCTCGGGCTCTGTGGATGCGCAGGCTTTCAGTCAGTGCGAGGTTGGAAGATCGGAGGTTTCTTTTGGGTACGTGGAAGTTGATTCTGTCGTTGAGGTATTTGGGTCCAATGTTGTGTAGGCCTTTTTGTAGGCGTGAGTGAGGATTTTGAAAGTGACTCTTTTCTCCACGGGGAGCCAGTGGAGTCTACGTAGGTGTTGGCTGATCTGTTCGTGCCGGGGGATGCCGAGGACGAGTCTGGTGGCGGTGTTCTGTATTGTCTGGAGTTTACGGAGTAGGGACTTGTTGATGCCGGCGTAGAGTGCGTTTCCATAGTCCAGTCTGCTGGTGATGAGTGCGTGTGTGACTGTCTTCCTTGACTCAGGGGTGATCCATTTGAAGGTCTTGCGGAGGGTGTTGAAGCAGCTGGAGGTGATGGCGTTGACCTGTCGGTTGATGGTGAGTGATGAGTCGAGTACGATGCCGAGGTTTTTGGCGTGGTCTGAGGGAGCAGGATGGCTTCCGAGGGCTGTCGGCCACCAGGTGCTGTCCCATGCTGAGGGGGTGGTTCAGAGGACGAGGACTTCTGTCTTCTCAGCGTTGTGATTGTGATTCTTGTCTGCTCTCTAAGGGTTTGTTACAGGAATACCCTGGAATCTCTTGAAGAACATTAAGAAAACTCCATACTTTGGTATTTGTAGGATGGGGTTACAGGATTCTGTTAATAGTTTATTTTTAAAAGTAGTGTAACGTTTCAGAAAAGTAATAAAAGAAGAGAAAGTATCAGCCCCCACACAGAAAATCCTAGGTGAGCTGCCTTTCAGAATAATGCCTTGTAAGCTATCAGAATGTAAATGTCCTATGGTTGGCCTGTAACATGTTTCTTTCTCTTAGGAAACCCATAGGTCAGTTTGATTAGAGAGACAGTTGTAGCTGTCATGATAATTTCAGTCTAAATTTAAGTAGCAAAGTGACGCCTGTATGCCCAGGGCAGACTGATTGCAATCCTATTGTAAAATACAACGAGTAAAATTGAAATAAGCAAATAAAAGCATGCATTGTTATCCTAATTTTTTATACAAGAACAGGGTGCCACTCATCTGTGACTAATGCATCTGTTTTGTTGTCATTGGTGTATTAGGTCTTCCGGTGGATCCACGCAAGGTGTTGATAGTGGCCGGCCATCACAACTGGATTGTTGCTGCTTATGCCCATTTTGTTGTTTGTTACAGGTACACATTACTTCGAAACGTCATGTGATATTTACCTTTGTCTTGTTTCTTTTTCTAATCATTTTATAAAACATGGGAGCCTGCAATCCCTGTAGAAAAAACACACCTCGAAATTCCATTTTACTGGCGATTTCTCATGTCTTCAGTTGCCTGTAATAAAGAAATTATGTAGCTGCTCAGTTGTAATAATTTATTGCAGTTGAACTATGAAGCCATAATGCATGCTGCTTTCGTCATCGAGGCGCTGTATGGTCATGGATGTATTTGGTGATAAGCAATATGCATATAAAATACTATGGGGATATTTTATCCCATGTCAAATATGCTTCAATCAACAACTCTTGTTTTCTGCAAATTTTTTCTTGAACTTAAAGAAAATGCAATCAGTTTACAAGCTTTACTCAATACAGACACTTGTTCAATGTCATGTACAATGTTTTTTATACATAATGAAACAATTCATCAAAATCACAACGTCAAAATATTAATAAAAGAAAACTGTAATGCAGCGTGGAATTATGCTTAAGAAATAGCTTCATTTACATAACAATGTGCCATTGAGCACTCAGTTGTGGCCATAAGGCAACATATGGCACTATGTAAAACTCCCAAATAAATGACTAAATCAATACACTTCTGTAATGTATGCTGCACTCTACATCACTCCACTCTGTCACTCAAGTCTACTCCGCTTTACGACCCTCTACTCCACTCTACACCCCTCCACTCTATCAAACTTTACTCCGCTCTGTGCTATTCCACTGTACAACACTGTACTCCAGTCTGTCACTGTACAACACTGTAGTTCACTCTATGCCACTCCACCACAATTTACTCCACTTTACTCTGTAACACACTAGCCCACTCTACTCCACTACACTGTATGCCATTTGACTCTACAACACTATGCCACTCCACTGTACCCTACTCAATCACATTCTACTCTTCTCTGACTCACTCCAGCCTACACCACTATACTCCACTCTATACCACTCCACTCTACGACAGTTTCCCACACTCTGCGACACGCCGCTGTACACTACTCTCCTCTGCTCCAATCCAATCTACGGTATTCCACTGAATGCAACTCCGCTCTGTCTACTCCACTCAATGCTTTTCCACTGTACGCTACTCCACTGTATGCTACTCCAATCTACGCCACTCCACTGTAAGTCACTCCACACCACCTCACTGTACACTATTCCACTCTATGCCAATCCACTCTATGCTATTACACTGTATGCAACTCTACTCTACACCACTCCACTCCACTGTACACCACTCCACTGTATGCCACTCCGCTCTATGCTATTCCACTGTACACCACTCCACTTTACGCCACTCTACTCCATGTTATTCCACTGCATGCCACTCCACTCTATGCCACTCCAGTCTAGGCCACTCCATTGTACGCTACTCTATGCTGTTCCACTGTACGCTACTCCACTGTATGCCATCCTACCCTTCACTATTCCGCTGTATGCTACTCCATGCCATTCCACTATATGCAACTCCACTGTACGGCATTCTACGCCACTCCAGTGTACGGCACTCCACTCTATGCTATTCCATTGGACCCAATTCCACTCTACTCTACGCTATTCCACTGAATGCCACTCCACTCTATGCCGCTGCATTGTACACCATTTCATTCTATGCTATTCACTCCACGCCACTCCACTGTACGCCATGACACTCTACTTCATGACACTGTATGCCACGATACTCTACAATATAAAACCCTACGACACAACACTGTACAACACTACACTCTATGCCACTTCAGCCTATGCCACTCGAGTCTACTCCATTCTACGACCCTCTTCTCCACTCTCCCAAACTTTACTCCACTCTATACTACTCCACTGTACAGCACTGTGCTCCAATCTATGTCACTGTACAACAGTATAGTCTGCTCTGTGTGACGCTACCAGACTCTACTCCACTCTACAACACTCACAACTCCCTCTACACCACTCCACCACAATCTACTCCATTCTACTCTATGACACACTATTCCACTCTACTCGACTACTCCACTCTACACCCTTTCAATCAGTGGCACTGTATGCTGCTCGACTCTACCTCACTATGCCACTCCTCTGTTGCAGACTCTATTCGACACTCCGATCTTCTCTATCTCACTTCACTCTACAATACTGTACTCGAAACTATGCCACACCACTTACCACAGTTTCCCACACTCTGACACGCCGAACCACTGCATTGTATGATACGCCACAGCACTGTACTCTACGAGACACCACTGCACTGTATGACACTTTACTCCACTCTGCGCTGCAACACTCAACTCTACAATACTTTACCCTAGTTCACGCCACTGTACGACACTCCAATCTATGCCGCTCCACTTTACAACACTCTGCTATATAAAAGTCCACTCTACAAATCTCTACTGCACTCTATGACACTCTACTACACACTCTGCCCCTACACTCCACTGTACAACAGTTTACTCCACTCTGTGCCACTGCCTGACACTCTACTCTATGCTAGTCTATGACTCTCTACTCCACTCTGAGGCAGACTACCCAGCTACCTCTGCCACACCACCTCACTCTACGACACACTACTCGACTCAACTGTACTCCACTACTCAACTGTACGTCACTACACTCCACATCACTAAGTCACTCAACTCTACAACACTCTGTACCACTACACTCTACCACAGTCTACTGTACGCCACTCCACTTTATTGCACTCTACTCCACTCTATACACTCCACTGTATGACACTTTCCAACACTGTATGACACGCCAGTCCACTCCACTGTATGATACAGCACTCCACTGTGACACTTTACTCCAGTGGATGATACCAGGTCACTCTACTCCACTCCACACCACTCTACTCTACAACATAACACTCCACTGTATTACACTTTACTTCACTCTGTATCCTATGTGACTCTACTCAACTCAACTCCACTCTACTTTACACTAAATAACACCATTTTTCGACATTCCACTGTACGATACCCTACTGTACTCTGTACTAGTCAATCCTACAAGACTCTTCTACACTCTATGGCCATCCACTCTACACCACTGTACTACATTGTATGACTCTCTAGCACATGCCACTCCAGTCCTTTCTACGAAACGCCACTCCACTATATGGCACTGCACTCCACCCTGCAACACTCTCCTCCACTGTACGACGCTGTGCCACACTCCACTGTATGACATGCCACTCTACGACACCACATTGTGCTAGACTCTCCGCCACTCTACTGGACGACACTCCACTCCATAACACTGAACTGTGCGACACTTTACTCCACTCTATGCCACTACATTGTACAACACTCTTCTCTACGCCACTGCATGACGCTCTAATCGATGACACTCCGCGACACTCAACTCAAGGACCCTGCAGTTGACAACACTCCACTGTACAACACTCAATTCCACTGTATCACACGCCACTCCACTCTGATACTTAACTCCACTATACGAGACACCATGCCACGCCACTGCAAAACAATTTACTCCATTTTACACTATGCAGCACCACTCTACTCTGTTCCACTCTACAGCACTTGACTCTGTGACACTAGTCTGTACAACACTGTCCTCCAGTATACTATATGACACTCAACTGAACTACGAATTGAAACACACTTTTATTAAAAAATAAAAACCATTTAAATTAAAAGAAAAAGGCTAAGGATAAGTTATAGTTAGGAAAACTTTATTCTTTCTATACAAACCAAACTTAAACTACACAACATTAGAAATTCTAAAGCTATAGTTATAACTTAAATTTATAATTTACTCACCACCTTCAATTTACTATAAGTTCAGCACCTCCGTACACAGTGTTGTCACCTCACTTGCCGCACTTCAAAAACTATAACTCGCCACAGTACCATGTACTGTATTCTCAGAAATGATGTCATAAGTGTTGTTATGAATGCTATTATTTCATGTGCTATAAGTCATGTAATATGCAAGTGTATAACCAGGACCTGGAGAAGGCGCAAGTTATAGTTAATGTAGTGTGGCGAGTGAGGTGACCAGACTGTGTATGGAGGTGCACGACTTAAAGTAAATTGAAGGTGGTGCGTAAATTATGAACTAAAACTTTAGAATTTCTTATGTTTGTATAGTTTAAGTTGGGTTTGTATAGAAAGAATAAATAAAGTTTTCCTTACGATAACTTATCCTTTGGTTTTTCATTATATATATATATATGTATATATATGTATATTCTCTGAAGAAGAAAAAAAGGTTAAGGTAACGTAATGGTTAGGTGAATTTGTCAGTGGCGACATTAACGTTTTGAACTAAAAAAAACACAGAAATAATTCACCAGTTATAATTAGCAAAGCTAACTATAACTTGCGCCCCTGCCGTGCACTGCTTGTAACTTCACATATTACATCACTCATGGCATGTTCTATAACATAATTTGACATCACTGATGACATCTCAAATGACATCATTGATGACATCATCCAGGCTTTTTTTGTACACATTGCTCTGTTAACAGGTATGGCATTAGAGCTCTGAAAGTAAGTACAAAACACCTCAGAAGAATATGAGGCATCATTAGTGCCAGCACCGAAAAAACTCCCTTAGGTGTAGTAAGCAAGGATTTATGTGCCACATTGACCTATGTTGGATTTTCTGTCCGGACGCCTTTCTGGGGCGTTTCTGATGTCCCTGTGCGGATTTTTCACGAACCGGTGACATAGACCTAAAAAACTTTATAAATAATCTTGTTGAGACATCGACGAAGTGGACTGATGTAGTGCCTTCAAAGGTGACTTACCGAAATTAGTAACCTTGATCTATAAGGAGTGTTAACCCTGCTGTGTAAATATACATTTATATGTTTTATTTAATACACAGTATATTAGAGGCTCCGAGAATGTGGTACATTAATTTATTTTAATGATATAACCACACCAGACAATATCTGTCAGTGGTTGCTTTTTGCAGAGCAATAGTATCCCCTGGGTATGTCAATACTGATTTGATATCTGGCCAAGGTCCTGAGGAAGGTGGTGCTATCTTTCTTCAAACCACCGAAACGCGCGTCGACCAGTGCTGTTCAGATCCTGCTATATGCAGTTATTTTAATTGGTCGCGGAGATTATACTATCTGTTGTCTCCCACCGTCCAGATATATGTATTAGTGAATGTGGTATGAGTGTACATGAGTTGGAGTGTATGTGAGGTAATTTGTATGAATGTTTTTTTTCTGTTTTGCTACTTGGGGGTTAGTGATATAATTATTGTTTTGTATGCAAATCTTATGATACAATTGTGTAATATTATCTATACATGTTTTACGTATTGGTTTTATATTTAAAAGAAATGTAAAAGAAAACAAAAAGAATTTTGATAAAACAAAGAAAATAAATAAATTATGTGAATATTTATAAATATGGTTATCTTTTGGGACTTTGTTGTTGTTTAGTTCATGATCAGCCCATGTTGAATTTAATTTCAGCTTGATAAAAGAAATATAGGTCACGAGGGAGCTATTTTTGATTGTGCCACATTGACCTATAACATACACTTCACGGGTAGCGTAGTTAACATTAACAGTCAACCACAGATATATGTGAAACCCTCATTGCATACAGTGTTCAATCTGTATACAACTTTTCAGAGAAAGCCAAGTTCCTAAAAATACTGAACATCTTTTCCAAAAAAGAATATCCTGTTACAGACCGCTTTCATCTGTGTCAAATCCCTGACAGTCACCAAACCTACATTGAGAAATTAAGTTGATATGAGTAGAGAAGTGGGTACTGTAAACAGTATTCACTTTATGGAGAGAGGTTGCCCTATTCACTCTATGGAGAGAGGTTACCCTATACCACACTGCTTGCAGACAGTGAAATTCTCATGAGAAATGCACTGCAGAGTATTAAAAGTATCTACTAAGAACAGTGTACACTCTATGCAACACTTGGCAAAAAGATACTATTTGCTTAAAATAAACAACGTTATTAAGGTTATAAGGTTATACTACCTGCAGCCTTCATACTATGGTGAAAATGTTACAGATAGCCCGCGTTCTGAAGCAAAAGAATCACATGTACATAGTTTGATACTTGGTGCACAAAGTCTTCTATGTTTTGTAGAAATTGTCATGCTGAGACGATTCTGTCTAATATCAACAGGCTGCTTACAATACTTAGCATGTAGAATCTTTGCCCTATTGCAGACTTTTTCTGTAGAGCCTAAAAACTTGTGTGGAACATGCTGGACACAGGTTGTCAACTGTCACCTGCACACAGGGTTAATCTTCAATGCAAACATTTATAATGTGTTCAATACCTCTACACACCTATGATGCATTAGGAGCACATGCATTTTGTAAACACTTATTCCTATCAGTGGTCACTGGCTGTACAAAATTAGGTAGAAAAGTAATACTGTAGCTACCAGTCACTATGTAAACTGTAAAACAAACTAGCACACTCATTGGATGATGTCATTGGTGATGTATTCACTGATGTCATAAATGATATCCTAGAACATGTCATGAGTGATGTAATATGTGAGCAGACTTTGTGTTTGCTCATGTTTGGCGAGAGTTGTGAAAATGCTCTTGCCAAGTGAGAGCAAATACAGGTTTCCCTGCCCCCGCTGGTATGGGCAGGGAAAGCGCTATGTCACATACCATACGAACCAGCCACAGAGGATGGGGTTCCCACGGCCATTAATGGCTCACTCACTCACTCACTACTAACCCCACACAACCTCTCATACACCCACTCACACCCCCACTTACTCATCCACAGAACCACTCACACACAGCCACTCGCATAGCCACTCACCCATTCCCACAGCTACTCACTCACCCATACAGTCACTCACACAGTCACTGACTCACCCATACAGCTATTCACACAGACACTCTTCAATACAGCCACTCAAATAACCACTCACTCACCCATACAGCCACTTACACACCCAGTCACTCAGTCACCCATACAGCCACTGACACACCCACTCATCCACCTATACAGTCACTCACACAGCCACTCTCTTACCCATACAGCTACTCACACCCACTTATTCACCCATACAGCTACTCACACACCCACGTATTTACCCGTACAGCCACTCACACAGCCACTCACACACCCACACACACACCCACACAGCCACTCACACACACACACAGTCACACAGTCACTCACATAATATATGTTAGAAATAGTATCACTCATTAGTACTACACAAAGTATACTAATTGAACTTTTGTGGTATCTTAGTATATATGTTTAAACTCAGAAGCTTTTAGAAAACACTCACAATCACTGGATGATTTCATCAGTGATGTCATTTGAGATGTCATCAGTGACGTCACTGACCCTGTCATGAGTGATGTACTATGTGGGGTCATAAGCAGTGAAATGCGGGGGCTTAAGTTATTGTTAGCTCAGGTAACTATAACTGCTTAATTTCTAGTGTTCTGTCCGAGTGAAATCTGAGCCTAACTATAATGTCCCTGTAACCTTTAGGGGCATATGCATCAACATTGAGATTCCTAAATTGCGATTTTTACAGAATCGCACTTTGCGGATCGCAAATTGGAATGCATCAATAAAATTGCTATTATTTTGCGAATCGGTAATATTTGCAATCGCTATTTGCGATTCTAAAATACAGACTCGCAAATTTTGCAAATACGCTATTAGCTAGTCGCAAATAGCGATTCCCATAATACCATTCAGCATGATGATGTCAGAATCAGGAAGTGACCACTCCCATGCTGTTACCTGTGTGCTGAGAGTGAGGAGGAGGAAGCAGACTGTTGGAGAACAGCATTTCAGAAAACTTTGGAACTTTAAAACCGGTGCAGTTCCAGCATAGCTTCAGAAACACCACAGAAGGAGCGCAAAAGGAAAATTAAATTTAGTGAAAAGGAGTTGGAGATACTGATAGAAGAAGTGGTGAGGAGCCATGAAAAACTGTTTGGTAAACAGTCACTGCAGGTCCCAGAGTCTGAAAAATGAAAATTGTGGCTGGGAATGCAAAGACAAATAAATGCAGTGGGAGTTTCTCAGCGCAGCATCTCGGATTTGCGCAAAAGGTGGTATGACCTGCGGAGTCGTGCCAAAGAAAGGGTTGCAGAAAGGCTTGCTGAAGCCAAAAAAACAGGAGGCGGACCATCCACCCAAACATCACCCACAGCCATGGAGGACCTTGTGGAGTCCTCCCTGCAGCCGGAGGCAGTTGTTGGAGTGACTACAATAGATTCCTCAGCACCACCCAGTACCTCCCAAGGTAAGATGCATGCAAATCAACATCCAAATTTTAGGTTCAACAAACAAACTGCGTAAGTCTGATCTGGCTTAGTGTAGAACATAGTATTCCAGACCATGTTTTACTTGTACCACACAAATGCATTATGGGAATTGCAGTCAGCAATACCACAATGGAAGGCTGCTGGGTAGCAAAACAGAATAGTTTCGATCAATTGTGACAGGCAAGTCAGTCTCCACACACTATGGAGAAACAGCCAATAGATTAGTCAGTGCTATGTCTCACACGGAAATGATTATCTGCGTAAGAGAGTGACATGTGTTTACCAAGCAGGAATCCTTCAGCAAATTCACCCCCAAGGAGACGTCTATGTATGCCGCTGTGCCTGAAGATGTAGGAATCATGCGAACTCCCTGGGTATCTTGCCACTATGTCTGTGATGATGTTCTTAGCATTGCATATCACTTGTATGTTCAGTGAATGATAACACTTCCTATTCCTGAAAATGTACTCATTCACTGAGGGGGGGCATATAGCTACATGTGTCCCATCTATGCAACCAATTACATGGGGGATGTTGGCTTTCTGGTAAAAGTCCATTTTAGTTTCAAGCAATTCCTGTGGGGTATTTGGGAATCTTATGTGGTGGTGCATCCTCAGCAACATAGCGTCCAGGAACGCGTTAAAGAAACGCAATAGTGAACTTTGGGACACACCTCCAGCTGCAGCTATTACCTCCTGGAAGCTACCTGACTCTAGGAGGTGCAGGGAACACAGGACCTGCACATGGGTGGGGATGGCATGTGTCCTGCGAGTCTGACACCGCAATAGTGGGTCTAATTCTGCCATCAGATCTTGTATCATTCCTGCATTTAATCTAAACTTGTCATAGATTTCCTCCTCTGTCTGCCCCAACAGAGTAACGCGCACTCTGAAAATGCGCTCCTGTATCCTCCTTCTACTCTGTGCTGCTGCTCTTAGCCTCATCCTCCTCGCCATGACGTAGAGCGCTGCCATTGTGAAACATTCTGAGGCCTTCTGGGCCTGTTTAAATACTTTCCCAAATGTTTCCCACCTGAATTGATTGTTTTCACCTGGTTACCAGCTAGTTTGATTTGGTGGTATTTTGCGATTGCAAAATTGCGATTTCTTACATATTCGCAATTTGTGATTTTTCATTCGTAGCTTTGCGACTTCAAAATAGCGATTCGCAAATAGGTAATTGCAAAAATTGCGAATACCTGGGAGAATCTGCAAATTTTGCTTGATGCATTGCTTATTGGTATTTTGAGATCGCAAACGCCCGTTTTTTGCGCATTGCACTGTTTGCGATCGCAAAATAGCTTGATGCATCTGGCCCGAAGTTTTTTCAGAGAATATATATATTATATATATATTATGGCCCTGCCTTCACGGATTTCTATCAAGGTACGCAAGGAACCTGCTGCCAAAGAAGGTCGTAAAGAGCCCGGTGGGAGCTTGTGGCGTCTCCTCGTCATTCCATGCTTGCTCGCGGGACTGGCACTAAGCACAGCACAGAGTCTCTGCATCGGAGCCACCTGTCATTTTCCCTTCAGTTCTGCATGTTGCACGGAGCCCAGTTGACCGGGAAATATGCTGTTTTTTTGATCAATTTACCCTTATTCTTGTGTGATCCTGCACACGCTGGCATCTATCTATGGTGAGCTAACCACAAATATTGATGTAAAACTTCCCAAGTGGAGCCCACTGTAGCCCCTATGACTTCTGTCTTCATGACGACCCCTTACTCCTTGCGCCTTCATTTCTCACCCACCAATCTCAGTCATAAGTGAGGAATGCCCAGCGTGGAGCACTTGATTTCTCCACCGTTGCCCCATGACTTCTGTCCTCAAGACGACCCCCTAATTCCCTAAGAGCGCCTTCATTGCTCACTCACCACTCTCAGCCTTAAGTGAGGTATGCTCAGTGCGGAGCACATGCTGATTTCTCCTGCCTCTGAACTGGTGATTCCCTGCACTATGTCCCTGCTGTGCCTCTGAACTGGGGATTCTTTGTGCATGTTGAGTTCCCTTACCTCCGACTGGGGACTACCTGCACTATCTCTCTGTTGTGCCTTGGAACTGGGGTTTCCTTGCGCTGTGTTTCTGCTTAAGCACTGCACAAGCGCCTCATCCTACCTGCAGTTTCCCTTTTCCATGGGAGAAGTTGGACGAGACCTCGACAGGTTTTTGACTTCTACCACTTAGCCTGTGTTTCCGCTGACAGATCTGATATGTCCTAAGTTGACAGCCATTTCGGGTTTTTATTGTCTGGCCATGCCACACACCCTCCTCACCTAACCCGCCACAAATTTTCTCGAAAACAAATAAAGGACTTCAACTCACTCTAGATCTCTTCCTGCAGGGCATCAAAAAGAGGCCCTCGCCTTTTCTATGGCTTGGTGCCCCGCCTAGTGGCCAAATGCTGAACGATGACCTCCCTTCATAATGACCCTCATAAACCACTAATTACTTACTGACCTCTGGATCATTCGTCCTTAGTCAGCCAACCCCCTCCCTTCCATTCTCAACACCTGGTCACTCCCCTGTCTACCCCAATTCTAAACCCCACAATTTAGCAGATGCTGGATCCTTCCCCTCTTCTACACTGTCATGGAAAGGTACAGCCCCAACTCATACTGCATAAAATTTCCACGAAACCTCTCCAAACATGCCGCTAAAAACGTCAAACACAAAATCATCAAAGAAAATCCAGAGACACTAATAACAGACATATTCTACAGTCCAACACACAGAGACCTTAAAATGGACTTCATCTTCTACACTAAAAGACCCACCGAATGGAGGGAGAACTTCCTTTAACATCTTCATATAACTAATACTACCAGAATTACCTTCCCCCCTCCAACGCGCACCGCCACTGCCCAGCTTGATTTATCTATCGCACCCAAATCCTATCAGCCCATCAACCTCAGCAGGCTGGATTCAACCCTAGCCTCCACCCCAGACTCCATCGAGCTCCATCATACTCCACTCCCCACCACTGATCCAATCGCCTTTCAACTGATCCCTATAATAGCTAGTCTAGAACACAAAATGAACACTATTCTGGATGAAATTTCATTACTGCGTAAGGAAGCAAAGATTAGCTACAACCTGCCCCAACCTCACGCATCTATGGTGAACACTGATCCTGCCACAAACATACACTGTGACCCCCCATCCCTCACCCCTAGGCAAACTATCCCCCACATTCATCACCACCTCAAACCGAGACGCAGCGTGACCGGGTTGTTGCAGCAGGAAGCTGAAATGCTGAGAAACACTCATGACAATGCTCCTTCCCAACCCTGCCGCCACAAGATCCTGGTCATCCGTGGCACAAGTAGTACCTGGCATACCACTCGCCCGCCAGGTCTCCTCCCTAAGTACCATCCAACCCAACCAGCCTGGTCCGAGATCACTTCCTGCACTTTGCTGCATGTTACTAAACTGTCAGTCAGCAGTCAAGCATGCCACTGATATAACTGAAACTATCCCAAGGCACAAAATTGACATCTACTTTCTAACTGAAATGTGGCTGAATGATAACTCACCCCCTTTCATCGATCTTCTCAAGCCTCTGGGCTTCTCAATCATTTGTTGCAATTGCAAGGGTGGTTGATTAGGCATCACTCACAAAAGCGATTTTTGCTTAACTTCCCTCTGCATTACCAAATACCCTACCTTTGAAAATTTAGGAGCTCAGCTCTCCTCTAAATGCCCCAACCCCATCTAATTTCATGTCATCTATCACCCTCCAGGGGAAAACTCACAATTCCTTGAAGACTTAACATACCTAATATCGCCAAACTCCCTAAAAGACAGCACAGACATTATACTTGGAGACCTAAACCTGCACCTGAACAATTCCGAAACCCAGCAGTACAAGCCCTATCCTCCCTCCTGGAAGCAAACGATCTTACCCAACACTGCAATAAATAAACTCACCACAAGGGCTCTACCCTTGACACAATCATCTCTAAGCATAACACGTTATCCCTCCACTCTATCCTAGCCTCTGACTGGACTGACCACCACCTAATCCTTTTCGATCTCAATGCCATACAACCTAAGGCCCTCCCCCAAACTATTCGTCCCAAGCACTGGGCGAAGAACACACATCGAATCCCCCAGGGAGAGTTAGCACCATTAGTCAGTTCCCAAATTTTACCTCCACCCGACCTCGCCTCCGTGGATGACCTCACCGTCTACTACACACAAAAATGGCAGAACTCCTTGTCAAAGTCACCTCTCTGGAACTCAAGAAATCAAGGTGTATCCCTTCCAGATCCTGGTTTATTGAAGACCTAAACAATGAGAGGCGACAACTCTGATTGGCTGAAAGAAACTGGAGACAACAACCCCCGCTAACTAATCTCTCTATCCTCTGAGCTGAATGCCAAAAATACAAAAAAAACTTCTTCAGAGAAAAATCCTCTTTCTTCTGAGCCCAACTTGACCAGTCTAGGAACAGACCAAAAGACCTTTTCCCCATGATCAAACAGCAAACCTCATTGTTGCCTCAACACTCAATCAATGACTCTACTGAGTGCGACAGAGAGTTTGCAACATTCTTCTCTGAAAAAATAACATTGAACTCTCTCTCGACCCACACACCTCCATACTCTACCCTGTGGATACCCCCCTTGCAAAGAGGGTCCACACAAGGCCTCACCTTCTACTAATGGCTGTCTCCCTAAACTCCCTCTTTCAGCAATCCAGAACTTCAACCTCAACCCCTTGCAATTGAAAAACGATGCAACGTGGACCGAAATAAATTATATCCCTGAAGAAGTAGTCCTCAAACTTGTCGCCTGAATGAAGCCGACATCGCACATCTTCGACCCTTTCCATGCTGCGCTTGTAAAGAATCTCAGTCACATAATCTCCTACATGGACCAAAATCATCAACTGCTCCGTATTGAGCGGCTCCATGCCGACCTCCCTCAAACTCGGCCAAGTAACCACCTTATCAAAAACCAGACGCCGACCAGATCGCCCTTAACAATTACAGACCTATAACCAACCTCCCCCTCCTGGCTAAAATCATCAAAAAATGTGTGCTGGCACAACTCAACAACCACATTGAAAAATACAAGCTGCCGACACTTTCCAATCTGGGTTCAGGAAAAAATGCAGCACAGAGACTGCAATGCTGAAAATCACAGATGACCTACGCAGATCTCTGGACAAATGCCAGGCCCGCCGCCTAGTCCTGCTGGACCTCTTGACTGCCTTTTATACTGTCAACCATGACATCCTCCTAAACACCCTCTCACAATGTGCAAGTATCAATGGAACTGTCCTTCAGTGGTTTGCTTCCTTACTGAACAAACGTTTACAGTTAATCAAATGAAACAACTCCTCAAAAGCTACACCAGCCTCTCAAGAAGTTCTGCAAGGGCCAATCCTGTCTCCTGCCTTAGTCAACCTCTATATGGAACCCTTTGCAATGACCTTGAAACAAGCCAGAATTGCCTATCATCTCTATGCAGGTGACACTCAAATCTACATTAAAATCCTTCCTTCGCAACTCCCTACCATAACTACCTCAGAACTATATTGTTTGCATATCATGCTGTCTATTGTTTACTTCTTTTTCATACGATTACTATGCACTACTTACTATTTTAATGTAACTTATGTAATTGCTGATATATGGTCCACATATTCTACTGTCTATCGTATACTTCTCTTTATGCTGTTATTATGTACTGTTATTTGCTTTTTATGTAACTCGTGTAATTGCTGCTATATCGTTCACATATCCTGCCGTCTATCGTATTCTCCTTTTTTCTACTGTTACTATGTACTGTTATTTGTCTTTTATGTAACTCGTGTAATTGCTGCTGTGCTAACTCTGTAAAGCGATCTGATGCCTTTGGGTCAAGTTCTTGCTATACAAACCTCGATAAATAAATGAATACATACACATACACACATAAACACAAAAATAAACATAGCTTAAAGTGGCATTATAGTAAATTACGGTAATAATATTAGTTAATGGTTAAAAAAGAAACCTAGAAATTCACTGTAAAAGCCAAAGTTTAAAGTGACATTATTGTAAGGTGTTGAAATAAGTTAAAAACTAATGTTATCCTTAAGCAAATCTTCAATCAGGGCAAATTGAGGCTTCTTTGGTCCCCCATAGACGCTCTCATGCAAACCGACTTCACTCCAAATTAGAGAACGGAGCACCGAATCACTTGGGATATCCCCCTCCTCCCTCCCTCCATCTCCTTCATATCACCATCTCTCTCTCTCTTCTCTTTTCCTCTCTTTCTATCATTCTTCACACAAGAAGGAGACCCCTGACAACCACCAAGCATTTGCTTGCCATCATTGAGACTTTATAAATTTGCCACCCAGCTCTTCTCATCTCGCACTATTCCTCCAACTAGATTATCACCCGAGGTATATAGGTGATTTTGTTGGTATTGACTCATGGTTTATTCACGTGTGATAAACGGAACGAACTGTACCATTGTTTATTTTTTGTCGTTTCTTTTCATTTGTTTACTGTATCTCTTTTTTGTATAATTAAAATGCCTAATACAATATTAAAACAAGCACTGGCATAGCCAATAGGTCTCGCCTTTGGGCCCTTATAAGTGTTTAGCCAGAGCTATTGACTTTGCCAATGTCTTCAAGCTGTGCTGTAGAGAAGTGTGGCTGCTGTGCAGCATGCTGAAAAGTTATAATAAAAAAGTGTCAGAAGCATTTTTGTTACTTTATATATGACCAAGAAGGCATTATGTAAAACTGAACGACCATATTAAAAAAGTATTTACAATAAAAATGCCCTCAGTTTTCTTTGTTCTTGCAATGCTGGCAACTTGTTTCTGCCTATTGCAATGGTTGTTTGTTAAAGCTTTTTTTTGAGGGGGCATAAACAATCGGAGGGTGAAGGTTGGGAACTAGTACCTGTATTATAACACTAGCAGCGGCCAGACGCTAGGGAGAATCAACAGATGCCAGATTCCGAGAGCAGGCTGAGGTGGTGCTGAGTGATGCTGAGGTGGTAGTGGTGGTGGTGGTGACTGTTGCGGAGACGATGCTGAGGTGATGCTGAATGATACTCAGGTCTTGCTGAGTGATACTGCTGTGGTGCTGAGTGATGCTGTGGTGGTGCTGAGTGATATTGTCTTGGCCCTGAGTGATGCTGTGGTGGCGCTGAGTGATGCTGTGGTGGCGCTGAGTGATGCTGTGGTGGTGCTGAGTGATGCTGTGGTGGTGCTGCGTGATGCTGTGGTGGTGCTGTGGTGGTGCTGAGTGATGCTGTGGTGGTGCTGAGTGATGCTGTGGTGGTGCTGAGTGATCCTGTGGTGGTGCTGAGTGATCCTGTGGTGGTGCTGAGTGATCCTGTGGTGGTGCTGAGTGATCCTGTGGTGGTGCTGAGTGATGCAGTGTTGGCCCTGAGTGATGATGTGGTGTCGCTGAGTGAAGCTATGGTGGTGCTGAGTGATGCTGTGGTGGCGCTGAGTGATGCTGTGGTGGCGGTGAGCGATGCTGTGGTGGCAGTGAGCGATGCTGTGGTAACGGTGAGCGATGCTGTGGTGGCGGTGAGCGATGCTGTGGTGGCCCTGAGTGATGCTGTGGTGGCCCTGAGTGATGCTCTGGTGGCCCTGAGTGATGCTCTGGTGGCCCCGAGTGATGCTCTGGTGGCCCCGAGTGATGCTCTGGTGGCCCCGAGTGATGCTCTGGTGGCCCCGAGTGATGCTCTGGTGGCCCCGAGTGATGCTCTGGTGGCCCCGAGTGATGCTCTGGTGGCCCCGAGTGATGCTCTGGTGGGCCCGAGTGATGCTCTGGTGGCCCCGAGTGATGCTCTGGTGGCCCCGAGTGATGCCGTGGTGGCGCCGAGTGATGCCGTGGTGGCGCCGAGTGATGCCGTGGTGGCGCCGAGTGATGCTGTGGTGGCGCCGAGTGATGCTGTGGTGGCGCCGAGTGATGCTGTGGTGGCGCTGAGAGATGCTGTGGTGGCGCTGAGCGATGCTGTGGTGGCGCTGAGCGATGCTGTGGTGGCGCTGAGCGATGCTGTGGTGGCGCTGAGCGATGCTGTGGTGGCGCTGAGCGATGCTGTTGTGGCGCTGAGCGATGCTGTGGTGGCGCCGAGCGATGCTGTGGTGGTGCCGAGCGATGCTGTGGTGGTGCCGAGCGATGCTGTGCTGGTGCCGAGTCATCCTGTGGTGGTGCCGAGTCATCCTGTGGTGGTGCCGAGTCATCCTGTGGTGGTGCCGAGTCATCCTGTGGTGGTGCCGAGTCATCCTGTGGTGGTGCCGAGTCATCCTGTGGTGGTGCTGAGTCATCCTGTGGTGGTGCTGAGTGATGCAGTGTTGGCCCTGAGTGATGATGTGGTGTCGCTGAGTGAAGCTATGGTGGTGCTGAGTGATGCTGTGGTGGCGCGGAGGGATGCTGTGGTTGTGCTGAGTGATGCTGTGGTTGTGCTGAGTGATGCTGTGGTTGCGCTGAGTGATGCTGTGGTTGCGCTGAGTAATGCTGTGGTTGCACTGAGTGATGCTGTGGTTGCACTGAGTGATGCTGTGGTTGCCCTGAGTGATGCTGTGATGGCGTTGAGTGATGCTGTGATGGCGTTGAGAGATGTTGTGTTGGTGCTGAGTGATGCTGTGCTGGCTCTGATTGATGCTGTGTTGGCTCTGATTGATGCTGTGGTTCGCTGAGTGATGCTGTGGTGATCCTGAGTGATGCTGTGGTGTTGCCGAGTGAGAGATAGTGTGAAGATATAATGCCCAATTAGAGAGGGTGGTGAGAGAGAAAGAGAGAGAAAGGGTGTACATAGAATAGAGTGGAGCGGGATAGAGAGAGAGAAAGAAGGGGAGAGAGAGTGAATGAAGGAGTTTGAAAGAGAAACATATAAAGGGATGAGAGAATGAAAGGCTAAAAAGATAGAGAGGGAGGGTTAATTAAGTAGAGAGAGAATTAGAGAGGGGAGAGAGAGAGAGAAGGAGAGAGACAATAAGAGTGGGGGGGTGTGGAGTTTAAATAGAGTGAAGAAGTGACGCGGAAAAAGTAACCTTAAATATAGCTTTGTGCGAATAAATATTTTTAAAAAAACAGAGTGAGACAAAAATACTGGAAATTAGGCTGTGACTCCCAATATAAAACAAATATCGATATAAGGTGAAATCAACCCACCGAAGCAATATTTCTAACTAGACAAAAAAAGCTTGCATTTCAATGCTAATCGCTGTTGTTTTTCATGTGACTGTAGTCCAGGGCCCTCAGTTGGTAATGTGAGCTGCTGCTGTGATTGAAACATCAGAGTCCAGAGAGTTAATGAGCCATGACGAGGAAATGAGGAAGAGATAGGAAACCCAGATGCCAGCTGCGCGCGTGCACGCCATCGTGAACGCAAGCTGGTCGCCAGCCGAAAGCCAGTGTTTGCACTTCCAAAACCCGCTTACTAAAACTCTCGGCCAGACCAGCGCAAGCGCTGGTGCAGGCCGAGACCTAATAAAAAAATGATGAATGACATAATAGATGAAATCTCAGTTTTTTGTTTTTACCTTATTTTAGCTGGTAACTACATCGTCACTTTAACCTTTGGCCCTTTCAGCGTTTATACATATTTAAATATATATAATCAATACATTGCCTTAATAATCTCACCAATTACATACACATTTATAGTTTGTCTGGGAGGAATACCATGAGAGTTTAACCTAAGTCCAGTATAAGCGTATTTTGTACATGATTTCCAAAACGTGTAATTCTAATCAGGAGCTCAGTTTGCATTCAAGTATTTATTCCCCAGCTTTGAATCATTCATAGATTCACATGATTTTGTAATAGGCTATGATTTCAGACTTGAGGTCCTCTCCAAAACAGATTAAAATGACACTTTTTTGCCTAAGATCACTCTAAATTCATAGCTTGTTTTACTTACACTCTTCTGTACTGCAACTCCACCACTTCACACCAATACAATCTGATTATTTACTGTGGGTTTCTATGAGATTGCAAACCTTTACGATTGAAGTAAATAAACTTCATGAAAAAACGGTTAAAAAATCTTTTATATTTTTGCATTTAGAATATTGGATTTTATCAAGAATGCACTTAGGATATTACTTACAGCAGTTTAGTAATTTAAAAAGAGAACATACATTCCAATACACTTTGCATTGTTTTAAAGTCTGCAGTTGACGGAGGCTGGATTTGTTTTTTCTACAGAATTAAAGAATCCTCTGGTTGGCAGCAAATATTTTCAAGTCCCTACCTTGACTGGACAATTGAGCGTGTTGCTCTGAATGCAAAAGTAGTTGGTGGTCCACATGGAGACAAGGACAAGATGGTTGCTGTGGCATCAGAAAGCAGCATCATTCTGTGGAGCATTCAAGACGGTGGAAGTGGTAGTGAAATCGGTGCGTACGAATGTGGTTCATATTTTCTCAATAAAAGTAAATGAAACTGTATTTTTCCCCAGATTATAAACCTTTATTACATTGTCCATAGACCGTCTGTAGAATCAGATTCAACATCGTATTTACAGTAAGGTGCATATTTATTAAGTCAGAAATTCATTACTCTGCAGAATACCAAACAAGAATCCTATTCTTTAAAGAAGACTTGGTATAGAGATAAGAGGTGAATATCAAATGTAACTTAAGGAAGAATAAGATGAGGTTAACAAACATATTTTTTCCAGCATTACAGTTGTAGCACTGTCGCATTTCTGAGGTGTCTCGCCAAGTATTTTTGGAATCATTTTTGATGGAATTATGACTGACCATTGCAACATTGCCATTTAGTCTCAGTGCATGCCCTGTATCCCTATAACGTGAGATAAAATTGGCTAACCTCATTGGCCTATTTAACTGCAGGGCCACCATAAGTTGGTGCAGAAGTACTGCACCAGGGGCGCGAAAGTTAAATGTCAAGTTCGCAGCAGAGTACATTTACTCCACCCACATGTGCGACTGGAAAAACATGGTTTTAGCTTAATCATTGAGGCCTGGTTGGTTGCAGTTTAAACCACTGCAGTAACACATATTAAACAAGCATTTGCAATGCAATAGGTCTCGCATTTGCGAGAGTAAGAGCTATTGGCGTGGTAATGTTTTTTACTTCTCTGTTTTGGAGTGGAGTGGATGTATGTGGTGTGTAGTGGAATTATGTGCTATGTTGTTAGAAATGGGGGTCTCTAGTTGGCAAGGGTTTGCATCCTTCTAGTCAGGATAAGGGAGTTACACTCCTAAAATAACCCCTGCTCACCCCCTTGCTAGCTTGGCACGAGCAGTCAGGCTTATCTTAGAGGCAGTGTGTAAAGCATTTGCACATAACCAACAGTAACACAGTGAAAGCACTACAAAAGAACACCACACCAGTTTAGAAAAATATCCAATATTTTTATATACTTAAGACAAAACCAAAAACAATAAAAATCCACAATACAGTACTTAGAAATCTTCAGTTATCAAAATAAACTTGAAATATAGTTCCTTGAAGTCGATAGCTCCGTCTGGGGCTATCACGGCATCGTGAACAACAAATCCAAACAGTTCTGGCTGACCGCGGCGTTGCGGGCCAGCTACGGTGTCGGGAAGACCCGCAAAACAGTACCTTTAGAAATGCAGGGCGTCTGCGACCTCTCGTTGAGCTCCGACAGCACGGCGTCTGTAGGCATCGGTTCTGGAGGTCGGTGCAGGAGTTGTCGGGCCCTTGAAGTCACACGCATTGCAGATCGAACTCCTTGCGGTTGAAGTCAGGAGCGCCGGCATCGGCAGGCGTCGGGTGCTGTGGTGCGAAGTGCGGCGTGCAGTGCCCTCAGGTTGCGGTGCAGGCTGCGGCTCGGTGACGGTCGTCCAGGGCGTCGGTGAGACCAGGGCTGCAGTGCCAAGTGATGTGGTGCTCGTCGCGGTGCTGGCAGGTCACAGTGCAAGCAGCGTCGTCGTCGTTGCTGAAGCACTGTCGTCGGCTGACCAACTGGAGTCGATGGCGCCGGCAGGCCAAGGCTGCCGTACGGGATGAGGACGGTGCGTCGTGTAACTTACAAGCAGTGCCCTCGACTCACGGTGCAAGCAGCAGCGTCGATGTCGGCGTGGAGCGGTGTCGTCGGGGATACCAAGGCGGCGGCGTGAAGCGAAGTGCGGTGCCCTCAGGTCGCGGTGCAAGCAGCGGCTTGGTGGCGGTGTCAGATGGCGTCGCCGGTGAGACCAGGGTTGCAGTGCAGCGTTGTGGCGGTGCCCTCTGCGGTGCCTTCAGGACACGGAGTCGGCAGCGGCGGCGTGGACGGCATCGGGTTGCTTTTCTTCTGTTGCAGCACAAAACACACAGTCCCCAGCGCTGATGGCAGAAGAACTTGAAGTCTTTGCTGTTCCTGAGACTTCTTGAACAGGGGGCAAGCTCTACCTCAAGCCGTTGGAGAAACTCACAAAAAGGAAGTTGCAGAAAGTTCAAGTCCAGTCCTTTCACTGCCCAAGACAGAAGCAGCCACTGCAGGCCAACACAGCAAAGCACACAGCAAAGTGGTAGTCCCTCCTCACAGCTTCTCCAGCTCTTCTTCTTCAGTCTTCTTAGTTCCAAAAGAGTTCTAAAGTTCAGGGGTCTGGACCCCAATATTTATGCCACCAAATCCTTTGTTCTCTGAAGGCAGAGAGGGTCTGTACCCAGCCCAAACCAGTTCTGTCCTCACTGGTGCAGCTTCCTGGCAGGGGGTGGAGACGGCATTGTGCAAGGCAGACAGGGCCTATTCAGGTGCAAGGGAAATCTCCTCCCACCACTCTAAATGCAGACCGGGCATATTCAGGTGCTAGTGACAACTCCTCCCACTACTCTGAATGCAGCCCAGGTCTATTCAGCCCAGCCCTGACACATCTAGACACTCTGGAGCCACTGCTCCTCCCCAGCCCCTGTTATTCCACAGCCAGACAGTCAATACACATCCTAGCAGAGGCACAGTGGATGGCTAAGCAAGAAAATACCTACTTTCTAAAAGTGGTATTTTCAAACACAGAATGTAAAAATCATCTTCACTAAAAGATGCATTTTAACATTCTGACTCCAGACATACAAAACTTTATTTTTCTACCTTGTTCCCAGGGGTGGTTATGTTTATAAGATGGTATAAACAAACTCCCCATTCTGTCCTATGGGAACAGGCAGCCTTGCAATGGTGGAAAACGAAATACACTGTGATTCACCACCAGGACATGTCACACACATCAGTACATGTCCTACCTTTAACATACACAGCACCCTGCCCACAGGGTCTACCTTGGGGGTGACTGACATGTAGAAAAAGGGAAGGGTGGGGCCTGCAAGTGGGGGTACTTGCCAGGTCGACATGGCAGTTACAAACTGCACACAGACTCTTCGGTGGCAGGTCTGAGTTACCTTTTCAGAGCTACTTCTGTGGGTGGCACAACCAGTGCTGCAAGCCCACTAGTAGCATTTGATTTACCAGCCCTGGCACTCTCAGTGCACTTTACTAGGGCCTCACCATTAAATCAAATATGTCAATCCATAATACATATTTCACAGAGAGCATATGCACTTTAGCACTGAATAGCAGTGATAAACAGCCCAGAGTCCTAAAACCAACAACGACAGGTCAGGAAAAACAAGGAGGAATAAGCAAAAAGGTTGGGGATAACCCTGCAAAAAGGGCCATTTCCAATACATGTTGTCCAGTGGAATTGTGTGGATATAAATTATCTGGAATTTAGTGTATAGGAATTATGTGGAGTGGGATTGTGTGTTATGGAGAGTAATTATGTGGTATGGTATTTTATGTTGTGGAGTGTTATATAGTGGAGTTTGATTATGTGGTGTGCTGTTTAATTTTGTGGTGTGTTGTGGAAGTATGTGGTGTGGTTTGTATGTATGTGGTGTGTTATGTAATTGTGTTGTTGATTTGTATTATGTGATTTTATGTTGAATTATGTGGTGTCTAATGGAAACGTGTTGAGTTGATTAAGCACGGCCCCAGACATTTCACTTAATAAAAGCAGGAGAAAAGTGGTGATGAATTAAAGGCCTCTAAATGGGGAATAACATGCAGTGCAAGAACACTGATTTTCGGTTCATCTGTGGCCTACTGGATTATACAAGGAGTACTTAAAAAGATAGTATAACACCTCATGAGCATATCAACAAACCTGTGGTTAAGGTACTGCTTTAAGTGGTGAATTTCTCTTTTTGAGTGTTGTGTCTTAGCCATCGGCTGCTTTAGTTTGTTTTATATTTTTCATAATTTTTTAAAGAAAAGCACGTTATTTTTCAAATGTGAGAGCACTGAAACAAAAGGTACGTCCTGAACGCAACGTGTAAGACAACTGTTTCGGATTTCCCTTGTAGAAAAGACTGTTACTCAGATTGAATAAATAATGAGATGTTCTAAATAAACAAGAAATGTGTCATACATCTCAGAGAACCTTACAAAATAAGATAATAAATCTTTTTAACTTTCCCCATATTTATTACATGCTTTTGTAGGTTATTTATTATCTTTTGAGTAAGTACCACTGTATCCAAGGTGTCAATCACCACATATCGCGTTTTAATGCGTATGTTTACACACTTGGAACACCTGAACCTTCCGTTCCTCGGAGCAAAACAGAGCTGCAGCCCTTAAGAAGGAAGGTGGCAAGTGAACAGCAGAGCGCTCCCCGTCTTTTGCATGCCATCTGGGCGGGCGCTAGTGTCGGAAAGCAGCAAAGAAGCCAAATGGAGGAGTGGATAAAAGGGGGAAGAAGGGTACAGCACAATGACCATAGCCGCAGAACTGAGTAACCAGTTTAGAGTATCGTTATCGGCTCATTGTCCTGCTAGAAAGCAATATATGTATTTAAAGAGTCTGCTGCCTTTGAACTTGTTCAAACCCGCAATGCTGGGACTGAGAGGGAGGTAAAGTAAATGAAGCCTAGAAATTGTGACATATATTTCCCGATGGAACAGACAGATTGCAGACAGCTAATCTCCATTAGAATCAAGCGGTTAAGCAGCTTGGTTCTGCATTCGATCCAAGTTAGTTTTAATCTGTCTAGTCTATTTAGGGAACGCATTAACTGCATGTGTAATTTTTTCTTTCATTAAACGTTTTCACATTGTGTTTGGAATTAGCAGTTATGTGCCAGTCAGGCTGTGTTGCGTGCTGATTTTAAAATGTGAAAGCAGTTTGAGAAAACACACGCTCTTTGAGGCAGCAGAGAAAACTACAGCTGCTCAAAATTCTCACTTTGTGGTAATGTTTTTGGTTTCAAGTCACTCTGAGCTTTTTGCTTGGAAAGTAAATCGTTTCTATGGAGTCTGGGGTCGCTCACTGTTTCTGCTTGTTAGGTCAGCCTTAGAGAACATCTGCTTTGGTTTAACAAGGAGGGGGCAAGCAGCAGGGAGGACAGGTGAAACTGCGAAGTGAGAGAGTTTTGGGGGATGGAACAGGCACCCTCGGCATAAGCAAAAAACATCTGGGGCTCGTGTGGAGTACAAGACCACCCCCGCCATGTCCCCATCGCTACAAAATCCTACAGCCTGAAGTCCTAAAAAAAAGTCCCCTAAAGAGCAGAACAAACAACCATAGCATAATGATATCGTATTTAGTCCCTGCTCCATAGGTGGAACGGAAGAGAAAAAGGAGGGACAAAGAGGCAGGACTGACCACTAGCAAGCAAGGATTTTTAAAGAACACTGACATAGACAAATGAAAAGCAAATCCAAGGAATGGGTGGAGTTGGAACTCCACAAAGCATATACAACAGGTCGCTAAGCGACAGCCCAGGCACTGTCTAGGCTCGACCTAAAACATGCTCTAATAATTAAAGGAGTAGGGAAGCCTGAATCTGTTGTTCTAGTCACCATAAGAATGTCTTGTAATCACAGGACTGGAAGCTTAATGTGTAAATGTGGGACATGCCAAATATTAAGTAAAGTATTTCCCTTACATGACAGCGGTTCAGCTTTGATGAGGTGTGAGAAATACCTTTGACCGTGGAACAAAAGGACTGCTTCTGAGAATATCTTGAACTCAGCCAAGAAAGAAATGTCCTACCAATGATACCAAACTCTGAGTGGTCAGTTCAGTTTAGTTCAATATCTTCATTCGGCAAAAGCCATAACAGAAAATCATAGTATACTATACATAAATACAGCGAATATAGAAACCAAAAGGAATAAAACCAGCTTCAAAGGATAAAATCAGGCATGTGTTAAAAGCAAAGCAAGCCAGCATCACAAAATTAAATCTTCATAGCATTTCCTAATGGACAGTGCCACTCTTATATAATTTAAGATTGCATTGCAAATATCCGCTGAGCGTAGGCGCTGTAAATACACAAGCCCTTCTTCGTAATGTCTCAGATTCGTTTTATGTTTGATGGGGACCAAAAAAGAGGACAGAGGAACTGCATACAAAAAGCAAACCAATGTAAAGGGATTTTCTCTGCTTGGAGGTGTTATCACACAGATAAGTAGGGTAAATCGTGTTTCCACAAATCCTGTAGTGAAAATGCAATCTTAAAGTGCATAGTCTAAAATGTGTAAGGTAAAAACGGTGGATGGGATTTATTATTCAATGTAAGTAAGGCTCCAGATTCCTTGATGTTGATACCAAACAGTATCTAACGATTGTTTCCTTAATCTTCCCTCTCCTGGCACAAGCTCATGCAGTGGTTTAAATATCTCTGCTTAACTATATCTTTGTGTTTGAATGATATCTTGTGTGGATTACTAAACAAATCTGAAAGGCCTAAGGTTTCAAAGGTGTTCTTCAAGTAGGCAAGCTAGGGTATTTCATTGACCCTATCTATTGACAAACAATCCAAAATACAAACTTAACAAGTGCCGCCTCCTGAGTTCACCAGCTCTTAATCCAAAGAAGCAAAGAGGCAAGCCCAATCAAATCCTCCAAATAAGATGACCCTAGTTCCTTATGACATATAAAAGTGGCAGTACCTCTGGTAACTGACAATAGTCTGCGTGTGAAACGATTTTCGACATGCTGGGGGGCCCTTTATTACAATACCTCGATTGCCCCGCCCCATGAGTGGTAATTTTGGGAGTTCAGTGAGTCACTGCTGGACTGTTTTCACAGGTTATGTTCCCTCTTTTTAAGTTAATACTCTACTGTTTTATGAAACATTGTGTGTTTGAAACCATTTATATAATCGTGTGGACACAAGAATTTGGAATCTGTGGCTGTTGCAGGACTATGAGCCCCACACTGCCCTGAGCACCCTGAGTTGCACAGCGAAGTGAGATCCTACTTTGTGGGACGTAAGAATCTGGAGGTAGTATAAGACTACGAGCCCCAGAGTGCCCTGAGTACTCTGGAAGAGGGGTCTGTTGTTTTGCTGCTACATATCACGCAAAGCATTCCCACTGCGCAGGACTCAAAAATCCGGCCTCTGTGGCTGGTGCAGGACTACAAGCCTGATACTCCCTGAGCATTCTGGAAGAGGGGCCTGGTGTTTCTGCACTACATAGTGCGCTGTGAGATCCTACTGTGTTGAACACAAGAAATCTGGACTCTGTGACTGGTGCAGGACTATGAGCCCTACACTGCCCTGTGCACTAAGGAAGAAGAGCCTGTTGTTTTGGCGCTACATAGCATGCAGTGAGCTCCCACTGTGCTATACGCTCCTGGGATGTGACCGGGCCATGATGGGTCCATCTGAGCCCAGAAGAGGCTGAGCTGGGCAACCCTCTTGGCTCCTGCACTTGAGTAGTAAGGTTTATTATATATTATAGGAATCACAATGGGGAAAAGTAAGTCTGTATCTGTCGCGGTTGACAAGGACTGCTCAGCTACATACTCTATTGCTTATTATTTGACCAATGCCATGGTGGTTTTAAACAATTACATTGTTAATGTGGAGGAGAGGGTGGTGCCACCCAGCGAGCTGAAACCGAGGCTCTTAACATTGGTGGACTGCCGACTGCTCCTAGGACTATAGCAAGTCTGCACTATTGCAAGTCATGCCTTATCTGTCTCTAAAAATTGTGTAAGCCTGAATTGTAACCCATGTGTTTCTCATGATATACTGAATATTGAAGTTGTCTCTCCCTGGCTTCAATTCATTCATCTCACTGCTTGCAGAAAAAAATGAATATGCCCCGCGTTCCACCTGACAAAGAGTCAGTTTAACTTTAACTGAGAAGGCTTTGTGTAATTGTAATTGCAATAGCGAGGCTATTGAAGGGTTGTCTGGGCAAAATGAGTTGCTTGCCCTCAAACATTACCTGTCGAAACAGTGATTAGCTGTAAAAGAAAATGCCTGGATACCCTCACGGGTGACAAGCTTCTCTCTACAAATCCACTTTAAAATATATTGTGGCTGCAAACCATTGGGGTCCAGATCCACTGGTAATAAATTACTATAATTATCTTTCTAGCCTTTGGAGTGCCGACGTCATCAAACATCTCAAGAAAGCATTGTGGACCTTCCTGTCAAAGAAGAAAAAGAGAGTGTAGTATAATTTTGGTGGAGGATTTCAATGTAAATCTTTGTTCTTTACCATCTAAATTGGTGTGTGGGTTGACTCTCTGGGGAGACAGCCAGTTCCACTTTGCTCATGATCAGTATGGGAAAGCACTAAGAAATGTATTTGTTAAATATACTTTTATGTTTGCACATGATGTCTTCCCTATGTATGGTTTTGACATGACATGGCAATGCAAGTTCTCTGTAGGGATAGATCCATATGCTAGTCTGTCAGTCTGGTCCATGCAGCTAGAAAAACTACACAAGTGGTGATTCAAAGGTTTTACTGAATTTACCCCAATCAATGGCCATTGCAGGTGTGGAGGGTGCACCGCATTTCAGTTCATAATGAATTCTAAAGAAATGAATATCAACTGGATCAACGGGTTCTCTATTCCCCAGAGACAGTTATCTAACTGCAACAAATGGCACCCAGCGCAGACCCTCTGTTCTCTTGTAGATGCCACATCACATTAGCATGCACATTGGGTGATGATTTCACATCTTTCATTTTCACGTAGTAGGTAGGAGTAATATAGCGACAAGAACATACACTAGGTGAACACACTAATATGGCACCCACCCTCGTCGTTGACTCTGGCGGCCCATAATGATGGGGGATCTCTCCAAGTGCAATGCGGGTATGAGCGATTGTGTGTCTAGATGCCCTTTTTGTCCCACACAGTATGGTTACCTTGCGCTATCAAGTAGGCTGATCTGACAGCACATAGTTAGGACCCGGACATGCACACCAGTCTTGGTTCGGCGAGACCTGTGACTGAGTGAGTGTTCATGAGGGCCCCACACGCAACTTCGTCAGCATGGCTGGCACACTTAGATACGTCTGTGTCCAGGTTGGTGGGGTGAGTATGGACTACACAGCTATTTTTTCTCTTTCACAGTTGTGGGCTGATTTAGTCTCTGTCAGGTTTTATTTAACAATTTTTTTTTGTTTGTTTTGATTGTTTAGATGTGCACTTAGCTTGCCGACATTCGCAGACTTGACTGTGAAGCTGATGATTCAGTGACAGGTGCACTGTGTTGGGATGGGCCTTAGCATATTTCTGGTGCTCTCAGTCGTATTCATTTCCAGTTTGGTTTGTGAGTTTCTCAAGGGTTGTTTGGAACACTTTCATTCTGTATAATGGTTTGCTGTGCACTCCTCCTCTGAACAGGAATGGCGTCACTGTAAGTGTTTTCTGCAAGCTTTCACTGGGCAGGAGTCTTCCTTGAGGTGGTATCCGTATGGTGCTGTGTCTGTTGGCTGGTTACACCATTGGCATGGTTTGAAAATTCATTCAACTGCAAGGCTTACATCTATTTTAATTTTATTCCAGTGATTTATTCGGCACCTGTACTTGTTGTTACTCATTGGCCGAAATGCATCAACCTTGTTTTGCAGGTGTAAAGTATATGCTTGGAGGATATCTTTTGGTAAAATTGGTTTCATGTGTACCTCGATGACAATTTTTGGTGCGACCTGGAGACGGACCACTTGGTAACACGACACAGTTGACGTCTGTCTGTAAAGACTTTACAACCAGAGATGCGCCACCATAAATTTGTTTTTAATTGAATATTGACAAATGTATTTTAATAAGTCTACATTTTGGTTTATAATTTCGACATCATGCCAATTTGTTTACATACATCCAGTGGATGGGTGGGCATGTTAGAGTGCAACATGGTGTAGTACAGCATAGGTAGAATTCATAGTACCAGATAATACTGTTTGTCCAATAAGCTTATATTATTGTTGACAGAGTAACATAATAATCTATCCCTACAGTGAAGTCGTATTGCCATGTTATGTTTGCCAAAGTTCTGTAAGGGTTGTGTGTGCTCCCCCCTTGTGTTTCCTGTGTCTGGTTCTGTTTTGTTATTCTCCATTCATGTTAGTCGATCATTCAAGTTAGGCCCCCTTAGAAAGTACAAGCTTCAGAAGTTCCACAATGTCTTCTTTAAAGTCAAAGAGCAAGTTCGCCCAGAAGCTTGATGCCCCAGCACTCAATGTTACCCGCTCTCGATTGGAGCTGTGGTTCGGCAAGCCTTAGCACACGTCAGCGGCCTGGTGATGAGGAGAACACTGGATGCAGCTGGGAGGTGGCAGGCATCTACAGCACTCCTCTAATTGTGTTCTAAGTCTTCCAGAGTCTGGCAGCTCGTCTCAGGTGCTCCAGGGATCAGGGGATGGAATTGATGCTCTTCTCCTGCTAGCCACAACCTGCTACGCTGCTTTAAGGCAACTGCTCTCTATGTCATCCCCACCCTCGCAATAGGGCTGCGAACAGCGCAATCCCAGTGACTGTCCCTTTTGGGCACAACGCTGTGCGGGCGACAGCGCACTTATTGCCACAGCGCTGTACCAGGGTGACTGCTCTTATCTTCACCTCTGCACCCACCTGTCAATGGGGGTTGCGAACAGCGCACTTCGGGCGATGGCTCCTACGGCTCACAACACTGCACAGGCAACTGCTGGCTTCTTGCCACAACGCTGTAATAGTGTGATGGCCTTTAACTTCACCGCAGCCCTCACCTGGCAATAGGGGTTGCGACCAGCACACTCCAGGTTATGTTTTTTTCTGTCACAACACTGTACGGGCAACAGCTTGCTTCTTGCCACAGAGCTGTACCAGGGCAACAACCCTTATCTTTACCCATGTCCCCCACCTGGAAACAGGGGTCGTGACAGCAGCCCTCAGGCAGACAGCCCAAATGGTGCAACGGTCCTCATCACAGACCCAAAATCTCACACTCTGCTCCAGGGATCCAATCGGCAGGACACTCACTGGACCTCGCTCCCTCAGGGCACTTTACTCCTCTAAACAGGGACCTCTGGTCTTGGCAGACAGATGCTGGTGCTCCAGGGTGAGTTGTCTTGATTCTCCTGGGCTACGTCCTCTCTCCTGGCAGACATCAGTCCTCTGTCCTGGTTATAACAGAATGAAGTCATGCTGAGCTTCTCCGTGCTGATTTTCAGCTTCAGTTTGAAAGTTTTGGAAGGCTCAAGCTTCCTTTTATAATCCATTTCTAGACCACATTCAGATGTGACTTAGTGTCTGAGTCTTTGAAGTTTGTGATGTGGGGGTTGCCAACTTTGAAGTGCCCACTCCTCTGTTCTGTGCTTTTGTCCAGGAACCAGTCTGTCACAGCAAGAGTGACTCCGAACTTGATAGCCCCACACACGTTATTGAAGTAACTAGAGAATAACACCTGTATGGCAGCCTCACATATATACTCATATCAAAAGGTTATTTTATGATTTCCTTATCATCTCCAGCTCCTTCATAAGATGTGCCTAGGCCCACCTGACTAGTGACCGTTACAGAATCGAAGAACCCTTTTGAAGTGCACAAGAAAGATAGGCTTTCCATTGTTTCAGTGTGTGCGTCCCACCCAGCTCTCCGGAATTTAGACAAATCTGTCTGAGATGGCGCCTACACATGCCTCTCTGATGCCCTCGGCTTCCAATATGTAACCCACAGGCCTCAATGTACTGTCCCATACACAGGCACACATGCATCACAGTACGTACTTGCAATCACATGTGCGCTATACAGAGCAACATACTAACAAGATGCAAGCCATGGGCGAGTTAAGTACAGAACAGCACATCGTTACATCAGTAGGCCAGTAGGCCTCACTCCAGTGACTTCGATAAAAAGGCCTGTACGCTCTACTGATCACTGTCACAAAAATAGTATGCTGCCACAACCGCACTCATGGGACTTAACCCAGGGAAAGCGCAGAAGCCCTTTACCACTACCAGTGTAGCTCTTTGTGGCCCCCCTCCTGATCTAACAAGACAACAATCTGTGAGACCTGGCTAAGTCATGGAACACACGTATGATCTGTGTTCGCTCATGACGACAAAATTGGTACGAGTGATTCAGATATTGCTACAGCTGGGACACTTGGAGCACGGGTGCACATCTATAACCATGCAGAGGATTTCTTTGTCCCAGCAATATGTTTACATCTACTACTGACTTTGGGTGCCCTTACTGACCAATGTCTTAAAGGCTGTGGCCAAGTGTGGTCCCCCTTGCTCGTAGTCCGAATCAATAATAGTCCCATTTTTTTTAAAAAGGGAACAGAGAAGACACAAAAATGTATCACCCAATACCACTTTTGGATTCTTTGGTGAAGGTTGTTGGATGTATTTTATCACCAAGATTGGAAAACTGGGTGGATGAGAATAATGTTTTAACAGATATACTATATGGTATTAACAGATATACAATATGGGCACATTGGAACAGTCCCTAAATTTGCATATTTTAATAGGCAAATATAATTTTTAAAAATAAGTATTGATGCATTTAGCCTTTATGGACTTGCCTAACACTTTTGATTATGTGAATCATTCTAAGCTCTATATGATCATGGTAAATAAAGAGGTGGACCAGTCTATAGTTCTATTCCCGAGGCAAATATATTCAAATGCAACAGCTAGGGTACATTGTGGCCCAAGCGGTGAATTTACCAAGTCGTTTGGGATAGGGAGGGGAGTTGGACAGAGGTGCGTTTTAGCGACTTTTAAAATTTACTTTATATATTAACTACCTAGAAAGTACCTGATTGACATAGGTCAGGATATGCCTCAAGTAAGAAAACCGCCGATCCCAATTCTGCTTTATGCGGATGATGCGGTCCTGAGGTTGAGGAATGCAAACGACCTTCAAAAATTGTTGGATGTTTTTTGAAGCCTTTATAGGGGAGCTTGAATTGAAGACGAATACAAGCAAAACCTTTACTCCTGACTTGCGATCCTAGGATTGCGAAAACACGCCCCCTTGTTGTCCTTGGTGCTAAATTAAGAAAAGTATACACTTTCTTATACATAAGGATCAGTTTGATTTGACCAGGAATTGGTATCACATGAGATCAATCAGAAAACATCAATTGGTTTGTTCCATGAAGGCGGTTTTTAGGTTTACACTGGATCAAAAACCCTAAAAGAGATTTGTATGGTTCACAAAGCAAAATGTGTCTCTATTGCCTGCTAGGGATTGGGCTTGTGGGGCTATGTTGATAGTGGAAACCTGCAAAAATTCAAAAAAGCCTATTTTAGAAGGTACTACTGGCGGTCCCGCTCAGTTGTTCCAATTATATATGCCACAGGGAAATGGGTTGGAGGATTAGATCCGTCCCCAACTCAATTTATGGCACTCCTTTGAGTCGGGAGTGGTCCCAAAAAGCTGGAAAGAAGCGATTGTCCTCCCCATTAAAAAAAAGCCGAATGTGAGTGAGAGTCAGTTGGAGAACCTTCGACCGGTCTCACTCCTGCCATATTTTGCGAAAATAACCAAAAAAGTGGTCAATATACAATTGACGGACCACATTAACCGGCACAACCTATTGCACCCTACGCAATCAGGTTTTCAAGCAACTTACTCGACTGAGTCAGCACTGCTCCTGTCAACTGAAACTATCCGCAGACAGGTAGATGAGGGCCAGACGGTTGCACTGGTCCTCTTGGACCTCAGTGCCGCATTCGACACTGTAGCCCACCCACTACTCCTACAGCGCCTCAGGAAAGGCGGGCTGGATAAACTGGCCCTTGAGTGGCTGAGGTCCTTTTTACAGGATCGCAGCTTTCAGGTGGCTCCGCGACCTCATTATTCCAAAAGCATTGCGCTTGCTCAAGGGGTCCCCCAGGGCTCTATATTAAGCCCCACTCTTTTTAATCTCTATATCGCCCCATTGGCGGAGATTATTACTAAATATGGAATCAGTGTCGTGTCATACGCGGATGACACGCAACTGGTGGTCTCATTGTCAAAATCCCATGTAGAGGCAGCCACCAATTGTTCTTCCTGCCTACAGGAGCTGGCATCTTGGATGACGAATAACTGTTTAAAATTGAATGGCAGCAAAACTGAGGTTCTAGTGGTGGGAAATGCTCCCTCGATCTGGTCCTCATCTTGGTGGCCGCAGACTCTGGGCCCGACCCCCGCCCCCAGTAGTCAGGTCAAGAACTTGGGGATGTGGCTGGACTCCAAGCTCTCCTTTGAGAATCACACCAGAATTGTGGCCGGGAAGTGTTTTGGAGTAATGAAGGGACTCTGGAAAACTTTAGACATGCTTCCCGTGGCAGCGAGGAAAACCCTAGTCCATGCACTGGTAACTTCCCATCTGGACTACGGAAATGCTCTTTCGCTGGGAGCAAGTAGTCAGTGTCTAATGAGACTTCAATGCATTCAGAACGCGGCGGCCCGCCTTGTTCTAATGCTGCCCAGGAGAACTTCCTCCAAGAATGCCCTAGCCACCCTTCACTGGCTCCCAGTGAGGGAGAGAATACTTTTTAAGGCCCTGTCTGTTAGTCACCGTATTCTGCAGGGGAAAGGGCCAAGTTATCTACACAACCTAGTGTCCCCATATACTCCATCCCGACATCTAAGATATTCAGGGACTGCACAGATTAAAATCCCGGCTATCAAAAGAGCAAGAATGGGTGGCCGATCCTTTCGTTATTTGGCCGCGAAACACTGGAATGACCTCCCTCTCGCTCTCCGGAAGGAACCTTCTGAAAGCATTTCCGGAAAAAATTGAAAGACATGGCTCTTCCGCCCATAGGTTCTCCTCTAGCTATGTCACATTATTGCTCCTGATGAGGTCTAGCCGCAGCACGGGGACACACTAGTGAGTGTAACCATGCGCTTTATAAGCTTGCTTTTTATTATTATCTATGCAAAAACAACAGTTGATGGACAGAATGCAGAACAATGTCATACATTCACCCCAGTACAGAGATCTGGGCCTAAATCCATCGTTTTTTTGCTTACCATGCCATTCCAGTTTGAACCCAGCCATATGCAAATCAGTCTTGACCCTGTGCCTCATGGGAACAGTCCAGCCCGAACTGCCAAGCCAGGTCCTCCCTGGACTGGAAACAAGCATCCTAGGACCGGTTTCGGGGTTTCACCCCTCTTCAGCCAGGATAGCTTGATTGCAGTGGCATGGAGAGCACGGGACCCACGTCAGGGCATACCCGTCCCACTCGGAGTGACAAATGCAAAAACAACAGTTGATGGGCAGAATGCAGAACAATGTCATACATTCACCCCAGTACAGAGATCTGGGACTAAATCCATCGTTTTTTTGCTCACCATGCCATTCCAGTTTGAACCCAGCCATAGGCAAATCAGTCTTGACCCTGTGCCTCATGGGAACAGTCCAGCCTGAAGTGCCAAGCCAGGTCCTCCCTGGACTGGAAACAAGCATCGTAGGACCGGTTTCGGGTTTTCACCCCTCATCAGCCAGTATAGCTTGATTCCAGTGGCATGGAGAGCACGGGACCCACGTCTGGGCATACCCGTCCCACTCGGGGTGACAAATGCAAAAACAACAGTTGATGGACAGAATGCAGAACAATGTCATACATTCACCCCAGTACAGAGATCTGGGCCTAAATCCATCGTTTTTTGCTCACCATGCCATTCCAGTTTGAACCCAGCCATATGCAAATCAGTCTTGACCCTGTGCCTCATGGGAACAGTCCAGCCCGAACTGCGAAGCCAGGTCCTCCCTGGACTGGAAACAAGCATCCTAGGACCAGTTTCGGGGTTTCACCCCTCTTCAGCCAGGATAGCTCGATTCCAGTGGCATGGAGAGCCCGGGACCCACGTCTGGGCATACCTGTCCCACTCGGGGTGACAAATGCAAAAACAACAGTTGATGGACAGAATGCAGAACAATGTCATACATTCACCCCAGTACAGAGATCTGGGCCTAAATCCATCGTGTTTTTGCTCACCATGCCATTCCAGTTTGAACCCAGCCATATGCAGATCAGTCTTGACCCTGTGCCTCATGGGAACAGTCCAGCCCGAACTGCCAAGCCAGGTCCTCCCTGGACTGGAAACAAGCATCCTAGCACCGGTTTCGGGGTTTCACCCCTCTTCAGCCAGGATAGCTTGATTCCAGTGGCATGGAGAGCACGGGACCCACGTCTGGGCATACCCGTCCCACTCGGGGTGACAAATGCAAAAACAACAGTTGATGGACAGAATGCAGAACAATGTCATACATTCACCCCAGTACAGAGATCTGGGCCTAAATCCATCGTTTTTGCTCACCATGCCATTCCAGTTTGAACCCAGCCATATGCAAATCAGTCTTGACCCTGTGCCTCATGGGAACAGTCCAGCCCGAACTGCCAAGCCAGGTCCTCCCTGGACTGGAAACAAGCATCCTAGGACCGGTCTCGGGTTTCACCCCTCTTCAGCCAGGATAGCTTGATTCCAGTGGCATGGAGAGCACGGGACCCACATCTGGGCATACCCGTCCCACTCGGGGTGACAAATGCAAAAACAACAGTTCATGGACAGAATGCAGAACAATGTCATACATTCACCCCAGTACAGAGATCTGGGACTAAATCCATCGTTTTTTGCTCACCATGCCATTCCAGTTTGAACCCAGCCATATGCAAATCAGTCTTGACCCTGTGCCTCATGGGAACAGTCCAGCCCGAACTGCCAAGCCAGGTCCTCCCTGGACTGGAAACAAGCATCCTAGGACCGGTATCGGGGTTTCACCCCTCTTCAGCCAGGATAGCTTGATTCCAGTGGCATGGCGTAGTGGGCAAAAGAACGATGGATTTAACCCAGATCTTTTGACTGGGGGAGAATGTTTGCATTGTCAGCATTCCGTCCATCATTTGTTTGCTGTAACACTTTTCGCCCTAAGTGGGATGGGTATGCCCAGACGTGGGTCCCTTGCTCACTGCGCCACTGGATTCAAGCTAGCCTGGCTGAAGAAGGGTGACATACCCTGAAACCGGTCCCAGGATGCTTGTTTCCGGTCCAGGGAGTACCTGGCCTGGCAGTTCGGTCTGGACTGTTCCCATGGGGCACAGGGTCAAGACTGATTTGCATATGGCTGGGTCCAAACTGGGGTGGCGTAGTGGGCATAAGAACGATGGATTTAACCCAGATCTTTTGACTGGGGGAGAATGTTTGCATTGTCAGCATTCCGTCCATCATTTGTTTGCTGTAACACTTTTCGCCCTAGGGGGGTTGGGTATGCCCAGAAGTGAGTCCCTTGCTCACTGCGCCACTGGATTCAAGCTAGCCTGGCTGAAGAAGGGTGACATACCCTGAAACCGGTCCCAGGATGGTTATTTCCGGTCCTGGGAGGACCTGGCCTGGCAGTTCGGTCTGGACTGTTCCCACGGGGCACAGGGTCAAGACTGATTTGCATATGGCTGGGTCCAAACTGGGGTGGCGTAGTGGGCAAAAGAACGATGGATTTAACCCAGATCTTTTGACTGGGGGGGAATGTTTGCATTGTCAGCATTCCGTCCATCATTTGTTTGCTGTAACACTTTTCGCCCTTTGTGAGATGGGTATGCCCAGACGTCGGTCCCTTGCTCACTGCGCCACTGGATTCAAGCTAGCCTGGCTGAAGAAGGGTGACATACCCTGAAACCGGTCCCAGGATACTTGTTTCCGGTCCAGGGAGGGCCTGGCAGTTCGGTCTGGACTGTTCCCACGGGGCACAGGGTCAAGACTGATTTGCATATGGCTGGGTCCAAACTGGGGTGGCGTAGTGGGCAAAAGAACGATGGATTTAACCCAGATCTTTTGACTGGGGGAGAATGTTTGCATTGTCAGCATTCCGTCCATCATTTGTTTGCTGTAACACTTTTCGCCCTAAGTGGGATGGGGATGCCCAGTCGTGGGTCCCTTGCTCACTGCGCCACTGGATTCAAGCTAGCCTGGCTGAAGAAGGGTGACATATCCTGAAACCGGTCCCAGGATGCTTGTTTCCGGTCCAGGGAGGACCTGGCCTGGCAGTTCGGTCTGGACTGTTCCCACGGGGCACAGGATCAAGACTGATTTGCATATGGCTGGGTCCAAACTGGGGTGGCGTAGTGGGCAAAAGAACGATGGATTTAACCCAGATCTTTTGACTGGTGGAGAATGTTTGCATTGTCAGCATTCCGTCCATCATTTGTTTGCTGTAACACATATTATTATCTAGACTAAACCCAAACCTATAATTAGTAGGTTGGTTCTTCAGGACTGTTTATCCCTAGCCCATGCTGCTCATCTTCCCTGGATAGGACACTTAGCAAAATTGTGTGCAAGAATAGGCAATTTTGATTTATTTAATAATCTTGACTCCCTTTGTACCCTTTCCAAGAATCATATCAAAACCCTCTTGATAAATGTACGCGCTCAGGGGGATGCTAGTAATGTAACCAATATTGCCCATGTTTTTCTGTTAACCACCTAGGGACTGCAGTTTTATCGAACAGCAGTCATTAATTCCCAAATTACATTCTTGTTGTTCCTCTTTCTTATAAGCACTGTTTAGCTCCTGGTTGCCTTGTTGAATGTGCCATCACAGATATTTTTTTCTCTGTGTGTTATTTTGTGCCCTATTTGAAGTGCTTTTGGCTACGTTGTTCTTGTAGCTCGCACTGTGTTATAGATACATTGCTTTATGTCCTGTGGACTTTACAACTGACTTTTCCATTGTTCACAATCACAAAGTCTTTGTTGACCTATACAAAGAATGGCAACTACAAACATGCTTTGATGTCTGCGCCAATGACCGTTAAGATAGGTTTCTGTGTAGCTGCTCATCCCAAGATAGGTTTCTGTGTAGCTGCTCATCCCATTCTTAAAACTATTCCAGGATGATATATTGACTCAAGATGCATATCTGATGCTGCTTTTATGTGGAAAGAGACAAACAGTGATATAAATCACAATGGTGGCGGGGAACAAAGGAAGGGAGATCACAACGCAGAAGTTAGAGTGAAAAAGGTTTTTATTTGTAAGTAGTTATATGAGCACTACAGTACAATTAAATATACAATGACCATAACACACAAAGTGAGCACTGGGCATGCTTAGTGATAGTGAGCGGCGCAGTGACACAAAGGTGACGAGCCCAGCGTGAACGGCAACAAGGGGTAAGAGGAATGTGGTCAAAATTTACAAAAAGAACTATACAATGTTGATGTTTTAAGATTGAAGTCAGGACTCACTCCAACAGAAGCCAGTAGCAGAGCCCAGGGCAGTCCAGTTGAAACTGGTAAGCTGGGCTCTTCAGGATAGTGGGTTTTTTGCAGCTTTTGTGTCCCTGGAGCTTAACAGGTCAGCCAACTGACCATTGGAGTCCACTTCTTTGTCCTGAGTACAAGTGGACGCAGGTCCAGTTCTTAGGGTTCTCCTCACAGGTCTCACCATCAGGTGCATTTCTTCTTCTATCTTCCACAGGTCTAATAGTGGTCTGATGAAAGTGCCCAGGGCTGCCACATTTATGCCTGGCACCAGCCTGTGAGTAGGGCTGACTCATGGCCCTTCCCTCACCAATAGGAATTTTTTTTCCAGGGACCCCTTGAGCTACCCACATTTGTTGCAGTTCCTGTGTGCCCTTATGCAAACAATCGCACAGTGCCCCTCGCTACCTAAAACCAAGATGGCAAAATCTTCAATTCCTTGTGCAGAGCTCCTGTGCCCACCTTAGGTGTGACAAGGAAAATGAGCAACCCCTCCTCTGTGATCACTCAAAACTGGTCCTCTGGGCAGCTCCTCTGCCACTTGATTTGGTGCCTGGCTGGCTAGAAGGACAAAAGAGGGGACATGTCCAGGTGTTAACTAGGCATGCCTATGACAGGGTAGGCCTCTTTGAAGATAATTAAGTTTGTGGGTGCTGTCCAGATGGTCATCCTGTCAGGAACAGAACATCACTCCACATCCAAGGCCTTTGTCTCAGCTCTGGGAGCTAGTTCATATCTCATCAAGGAGCTATTGCTCCCAGGTGACAGTTGTAAGCGCATGTAAATAGGCTTCTGGAGGCTTTAGGCAGGCAAAAGGTTACTTTTTAAAAGTGCCTTGCGAATGATATTAAGTACAAATCCAAATTTACTGATCAATTAAATTTGTAATAAATCAAACATTATTTAATTTTAATAATAAATACTAATTGGCAGTGCTTTCCTACGGAACAGCTAACCCTGCTACAGTAAAAATAGCTTTTTTTGTCACTGTAAGGACATGTTTTGTGGGACCCGAACTTAATGTTCGGACGTTACCAAGCTTTTGCTTTCAGCTTCTTAAACTCTCTGTTGCCTTCTCACGAGCAGGTGATATGCCACTATCTTGCCCTCCTGAATGGCCTGCAGTGCCACCATTGTTTTTTGCACTGTAGAACTTTTCATCCACTACAGGCACCCTTAGTATGCTGTGGATTTTTAACTACCCAAATGCTGCATCAACATGTTTGGACAAATATATTATATCAAAAAGAGGTTTTGTTGAAGATAGAGTTAGTTATTTATGATCTCTTGATTCAATCAGAATTGTAGGGTTGTCGTGTATATGTAATGATGTACATCATTAATAGGTAATTTATTAAAAAAAATAAGTAGCCACTTTTTAGATATCTGCTACAGACCTCAGCTGTTGTTTCCAATATACATGGCTCATGGTGAGTTGATTTTTTGGTCTGTCTCGGTTGTCTCTTTGTGATTTCATGGCTTTCCTCCCTTTTCTTTTGTTTGTCCTGTCTAGGCGCATTTCTGCCTTATAGCTTTGTGACTGGTTGGCATTGCTTGCATTCAGGAAACTACTCTCTTCCTTTCCTTTAAGCACTCCATGAAACTACATGTCTGTTCTTGCTCACTGTCCCCTGTGCTGTACTTCACTTTGCGCATGCCCTCAGCCATCCGTGTTGCTGTCTCTCCCCCCTTGTCTGCTGCTTACCCTTCCCCATTTCACTAATTTTTAGGTCGAAGCCTACCAGACAGCAGAGCTGTGCCTGGTTTACAAAACACATCTTGGGGCCATTCGGAAAGCTTCTCTGGGAATGGATCGTGCTCTTTGCTTACCATTGGCTTTGTGGTTTGTAACTTGCATTTTCTGGCTTTCTATTTGCTGGCTTTAATTGTTTTAGGCTGTCCAGCTTGAGTTTGTGTCTCCCAAGGAGCAAAGCCTTCTCATTCTACCTCTCCTTGTATTCTTCCTTGAGTGCTCTTTTCTGTAAACAGGCCTGTAAATCTTGATCATATCTTGTTTCATTTGCTGTGCATTCAAAGATAGAAGTCAAATGTCAGGCTCTGTCTTCCGAGAGAGCTTGGTGTTTACTTTTCTTTCTCTGACTTCAAAGTGAGAGACTTTATCTGCCAATCTTGCTGGATACTGGGGGTAGGAAAGTTTTTGTTGATTAGCACACAACAACATTTAAATGAATTGTGCAAGTATTTCGGAATATATAAAAATTAGGAAAGCACAAATAAAGCATATTTTTTTAATTCCAAAATTTGTTGGAAACAATACTTGCATATGATTTAAACAAATCATTACACTAGGTGATGCCTTTTCCACACATTATCGTTTAGTTGTCTTAGTATAGTTGCATTAGTAAAGCTGTATGTCTATGGAAATGTAATGGTCATTTCAATTGAAAATGTGTTGTCTGCAATGGCAGTGTGCTACCACACCATGCATACTCCACACTGCTTTGCACCACTCTACGCCGCCCACTTTACTCTGCACCACTTTGTTGAAGCAGATTCTGATTATCAAAAAGGAGAATAACTCTACACCACTGTACTCTTCTCTGCACCACTCCACGCCACTGAGCTGTACTCTGCACTACTCCATGCCGCTGCACTCTACACCACTCTTCACCACTCTACTCAATGCGATTTCATTCTATGCCTCTCGACTCTGCAACACTCTACTCTATTCCAGTGCTCTCTATGCCACTTTCCTCTACACAGCTGCACTCGTTGCCACAGCACTCTACACCACTCCAGTCTAGGCCACTCCACTCTACTCTGCACAACTCTACGTCACTCCATTCCTTTCTGCAACATTGCACGCTATGCCAGTACACTCTGTCAATGCACTCTACTCTGTACCAATCCACTCTACGCCGATCCACTGTACAGCATGCTAATCTACCCTGCACCACTACACTCTGTGCCACTGCACTCTACACTACTCTATGCCATTACACTAAACGCCATGCCAGTGCACTCTACCCTGCACCACACCACTCTAAGCCACTTCACTCTACTCTGAAACAATCTACTTTATGCCACTGCACTCTGACACTCTACTCCACTCTGCACCAATCCACTCTAAGCCACTGCACTCTATGCCATGCTACTTTATGCAACTGCACTGTAAGCTAATGCAATCTATGCAATTCCACTTTACGTCACTGCATTCTACACCACTGCACTCTGCGCCACTGCACTCTACGCCACTGCACTCTATGCCAATGCCCTGTATGCCACTACACTACTGCATTCTACAACACTCTACTCTGTAACACTGCACTCTCCGTCGCTGAACTCTCCGCCACTCTACACTACTGCACTCTATGCCAGTGCACTCCACGTCAATGCACTCTATGCCACTCTATGCCAATCCACTCTACCGTACACCAATTCACTCTGTGCCAGTCCACTCTACTCTAAAACAATCTACTCTACGTCACTGCACTCTATGCCACTCAGCGCCATTCCACTCTATGCCATTGCACTCTACTGCACTCTATTCTAAACCACTGAACTCTACGCCAGTGCACTCTACTCAAGTGCACTCACCATCACTGCACTCTATGCCACAGGACTCTACTCTGCGCCACTGTACTCTGCGCCACTGTACTCTGCGCCACTGTACTCTACGCCACTGCACTCTATGCCAATGCGCTCTATGCCACTCCACACTAGTGCATTCTACGACACTCTACTCTGTAGCACTGCAATTTCCGCCGCTGAACTCTCTGCCACTCTACACTACTCCACTCTATGCCAATGCACTTCACACCAATGCACTCTATGCCTCTCTACTCTATGCCAATTCACTCTACCCTGCACAATCCACTCTATGCCAGTTCACTCTACTCTAAAACAATCTACTCTACGCCACTGCACTCTACACTACACGGCGCCATTCCATTCTATGCCATTGCACTCTACGCCACTCTATTCTAAACTACTGCACTCTACGCCAATACACTCTATGAAAGTGTACTCTCCATCTCTGCACTCTACACCACTGCACTCTACTCTGCACCACTGTACTCTATGCCACTTCACTGTATGCAACTGCACTCTACACCAGTGCTTTATACACCACTGCACTAAATAGCACTCCACTCTACTCCCCTGCACTGTACGCCAATTCCACCCTCTACTCCACTGCACTCTATGCCACTGTAATCTATCCACTTTACTCTGCACCACTCCACTCTGCAACAGTGCACTCTAAGCCACTGCACTCAACTATGCACCACTCCAATCTATGCCGCTGCATTGTACGCTGATAAATACTATGTCACTGCACTCTACACCGCTGCACTCTACACCTCTATACTCTGCAACACTCTAATCCAATGCACTGTACACCAGTCCACTCTACACCACTCCTCTCCACTCTACTCTGCACCACTGCTCTCTACGCTGCACCCCTGTACTTAAGGCTACTGCACTGTACACCAATGCACTCTATGCCACTTTACACCACTGCACTCTCTGACACTCTACTCTAGTACACTGCACTTTATGCCACTGACCTCTACGCCATTGTACACCACTGCACTGTATCCACTATGATCTGCACTCTAAGCTACTGAACTCTACACCACTCTACTTTGCACTACTGCATTCTACGCCAATGCATTTTACTGCACTGCACTCTACGCCACTCTACTCTCCATCACTCCTCTCTGCGCCAATACACTCTGCAGCACTGAACACTACACCACTGCACTCTACGGCACTGTACTCTACTATGCAACACTCTAATCTATGACACTGCATTCCGCGATACTCTGCACCTCTGTACTCTGCACCATTGTGTGTTACAACACTGTACTTTACGGCACTGCACTCTACTATGCAACACTCTAATGCCTGTCCATTCTACGCCACTCCACGCCACTCGCCTCTATGCCACTTACTTTTAGCCATGCTGAATAGCAGCCACGCAGTGCACAACGTGCTAAAGCACATTGCCAAAGCTACCATTAAAGAACTTAGCATGGATGCTTTTGTGAATTGTGATTTAACAAAACGGTGTTTCGCAAAGTGACTATTTCTGGGCAACTTAACGTCTAAATTGTTGTCATTTTTGTCCATGTTCTGTAAATGTAACAATATATTGTTACACACAATCTTCAGAGCCACACAACACCTTCTATAGAATATTACCAAGACTGGCATCTCATGATGGAACTCTCCCAGAGGCTGCACGCCCTTCAATATTACTTACACAAGACACCAGCACCGGATTGCTGCTATAAGCAGGATTTCACAGAGAGGGCCCCTTAAGACACCAACCTGTCATTCCATATACCGTCTCCTTCCCTGTGGATGGTCGTCAGAAGTGCTGAGCCTAAGCAGGAGTGACATTTTACATTCCTTCAGACCATCCAAGCTGTCTGCCTTGATTTCCCCGATTCTTGTCCTCCTCTGGAGTAATCAATTTCAGTTGTTTCCCTGTTTTTTTTAATAATGCCTGCTTTTATATGCCTAGTTCTGCTCAAAGAGGTTGCCATCAGGGATGATAAGATCATGCTCCAAGAGAAAAAGATAATTTTGCATAATTAAAATGCTGCTGTATAATAATGAGCTACTTTTCTGGCTTTCAGGAAGAGTAGCAAATTATTCACTGCTTTTATATTTTGCGTTTTCTTTTACTTGACTACGTTTCAGTCGCTCCGGTGCTACCATATTTAAATAGTCCTTGTAGTCGATTATCAGCTTATTTATTAGTTTTCTAGTACCTCTATGGTACGATCGCCTTGTGACTCCTGTTGCGATTGGTCAAGAAACCTTTAGAGATTTGTTGACATTATCTTGCACACCATCCAGTCTGTTGACTGAGCCACACCGGCTGACCTCTTGTTTGTCGCCTATATGCATACACAGTTCACTGTTAGGACTGCTGAGGTCCTTAATTCTATGTTGATTGGAACTTGTGCAGATATGGAAATCAGCTATCATCACATTGTTCATTGTGGCACATCTGTACTCGAGTCTCTGTAACTATGTATGACTTCTGCTCGAGATTATCTTCTGGAGTCCTGTGTAAAGGAAAGTTCATCTTTAGGACACTTATTGTTTACATTTTTGTTAAAAATATTGTATTTGGACTTTCTCTCTAATGTAACTATTCACAATCTTCTTTTCCTGAAGGACTCTTTGTTTGAAGGTAAACGGTTCGGATATCCAGGTCTATTTCGGTGATCTTTTAGCTGCACACTGATCTGATTTCACAGTGAAAAAAAACCTAAATTATTATGTTTTATATAATGGACTCTTACAAAATAGATGTGTGTGACAGATTTGGAAGTACAAAATAGTATTGCAGTTAGAGGCATAGTGACATATGTTCCAATCCCGCAGAAGCGCTATTTTGTATTCCTTTAAAAAATATCAAATGCCATTTATGATTATTAAAATCACCATTAATACATTATCATCAGACTTGTAGTGACCAAAGGATAGTTTGGTTTAAAATGAGTTGCAGAATTGTAACATTTACTGTGGCTTGTCGCACTGTCAGATACTTAGTTCAAAACTCCACTGTCTGGAAAATGCAGATTGAGTAACAATTGTTCAACCGGAACTGTGATAAGTGCGTCCCTTCTGTTCCTTCCCTGCTGGTTATCCAATTCCCAGTTTTATTATTCATAATCCCAGTTCAGTACATATAGAACGAACACCTGGATGCCAGATCCTATTTCGGCTCTAGCCCTGTCCTGCCAATTCTCTTTCAGGAGTCAAGATGGGGTTCAGTGTGACGGGAGCTGAAAGAGGCTGGGAGCTGAAAGCTGCTCCTGGGTGCTGGCACTTAAGCTGCTGTGACTTGCAATGGTGAGAAGCCATTTGTGGGCCACCATGAACCCGCCTCCTTGCTCCCAATACCCTGAAGGAGTGAACCGCCAGTGGCCAGATTGCCTCAGACTCCTGAACATTGCGCGCCTTTAAGTTCCACACCCTCGAACCCAATGTGCAGGGAGCTCTTACCGGGATCCCAGCTGCAGGAGCTTGGAGGATTTTTGAATAGCTTACGGTGTCTTTCAATGCATATCTTTAAATTGATTAATTAGGCAGAGTTATGGCAATGATGCATTTTTATTTAACTACATTCAAAATCAATTACAATAAAATCTATTTAATTTAGTTTACTCAAAGAGCAAAACTCAATCTCCTGTTTGGTTCAAAAATAATAATACAAATAAAAATAAATAAATCCTTTACACCTTAAACCCCAAATAATAGAGGATGTACCTTGTCCCTTGACTGAAGAACTGCACTTAGCTCCGCCCCTAATTGTGCTACTTCACATTGCATTTTACTTCATGCTGTTGCATGGTTTTGTAATTCAGTGTACAGTACTAAGTACATGCATGAATGTAAACATCACTAAGGCAGATTATCAACGTTGAAGTCATTAACGGTGGGCGACAGCTGAACATTTAAAAGCAGAGGATATGTTGAGTCCCATAGCCCAGTTATTTCTTTTGTTTACCATCTCAATATGATGCAAGTGGCGACCTGAAGAACAATAACAGTTATATTCATACGTACATATTACAGTAATACATCTGGTAGTTTCAGCATTATCAAACAATTTTTACTGACTGACAAGTACTTCGAATGTGTGTCTATCTTGTGGGATGTCACACTAGAAACTCTGGAGCTGTTTCCCTCCCAACATGTGAGTTCTCCATTACTGCAAGAGCAGGCGGAAATACTTGCTAATGACAATTAGAAAGTTTTACTGGTACGAAATTAGCACAACCAGGATCTAATTACCTTTCTTCATCCGTGAAACTTGAACGCTGTATTGTGCTACGTTTCATTATGCTACTATCCCATTTTTCGGTCGAAGCCTAGGTTTGCTAATGACATCTTGAGGGCATTTGGAAAGCTTCCCTGGGAATGCGTTCCGCCCTTTTCTTACCATTGGCTTTGTGGTTTGTAACTCATATTTGCTGGCTCTATTTGTTTTACGCTGTCCACCTCTAGTTCGTCCGTTCCATAGCCCAAACCCTATTTACTCTGTTCTTTCACCAGTGCTGGATTTCTGTAAACAGGCCTTAATATCTTGTTCATGTGTTGTCACATTTGCTGTTCATTCAAAGACAGAGGTCAACTGTCATGCGCTGTCTTCCAGGAAGCTTGGTGTTTACTTTTCTTTTTCTGAGGTCAAGTGAGAGGATTTATGTGACCATCATGCTGGCTGCTGGGGGTGTGCTTGAAGAAAGCTGTCGGATGTTCTTTTTTTTCTAGCTCACAACAAAATTCAAATGTCTATAATTGAACTGTGAAGATATTTCAGAATATATCAGAATTGGAAAAGCACAAATGAAGCACATTTTTGGGAAATTCGGAAGTGTGGTTGAAACAAATATTTTAATATGATGCACTAGATGATGACATTTCCACACATTATCATTTGTGCACTGTATACTTTAAACTGTAAAACTGTCTGCCTGTGCAAATGTAATGGTCAAGATGTGTTGTCTGTAAATGCAGTGTGCCACTACACCATGCATAGTTCACTCTATGCCAATCTACTCTGCACCACTGCAGTCTACACCACCCTATACCATTGCACTCTACGTCTCTTTACTCTTCACCACTTTATGCCACTGCACTCTATACCAATGCACTCTACTCTACACCACTGCACTCAACACTACTCTGCAACACTGCACTCTCGGCTAATGAACTCTAAACCACTTTACTTTGTACCACTCTAGTCTGCTCCACTGTACTCTATGCCACTGCACTCTACTCAAAGCCATTCTACTGCACTCTACACAGTGCACTCTACTCTGAAGCACTCTACTCTATGCCAGTGCACTCTACCCCACTCTACTATGCACCAATGCATTCTTCACCACTACACTCTACACCATTCCAGTCTGTCACTCCACTCTAATCTTCACCACTCCGCTATGCCACTCTATTCTGCAACACTGCACTGTATGCCTCTACAATCTATTCCACTGCACTCTATGCCACTGCACTCTACTCGGCACCACTTCACTCTATGCCACTTTACTATGAAATAATCTATTCCATGCTGTAGGAAAATGGGTTTCTGTTGCAGTAGCCCCACCACTTTTTGCTAGATCTCTGATTCACTTTGACTTGATGTGCCCTGGGTCCCTGCCAATCAGGTACCCAGGGTCTGTGTTGTTTCCCAAAACTGTCCCATGTGTACCCTTAATTGGCACCTCTCTGGCCACATGTAAGTCCCTTGTAAAAGGTACCATGGGTACCAAGGGCACTGTGACCAGGGAAGGCCTCTAAGGGCTGCAGCACATATTGTGCCACCCTTAGAGGTCCTGTACCTTAACACACACACACTGCGTTGCAGTCTGCGTGTTTTGGTTCAGAGAAAAGTGAAGAGTCGACATGGCACACATACCTGTGTGCCATGCCTGCAAACCACTGACTATGGTATAGGTAAGACACCCCTCTAGCTGAGTGCACTATACCACTGGTGAGGGTACATTTGCATGAGCACTGTACACCTACAGTGTCTAGGTCCATTCTTAGACATTGTAGGTGCAGTAAAGCCATAAAGAGTATATAGTCTGGGAGTTTGTCATTACGAATTTCACAGCACCATAATGGCTTTACTGAATTCTGGGAAGTTTGGTAGCAAACGTCTCAGCATAATAAACCCACACTGATGCCAGTGTGGGATTGATTATACCATGCACTCAGAGGGCATCCTACAGATGCCCCCTGAAAAACGACCAGCCTCTGTTGGGTTCCCTGACTGGTAAACACCAGCTTGCCACCACAAGACATGTTTCTAGACCCCTGTGGTGGGAGCCTTCGCTCCCTGGGCCCAGAAAAAAAGCCTTTCCTCGGCCCAGGTCAGGAAGAGCCATCTGTGGCAGGGGAGCTTCAAAGGCCTTGCCGCCTTTGTAACGCGACCCCCAGCCTCTCCTGCTATCAGGAGCAGGCCCCCTTCCTGTCTCCCCTCCTTTTCGGCGGGAAGACAGGCGGGAAAAATTAGAACAGCCCAGGTGTGCCCACCTCTGCCAAACCCACCGCTCAGGTGGGGTAGGCGAGGTGAAGCCCACTCTTCAGTGCCCGCCATCTTGCAGATGGCAGGCACTCTCCAATCAGAGTTAGGGATTGTGCCCACTCCCCCATAAGGGTTGAGCACACCAAGGGTGTAGTCAGCCTAAGGTCAGTAGCCAAAAAGATCATTAGCCTATTGGCTACTGACCTACAGACCTCTAAAACGCCCCCTAAATACAGTATTTAGGGGGCAGGCCTGAACCAAGAAGACAGATTTCCGCAACCTACGAAGAAGAAGGACGAAAGTAGACGCCTAGCAGAGGAGACTGCAGAGAAGAAGTGACTTGGCCCCAGCCCTACCGGCCCGTCTGCAGTTTCCAAAGATCCTGTGCCAAAAGTCGCCTTGCCCTGCAGCCAGCGACCTCCAGAACCCCTGGGAGGACTGACTGCCTTCAACAAAGACCAGATGTCCTCTGAACAGCAGTTCTGTTCAAAAGAATCTCCATAGAAAGACTCTGAGCCTGCTGAGGACAAAGAAAACCAACGCCTGGAACCACCACTGCACCCGAAGCCTACGGCCCGAATCCGAGTGGCCCACCGGTCCCAGTGAGGTCCCCCAGCGCTCCAGAGTCCGAGTCCACCATGGGTTGACCCATCCAGGAGTCCCCAACGTCTCCTGCAGCCTCTTTACGGAGACCCCTCCCAACCGCGAGTGGCCCAGTAAGGTGAAATCCGACCTCAAAAGACACCCCTGCATCCAGCCGCCCTGTGCCCTGGAGAAGAGGACCTGAGGTGCACCTATGTCCCCGAGCCCTCCAACTTACCTGCCCAGCTGTTGCTTCCTCCTGGAAGACTTCCTGGACCGAGCCTGCAGCTAAAAACCAAAACCGGCAATCCCCATTGAAAACAACAGGGCACCCTACACCAAAATAGCACCCTGCACCCGGCCGCCCCTGTGCCGCTGTGGGTGCACCTTGTGTGCTAACTCGGATCCCCCTTTGCCCTGAACTTAAGTCCAGGAGCTTCGCTCCTACAACTTGTGGCATGCTCGTGAGCAGCCACCAACCGGAGGCCCCCCTATCCCCCATTCGATAACTTTGGGACTCAGCACTCTGCACACGGCCGCCCTAGTGCCGCTGAGGGTGCTTTGAGAGTGCATCCTTGACCCTGGGGGAACCCTTGTTCTAACCCCAGAAAACCAACTCCCAAACCTAAGTACTTACCGTTAAACCGATAACCTGGTTTTCTCCCATAGGACTCCTTTCTTGTGAAAATTGTTCCAAGTGTGGAGTTGGTTTGTATGGAACCTTAAGAAACTGCATATGTACAAAAACTGATTTACTTACCTTTCCTCTAGGAAATGTCCCAGTGTGATATCTAGGCATATCACACTGAGTCGAAAAAGTAACTTGAAAAGTAGTCTGAAAAGTAGTCTGAAAAGTAACTGAAAAGTAATTCAAACTGTTTTATAAACAAATGCCCTACCTGTAACCAATCCAATTGCATTCAACTGCATTTCAACTGTATTCAATTGCATTATTCTTGCAAAGTATTATTTCACTTACTTGCACCAGGCTTGGCTTGGTTCTAAAAAATAAAATACAACTAAATAATATTTTTATACAAACAAATTGGTCAGAGTTCAGTCTTTGAGTGTGTGAAATCATTTCTTGCCTGAGTTTGTACAATAAATGCTTAACACTACCCTCTAATAAAGCCTTACTGCTCGCCCACACTACCACCAATAGAGAGTAAGGTATTATCTACTTTTACCTCTGCCTACCTTTGGAGATCCACTGTACTCTGTGCACACTATAACTTACTTTGGTATAGTATATACAGAGCCAGCTTCCTACACATGCCACTACACTTTACTTCACTCCACACTACTGCACTCCACACCACTACACTCCAGGCCATTGCACTCTACTCTGCTCCACTCTACTCCGCGCCACTCTTCTCTGCGACCTTCTATTGTATGCCACTCTACTCTAAAAGACTGCACTCTACACCAGTGCACTCAACACCACTTTACTCAAAACCAATGCACTCTATGCCAACTACTCTGCACCACTGTACTCTATGCCCCTATAATCTACTCTGCAACACTGTACGCCACTCTACACTATTGCGCTCTACGTCACTGCACTATACGCCACTCTGTTGTACTCTGCACCACTGTACTGTACTCTGCACCACTCGGCTCTATGCCACTCAACTGCACTCTACGCCAATGCACTCTCCACCACTACACTCTACGCCACTACACTCTGCATCACTACACACCACTCTAATCTATTCCACACCTTGCATTCCACACCACTGCACTTCACACCACTGCACTCTACGCCACACTACACCTCTGCACTCTACCCTGCACCACTCCACTCCACACCACTTCACTCTACTCTTAAACAATCTACTCTACGCCACTGTACTCTATACCACTGCACTCTACTCTGCACCACTCTATGCCACTGCTCTCTATGCTACTCTACGCCACTGTACTCTACGCTTCTATACTCCACGTCCCTGCACTCTACGCCAATGCACTCTACACCACTTTACTCGAAACCAATGCACTCAACGCCCGCCACTCTTGTCTGCACTACTCTAATTTACGCCACTTCACTACATGCCAATTTACTTCACTCTGCCACTCCACTCTATAACACTCTCCTACATGCTGCTCTACAACACTACTTCACTCTACGATTCTCTATGCAACTCCCTCTATGCTACTTTACTTCACTCTATTCTACAACACGCTACTCCACTCTATGCCACTCCAGTCTATGCCACTCCACTCTGACTCTCTGTGCCACTCCATTCTATGCCACTGGACTCTACAACACTACTCCAATATATGCCACTCCACTCTATGACAATATACTCCAATCTATATCACTCTACTACCCAACACTACTTCACTCCACGCAACACCCTCTACGCCACTCCACTCTGCACCACTCCATGACACTCTGTGCCTACAACACTGTACTCCACTCTGACACCCTACTCAACTCTAGTCCACTCTACACCCTTCCACTCTATGACTCTCTAATCCCTCCACAACACTCTACACCACTCCATGACACTCCACTCCACACCACTCAATAACAATTCACTCTACTTCACTTTTTAACACTCCACTCTCTTTTACCCCACTAACTTTTATCCATACTGAACAGTATCCATGCTGGTGTACAACATGGCTGAAACATATTGGCAAAGTCAATAGCTCTTGCATAGGTGAGACCTATTAGGTTTGTCAGTGCTTGTCAAATTGATGTATTTTTGTGACAACCAACGTTATCTGCTTTTATTGTGACAACAGATGTTATCTGCTTCCAAGCATATTTTCACTAAGACATGGCACAATTGCTTTCTGTATGTGATAGGATTTTGTGCCTAATGTCATTTTTTTTTCTTTTTAATGTATGGGGAGATTAACCAATTTATTCAGAATCAGGGGTGTTGTGCCGAGATCCAACAAGTGTTGGCAAAGCCAGTAGATCGCGCCTTTGAAACTATTGGCTCTGCTGTTGCCTTTTGTTTCTTCTGTACAGCATGGGCATTGCCAACGTTGTCAATGTTTTGTAACCATGCTGTATAGCAGCGTGGCTGAAAATAATTTAAAAAGGACTATGATGCATCCAGAGCTAATGCACTTTAAACAAAAATATTAAAAACTGCATTAGCCCTGGCTGCATCTTAGCTCTTTTTTAAAATTTGTTTTAGCTACATCAAATCCATGCTGCTGTACAGCATGGCTAAAAAACATTGCCAAAGCCAAAAGCTCTCATAGGCGAGACATATTGTCTTTGTCAATGCTTGTTCAATGTTGGTATAAATGCAAGGAAACTAGGAATAAATAAGGTCCATTGATTTACCTATGTCTCTTCAGGACCTGGCAGTAGCTATCAGGTGCAGTGTGGAATTCCTGTCATACTGTAGTACCACTACAAAGGTCCGTCCGTCAGAAGTTACAAATGATGTGTGCGCCTGGCTCATTTAGCATTGCAGTAGAGCTTCTTCCCTCCAGATTCAATTTTCAAGCATATTTCTCTCTTTGTTGATGGTGACAAGGTAGGGTGAAATCATGAATGCTGCCTTAGCCCTCTGCTAATGAAAGCTGCTCCGATGTCTGATACCTCACAATCGCTGATGGCCTCTTTTCACAGTTGTATGAGGGACATTTCTAGTTGGTACTCAGGGAATCCCAAGCCCCAACTGCCATTGAATTTTAGCTTATTGAACTCTGCTCTGGTGGAGGCAACTATGGTCTGCAATTAGTGAGTGCACATGGACCGTGATCTTCCGCTCATGAGTCATGTCAACAATCTCTTGGCAGTACGGGCTGGACTGTTCCCATGAGGAACAGAGTCAAGACTGATTTGCATATGGCTAGGTCTGAACTGGGGTGGTGAAGTGATCTAAAGAACGATGATGGATTCAACCCAGCTCTGTGACTGGGGGTGAGTGTCTGAAAAGTTTCAGCGCTCCGTCCATCATCTCCATGTGTATGCTTTGTTCGCCCTAAGTTGGCAGGGTATGCCCAGACGTGGGTCCCTTGCTCACTTTGCCACTGGATTCAAGCTAGCCTGGCTGATAAGGGGGCATTACCCCGAAACTGGTCCCAGGATGCTTGTTTCCGGTCTAGGGAAGACCTGGCTTGGCAGTTCGGGCTGGACTGCTTCCATGAGTAACAGGGTCAAGACTGATTTGCATATGGCTGGCTCTGAACTAGGGTGACGAAGTGAGCTAAATAACGATGATGGATTCAACCCAGATCTTTGACTGGGGGTGAGTGTCTGAAAAGTTTCAGCGCTCCATCCATCATCTCCTTGTGTTTACTACATATGTAATAACACACAGTTTAGATGAAAATTAAATGCAAGTTAGGTTAATCAGTGGGAAATGCACTATTGTACATTATAAAACCTCTGTTAGTGCACTGCACGAGAGAGCCACAGATTGAATCCTGTTTGGTGCAGTGGAGAATAGTGATGTGCATGTTTAGTGCTTCAAAGTCCCAGTCTGTGACAGAAAGCTCTGTGAACATGTAAGTCGTTATTTTAAACTTGCATTACACACAGTATAAGATAAGCTGCTACAAATTGCACAAAAAGATTTAAGATAAAAAAGTGTTTCCAAAAGATAGATTTTCTGCAGACTGTACATAGTGCATTTTTTTATAACTGTCTTTTAAAAGCACACACTTCACAACTTAGCTGGTAGCTCCCTTACAATACCTCTCAAAAGGATGTGTGTCATCAGGAAGCTTAAAGTGATTCCTTCAATTAAAGCCAATACTGGCTTCCAAGCACCCTTTACACTTGCAGATTGACCAGTTAGGCACATTTACATTTCTTTCAGGTCAGCAGGCACCCTGGCAAGAAGGCTTGTTTAGCTGTCTGCCCCTCCCTCTGTTTCACAGCACCGCAGACTCTGTGCCTTACATTTCAGCTCTCGGAATTAGCCGTATCGTTTCACGAAAAATAGGGGAACTGTTTTTCTAAAATTAAAAAAGCAAACCACCCACTTCGACCACTGGTTCTTCCACTACAGCCTCTTTTGATTCTCTTGACTAGATCCCGGTGCTAAAGCAAATTCAATTTACATCTATCTCTATAGCCCACAGAGCCATCATCCAAGTTGGTTTGCACCCTCTTCAGAATAAACTGCTTCATTACCTCCCCAGAGAGCACTAGGCTTTGCTACGTCTAACCTTTTGAAGGTTTCTTAGTTCAAAAAGACCCATGCAGGTGGCCGGCCTTTCTCGGTAGAGGCACCTCTACTGTGGAATAGCTTGCCTCCCAACCTCCGAGCCATGAGCGATATTTATGCATTTATTAAAATTCCTTAAAACCTAGCTTTACACTATTTAAACTTTGCCTCACCTTTGGACGCTCATACCCATTCTTTCTTTAGAGGATAGTGAGCCCCAGGTAACAGTTGCGCAATATAAATTATAAGTCTTTCCTTCAGATCTGCTTCGCCTAACTAATTTTGTTTGTCCCTTTCTGGCATACCCTTTTGTCTTGACTCTCAGCTTCTTTCTGACTTCTCATTAAAAATGTTTTCTTTCATTCCTAGAAGAAGAGACTTGACTTTTTGTGGTTTTTTTTCTCTCTGTCTCAGTAAATCACAAATATTTATTTTCTGTTGTAGGAATGTTTAGTCTTGGAGTCCCCGTGGATGCTCTCTTCTTCATCGGAAATCAGCTTGTTGCTACTAGTCACACTGGGAAGGTGGGAGTGTGGAACGCTGTGACTCAACATTGGCAGGTAAACGAATGGTATTTTATATGGTGAACTATGTGTATGAGCGTATGACATCGCGTATTGACCAGTAACCACAAGACATCCTCGAAGTCTTTGAAAATGATTACATTGGATGATACGTTTGCCTACACTTGTGTGCCCGGTTAAAATAATCAGTCTGTGTTTTACCACTCTTATAACTGTGTCTTTCTCAGTTTGTTTTTGGTTATACATTAGCAAATTAGAAAGGTTTGCAGTTTCATTACTTTGCGTATCTGTTTAGCAGTACGAGGTAGGTTGCATGACCAAGTCTCATCTTTCCATGTACAGCACTAGTGTGACATTATTAACATTTGTGAGCTATTTTATATTAACCACGAGGACTGGAAATCAAAACATAGGCCTTCCTGGAGCTCCATATGATGTCCAACTCTCATCTTCTTCATTTGTTTTCTTTTTAGGTCATCTCCTATTTACCCACATGATCTTCAATTTGAATTGTCATGTGTTCCAGTGTCTTACGAAAGATAATGTTCATTTTTCAATCTGATGTTGAATTTATTATCCAGTCACCTGGAATGTGGGTCGGGCTTCCTATTTGTAATCATATTACCAGTGTAATCAATCACAATCCCCTTACTGATTTTGTTTCAATAAGAACAGTTTATGCATTGATATGTTGCATCTTTTTTATTTTGATCACTCTCTGTTGACCTTCCTGTTGTAACTTTTCCCACTTCCCTCAATTTATCCTTGAAATTGAGTCCCTGTTGGTGCACACTCTATAGATGTTGTGGAAATAACATAATCAAATTTTCGTCTAATTTTAAAAGTTCCCAGTGTTTAAAAACATTCTGTTTTATCTATTTTAATAAGAGGAAAATTGACTGCTCAACGCCACTAGTCATATTCTTTTTTTTGTAGCTGTTACTTGTGATCTTCCGGGTATGTTAGCAGTTTTTTAAAATGCTCGATTACTCCAGCTGGAGTTTCCCCACGCTAGGATGGCAACCCTATAGTAACAGGAAGAGAACAACGCAAGAAGCGAGCAGAGACCCTAAAAGGAATAAGGCATCCAAGGCATAAGACCGATGCCAAACCACTGTGAGGACTATAGGGATTTAGCTCTGTCTCAACAGCAAGGTTTTTAATTTTTTCCTGAAGGTTGCCTCTGCAGGATCTAATCTCAAATAGGGGGAGGGTGTTCCAGAGCTTGGAGACTCGGAATTCAAAGGAGCAACCACCCATCTGGTCTTTCTTAGCCCAAGGAATCACTGCAAGTGCTGTTCCAGATGATCTGAGGCTGCGGCCAGGTCAGTAGGTTTCGCCAAGTTAGAAAGATAGTGTGGCTCTCTGTTAAGAATTTTTTGACAGAGGCACATAGCCGTAAAGATTATATGTTTTCCAGCGGAAGTCAGTGTAGTTTGGCTGGGGACACATGCACCCATCTCGGGAGCTTTAAAAGAAGTCAGGTAGCTGCATTTTGCACTCTTTGAGACTTCGGCTCTTCCCTGGGTGGCTCCGATGTAGAGGCTGATACTGTAATCTAGTCTTGAGATCACAAGGGCCTGCACTACTAGACTTCTTTACAGCCTTATTATGTGCTTCTAACCAAATGTCCTCTCCTCACTCTTTAAATTGATTACATAGAAGGTTCACTGATGTGTTGTAGCTTAACTCCTCAGAAATTATCTTGCTATATCTTAGGAGTTCTCTATAGGGCAATCCTTACATACATTTTGAGGATTGAAACTTTACTCATGTGGTAAAGCATTTATTTATAACTGTTGGTTTGGGGAATCATCCGGTGAGGATTTTTTACTGACCAGTGAGATTTCAGTGTCTAAAAATATATGAAAATAAATCATACTATTAAGCTGAACTATCTTCTTTTTCCAATATCATTTGATTTCCTGCAGAATTGTTTCAATTCACTGACATCACCATTCCAAATTCTAACAATATTGCTAATATATGTTTCCAGTGTATCAATTAATTATACACTGTGTTCTGATTAAAAATAAGTTGTTCACAATCGTGCATAAAAATATGGGGCTATGCTTGTGCCATATGGAAGGAAGCACATCACTGTTCCCATCAGTTGTAGGTTGTATTCGGGTATGTGTCTGAAGTAATGAAGGTGTAAGATGAATTGGATCAGTTGTAGCAAAAACACTGTTTGCTCATAGTTCTGCTTATTGCAGAAAAAAAACTCTTCATGTAGATGTGTCCAAAGAGTAAGAGATATTCATAACCGTACGAATCGGTGTTCTCAGCAGATAGAATGCACTTTTGTTACCTGTTGGCTCAGAATTTTGCTTCTGCGATTGGTGCCATTCAGTAATGAAAGATTATGCTACAGTATGGTGTAATATCTGTTGTCGCAGCTGCCATTATTTATGTATTTATGTTATTGGGCTTTAACAGCAGTGTACTTGGAATCTAACCGAATGTGAGAGGAAAAGCGCATAACAATAGCATAAAACGTCCTGTTTTCCTATGTTTTCTGAAGTGGAAATGAGAGGGTTCTCCATTGAAAGGGGGTTTTAAGGAATTGCAGGACTTGGTGCCCTGAGCCCAGAATTAGAAGTAGTAATCAAAGGCTTTAGAATTTGGGGAACATTTTGGGATTGTCTGAATGGCTAAATACCTAAAGGAATGAAGCAGAGAAAACAATCTTTTAAATGGGCAAACGCACCTATGCATATGCACACACTGATCAAATAAAGACTTCCAGACACATACATTTGCCATCTCTGTTTCCAAAGTGACATACGCTTCTTTGTCATACTATATATATATACATGTTAATTAGCAATGGAAATAAAAACAATAAAGTGCTCTCTCACAGCCGGGGCAGTGTCTCGACACCTATAAGAGATGCCTATTGTTATCCAACACACCTTATGGTATCTACCTCAGAAGTAGTTCCAGGACTTGTATATCCAGATAAAGGAGTGCATACTAATGTCTGTCTCCTACTGTTTTTGGGCACAACATTTAAAAACAACGAGTCTGAGGTTTTATGAACTGAAAGAGCGTGCACCCTAACCTGCTAAGTTATGTCGTGGCAAAATTAAAGAGAATTCCGAATCGTACAGCGAAAGTTGAGAAGCGTATGCAGGAATTCAGCAAACGCTGATGTTGAACCAAGGGTGATTTTGCTCCTTTCTTTGATTTTTCATCTTAGTGTGATACTGCAGTTTTGCCTAACTTACAGCAGAGGTGAACCCAAATGAGTGTACACTAAGATGTGCTTTTGCATATAAATGTGAGTTATGCTCCTTAAAAGATTCCCACATACGGTGATGACGCTCCAAGGGTGATGATTGTGCATCTCCGCGTGCTCTAAGTAATATGCGAGTTCACATTGGTGCACACCGTTCAAACCTAATGTGACTTCTTACTACCTCATTTTCTTCCTATACTGAGTGATACCCCACAGCTCCATACTGTGTCTTTAATGTTTTTTTAATTTAATTCCCTACGTTTGTGATGGTGCGGACATGGAGCACCGAAAGCTTGGCAAATAATATAAGGGCACTAACATTGAATGTACAAAAATAGGGTGCACCGAGATATGGACGAAATAGTTGATGTGCCTTTGTGCACGCCTATGTTTGCAAACGTTATTACATTAAAACCTGGCTAATTTACTGTGCCAGTGCTTGTTCATGAAACTGGTAGGTTTAACATTGCTGTCAAGTCTGTATCCTTGTTGATTCAAAAATTGTCATTTAATTTTACGTGTTGCGAGAGCAGTTCTCGAGCTGGGACATATTTTCTCTATGCTAATATAATTATTTGATTTTGATGCCCAGGTGTAATTTATGAAAATATATGTATGTCTGAAGTCGTCATTATAACACTTTGTTTTGCTTTTCCAGTTATTGCTTTCTTTTGAATATTTCCAAAGAAAATTGCAGTATTGTATCAGAAGAGGAAACGGCTTAAGTTTGGTTTTAATTTAGTTATGCTCATGCTTGCAATTGAAGAACTAGAATATGATGAGCACTCACAAGTAATCTAAGCACTGTATAAAAACTCAAATACATTCAAAGCTGCACTGTGGTGACCGTCCTCAAGTACCCCAATTCTTGTTCACTTGCCTGAAATGATTAAATGATTAGCATAAAATGCATTATAAAACAAGTCTCCTTGTCAAATATTACAACGTATTTATTTCACTTCCTTCCAGGTTCAGGATGTTGTGCCTATAACTAGTTATGATACAGCAGGCTCCTTTCTACTTTTGGGCTGTAACAATGGATCTATATATTACATAGGTAAGGTTACCAAAACTGTTATAGTGTATGGGTGGAAACTTGTTATAACCATTAGTTGGTGCTGTATTCTTTTCACATGTTTTTTATTTTCTGTTTTGTTCCCAGATATGCAGAAATTTCCCCTGCGAATGAAGGACAATGATCTTCTGGTGACAGAACTCTATCACGACCCCTCCAATGATGCAATAACCGCTCTTAGTGTCTATCTGACTCCTAAAACAAGTTGGTGCAATAACATATATAGCAGTGCTTCTGACAGGAAGTTGTTTAAAATAATTATATAAAAATGCAAATATAGTCCCTGGAGTGGTGTATGAAGAGAGTATTGTAAAATCAAAATATTTGAGAAAAAGCATAAACTAATTAATTATTACTTAAAGTAGATTTATCCCGAAAGCCCTTCTGGCATAACACTTCTCTGCCAGAATCCTTGCTCATATCTGTAACACCCGCCCCTCTGGGTAAGATGTCTTTTGCTGGGTCATTTGATATTAGTAACACAAGAGCAGATTCCTTGTGCAGTTGAATGTTGGTGCTTTGGGGTGAGCAAGGACCTCCCTACATAACTAATTTATGTATTATATAGTTTGCTGCCCCGCTTGCAGAGTTTAATGGCTTACAAAAGCGTCTGGCTTCTACAGGCAGCCATGTGGGAGTGGTGGGCACTGGGTTGATGTGTTCTGATGTTGTTTTTGGTTCCAGATACTTAGCAGCAGCCATGATCAAGCCTTGAAAGGACTAGTGAATGAACCACTGCTTTAAAGTCTTCTCCTGGTACAAGGGAATTTATTCCGTGGTGGAGTCTGATTTATTTTTGAGCTTTGCTGATCTTTTTCTTCCAGGATTTTTAGATTAGAATTATTATTGACCGTGTCAAACTCTGCTTACATGTAAAGAAGAATGAGGAGACAGGATCCGCATTGCAATGCAACTTTGCGGATGTTGGAAAACGAGGCAGTATCTGTGAGGCCTGCACATTTGTCCTTCACTGGGAACCAAACACCCTAGTGCAGCGCCTGACTCTCAGAGGGTAGCGTTGCAGAGCAGTCTAAGGCTTACTCAAGGGAGGTGGTGTGGGCCAGTAATCACCATTACAGGTGCGCAGAAATAACACTCAATAATTGATTGTCCAGTCTGTACTTTGCTTTATAAAAGTAAGAGTACATTTATTAAACACACACACTACTCAATACTATGCCGCAATTTACAAATATACATAAGCTGTTGGAATTACTTTGTGAGATTGCATAACATCTCCACCCCTCCCGCAGGGGGGGTGGGGTCTAGTACCACCACTCCCATGTATGCACATCATCTTGCCCCCCACTGCAGTTAGTTGAACATAACCTGGAGCGAGGGCCCTGCGAACTGGCACCATCCCAGCGGCGACCCACCCCATTATCTCAACGAGCCTTGAAAATGGGTACCCCTGCCTTGGTGACACATAACCCGGACTAAACAGGTCATACTGACCATACCGTATACACCTCTACATCTTTAGTGGCTAACAGTCTGGGTTGTTCTTCACCTAAGCGCAGCAGCAAGAATACATGTTTAAGCATCACCTTAGAATGATAGTACTCATCACCTTTGTTGATCATTATAATGCATTGCAATTACAGCCCCTAAAGGCATCACAGATGAAATCACAGGATTAAGCATATACAGCCAGACACCCTAGCAGGAATGTCTGGCAACATAACCTCTCATTGCTTATGACTTCACATTACACATGTGACTTACAGTACCTCCATAGAAATAACATTGGTCAATGCACTTCATAGAAATTACATTAGTAATGCACTTCTCGTGCCATTGCACCTCTTGGCCTCCAGGGGATGCCCTTCTCCAGACATCCCCAACTCAGCCCCTCAATCCCTTGGTGCACTCCTCAATCCACCCCCAGCTGCAGAACAAAAGTCCAGCCCAAGAGGTGATTCAATGCTGGCTGAGCCCTTGAGGGGTTATTTCTTCACAGTCCCCAGAGACTTAGGGGGGGGGACTTTCTCTCGTGCTGGGGGAGACTGCGTTGCTCCTGCAGCTCCCCCTGCACCTGGGCACACTTTTGGCGGTGACCCCGTCCTCCTGGGGTCACCACCAACCGAGGAAACGCTGTTTTCCCTTGCAGGCCAGTCCGGGCCTGCAGGGCATTATGGGGCGCTCTCCTCCCGGCTCTTGAATATTAGAGCAGCAGCTCCCCCGCTGCTCTGGGGAGAGCCGCGCTGCTTTTCATTATGGCGCTTCGCGCCGCATCCAGTCCTCGGTGGGGGGCCCGGTCCCACCCGGACCCCCAGGTGAGTGTATGCAGCTCGGGGAGCCCACCCCCGGCCGCTCGCTGGTTTTCGGGGGCCCGGTCCCACCCGGGCCCCTTGCAGCTCCTCCTTTGGTTTCGGGGTCCCGGTCCCACCCGGGACCCCCGCCTGCTTACTCGTTGGAGGGCAGCCCGGGGAGCCCACCCCCGGCTGCCCCCGCCGGCTCCCCGCCCAGCCAGCACCCTCGCGTGCTGCCGCGGGAGCCGGCGCCGCAGTTCTGGTCTGTCTGCTCTGGCGGGCAGACGCGCAGGCCTTCGCCAGCTCCTCCGGCCCTCGGGGGGAGTGCAACGGCACTCCCCACCCGCCTTCCTCCACTTCGGGGCCCGGAGATGGGGTCCCGGGCCCCTCCTCCTCTTCCCGGGGAGCGCGCCGGCGCTCCCCGACTTGCGTTTCCTCTGGGCCCAGAGATGGGGTCCCAGGCCCCTCTGCCCACCTTCGCGGGGTGCGTGCCGGCGCTCCCCGTCTTTGCTTCGGGGCCCGGAGATGGGGTCCCGGGCCCCCAGAGACCTCTTTACGGGTGGCGCGACAGCGCTCCCCGCCTCCTCCTCCTCCTCACACGGGGCCCAGAGTTGGGATCCCGGGCCCCTCCCCCAATCTTCACGGGGAGCGCGACGGCGCTCCCAGGTTTCATTTTCGGCGTGGGCCAGGGTGGGCTCCTGGCACCCCGCGGGGGCACCTTCACGGGGTGCGCGACGGCGCACCCCGACTTCACTTCTTCTGGGGGCAGCCCCCGGGACCTGACCCACCCCGAGGGCACATTCAAGACCGGCGGCGGAGCCCCACGCGCTTCGTCGTCGGTCTTCTTGGAGGTCAAAGGTCGCCTACTTTCTGGGGGGCATATCTCAGCCCCCAGGGTACCGATCTGCGCCATTTTTGCCTCCTCTTGCTCCTGGTGGCGCTCCCCAGCCACTGGGAGCACTCTCTTTCGCCCTCTGGGTCTCACAGAGGGTGGATTCAGCAGGGAGCTGTATTCACTGGCTCCCTGCGCCAAGCTTCCGCCTAGCTCTCCTCCTGGGCCTCTCTTCTCCTTGCGCAGAGGCCCAGGCTTCTGCTCACTGGCCCTGGTCTCCCTTCCTGGCGCAATTCAGGGTCCTGGGCCAGTCTGGAGGTTCTTCCTTCCAGCTGCCCATGGTGCCAGGCTCCAGCACCAGTCGTCCTCAGCAGACCACACCCCAGAGAGAGCTCCTCTTCCTGTGCAAGTTCTTTTTAAAGAATTGGGGAGGGGGCTGGTAGGAAGTCTCTGTTTGCCCTATCACACAGCGACACCTCACTTCTCTGCCCCTGCTCCCTCCTTCCTGCCCAGGCCTCTGGGTTTGTTCAAAATGGCGTCGTCCAGGGGTCTCATGCCACATGGTCTCTGAGAGCCCCTTCCCCCCTCGCTGCCTTCCCCCCTCGCTGCCTTCTCCCCAGAGCAGCCTGGTGCCTGGCACCAGGTGTCAGCTGCTAATGGATGAACCTGTAGCTCCAGCCATCTTCTCTTCTTGGAGTGGAGGCCCTCGCCCTTGGAATGCTGGTTGTGCAGGGCTGGGCCTCTGAGGCTACAGTTGGAGAGGAAGGTCATTAATTCAGCCTCTCAGGGTCTGCACCCAGCCAGGCCCTGGTTATGAGCTGACTCAGAGAAATATGGCATTTCTGGATGACCCAAAAGCAGTACAAATATGACTTTGGACTCTGCAGAATACTTCTTCTCACACCAGTTACAGTGGACTTTAGTGCGTGTCTGGAATTTGTAGGCCTTAGGAAAGTGAAACTAGCCCATGGGCTCCACATCCCCATAGGAGAATAATGAAGTGAAAAACAGTAAAACACACTGACTTTCCCTGGCATGTTTCTCCTCACTGTATAAAGCCTATTCCATGTCACCACCCAATTCTGCATAAGTCCTGCCACACCAGTCTGTCTGCACCTGCTCCTTGGCTGCGCACGCTAGGAATATCCCCTGCGCAGCCCCTACACGTGTGCACACGCATGTACACAGGTGTCTGCATGTAACCAGCCCGGTGCCCCTTACTCCAGCTGCAGTGCAGCGGCCTAGTCAAGCCAGGGGGGTACCGGTAAAATCCACATGCAGTCTCTTTCACCATGAGTTCACTGTGGGTGAGTCCCAACTTATGAGGCTCTCCCACAGTAAAAGCTCAACAATTAGGTGCTCAAAAAGCGAAAAATCCGGGCGGCTCAGATGGTCAGAACCACCTTCTAACACACGCCGCGCCCAGCTGATTCCTACAGGGAAGAATTAGCCACTCTACATGGGTATTCTTCCCGTAGTCAGCGATAACTAGTTATAAGGGGTTCTGACCAGACCCCCCTTACTCACCAGTTATCCGCTAAGACCACCTATTCCTCCGATCAAAGAGACCTCCACCCATGACAGGGATCCCAGACTACCCTAAGAACCCTCCGGGCTCTAGGTTAGATACCTCTAGGTCACTCACGGTCTACATGGACTCAGCCTAACTAGGCCCACCTTTGCCCTTGGCATGCAACACTATGCCTACCACTTCTCTGGACAAGGGTACAGTGCCTCAGCACCGATGCGGTCTTCTGGGACAGGTCTACTCCCATCCCCGGGGTCACTAGCTGTTCTCCCTTCCGGAGTTTGTTCCAACCAGTACCCTCTCTCCGTTTGGTCCTTGCACCCCAAAGATGCAACCTCTCTGTACCCTCACCCTGCCGCTGGGGTCATTCAGCTGCCACCACCCTTTCGGGATGACTGTCTTCCCTAAAGAAAGCACAGCCACTCGCGCTTTCCCCACACAGAAAAGCACCTTTGGCCACTGGCCTGGCTCCCTGATAGGACCTCAGACCGGCCTCACTACCACACTGGCAGTGCCAGGGAGGAACACTGAGGGTGCCTCGTCAGACATCCTACAGCTCACTCCCCCCGTCAGTAGTTCCACACAGAACCTACCCCGGGAACCTAGACCCCTTCCTTGTTCTCCGCTGCGAGAACAGGGCCTATGCACCCTTCCCTCCGAGAGGCGCGCTCTCCTCCCGGAGTACCCTTAGAGAGCCTGTGGGCCCCTAGTTAGCTACACCCAGGCCCACCTCTCATGGCTCTCCCCGGTCTCCCTGCAGCGCCTTGGGAGACCGTCCAGGGACCCACATGATCCCTGGATGGCCTGCACCACCCCTTCTGAAGAGCAGGGTCCCTTCACTTAAGATAGGCCCCACCTGCCTTCAGGGTAGTACTACCACACTCAGCCAGGGGCCCTAAAGATCCCGGCTAGGCCTGCACCACCCCTTTGGGAAACACAGGGTCCCTTCACTTAAGATAGGCCCCACCTGTGTTCAGGGTGGTACTACCTTGCAGAAGTCCACCTCCTGCCGCGAGCTAGGGGAACACCCCCATGCTCCTGGTCCTCGGGTCCAAGCCCCACAGGACCTACCTGACTGGTCACCGGCTAGGCATTACCCCAGCCACCACCTCAGGTTCACACACAAGCTTCAGAATGACATCCTGTTGCTTCCTTGGGTAACCACCTACCCGACCCTGACACCTCAGGGTCCACCACTAACCCTTCACCTGGAATCTAGGGAGCACATCACCCCCACTCAGATCTCTACTGGGTCAGTTACCTAGCCCACCTAGGGTACCTAGGGGCTACCACTACACATCCTGCTCAAGAACTACCCTCCTTTGGGGCCACCCACTACCATGGGCCACCCCTGGGTTGCTCACCTCCCCCACTAGTTAACCTGGGGGGCCTGCCGGACACACAACTCTACCACACCCTCCTCCCACCGTGGGAAAAGTTTCTTGGGGTCCCCCACCATGGGAACCCCTGGGGTGTTACTACCGGGGGTAAAGAATCCTCCCGCCCCACCCTTCCAGTGGTTTTGGCCTGCGCCAATGGCAAGAAAACTTTCAGCGGGGGAAGGATATCTGGGGCCCCTTCTGTGGAAACCCTCCCTGCCCTTAAAAAGCGCGGGAATCTCCCAGGACCCCCTGCCTCTCCTGTCCCCCACAAAGGTCAATCCACCCCTACACCCCCATCTGTGATGTAGGTATCAGTTGCTGTCCCTATCTCTTGAGGAGACACCCTCCTCATGCAGGTGTAGTGCGTGTAGTGTTAGGGTTCAAAGGTGTACAATATGGCTTAGAACATTTGTTTGCAATCATTTCCTGGAAAGCACCATCCCGCTAGCACATGATAATCAACATAACTCAGTCATATCAATACAGTTTACATTTAAACCATAATATCTTCACATGACATATATGTGCGCGGGGCTTTCCTTTCTCATACTTATAGTTCACATAACCAAAACTTTGAACCCTTCTCAGAGCCTTGCGCTCTTCCATTTGCTCATTACTGCATAGGTAATGTGTGGCAAAACTGGACTTATCAAATGCTATAAAGTGGCACCAGAAAGGGATACTATGTTTCCCGCCGCTAGACACCAGTGTTGGAAAACGAGGCAGTATCTGTGAGGCCTGCACATTTGTCCTTCACTAGGAACCAAACACCCTAGTGCAGCGCCTGACTCTCAGAGGGTAGCGTTGCAGAGCAGTCTAAGGCTTACTCAAGGGAGGTGGTGTGGGCCAGTAATCGCCATTACAAGTGCGCAGAAATAACACTCAATAATTGATTGTCCAGTCTGTACTTTGCTTTATAAAAGTAAGAGTACATTTATTAAACACACACACTACTCAATACTATGCCGCAATTTACAAATATACATAAGCTGTTGGAATTACTTTGTGACATTGCATAACAACCCCACCCCCCTCCCGCAGGGGGGGTGGGGGTCTAGTACCCCCACTCCCATGTATGCACATCATCTTGCCCCCCAATGCAGTCAGTAGTTAGTTGAACATAACCTGGAGCGAGGGCCCTGCGCACCCGCACCATCCCAGCGGCGACCCACCCCATTATCTCAACGAGCCTTGAAAATGGGTACCCCTGCCTTGGTGACACAAAACCCGGACTAAACAGGTCATACTGACCATACCGTGTACACCTCTACATCTTTAGTGGCTAACAGTCTGGGTTGTTCTTCACCTAAGCGCAGCAGCAAGAATACATGTTTAAGCATCACCTTAGAATGATAGTACTCATCACCTTTGTTGATCATTATAATGCATTGCAATTACAGCCCCTAAAGGCATCACAGATGAAATCACAGGATTAAGCATATACAGCCAGACACCCTAGCAGGAATGTCTAGCAACATAACTCCTCATTGCTTATGACTTCACATTACACATGTGACCTACAGTCCCTCCATAGAAATAACATTGGTCAATGCACTTCATAGAAATTACATTAGTAATGCACTTCTCGTGCCATTGCACCTCTTGGCCTCCAGGGGATGCCCTTCTCCAGACATCCCCAACTCAGCCCCTCAATCCCTTGGTGCACTCCTCAATCCACCCCCAGCTGTAGAACAAAAGTTCCAGCCCAAGAGGTGATTCAATGCTGGCTGAGCCCTTGAGGGGTTATTTCTTCACAGTCCCCAGAGACTTAGGGGGGGGGGGACTTTCTCTCGTGCTGGGGGAGACTGCGTTGCTCCCGCAGCTCCCCCTGCACCTGGGCACACTTTTGGCGGTCCCCCCGTCCTCCTGGGGTCACCACCAACCGAGGAAACGCTGTTTTCCCTTGCATGCCGGTCCGGGCCTGCAGGGCATTATGGGGTGCTCTTTTCCAGGCTCTTGAATATTAGAGCAGCAGCTCCCCCGCTGCTCCCGGGAGAGCCGCGCTGCTTTTCATCCTGGCGCTTCGCGCCGCATCCAGTCCTCGTGGGGGGCCCAGTCCCACCCAGACCCCCAGGTGAGTGTATGCGGCTCGGGGAGCCCACCCCCGGCCGCTCGCTGGTTTTCGGGGGCCCGGTCCCACCCGGGCCCCTCGCAGCTCCTCCCTTGGTTTCGGGGTCCCAGTCCCACCCGGGACCCCCTCCTGCTTACTCGTTGGAGGGCAGCCCGGGGAGCCCACCCCCGGCTGCCCCCGCCGGCTCCCCGCCCAGCCAGCACCCTCGCGTGCTGCCGCGGGAGCCGGCGCCGCAGTTCTGGTCTGCCCGCTCCGGCGGGCAGATGCGCAGGCCTTCGCCGGCTCCTCTTTCCCTTGGGGGGAGTGCAACGGCACTCCCCACCCGCCTTCCTCCACTTCGGGGCCCGGAGATGGGGTCCCGGGCCCCTCCTCCTCTTCACAGGGAGCGCGCCGGCGCTCCCCGACTTGCGTTTCCTCGGGGCCCGGAGATGGGGTCCTGGGCCCACCTTCGCGGGGAGCGCGCCGGCGCTCCCCGTCTTTGCTTTGGGGCCCGGAGATGGGGTCCCGGGCCCCCAGAGACCTCTTCGCGAGGGGGGCGCGACGGCGCTCCCCGCCTCCTCCTCCTCACACGGGGCCCGAAGTTGGGATCCCGAGCCCCTCCCCCAATCTTCACGGGGAGCGCGACGGCACTCCCCGGTTTCATTTTCGGCGGGGGCCAGGGTGGGTTCCTGGCACCCCGCGGGGGCACCTTCACGGGGTGCGCGACGGCGCACCCTGACTTCACTTCTTCTGGGGGCAGCCCCCGGGACCTGACCCACCCCGGGGGCACATTCAAGACCGGCGGCGGAGCCCCACGCGCTTCGTCGTCGGTCTTCTTGGAGGTCAAAGGTCGCCTACCTTCTGGGGGGCATATCTCAGCCCCCAGGGTACCGATCTGCACCATTTTCGCCTCCTCTTGCTCCTGGTGGCGCACCCCAGCCACTGGGAGCACTCTCTTTCACCCTCTGGGTCTCACAGAGGGTGGATTCAGCAGGAAGCTGTCTTCACTGGCTCCCTGCGCCAGCCTTCCACCTGGCTCTCCTCCTGGGCCTCTCTTCTCCTTGCGCAGAGGCCCAGGCTTCTGCTCACTGGTCCTGGTCTCCCTTCCTGGCGCAATTCAGGGTCCTGGGCCAGTCTGGAGGTTCTTCCTTCCAGCTGCCGATGGTGCCAGGCTCCAGCACCAGTCGTCCTCAGCAGACCACACCCCAGAGAGAGCTCCTCTTCCTGTGCAAGTTCTTTTTAACGAATTGGGGAGGGGGCTGGCAGGAAGTCTCTGTTTGCCCTATCACACAGCGACACCTCACTTCTCTGCCCCTGCTCCCTCCTTCCTGCCCAGGCCTCTGGGTTTGTTCAAAATGGCGTCGTCCAGGGGTCTCATGCCACATGGTCTCTGAGAGCCCCTTCCCCCCTCGCTGCCTTCTCCCCAGAGCAGCCCGGTGCCTGGCACCAGGTGTCAGCTGCTGATGTATGAACCTGTAGCTCCACCCATCTTCTCTTCTTGGAGTGGAGGCCCTCGTCCTTGGAATGCTGGTTGTGCAGGGCTGGGCCTCTGAGGCTACAGCTTGGAGAGGAAGGTCATTAATTCAGCCTGTCAGGGTCAGCCCTCAGCCAGGCCCTGGTTATGAGCTGACTCAGAGAAATATGACATTTCTGAATGACCCAAAAGCAGTACAAATATGACTTTGGACTCTGCAAAATACTTCTTCTCACACCAGTTACAGTGGACTTTAGTGCGTGTCTGGAATTTGTAGGCCTTAGGAAAGTGAAACTAGCCCATGGGCTCCACATCCCCATAGGAGAATAATGAAGTGAAAAACTGTAAAACTCACTGACTTTCCCTGGCATGTTTCTCCCCACTGTATAAAGCCTATTCCATGTCACCACCCAATTCTGCATAAGTCCTGCCACACCAGTCTATCTGCACCTGCTCCTTGGCTGCGCATGCTAGGAATCTCCCCTGCGCAGCCCCTACACGTGTGCACACGCATGTACACAGGTGTCTGCATGTAACCAGCCCGGTGCCCCTTACTCCAGCTGCAGCGCAGCGGCCTAGTCAAGCCAGGGGGACACCGGTAAAATCCACATGCAGTCTCTTTCATCATGAGTTCACTGTGGGTGAGTCCCAACTTATGAGGCTCTCCCACGGTAAAAGCTCAACAATTAGGTGCTCAAAAAGCGAAAAATCCGGGCGGCTCAGATGGTCAGAACCACCTTCTAACAGCGGAGCATTAGCTAAGAAGGGGAGGTTGGCCACAAGTTTTCAGATCTGCACCAGTCCTTTCAAATGACGAATGAGGCAGTGCTTCTGCCTTTCGTGAGATTGTCTGGAATAGGATCAGTGAAATGTTAAGAAAGTCTGAGATATGCAGTATAATGTGCTGAATCATTTTGAGTTATTATAATTTCAAAGATTTCTGCCAATTTTCAAGGAGAGCGATTTGGTCCTATTTCACTTTTTCTGAAAATGAGGACTCCGCCTTTTTTTGTCATCAAATAAATTGGAATAATTGTCTTTGTTATCCTTGCTATTAATATTCAGAGATGCAGGGGTTTGTGGCCTTTTTAACAAAAGAAAGCTTTTAGGATGGTTAACCATAAAGTTCACCACTTCAACGATGGCCTGAGCATGCTGCACCTCGTATTGCTGGACCTCATCCTGCACACCTTATACCCTTTCAGCAGTTTGGGCAATGCTTGGCATATCCTCCAACACCCTTTACTCAGCCTTAGTCTTTCTTAGTTGACTATCATTCATGTTCCGATCACCATCAGCAAACCTGCTAAAGCCTTAGCCATCCTTTGCACATCATCAGCCATATTCAGGGTACTTTCAGCATCCCTGTTCACAGAGGTACACAGCATAATCTTTGCTGCGAGGCAGGGTTTCAGCTGGACTCTGCAGATGAGAAACTGGTATTCAACGAACAGTGACACTCTCTAGCACAGAAAGGAAATCAACAAAGTGTATTGCAAATCTGAGATTTGTAGTGAGGACCCCTTCCAAACGAGAAGACAGTATAATGAAGTAATTCTGATATGATTACTGTACATGGCAGAAACTCATCTTTGGGCGATTGCAGAAGATACTAGGTATATTAGTAGAACTAGTTAACAACCTCCACCAAAAGAAAGCGGCGAGGGCTGACCCAGGTGGGATCAGACAGGCAACATTCCAGGACACGTGTGATGGTCCGCACCAATGGTCAAAGAATCAGACCATTAGAGATGATTTACTTGCTCTTCTGCTTGCAGATCTAGTGGCTGATTATGAGTCAGATGGAGTGGATTCCCTCATGGAATTCTACTGCGCCTGAGTCCCAGTGGGTCCATTTTTCTACACCCAGTTTTACCGGGTGTGGGAGAAGCACATGATTCTCTCCGAAAAAATCGTACGAGTCTTTGTTATGTTATGTTAAGTCGACTTGATATAGCGCACAAATCACCCTAGGGCATCTCAGCGCTGCTTGTGGATCATAGACAGGAATCAGTGCGGGTGTTATTAAAATAGATGGGCTTTGAGTTGTTTCCTGAATTTACAATAACTTGGGCAAGAACGTACGTGAAGAGGGAGCTTGTTCCAGTACACGGGGGCGAGATAGGAGAAAGCCTTTCCGCCGCTACTTGTTAGACGGATGCGAGGGGTCCACAGCAGTGCTTTCGAGCCAGATCTTAGATTATGGCAGGGGGCATACGCTTTTATTCTTTTCTGAAGGTAAAGTGGGCCTTTGCCCTTTAAGACATTATATGTGAGGCAGCAGATTTTGAAATATGATCGTTTCCTCACAGGCAGCCAATGTAGTTCTTTCAGCAGAGGCGCCGAAGAGGTGCCAGAAGGGCAGTTGAACACAAGCCTTGCAGCTGTGTTTTGAACAACCTGAAGTTTAGAGATCAGTGTTTCACTGACATTGGCCAACAGGACGTTGCCATAGTCCAGTCTGCTTATTACTATGGCCTGAACCAGCGTTCTCCGGGCGGAGATAGGGCGGTAAGGGAAGATTCTGCGCAATAGGCATAGGTAGTGGTAGCATGAGCCAGTGGTGGCCAGAATGTGATCTCTCATAGTTAAGGCTTGGTCCAGTTTTATCCCCAGATTTTGTACTGCTTGATTGGGCACAGGGGAGGCGCCCAGTCGCTGCGGCCACCAATAATCAGCCCAGATGGCAGGGGCTTTACCGAACAGCATGATCTCGGTCTTATCTGCAGTCAGCTGGAGATAGTTCTTATTCATTCAGTCTGAGATGGCTAGCATGCCTGAGGAAAACCTTTCTTTTTCCGCCACCAAGTCCTGGCCTGGTGTAAACATCAGCTGGATATCGTCAGCGTAAGAAATTATATCGAAGCCAAAGCGCTCTGCGATCTCAGCTAAAGGAGCCATATAGATATTAAACAAGGTGGGACTCAGACATGAGCCCTGCGGCACGCCCTTATCTAGGGTTATTTTGCATGAGGAATAAGGACCCACGAGGACAGTTTGATGTCTATCATTCAGGAAATGTTGGAGCCATTTTAATGCCAGACCCTGAATGCCAATTTCTTGTAGCCCTTCCATCAGCCTCATATGGGGAATGGTGTCAAAGGCTGAGGAGAGGTCCAATAATACAAGTATCATTGGGTTTCCTGCATCCACTCCCAGACGCAGAGAGTCAGTTACTGCCAGAAGCGCTGTCTCGGTGCTATGGCATGGGCGGAAGCCAAATTGGGAAGGGTCAAGGATCTGATTAATTTCTAGATAAGAGCTGAGTTGTTTATCGACAAGACCTTCAAGCTGTTTACCCAAAAGAGGTAATAAAGATATAGGGCGATAGTTGCCTAGCGATTTATAATCCAAAGAAGGTTTTTTTTTTTAATGGGATGTACGCAGGCCGTCTTCCATTCTGACGGGATGATACCCGTTTTGATTGAACAGTTAAAAATCTCTAAGATTCCTGGGGCGCAAAGAGTAGCCAACAGGCACATTGTTTTAGGTGGACAGGTATCCAACGGGGAACCTGACTTTGCTGATACCAAGGAGCTATGGACTTCCAGTGAGAAAGGCACAAAACTCTCTAAAATGTGAGAAGTGGTTGTTGGCTGCTTAGGCTTAGAAGTAGAAATTCCTGGGTCTTGATGAGGGACGATATGCAGTCTTGAATAAATGTTGGAGATTTTGTCCTGGAAAAATTGGCCAACGAGTCACAGAAATTCTGGGACTCAGGCAGAGACGGAGAGCACGCCGCGGGCATAATAAAGTCATGGACTATATTAACAAGCATTGGCATAGCCAATAGGTCTCGCTTTTGGGACATTATAAGTATTTAGTTATGCAGCACAATATCCTTGGTACAACAACATCAACTGTTGCATGGCGAAACACTTATAAGGTCCCAAAGGCGAGACCTATTGGCTATGCCAATGCTCGTTTCACCTAGTGTGCACGTCAGGCCCGCTTTACCACAGTCATGGGCATTTGATGGCCAACTCCATTGCTGCAGTATAAATTGGGACGGCTAATTCATTTCGTTGGGAAATGGTTCAGATATATTGTGAACAATCATAGGTTTTCTAGGCAGCTGCTAAGAGAAGCTCATTAAATGTTAAAGTACTTTTGACCAGTAATGAGGAGCAATATTTCTCCGAAGCAGTACATTATATCTCCACTTGTAACTTGTCAGGCTCAGAGGGCTGAATGCAGAGCATTGTGTCTTAGCCTATCGAACCTTGTGTGTACCCTATGTAAACCGTGCCTGCGGTTCAATCCTGATGCTGTTAATCGGAAATCCAAAACATCTATTTGATCAATGCAGATTAATAAAACGCACTGACATGAGAGGGAGAACATCCCGTAGGAGGGATTATAACACAACATCACTCCGGGAAAGTAGGCCTTTGTCCCACATGTGTCATGTCTTCAAACTGTGCAATGTACACCGTGCGGTTAAGGGGCTCCTTAGCTCCGCAGCTTTCAATTCAGAAAATGAGCCTTGTTTCCCAGGTTCAGGTGTGAGGTTATTAATCAGGTTGGGTAAATGCTGAAATGCAGTTTAAGTTCTCGATGAGTTGACACGGCTAATTGATAGAAAAGTGCTGTACAAAGTTGATTCTATGTAGTACAGCTCCGTGTTTCATTTTTGAGTTTTAAAAACATGAAATTGAATTGCCGAAACTGACTGTTCACTGAGTCCACAATCAGTAACTGGGTTTTCATCTCCTACCGGCGGAGCAGGGTGTGACAATAAATAGTGTAGCATGTGCAAGGGTCCTCAACTAGGGCCCGCAGAAGCCCACTTCCCTTGGTTGCATTAGGGCATGTTGCACCCTTGGCTGGCCATGCCTCTTCCCAGCAGATAAAGATTTGGGTTTCAGCCAGGACATTATTGAGAACGCTGTGATTGGTTGAATGAATTTACCGCACACGCGATATACCCACGCTTTGCATGCCACATGTTCGTTTTGTGTATCAGTCAGCATGCAGTCACTGCGAAAGCTCTGGATAAGCACTTATAAGGTCCCAAAGGCGAGACCTATTGGCTATGCCAATGCTTGTCTTAATAGATTACACGTATCCCAAGTACTTGGTTAAGCCTTACCCACACCCGCCTACCTAGCTGACTACTTCCAAACACAGCACACTTCCTTAAACCAAACACGTACTGGATAGCTGATAGCTCGACCTCTGAACTTGCTGAGAAGGGTTAAGATAGGTCCACGAAGGGCATTGACTTACAATCTCTTAAAAGGAGGCAACTTCACCACTACAACAGCATAAAGCAACCCTAGGCCTGTGAGGTGCCACAGTATGACGTGCTACTGTTAACACTCCACAGAGCACCCAAATAAATGCAAAAAGAAATATATATAAACACGCACACATAGCCTGTGATTGAAAGCACTAAGAGAGAAATCAGTTTTTCTTGCTGAGATTGACACTTGTGGTTACACACAAACCTCTGTAGGCGTCCACGCATCCACACAACAGTAGTAAGGCTCCGTTTACCTTTGTGAGCTGAAAATTAAGGGTTAATTTCTAACACCTTTTAAAAGCACTTTCAGTGTCCAGGTGCATGTAACTTGATCCCTTTGTACGGTGTACTGTTTCCTATCACAGCTGCAAGAAGAAAGTGACACAGCCTTTTAAAAAATTATTAACTCCGCCTCTGGACCAGCCAGCAACTGTCACACAATTTTAGAACTCAGCTTGAGAAAAGAAGACGTCATTTTCGGAGTATCCGAATTCTTGTAAAAAGAGAAACGTCTGATGCCCCAGGACAATCGACAATCAGAACCTTCTCATTGTCAGCCGAAATAATTCATCTTTCTAGCACAGCAGCTTTGTGTAATTAAAACACCCAGGGCAACGAGATTCAATCAACTCCCCTCCCCAAAGAGCAGTAACACTGAAGGTCGCATCACAGCCCTTTATTTATAATTCGAACGTAAACTAAGCACTGAAAGTCATCTACAGATGCTCACACATTCAACTTTACGTAAACCCTACAGTCTGTTTAGGAATCAAATCACCAGAGAACACGTTTCTCATCTGGGGCTGAGTGAGCGACCAATTCAAAAGAATAACAAGCCGCTGCAGCGTCGTCAAGGAAAAAAAAAAAGCACGTGAGTGGTGCGCGCGCTTGCAAGCAGCAGGCGTGACCACACGCTCGTGCACCATGGCCTTTTGCTTGCGGGTAACCGCAGGGAAAAGGCCATGACGCACGAGCATATGGTCAGCTTTCTGAAACCCCTAACATAAAGTCTTGCCAGAGCTGCGCTTGCGCGCTACTCGAGGCTCGACCTAAAAAGGGCTTTGGACGAGTTACCCGCCCAATCGATTTGATTGATGATAAAGCTACGCCTGGCTAATTTGATGTTGTGGTGGTAACAGGTCAGCGTTTGTCTGTACAAATCCTTGTCTCGGGGGCTCTCGCTCTTACGCCAACGCCACTCTAAATTCTTATATTTTGATTTTTCAGTTTTTAACTCTGGTGTGTACCAGGGGGCCGAGGGTCGATGATGGGTAGAACTGCAGGTTTTAAGAGGGACAATTGTATCCAATGCCGCTGTCAGAGCAGAGTTAAAAGACTCCAGTAGCTTCGAGACCGTTTGATTATTTTGTGGCAGGTTCAGATGGAAAACTTCCTGAAAGGATTCAGCAGTAAGTTTATGCCATGGCCTGTAGGTGTCACCTGCTTGTCTACTGTTCCTGGTGTTAGACCGGGGATATGATGACTGTACATCAAAAAGAATTAAATGATGATCTGTCCACGTGAGAGGTAGTGGAGCCTTACAATCCACACAGTCAAAGTTGGAGAATAGTAGATCAAGTGTGTGGCCTGCGGTGTGAGTGGGACCTCTAATTCTTTGGGAGAGTCCCAGGGTCTCTAGGTCCGTTAGTAGTTTTGTTACCTCCAGGTTGGCGAGGTCTTCCCCATGGAAATTGAAATCGCCAAGGAGAAGGAATTTCTTTGAGGCTAGGACATAAGTGGCTATGTTTTCCACCAGCTGTTGGCTAAAGTTGGTCTTGGACCCAGGTGGGCGGTATATTAAGGCTCCATTCCAACTATCCGTTGCGGAGACTTTTATTTTAAAAATACCTAGCTCCATAGTGTTGGAAAGGAAGGTAGTGATCCATGTTACATTTATAGTGTTTTTAAAATCTACGGCAATACCCCCACCCATTTTTATGCCCCAGCTGGCAGCAGCAGCTAAACCTCATTCTGCATTTTTTCCTAACCGGGCTGAGCATACAATGATCCCCCTGCTAAAAAAAACTTTTCCTCTTCCCTCCTCTACACCCCCCGCCTCTCCCACAGGCCTGCATGTATACTTACCACCTGCTGAGAGCAGGTGGTAAATACATGTGGTAAAATCACATGGAATAGTGAATTCCATGTGGTTTTCTGACCATAAAAATCAGTCCCACACTATAAATCCTAATTCCATTGGGTCTTATTTGTAACTGCACTGTAATGGCGTGAAATTACCACACAATAACAGTAAAATTGCATGCAATTTTACCATTACCCCAGTGCGGTGCAACTTGGAATCTCTGGACCATAGGAGTTTAAGTAGGTGTGTTGGTGACAGAAAAGTTGATGAACAGTACTCACAGTCTGAAAAAGAACAAAGTCAAAATAAATGGAGGTATTTTGGCAGTATTGATTGAAAGTGGAGGTAAGCGACATACGGACAAAAGGCACTGCCCTGTTAAAAGGTGACAGAAGTATATTTACGTATATTTATGTCCATGCAAAATGTAGTGTTTTTTAAAAACATATTTTATCTGTTTAAAGATGCTTAACTAATTGATGAAAAATGAAGATTGACGAATCACTCAGGTGCTGTATTTGCACCATATCATTTATCAGAGATGAAGACCTCAATTATAAGTGTCTGAGTAATTGTGCATAATTTATCACTCTCGATGAAAAACAATACCCTAGAGTTTATTTATTGGATACGATGCATGACTCGAATTATGAGTTTCCTCTTGAAAATGGGGCATAACATGCAGGGGAAAATCTGTCTATAAAATATAATAAACTCTTAATTCAGACACCCTTGTAAACAGTAGTTTGCGAAGGTGTCAGAATTTTACAATGCAGTTGTAATTGGGGCCCAGATATCTGTATTTGTGTATTTCCTAGAAAAGAATTGCACATATGAGGTATAGCACTGTTGTATATTTCAAAGTTGATTCTTGGTGCCAAGTAACCAAAGCCTTACAAGTTATAAATTCTTCAAAATAGTATGTTGTACAGTTCTTACTCTGTTTACTCTCTGCAGGTGTGAGTGGTAACTGGATTGAAATTGCCTATGGTACCAGCTCAGGGGCGGTGAGAGTGATAGTTCAGCACCCGGAGACAGTTGGGTCCGGCCCTCAGCTTTTCCAAACCTTCACAGTACATCGAAGTCCAGTTACAAAGATCATGCTGTCTGAGAAGCACCTCGTATCAGGTATCTTAGATCAATTTTTAGTATTATTTTTTCCTTTCTTTTATTTCCTTTACTGTTTGATGTATATTAAGAGAAATGCTATATTGCCCTCAGTGCCTTTTATACGCAGAGTAGCAGGGTGTCATAGACTAGTCTGTACCCCGATATAAAGCACTGTAGCTTACCCACAGAAAGGAGAGAAGGAGAACCTTAACGCAGATCCATTTATTTCAATGTGACCTCACTTCCGTAGGTCTGCACCAGAGTATTTATGCCCCTAGGCTTTTCAGGGTGCCTGGTGACCTCGTCAAGGTGGGGTTGACTCAGTTTGTCCAAGCCTTGAGAGATTCCTTAAGCAGACGCACATTCATGGTCTATGTGCCTACTTTCTACTAGTGGATACTCAGTATGTTATGTTATGTTTTTGTTTTTTTTTCTTTCTTTTTTTTGTCCTCATCTCACCATATAGCGTCTGCAAAACAAGCAAAAGGCCAACCTTCCGGCCTGGGCACCCCGGGCTTCTGCTACTGCATTGGCTTTAGGCCTCACCAGGCCAGCTTCTTTGTATAAAGCTTGGTGTAATCATTGGACCGAGGGGCATTGAACTAGCCTCATTTCATTACCCCATGATAGTAACAATGACCAGATGTTAAAATTATTATCATTCAAGTGTCCCTGGTCTAAACGAGCCATACCAAATGCAGCACTCAGCCAGTTCTCATACAAAGGAGGCCTAGGGTCTTTCCACAGTTTACAAATCTCCCTCCGGGCAATAAGGATCAAATATAGTAGCAGGCCTTTTTGAGTTGCCAACAACGAATTTGTCAGATCATTATCCATACCAAATATGACTAGTGCGAGATTCAAATTAAACTTAACTTAAAAAATTGCTCCAAGAGCACGCTCCACGTTCTTCCAAAATCCTCTTAGGATAGCGCATTCAAAGAATATGTGAATATCGTCCGCCGCGGTGAAATCACATCTTGGACACTTCGAAGAAGAGAGAGGGGCAAATCTTGCTATTTTCATGGGGGTATAATATAATCTGTTGATAACATAAAAGTGATTCTTTTTAAGGGATGCTGGCTTAACATACTTATACAGTGTTTGGAGAGATAGACCATACAAATCAACAGCTATACCATCCAAGACTGATAGGTTCCAAACAGAATAGTGTGAAGGGAGGTCTGCGACGTCGGCATCCAATAAATTCTTATACCAGTACCCTACCTCCTTTTTTACGGGTTTTAGATTTTGAAGACGATGCTCAATTTCCACCTATATACTCTTTGTCGGCTGTATACCAGGAGGACAGTTGTAAATATTTAAATTTTGAAAAGGAGCTTCCTATTTTTAATCTTAAAACCTCCCATGGGTGAACTCCGTCTAATGATATAAGATCAGACCAAATCGCGATGCCAGCCTTTTTAATAGGCAACACAAGACTATCTTCCAAACATGTAGGTAACCCGGGAGAATCCCAAATGGGAGCGAAGTCAGAATAATAGCCAATCCCCAATTTCCTTCTAACCCTATACCACACTTTAAGTGCTGTTCTTAAAACTTTCAGACGGACCTTTTTAAAAAACCTTGGAGCCCCAAACTTATATAGGAAGCCCACTCCCCCCCTTCGAAAGTGACCATCTCACTCAGAATCTTCCCCCAATTGGTTTTGGCGGTGATAGTGAGCAATGTCCGTATATTTTTAAACTGAAAAGCAAAAGAATACCAAAGCAAATCCGGGAGAGCTAAACCACCCTTCAGAAGCTTGCGTCTTAACTTCTTCCAGGATAGCCTTGCACTTTTATTAGACCAAATAAAGCTTCCTATTTTGCCTTGGATTTTACTCACAACCTTACTGGGAAAATCAAGGGGGATGGTGCTAAACAGATATGTCAGTTTTGGCAGAACAACCATCTTTACAAGATTGACCCGGCCATTGATAGTCAGAGGTAGATTCTGCCATCTTGTGAAAAGGTGATCTATTTCTTTAGATACCTTCTTCAGGTTGATCTGAGGAATATCATCTAGATCTTTAACTATGATTATCCCTAGGTATCTGAATTCCTTGCTCATCCTGCCGGCCCAATTGTTGATGTTCCAGCACATTACCTCTGTCTTAGAGGAATTAACAAGGTACCCTGAATACAAACCAAATTCCTCCAAGAGGGCTTCCACCCTTGGGAGTACCTCCGCTGGGTTGTTGGTATACACCAACAAGTCGTCCGCATATAAAGCTAACTTACTGCTGTAATGGTGGACTTGAAAAGGAGTAATTAAATCATCCAATCTTAGGGCTTGAGCGAGAGGCTCGATGTAAATGTCAAACAATAAGGGTGAGATGGGACAGCCCTGCCTTGTTCCCCTTGTTATATTAAAGCTTGATGTTAGCATGCCATTTAACAGGATAACTGCGGAGGCACCCTCGTAGCATCTGATCAGGGTCTGTATAAAGGTTGAACCAAATCCCATTATCTTTAGGGTTTCCCAAAGGAAGAGCCAACAGACCCGGTCGAATGCCTTGGCTGCGTCAAATGCTGCCACTGCCAAGGGCTCCGACCGCGCCACCGCTAGATCTATACTGCCTATTAATTGCAGCGTTTGCTCCTGGATAAACCTCCCTGGGATAAAGCCCTTTTGGTCCATATTTATCAACTGCGGAGCTATCTTGACCAATCTCCCCGCTAAGATACTCATAAAGATCTTGTAATCAGCATTAAGCAGGGAGATTGGTCTGTATGAATCGTCTTTAAGGGGATCTTTCCCTGGCTTCAAAATAAGCACAATCGTAGCCCCCTTCCAGGATTTAGGGACTCTACCTTCCGAACTGTAGATGTAGTTAAATAATTCACACAGTCTAGGAGCTAGCTCATCCTGGAGGATTTTGTAAATCTCCCCAGGGAGAGCGTCAGTCCCCGCAGCCTTGTTGTTCTTAATCTTATTTATATAGAGTTTTATCTCGCTCTCAGATATGGGGGCATCAAGAGCAATTCGGCTGCCCTCTGTTAATACTGGTAGTGCCTTGTTCTGCAGCCACTTTTGAATACTCCCTGGGCTGGGTGTTATCTCTTCTTTATATAAATCAGAGAACAAGGAAAGGAGGCACTTTTGCATATCCTCCTGTTTACAAGAGGTTGCCCCACTCTCATCAATAACCAATTCGCTTATGTTGTTTTTGGCTCGATCCACCCTCGCTTTCCAGGCCAAAAGGGCGCCCGCCTTTTCACCATACTCGTAATTTTGCATGTTATGGGCTGACCACTGGGCTTTTACCTTTTGATCCAGCTTCCCCCTATATTCCTGACGCAAACGTTCAAGATCGTTAAGAACTTGTGTCAGGTTTTCGGGATGGGTCTGAGGGCAACTCGTTCTTTCTCCTTCCAGCTTAGAAATCTCCCTTTCCAGATTCTGAAATTCTAGGGCCTCTTCCCTGTTCTTAAAGCATATCAGACTATGCAACTGTCCATGCAAATGAGCTTTAAATGCGTCCCAGACAAAATCTAAAGATGTCGAACCTATATTAACTGCGAAATAGTCCATTGTAGAGGCTTTAAGAGCACTGATTATTTCAGTATTAGACAGCATTGCCCTTTTCAATGTCCATCTAGGACTAAGACTTTGCCTTTTCCCTAAGTATGAAAAGGAGATGGGGGCATGGTCCGAAAGAATACTTGGAAGAATGGAGATGTCTAATAAATTCTCTAGGCCCAGCCTATCAGTAAGAATATAGTCGATTCTGGAAGAGTGACCATGTTTCTTACTGAAAAAGGTAAAACCTGATACTACACCCTTTTTTGCCTTCCATGCGTCGGCGAGTCCAAGATCATGAATCATATTGATCATTGCCCGACGAATACGAGGGGCACCGACATAATGACTGTGGTTGGATCTGTCCCGTAGGGGATTAAGAAGAACATTAAAATCACCACCGATTATTATTGGAGTAGTGGTTCCTATTAATTTGGCCTGTATTTTATAAATATGAGCTGGATCATCAACATTAGGGCCGTAGAACGAGACTACGGTTAACTCGATCCCCCCAATTTCCAGCTGTGCTATTATCCATCTCCCAGATTGATCTGATGAAACCGATTTAATAATGCCTCTAGCACCTGACCTAATTAAAATCGCCACCCCCTTGTTGTGGACTGTCTGTTCAGATGAGCAAAAATGCTCAACCCAGTGATATTTACCAAAAATGGCCCTACATTCCAGATAGCTCAGGTGTGTCTCTTGTAGGAGACAAACCTGTGCGGATGATTGTTCAAGGAATTTCATGGCTAATCTTTGTCTGCGTGGACATCTAAGCCCATTGATATTCCACGAAATAAATTAAATTTAGTACTCATTAAGACTTGCAACATCTACCTACTGACAGGGCTTTATTCAGGCATTCTGAGAATGGCTTAAATCTTAAGACGCAGTTGAGATTGAGGATATTTTTTATATTCTTTCCCGCTGCAACCCCACCCGTGCTCCCCCAGACCCCCTCTACCCCTCCCCCCCCAGTGACCCCATCGACCCCTCACTACCCTGGGGAACCCCCCCTTCTCCTCTGCGCATAGGCCCTATGGGCGAGGACCTCTGGACGTGACCATAACAGAACAATTCAGTATAATAATAAACCAGTCTCTCCAAAGGAGCCCAGCGACACAGACTATACAGAAAGAAAGATCAGAGGAGTACTCTCACCCCCATTCCACTTATACCCCACTCCCGTTCCTTATTTTATCTATTAGGGCGTCTACTTCCTCAATTTGGCGCAGAGTATGCATGTGATTATTCCACATAATCCGGAGGGATGCGGGAAACCTCAATTGTGTCTTGGCCCCCAGTGAATTTAGGATTACCATTCTTTTGCCTAACTCCCACTGTTTTGTTGCTGTAATGTGGGAGACATCAGACCTAATAGAAAAGGAAAATGAGCTGAAAAAAGAGTTACTCTTGACCGGACCTGCTTTCAAAGCCAAGGATAACATTTTCTCCTTTACGGAGTATGTGAGAAAGTTTACTAGAATTTTCCTTGGCTTTTGTTTTTCTAAATTCCTCCTATATGGATCTCGGTGTACTCGCTGAATATCCGAAACCAAGTCCAGTTCCGGGGAATCTTTAAAAATTGTCACCTTTAAGAGAGAAATCACAAAAATGTTAATGTCTCCCCCCTCCAAATCTTCGGGGACATTTAATATTTTCAAATTATTTTTTCTTGAGTGATTTTCAAGGCGTTCTATGTCATCTTTCAGTTCCCTATTTTGGTGGGCTAGTTTATCCATTTCTACTGAAGAGGAGTGTAAAGCTTCCTTGAATTTAGGGATCTGAGACTCGAGAACATCCGTTCTCTGCGAAACCTCTTCTATTTTTTGTGCCAATACCTCACATGAGGCCTGGATTGCAGCTTGGTTAGACTCTGAAATTGAAAATCTTCTCCCAATGTCCTCCTTTAGACTTAATAAAATATCAGCTAGTGACCCGGACGACACCGTGTTAGGGGGTAAACCTAGGGGGGGGTCAAGCGGTCTAGCTAACGGAGTGACCGACGATGGTACAGGAACATCCACCTTCTCCGTTACTGGAAGAGTGCCTAAGACGATTTCTTGACTATCCAAGGCCGAAAATCTATTTGAAACTTCCACAGAGGAATGGATAACCACCTGTTGTCCCATCAATGTATCAACTTCATTCGTTACCCCGGGAGAAGGCATAACAGAGGGCTGAAAATTTTCCTTAGGTGGAGGGGGTCCAGACTGAATACCAGTAGAAGCCATAGCGGTTTTTTTGTTCTGCCCCCTATCCGGTGTGGTAGATAGCACCTTATAGTATGTCTTCAAAGATGGAGTTATTCTAAGTTTAGAAGACAAAACTTTCTTGACTTTCCCTTTCCCCCTTCCACTCACTGGGGGGGTGCTCTCCGTGGTGGCTCTCACTTTGCCCTGCCTAGCAGTGGCCCTTATTTCTGTGACCGGAGGAGAAACAAAAGTGGATTTAGCAAAATCTAGAACAAGATTAGGAGCCCTATTACGCAAGGTGTAGCGACAGATAGCTGGCTTAGCAGTTTGATTCGTAGTAGCACTGGGGGGGGCACTACGGGGGTCACTACTCCCACCGTTCTCCATGCAGTTCCAGGAGCCCACCCGTGAAAAAACAGTCCCAACCGACCCTTCTACACAACTCTGTGCTACATGAGCCTCGCTGTAAAACTTAGAGGCAGACCAAACAGCCGGTGAGTCCTTTTGGAAGAGTTCCAAAATAACACCTTCACCTTCAGTTTCACTTAAACTAACAGCACCTGCGCCGGCCGTCCATTTTGCAGACTTCCGCGCTACATTAGCCTCGCTACAAACCTTAGAGGCAGTCCAAACAACCGGTAAATCCTCGTGGAGAAATTCCAAAATCTTACCTTCACCTTCGCTTGAACTGGTGAAGCGCTTGAAGGGAAAGAGCGAGCAAACTCCTGCCTCACACTCGCTCTCCAAGACGCTCCCTCGCGTCTGCTTACCACACCTCTTTGGAGCGCACTCGAGAGTGCTGACTTTGCCGGAGAAAACCCGGAACTGTAAGCCGGGAGTCCGCCGCCTCCACTCTCGCGCTGCGCCAACAAACCGCAGCAGCGAGAGCTCCAGGGACGCCGCGCCACCTCGATCCTCAGACACCATCCGGTAGGGAGAAAGCGCCAAAAAAAAAAAAAAAAAAAAAACCATAAGCGCTTTCCTCTAAGATTTAACCAAAAATATGTTCCAGGCTGAAAACCGTGAAAACAAGGGGGTCCAACACTGCTTATTTAGCTAGGATGTCATAGTTATAGTGCTCGCTGTGCTTCCCGGAGAGACCTGACAGTGCACGCCAGGGGAGCTCGGCCGCGACCGTTAGCTTCCGGCCGCCATGTTCCCCCACCCTCTGTATGTTATGTTATGTTAGGTAGTTTTGTTAAGCGCTAGAATGCCCAGGGGCGTCTTGGCACTAGCTGAAAGACCGCAGAAGATAACCCGAAGAAAATCTTTAGCTGGACCTGAAAAGCCAGGTTTTTAGCGATTTCCTTAATGGCCGCAGATTTAGCATAAATTTAATATGAAGGGGAAGATTGTTCCAAGCTTTTGAGGCTCCCACGACAAAGCCTCTTCCGCCGCAGGAGGCACGCTTATACCTGGGTTCTGATACCAATTTAGCAGACGCGGATCATAATGATCTGGGAGGTGAGTACCAAAAATAACTGTTCTGAAAAAGTTCAGGACCTTAGTTGTGCAAAGCCTTATAGACAATACAGAGAGCCTTAAAAAGCACTCTCTGCCTCACATGGAGCCAGTGAAGCCTTCTAATGGGACCTGCAGCAGAGTGATATTTAGGAATTTTTAAGAGTACGAGCCGCCGCATTCTGCAATGTCTGTAATTTGTTTAACACCTGCTGATGGGCATTTAAATACAGTCCATTCGCATAGTCAATCCTTGACAGCACTAGCTAGGTGACCACTGTTTTCTGTAAATGATTGGGGATATACGGAAGGATCTTTTTGATCAATCGCAGAGTGTAGAAAGCAGCCGAAGTGACTGTTTTTACCTTATCTAGAAGAGATCCAGTATGTAGTGGGACTCAGGGGCATACATTGCACCTAACACGGGACATTCCGATGGATACTTTTAAGTGCAGAGTTCTCCCTTTGTGACTCCCCAGGCACCAGATTGAATCTGGAAAGCTTCTCTGCAATAACTCATGCATGCGCGTAGGGGGCATTCCTCGCCTCCATCCCGAATCCATCCACCTCTAGGTGTGATAACATGTAGTGACATATAGGCACCACCCAAGCTCACCGTCAGTTTTTCTGCAGCTTGCAATGCATATTTGAAGTTTAGCCTTCAAAGAGGCCATGCTGCACGTTTTCAATACCGATCTGGGCCGTCTAGTGCACCTTTGACATCCCACTCGCCAATTCGACCAGCTGTACCCAAATTTCTGTGGATTTTCAGGGGTCAAGAGTGGTGGTAGAGGCCATGGCTTTCAGCAACTGCAGCATTACTCTTCTTCCTCTTTACCTGGTGTTGCATCCATACCACTTTATTGTGGTGGATACTTCTAACAGCAGATTCCTCACCTTCAGAACATCCCCAGGTGCCAGACTGGATCCGAGAATTCTTCCAGCAATGGTCCAGCAAGATGATGGCGTCATTTGGCTCTGCAGTCCTGTTTACTGCTCCAGAAGTGAAAGAGCTGAGCAGCATATATGCGCCACTCTTGCGCACTAATTTTGGTTCCTTTCTTTCCACATCCTTCAACATGGAGCCAGATGTCCACTCCCAACTTTTTGAGCCTTCCGACGACTCCAGATTTTCTACTTTGTCAGACTTCCAATGAGTCAAATCTTTGCTCAGTGTTACTAGCGAACAGTGTGAGAACACCTCACCATGGGACTCCAAAAGGTGTCCAGCCAAACTCGGACCCACTCCCAGAACCTAGGAATAATCATCAACAGCAAACTGGACATGACTGAACAAGTCAACGCCGTCACTGCATCCTGCTTCCACACCCTGAAGATGCTGAGGGAGATCATCAAATGGCTCCCAAGCAACACAAGAAAAACTGCCACTCATGCGACTGGCAACGGCGGCGTCGGTGAGACCAGGGCGGCAGAGTGAAGTGAGAGTGCGGAGTGAAGTGCCCACAGGTCGCGTCTAAGCAGCGGTAAGGTGGCGGCGGCGGTTGTCGTCAGTGAGACCAGAGTTGCAGTGCGAAGTGCGGCGGTGCCTTCAGGTCACAGAACTGCCGGCAGTCTTGGTGGTGGCGTTGGGTTGCGGTTTCCCTATGTGGCAACTGAGACACGCGGTCCCAGAGGTGGTACCCAGAGAAAGGTGAAGTCTTTGCTGTTCCTGAGACTTCTTGAACAGGGGGGCAAGCTCTACCTCAAGCCCTTGCAGAAACTCAAACAAAGAAGTTGCAGAAAGTTCAGTCCAGTCCTTTCTCTTCCCAAGACAGAAGCACCTACTGCAGGCCAACACAGCAAAGCACACAGCAAAGTGGTAGTCCCTCCTCACAGCTTCTTCAGCACTACTTCGTGGCAGGTTTCTGAGTCCAAAAGAGTTCTAAAGTTCTGGGGTCTGGACCCAAATATTTATACCACATTTCCCTTTGCTCTCTTGTGGCAAAGAGTCTCTGTGCTTAGTCCAACCCAGTTCTGTACTCTCTGGCCCGCTTCCTGGCAGGAGGTGGAGACAGCATTGTGTAAGGCAGACCAGGCCTATTCAGGTGCAATGAAATCTCCTCCCACTACTCTAAATGCAGCCCAAGTCTATTCAGCCCAGCCCTGACTCATCCAGGAAAAGCAGGACACACCTCGACCCCACCCATGGCTGCCTACAGTAAATGTACACCCCCAGTCCCTGTCACTCTAAAGCCAGACAATCAATCCACAACCCAGCAGAGGCACACAGGATGGTTAAGCAAGAAAATAGCAAACACAAGGAGATGATGTACGGAGCGCTGAAACTTTTCAGACACTCACCCCCAGTCACAGATCTGGGTTGAATCCATCATCGTTCCTTAGCTCACTTCGCCACTCCAGTTCAGACCTGGCTATATGCAAATCAGTCTTGACCTTGTGCCTCATGGGAACAGTCCAGCCCGAACTGCTAAGCCATGTCTTCCCTGGACCGGAAACAAGCATCCTGGGACCGGTTTCGGGGTAACACCCCTCATGACCCAGGCTAGCTTGAATCCAGTGGCAAAGTGATCAAGGGACCCACGTCTGGGCATACCCTGCCAAGTTAGGGCAAACAAAGCAAACACAAGGAGATGATGGAAGCCAGGCTGATGAGGGGTTGTACCCCGAAACCGGTCCCAGGATGCTTGTTTCCGGTTCAGGGAAGACCTGGCTTGGCAGTTCGGGCTGGACTGTTCCCATGAGGCACAGGGTCAAGACTGATTTGCATATAGCTGGGTCTGAACTAAGGTGGCGAAGTGAGCTAAAGAACAAAGATGGATTCAACCATGATCTGTGACTGGGGGTGAGTGTCTGAAAAGTTTCAGCACTCCGTCCTTCATCTCCTTGTGTTTGCTAAGCAAGAAAATACCCACTTCCTTAAAGTGGTATTTTCAAGCACACAACATAAAAATCCTCTTTACTAAAAGATGCATTTTTACATTCTGAGTTCAGGAATACTAAACTCCATTTCTCTATCTTATCCCAATGGGAAGTTATACTTGTAAGATGACACAAAGTATCTCCCATTCTATCCTACGGGACAGATAGCCTTTCCACTGTGAAAAACGAATTACACTGTATTTCACTATCAGGACATGTCACACACACACCAGTACATGTCCTACCTTTCACATACACTGCACCCTGCCCATAGGGGTACCTTGGGCCTACCTTAGGGGTGAGTAACATGTCATATAAAAGGGAAGGTTAGGGCTTGGCATGTGGGTGCACTTGCCAAGTCGACATGGCAGTAAACATTGCGTGCAGACATTGCATTGGCAGGTCTGAGATACCTTTATAGGGCTACCTCTGTGGGTGGCACAATCAGTTCTGCAGGCCTACTAGTAGCGTTTGATTTACAGGCCCTGACACACTCAGTGCACCTTAATATGGACTTACCAGTAAATCAAACATGTCAATCGTGGAAACACCCATCCATAACATAATTTACAGTAGGAGCACTTGCACTTTAACACTGAACAGCAGTGAGAAAGTGTGCAGAGACACCAATCCAGCGAAAACAGAGTCAAAACGAGGAGGTCAGAAAGCAAAAAGACGGGGGAAACTCGCCAAAAGATGCCAGGTCTAACAGAAACCAATCCACAAAACGGGGAGGTGCTAGAGAAGTGAGGACTGTATAGTTAGATAGAATATTCAACAGAAAGATAATTACTGAAGGTAAGTAACTTGCTCTTCTGATGGATACTTCTAACCACAGATTCCTCCCCTTGTGAATAGGTACAAAGGCTGGACCTCACAAAGTGGTGGGTCTTTGAAATGGCTCAGACTCAAACATCCTTCAGAACTGAATGGGCAAAATGTCCATCTCGACAGACCTGACTGACAAGAGTGCTTCATTAATGTTTGCAATTGTTCCAACATAGCTGCATTTCAGATATCTAGGACAGGCACTCCGCGTTCCAGCACTCTGGTTCTAGCCTTAGCTCTGGTGGTATGAACCTATTCATAGCAGATCTTGCCCTTCTTTACCACAAAGAAACCCAAACACAGCTGAGTGACCACTTGATGTTTATTGGTGTGGTCAATGTGAAAGCTCAGTCCTCCCTTGGGGTCTGAATGATGGAGGAGAGAAGAGTCTCACTTGAACCCCACACAGAGAATTTCAATCATTGAGACTGTTCTGGACACTGTGGTGTTCAAGGACTTTCCTCTACCAAAGCAAGTCCAGGACATTCAGTATAGGATCAGATGTATTGGGGTCAGTCCTGGGTTTCAGTGAGGATGGCTGCGAGGAATCTTCGTATCCTGGCCTCATGTATCCTCCTCATCTCGAAAACCAGGTGCCACATGTAGGTCCTAAAGTGGTCCCTCAGATGCCAGTGGGCCCAGCATCGGAGCTGCCTCTTCTACTCAATTCAGATCCCCAAGGAGATGGTACATGGTTTGCAGTGGTGTTTAGCAGACTGCAACCTGACCTACAGCAGGCCAGGTTCCCTTCCCCATACAGAGTTTACTGTTGTGAGAGACATGTCCCTGCTGGCTGGGGATGGTGGGGGGGTCATGTGGGAGAGGTGGCCTCTGGTCTCCAGCGGACAGCCAGCACCCAGCCAGTCTGTGGTCAATTTCAGCAATTCATCTGGCGCTGTAAGCCTTCCTGTCATCTATCAAAGAGGAAAAGGTGCAGCCCCTTACAAACAACATGATCTGCATGTTTTACTGCAACAAGCAGGGCAGATTGAAGTCCTGGATCCTATGCCAGGAGGTGCTATGCCTCTCGAGGTGGCTGGATCCTCAGAACGTATTCCTTGTTGCCAATTCCCTAGTTAGGTTCGTGAATGCCAGAGTAGATGAACTGAGCATTACCTGGAACACCATGAGTGGCATCTCCTTCTCAGGGTTGTGCAGGGCATCTTCCATAAATGGGGCAAACCCTGGCTGGATCTGTTTGCATCCTTTGAGAATGCACAATGTCAACAATTCTGCACGTTGGAGTTTCCGCAAAGGCACTCACTAAGAGATGTATTCCAGCTGGAAAGGAAGGACAGACTTCTGTAGACCTTTCCACTGCTATTTCTCCTACCTTGCGTTCTGAGGAAGATCAAGACAGACCAGGTCCAAGGCATTGTCATCACCCTGAATAGGGCCAGGAGAGAGTGGTATCCAGAGCTCCTGAGTCTTTGTCCTCCTGTCAGACTTCCACTTCAGGAAAACCTACTGTCACAGCATCAGGGCAGGGTCCTACATGCAAATCTTCATGACCTACACCTCTATACATGGAGCTTGGTCATTGGCAATTAAATGCATTTGGTTTGCAGACCGAAGTGGTTGATGTCATCATTGCAGCCAAACGCCCTTCCATGACACAATCTACACTGGGCGCTGGGACAAATTTATCACTTGGATGGTGCCCAAAACAACAATCCCTTACAAGCCGAACCTTCTGAAGTTCTTTTGTTTAGGCCATCAAGGCCTTATGTTGGGCACAGTCAAAGGTTATTTATCGGGCATTTCAATATTTACCTGACCAGTTGTCTTTGTGTAATCTGCTGGTTGTGAAGCATGTTAGAAAAAAATAGACACGTGTTTCCCCCAAATTGTGTGTTATACCTCATTGAAACATAAACTTGGTCTTAACATTTCTCACGTCCTGCATCCTCTCGATGCTGTGCAGACTTCACAGGTGCCATTGTGACTGACTTTATTTCCTTTCACAGGAGATGCCTAGTTCCGCTGGGTACAAGTGCACTTCTCCATCTTTTATTCTTTTTATTGGTTTGATTTTTTCACTAATATTTTAGTTACTTTTAGTAATGCGGGAACTCACCACTCATAACGTTTAATTTACTTCACCTGTTTGAAGAAGTGCCACTTAGCGCTCACCTGGCCTGACTTGGCCACACTCTCTTCAAGGCAGCCTACATCAAAGATGCTGTAGTGAATGTTTAGCAACATCCTCTGAATGCAGCACAGACTTCATGTGCTCCATACTGACCTTCCTTATTTGGCTTGATAGTTTGGAGGTGCTTGGCTCCACCTGAAACAAACGCACTCCACTTTCTTTTATTCATCATATTGATTCGGTTTTATTTGATTAATTCCATGTTGGATAATTAGTCACTCTGCCAGTGTTTTTTGCCCAGCCTCACACTTAAAAAGAGGAGGAGAGGCTCCATCGATTTGACCATAAGAGGGCTCGGAGCTTTTACATTGACAAAAGTCAATTGTGTTTATGATCAACTCTTAATGGATTACTCTGGAGCTAAGAAAGGGAATGCCGTGCTAAAAAGGACCTTGTCCAGGTGGATAGTCCTGTGTATTAAAATCTGCTGCATACTGCCCAAGAAGCAGTCCCCTGAGGGCCTACAGGCTAAATCCACAAGGGCCAAGGCTGCTTCAATGAATTTGGTGTGAAGTGCGCCTGACAGTCTGCAATCTGAGTCTACAACATGGCATCTGTTCATACGATCATGAAACATACTGCGTTGAAATTCAGGTCCGTCAGGACGGTCACTTCATCTGCTCAGTACTGCATAATGTTTTGGGCTGAGTCCACTCCCCAGAAACTCCACCTTTGTGGGAAGTGCTGCTGTGGTATCTTGTCCAATGGTGAGGAATTATCAGTTAGACGTATCCATCAGAGCAGGTGACTTACCTTTGGTGACGCTCTTTCTGGTGGATTCTCTATCTAACTACAGATTCCTCAATGCTCTTGCAATCCCATTCTGTGGAGTTGCCTCTTTAGCATCTAAAAAGTTCCCAAGTTAGAAATTCAGCACACTGGGTCAGACAATTTGTTCTACCCTCCACACCAGATGGCGTGGAAGAGAAAGAAACTGATGTCAGCGCGCCGGGATGGTCCTTAAATGTGGCTCTGCTTCATAACGTCCGTAGTGGAACGAAGTGCGGGGGTATTGCTAGAAAAATTTTCCAGAACTAATCCGGCTCCTGGAGATATTCTAAAGATGAGGAATCTGCTCTTTCATAGGGTATCCACCAGAAACAGTGGACTGAAGGTGAGTAAATCGTTTGTTTTCTCTCCAGCAACCTGTGGAGGACAGAAAGGGTCAGAATTCCGTTTTGCTCCCTTGTTGGTGTTCCATCCTTCAGACCAGTGGGTTTTTCAGATCCTTCAGTTTGGTTTTGCTCTTCCTCTTTTGTATGCTCTTCCACACATTCCACCCAATATTGTCTCTCAAGAGGTGCTGTTGTTGCTACCCAAGAGCGCAGTTGAGCTTGTGATTGATGTAAGGGAAGACTGGGAGTACTTCTTCCAATATTTTCTACTGCCCAAGAAGGACGGGGGGCTGAGGTCTGTTTTAGGACTACGGCTCTTGAACTCTTTCCATAGAAAGAAGAAATGTTTGAGGCATGTGTGCTGTAGATACACATGCTTTACATACTCCTGCCATTTAGTGTTGGGTCCGGATTTTTGCAAGTTGTTTTCTTCAAAGAACACTTTTCCAGTCACGAGGTAAGGTGACTCCTCCTTTCGGTGATAGTGCGCATGGGCATCGATTCCATTGTTAGATTGTTTTCTTTCCGCCATCGGGTTCGAACGATGTTTGTGGCACTCCGCTTGGAGACCGTTCTTCGGGATCCCCTCGGTGCGCAACCCACTGTACCCTCGTCGGTATCATCCCCTTATTCCCGTGTGTCGAAAAAATTAGAAAACTTCCCATCTTAGATCGAGAAGACATCGTTGCCGACCTTCGGGCCTAGCCGTGTCAGTCGACTTTCACTTCGTCATAATCATCGAGTCTTCTGCCGAGGAACGGACTCTGTTTCAGTTCTGTCCTTGGTGCCACTCCAAGTATCCGTGCACTGACCTGCATAAAGCCTTCAACTTGTGCCTCTCACCGGAGCAAAAGGGAGAAGATTGCGACGCTTGCCGATCGTTCCGATCAAAAAAGACTTTGTGGGACCATCGAGCTCGACGTAGGGACATGCAGCAGCAGAACATTGACGACACACCGGATATCTTCGGGCAAGATACCGAACAGGAGGAAATGGGAACATCGGCAGCAGAAGAGGAGTAAGCCTTCTCTATCCAGGAATCTGACTCCGAACTGGAGATCGACTTAGAGTCCGAAGAACTTCAAGCTGGACAGGGTGCCGTGATTAACAAAGCCCCTTTGCCCAATAAAATTATTTCCACCAAACAAAAGGCTTCTGGGCCACGACTGCCTTCGGGACAGGGTCGGCACCGAGAGACTGCTTCTAGCGCCCCGCCTTCAGGCTCGGCAAAGAAACAGAATATTAAGCCTTCCGGCTTGGGCTCGAGTCGAGACAAAACACCCTTGGAACCGAAACCTTCGGCTCTAAAAGATAAGAAAGACAGGTCCAGCTCGGCACCAAACATTTCGGCACCGAAACCAAAAGATACCCTTCAAAAACCTCCGGAACCTCTCCTGGAACTTATGAAGGGAAAACTGACACTAAACAAAAGAAAATTTACATTAATCCAGATACTGGACATATTTTGGCCAAGGATGCATTACCATCCAAAAGAAAGACTGTTCCAGAGGATACAAGCTACAATATTCCTCTAAAAAAAGAAGGGCATGGCTACAAGTCCTATTTATCCTATCCCTCAGTCCCCTCCACCACTTTCACCATTACCAGGCTCAGACCCCTTAGATATCACACCACAGGGTTCTCCACATACACAGCCTGATATAAAGGAGGGGGGTGACAATAGTCCACCACCAATAGATCCATGGAATGATTATAATATTGATCAACCTATGGATAATGATCCTGATTTATACCCTGCAAAACCATCACCTCCTGATGACAACACAGCACACCAGGAGGGCAGCATCATATCATGGTGTTACACTATACAAGGAATCTTAAGAAGAGGATTTTCTATGTGAAACATTAGGTTCTACACAGAGGACAACTCAAAGTTTACCCATGCTAAAAGGCATGATGAGACATGCCGATGATATTTTTAAAGACCCGTACGTGCCTGTATATTAACACCTAGGGGTCGATAAAAAAAAATGTAAGCCTCCACCATCTGACCCAATTTTTATTAAGGGGCAGTTGCCTTTAGATTCCCTAGTGGTAACCAATGGTCGAAAGAGAGCAAACTCACAAACTACAGCAGATGCACCTCCTCCAGACAAAGAGTCTAAGTTAATTGATGCATCAGGCAAAAGAATAGCTGCACAATCCGCCAACCAGTGGCGCATTGCTAACACACAAGGACTATTGGCGAGATATGATAGAGCCCACTGGAACGAAATGGAGGCGCTACTCCAACACCTCCCAGAGGAGTATAAAAAAAGAGGACAGGAACTAGTGCAGGAAGGAAAATTAATATCTAATTCCTCCATTAGATGTGCACAAGACACTGCTGATACTGCAGCAAGGGGAATTAATACCAGCATTCTCCTTAGAAGACATGCATGGCTCAGAATCTCTGGGTTTAACCCAGAGGTTCAACAGTTCATTTTAAATGTTCCATTTGACAAAGAACACCATTTGGGCCTCAAGTGGATGTGTTTGTTTTCAAGAACAAGGGAACCCAATAGATACGAGTAATTACAAAGGAACAGTGGTCCCTTACAACACACATAAGTAGAACAAATCAACACAGCGATATAATAAAGACTGTGTAATGTAATTCTTATGAAAGAATAAACATTTTTATTTTATCTCATAAAAAACATTGAAAAACACAAAAGAAAGTGGGGTAGTGTCGAGGAATAGAGTTAGAAGAACTCAGGCATAAGCAAATAAACATGGCCAAGACATAATCATTAGTTAGGCCAAAAAACATAGTAAGAGCACCAGTATACAGTAGTTATATTGAACAATTTTGTGTCAAGGTGCTAAAGTCGATGGCGTTTCGATTCCATAGAGAATAGTAGGACCATCATTAGGACAAAAGGGTGTGTTGCCTGAGAAGAATGCCTGCTGAACTTGTCAAGCAGAATATGTGCTGGGTAAAGCCAACTCTCTTTATTTCTCGACACTACCCCACTTTCTTTTGTGTTTTTTCCATGTTTTTTATGATATAAAATAAAAATGTTTATTCTCTCATAAGACTTACATTACACAGTCTTTATTATATCGCTGTGTTGATTTGTTCTACTTATCTGTGTTGTAAGGGACAGCTGTTCAAGTGGATGTGCCACATGAGAAAATGAAAAAGATACAGAGGTGGCAAATCAATGGGAGCACTTCAGTCACCATCCAATAGAGGCTCTATTCACCGCTCATTCTATAGAGGAGGATCCAAAAGTAATCCCTCAGATTCAAATGTATCCACATACAAAGCAAACACGCAACCCTCTTCATCTAGGGGTTTCTATAAGGGCAGCTACAGAGGGAACAATTTCAAAGGCAGAGGAAAAGGCACACCAACAGGAACCTCTCCATCTCCCAATAAACACTGACTTGCCTATAATTCCCCCCGACCACCTTACACCTGTCAGAGGGAGACTGCCACACTTTCTTCCCTTTTGGCAAGCAATAACAACAGACAAATGGGTACTAGACATTATCCAACATGGCTATTGCCTAGAACTCAACAGCAGTCCTCCCAATATTCCACCTCACAATCATAAGCTTTTATCATAACACCAACCACTCCTCAAACAAGAAGTACAATATCTTCTAACAAAGGGAGCTATAAAACCAGTTCCGTTACAACATCAAGGATTAGGAGTCTACTCACTTTACTTCCTAATCCCCAAAAAGGGCGGATCTCTACGACCAATTTTAGATCTCAGGCCTTTAAACCTAAACATACTGTCTGAACACTTTCACATGGTTACCCTTCAACAAGTGCTTCCACTTCTACAACAAGACGACTTTGTCGACACTAGACTTCAAGAATGCATACTTTCATATTCCTATCCACCCAGCACATCGCAAATATCTCAGATTTTTGATAGCAGGAAACCACTATCAATTCAAAGTACTTCCATTCGGAGTGACTACTGCACCCAGAGTATTCCCAAAATGTCTCACAGTAGTAGCAGCTCATCTAAGAAGACAACAAATGAATGTCTTCATATAACTGGATGATTGGCTCATCAAAGCCAACACACAACGAAAGTGTTTACAACACACTCAAGCTACCATAAACTTTCTCCATCAATTGGGATTTACAGTCAATGCACAAAAGTCCCATCTTCAACCCTCACAACTGCAGCCATACCTGGGAGCAATGCTAAACACTGACTGAGCTCTAGAATCTCCTAGTGCTGCCAGGATTCACAACAACCAGTACCTAACAGTGAAGACTTTCATGCAGCTGTTAGGAGTGATGGCATCATGCATTGCAATACTGCCTCACGCAAGATTACACATGCGTCCTCTACAGGAATGTTTAGCACGTCAGTGGAATCAACCACATGGTCAATTAACAGATCTAGTGTTGGTAGACAGCCGCACTCATCGCTCTCTGCAGTGCTGTAACACACAAAAGGGCGGCCTTTCATCGAATCCATTCCACAAGTCGTACTAACAGCAGATGTATCTCTCACAGGTTGGGGTGCCCATCTTCAGCATCAAACAATTCAAGGTTTATGGGACATAAAACACAGAAGTCTCCACATCAATTACTTGGAGTGTCTAGCAGTTGAACTAGCACTAAAAGCTTTTCAGCCTCACCTAGTAGGGAAAGTTGTCCTAGACCTGATGGACAATGTGACAACAATGTACTATGTACAACAACAGGGGGAACACACTCTCTGCAGTTGTCACGCCTCTCTCAGACCATTTGGCGGTGGGCGATACATCACAAAATTCATCTTCTAGTAGAACACCTTCCAGGAATGCACAAACAGTTTGCCGACCTCCTCAACAGGATGCAGCAACAAGTACACAAATGGGAACTTCATCCCCAGGCTCTCCTCCGTACTTCCAAAAATGGGGATTTTCACAGATAGATCTCTCAGCTATAGCTGCAAACTCAAAATGCCCAAACTTCGCCTCCAGATTCCCACACCATCTATCCAAAGGCAATGCCCTATGGATGAATTGGTCAGGGATATTTGCTTACGCTTTTCCGCCTCTCCCTCTAAGTCCATTGCTGGTTCGGAAACTCAGACAGACATCACTCACACTAATTCTAGTGGCTCCCACATGGGCTCGTCAACCATAGTTCACCACACTACTAGAACTGTTAGTAGTGCCACACCAAAAACTGTACCTCACTTCCAACCTTCTCACACAGAGCCGTGGAGAAATCAGACATCCAAACCCCAAGGAGCTCAACTTAGCGATCTGGCTCCTGAAGTCATAGAGTTTGGATATTTAAATCTAACACCAGATTGTATGACTATCCTAAATGAAGCAAGAAAACCTACCACTAGAGCATGTTATGCAGCAAAGTGGAAAAGATTTGTCATCCATTGTAAAAATAACACAATTGATCCGCTTAATGCATGTATACAACATTTTATTTGTTATCTTTTGCATCTACAGCGAGTTGGCTTAGCTTACACATCTATTTGATTATATCTTGCAGTATTAGTTGCATATCTGCAAAACAGACAACATTTGTCCCTATTCAAAGTTCCAGTAATTAAAGCTTTTATGGAAGGACTTAAAAGAATAATACCACCCAGGGTACCACCTGCACCTATCTGGAACCTTAACATTGTTCTCACAAGGCTTATAGGTCCACCTTTTGAACCATTACACAATTGTCCATTACAGTTTCTCTCATGGAAGGTTGCCTTTCTGATTGCTATCACTTCACAAAGACGTGTTGGTGAGTTACAGGCATTAACCTTAGAAGAACCCTTCTTTCAACTTCATAAAGATAGAGTGGTCTTCGTACAAACCCTAAATTCCTTCAAAAAGTAGTTTCTGCTTTTCATATTAACCAATCAGTTGAGTTACCGAGTTACCTGTGTTCTTCCCTCAACCTGATTCAGTAGCAGAAAGGGCTCTACACACTCTTGATGTAAAAAGAGCATTGTTATACTATATTGATAGGACAAGAGATTTCTGCAAAACAAATTTTTGTTGTATTTGCTCCACCTCATAAAGGAAATCCTATCTCTAAATCTGGTATTTCTAGGTGAATTGTCAAATATATTCAAACTTGTTATGTTAAAGCCAAAACAACTTTAACTATACCCCCTTGAGCACACTCTACTCGCAAAATAGGACCATTTATGGCCTTTTTAGGTAACATTCCCATAGCTGACATATGTAAGGCAGCTACATGGTCTACACTACACACATTTACCAAACATTATTGTGTAGATGTTTTAGCACGTCTACATGCTAAAGTAGGACCAGCAGTGGTAAAAACACTTTTTCAAATAACTGCAACACCCACTGGTTAGCCACCGCTTTGGGAGAATACTGCTATACAATCTATGCAAAGCATGTGTATCTACAGCACACATGCCTTGAACGGATATGTTACTTACCCTGTAAGCATCTGTTCTTGGCATGTAGAGCTGTAGATTCACATGCGCTATCCCTCCACCCCGGACACCTATGGTTGTTGCAGATCTTACTATTTATATTACATACACATGGACATCTCCGTACTACACTTACATACTCCATTCTCACCCTCGTTGGCGAAGGCTACCAACGATGTCTTCTCGATCTAAGATCGGAAGTTTTCTTATTTTTTCGGCACGCGGGAATAAGGGGGCGTGTACGAAATAATACCGATGAGGGTACAGTGGGTTGTGCACCGAGGGGATCCCGAAGAACGGTCTCGAACTGGAGTGCCGCAAACCACGTCCGAACCCGATGACGGAAAGAAAACAATCTAACAATGGAGTCAATGCCATGCGTGCTATCACCAAAAGGAGGAGTCACCTTACCTCGTGACTGGAAAATACTTCTTGGAAGAAAAACAACATGCAAACATCCGGACCCAACACTAGATGGCAGGAGTATGCAAAACATGTGAATCTACAGCTCTACATGCCAAGAACAGATGCTTACAGGGTAAGTAACATAATCCTTCAGATGCAGACACTTGCCCACGTTCTGTTGGCTTTCTACCCTACAGACTGGGTATTATTCTGCAGACTGGGTATTATCTTTGGATTTGCTGGACATGTACTTCATGGTGCTGGTCCCACAGTCCCTCAGAAAGTACTGCCCCTTTGTGCTGTAGTCGGTCCAGAAAGAATTCATGGTCCTGGCCTTTAGCCTTAGCCTCTTGGGTGCTCACTAATGTCATGTCAGTGGTTGCAGCCCATCTTGGCAGACTAGTATACATGTAGTTCCGTACCTCAATAACCGGCTGCTGAAATTGAGCTTGATTCAGCTAGTCTTGGACCACCTTCAGATGATGTCGTTGTTCTTCATGGGGTTCTGTGTCTATGAGCTAAACTTGCATTCATGGGTGTGGAGGTTTCCCTTTATAGGGGCCAATCTGGACACAGTGGCACCAAAAGCCTATCTGTAATTGCAAGGAGTCCGAGACATTGAGGCTATGATCCAGTGTTTTGGGGGAAAGTGTCTATTGTGACCTTGGTCTAGACTTCTGGCGCACCTTTCTTTGTGCATCCTACTGCTGGTGCTCCACGCCCATGGGCGTATGCGAGCCTTTCAGTGGGACCTTTGCCTGCAGCGGGCTTAACACTGGAGGTGCTTTTCAGACAACATCCACATATCTGATTAAACTGCTCAGCACCATTAGTGGTGGATGTCAGATGGTAACATGACTTGCCGCAGGCCATTTTCCTTATTACATCTGGAATTCACTGAGGTCACTGATCCATCATCCCTAGGCTGGTGAGGTTACCTGGACGATGTAGCGATTAGAGGCCTTCGATCCCCAGTGGGTCAGCTTCATCATATCAGCTGCAGATCAATAATTTTGTCCTGAAGGCCTTCCTGCCTTCCAGCAGGGAAGGTGGTCTAGTTACTGGTGCACAAAACTACTGTCATGTGGTACTTCATCAGGCAGGGTTGTGTGGGGTCTGGAGCTGTATATCTGGAGGCTCTGAGGCTCCTGTGATTGCTGACTCTTCAAGGGATTTCCCTGACAGTGAACCACCTGGTGGGATCCCTCAATATCAGGACAGGTAAGCTCAGCAAGCATCATCATGCTGACCACGAGTGGTGTCTGCACTGGGAGGTGGTTCATGATATCACCCTGAGGAGCGGTCCTTTGGTAGGTCTGTTTGCTGCCTCTGAAAATGATCGCTCTCCAGCCTCCGGTGCCCTAGAGGTTCCTACTTCAGATTCTCTGGGAGATGTATTTCAGTTTCAGTTGGACTTTGCTGTTGATTAGGGGGTCTTGAAGATAGGCTCTTTCTGATTGCCCCTGAATGGGCTCCGAGGGTGTAGTACTCCACAATCCTGAATCTGAGCATTTGCCCTCCACTCCAGCTGCCTCTTTTGGAGGATCTTAACAGCAGGACTGTATATTTCACCTAACCCTTCACAATCCACACCTCCATGCGTGAAGCTTGAGTGATACAAAGAGAGAGTATTTGAGTTGGTATGTCATCCTAGATGCTCACCGTCTTTCCTCAAAGGCCCTCATTAAAAGTTGTGATAAATAGGATGGGTAAATACCATTAACACGGAGTGAGGTATTTACCTTGTGTGTTACGTACATGCTACTGTGAGGTTTCAACTTGGAAATGAGGCATAACATGCAGAATCCATATTTGACACACTGAATTCTACATGTTTTGCCTGTTTTCCAATCCTTTTTGCCTGATCAATTTTGGAAGGTTTGTCAAAATCTGTCAGAGGAGAACATACTAAGAGTGTGATAATTATCAAACAACTGATTATTCTGATCCCTGTGCAATTGCTTGTTCGCACATGGATCAGACTATAACACCAAACATGTAATAAAGGCTTTAGTCTGTGCATTCTGATCATTGGGCAAAGCTTGTTGCCTGGTGAGATGAAAAGAAAGTTGACATTCTCTCTACAGGTGGTTGTCTGATGTGTTGTGTTTAATCTGACAAGGCTTTGCTGTGGGCACAGTTAAATGTTATTTGTCATTCCTTTCAGCCTTCTCTTTAACAGGTGAAGTGGGACCTTATATTGGTCTTTACCTTCATGATATTTGCTCCATTCGAGCCCCTTCACACTTGTACTGTGAGGCACCTGTCCCTAAAAATGTTTTTTACTTATTGCAATCGCTTATGCATGTTATGTTGTCGAGGTGAAGGCTTTGTCAGTTCCGTCCTCGAATACCATGTTTTCCCATGACAAACTTGTGCCCATGCATCCTTTCTTCCTGAGGTGGCGTCACTGTTCCACACACTGTTATGCATCACACTTCCAGCATTCTTTTCTCCTCATTACTCATCCAAAGAGCTTCTTCGCCGGTTGGATCCTAAGTGTGCTCTTAGTTTTTATATTGTTAAAGCTAAGGTACTGGACTACCCTATGGATGAGCAATTGTTTCTTGGATTCTCCTGTACAACAGGGGAAAAATGGTCCAGAAGCAAACATATTTGTGATGGGTTGTTTACTGCAATAAGATGTGTTATGCCTTTGTTAAAATGGACCCTCCTGAACTCCCTTAGGCTCATTCCATCGGAGCAAAGGCTGCAAGGACTGCTTTAGCTATGGGTGTCTGTTTTTGGACATCAGCCAGGTAGCAACATCTGCATCTGTCCATAATTTCACCAGGCACTACTGTATTGATTCTCATATCCACAGACAGAGTCATTTTGCCAACGTGGTTCTGCACAGTCTTATTGGTGTAAAATCCACTCCTCAGTTCCATCTCCGTGGCCAGGATATTGCTTTGATATCAATTCATAAGTGAGGAATCTGTGGTTAAAAGTGTCCATCAGAAGAATAAGTTACTTAACTTTGGTAACTCTTTCTCATTGATACTGTTATCGCCAGATCCTCATTGCCTGTTGCTCCCATTCTGTAGAGTTAACTCTCAGGACTTAATAAGTTTTCAAGTTAAATCTTACACCGTGTCGTTTTGTCAATTTGCGAGTGATGCTCCGTGTTCGAGGGCTGGATAAAGCCAGAGATTAAACTGATAACAGTATTTGTTGTGGAGGCCGACGGTGCACAGGAGCTATTGTAGAGACGTTTTCCGGATCCAGCCTGGTGCATTGGTAGATTGAGTTTGTGAGGAATCTGTAGTTATGAAGGCAAAGGTAAGTAACTTATTAATTTGCCCTGTGCATGAGGCGAAGTAGGGGCTTACCCATCTTATGTAGTATGGTTCTTGGTTTGCACAATTCCAGATCATTAATCTGTATGAGATCTAAAGCCGTCACATAAAACCGCAGTTTCAAAACTTAAAAGTGTCATTCTTAAGGAAAAAGCCCTAAATATCTATCAGAAAAAAAGAAAGGCTCACAGCATGTCGAATGTCAGGTAACCTTTGGTGTGTTTTTATGATTTTTTTAAATTACTTTTCTCGCTCAGTCTTATTATCACAGAATGATATCTTCCAAATATTTTGGACCAAAGACATTTAAACCTAATGCCCCATTCTTTTTTTCATACAGGTGTCAGGACTTATTGCTTCAATGTTTTTAGTACACTTTTTGTTATCATATTAGTTCTCTTCATCACATTTCAAAGCATCATATGACAGGACTAAAGTACCTGCTATGCTTATAAAGCAAATTTTGTTATAGACTGCAAGATATGTAGTCGCCTGAAATGTACTGTTTTGCATTAACCCATGTATCTAAGGCCAATAGCCTCAGAATTTACCACTGAATAAAGACAAAATAAGTAATTCTGATAGATACTTCTAACTGCAGATTCCTCACCTTCTGGATCCCCCCAGGCACCACACTCGATTCAGAAACTTTTCCATCAATTGATCATGCATGCTGATTTGTAGTGTTATTGGACTCTGGCGGCCTCATACCGCCTCTGTAAGTGATGGAGTGGAGTCTCATGTAGAAAACCATCCTTACATGCTGATGTCCGTTCCTTTTTTCTCCGCTCCCTTTAACCCAGATCTAAAGCTCAGCTCTTCACTGACTTCCAAAATGTTATTTTTTCGTGACACTGTGCTGTGGATGTCTTCTTTGAAGGCTTAAAGCTGTAACCCACATTCAGAAAGCAGATGTCAGTAATGGACCCTCCTGACGTCTGTCTTTGAAGTCTTGGATCCAAGCATGACCCAGAGTCATGCAACAAATGCTCCCTGATATATCTGAAAGCCATCAGGGAGCAGGAAGTGAAGCTGTACATCACTGATCACAAGAAACAAGGCTAGTCAAGGACCTGGTCCTGATTCGGTTTTTCGTCCTTGGGAAATTCAAAATAAATTCCAAGGACAAACCTCAGTTTAAACTCAAAAAGTACAGATGCGAGTCCTCTTTTCATCACTCCCGCTCCAGGAACAGATCACGCAGTCTGCTCTCGAAAGGCCCAACTCTGCACCAGTTATCTGACTCTGAACCCATTGCACAGCTGGAGCTGATGTGCCCTGAATGTCTGTAGAGGTTATGATGCGACTTTACCAGGCAGTTGTGGGTCTCCCTGTGGTCCCAGTGGGACCCAGAGTAAGACTTCTTCCAGCAGGGTCTTCCCCAGCACCAACTAATCACAGGCTTCCACCAGGCATTCCACCAACACCGGGCCGCATGTCCACTTCTTTGCTGAAGGATGTGCCGGTTCTGGCCAGTTGGGCACAGGCTTCAGTGGTACCATTTCCGGATCAATCCAGCCGCCAAATTCAGATCAGAAGCTGAGTTTAGCTAGATTGCACCAAAGTCATCTTACGGGATTACCGAGACACAGCCAGTGGTGCTGGAGGACTCTCAGGCATTGCCTCTGCTCAGTGGCAGCATCTTTATTGCCTTGAGGCCTTACACAGCTCCGAATCAGATACTATACAAGACTTTGAGAATGTTCCACATGAGTAGGACGATAAGGAAAAAGCAGACAATTTCTTGCCACTTTATTATAATGATGATGGGTTGTATTTAGACATCCAAAATGCTCGGGGTTTTGATACCTCACGAACATACATTTGAACTCTCCTATGAGGCCTCTCACAAAGGATAGCATCTTCTTTGCTGTAGTTGTATGTAGGGCAGCAGAGGTGTTGAAACAGAGTTGCAAATTGTTAAAACTAAGGCTTATCTACTTACAGAAATTTGGCAACCTAACCCTCCAACATCAGAAACTTTGCTATCTTTCAAAGAATCCCTGACAGACATTCTGAGTGCGGCGTGGTTGAAGCCTTGCTTTATGTCACTGGTTAGTTGCCATATCGCTAGGCCTCATAGTCACACTCTGGGTGACCAAGCCTGCAAGACTCAGCTCCCAAAACTGAAAAGTCTCGGAGTGCAAGCTTCTGCCAGCAAAGTAAACTTGAATCCCTTCCCTTCTGTCCAACCTACTAGCGAATTGAAGCACATTGATGCACTTGGCAAGAGTGTGTTCTCTGCAAGTTTGGCATTGCGATCATTGAATGTAGTCTATCTGTTGGGTAGATACTTTCACACCCTCTACTGTATGGCAAGCAAAATCTTCACCACTCTACCTGAAGAGTCTTGTAATGATTCGGCATGATGCCTGGATGTGCAACGCAAGTTTCTCCAGGGACATGCAGGCATCCAGCATGGATATGCCTTTTGATGGCTCCAGGCTGTTTAGAGACAAAGCGATTGAACTTTGGAACATTTTAAAGTTAGCCATGCTATAGCACGCCGTTTTGGATTGCTCTCCCAGCCCGCCAATTCCATCAATAATACGAGATGTTCAGTGGTTAATCCTGTGGCCGTCTTACCGCCAAATGCAGCATTTTCAGCACCTGCAGCAGCCAGTCCAGCTCTTTTGAGGCTCCAAGGGGCATATTGACAGCAGAGGAGAGGACCACCAACAACATGGCGAATCCTCAGGTCCTCTTCCTGTGCTGCCACCAAGCTGCTCTGATCCCCCCCTTTGGGAGTCACCTGAGTCCATTGGGGGTAGAATATACTTTTACCATGCGATTATCTGGGGCCAGTGGGCCTTGCAGGTTGTCCATCTTTCTTATGCCTTTCACTTTTTGTCAACCCTCTAACGGTTCCTCCTGTTTTCACTCGGACCATAGCAGAACACATCTCCATCATTGCAAAAGAGGATCAGTCATTACTTGCCAAGGGAGCAATAGAGTGATTTTCAGAGAAGGAGAGAGGCAAGGGGTGATACACAGGTTATGTCTTGGTGCCCAAAAAGGATGGTGGGCAGTGACCAATTTTGAACCTTTGGTTCTTCAACAAATTCCTTTGGAAGGACAAATTCTAGATATTGAGTCTGTTCTATGTTCTCACCGAAACAGATCCTGGGAAGTGAATGGTGTCCTTGAACTTGTAAGATGTGTACTTTCATACACATGTCCTGCACTCCTGCAGCTGTTTCCACTTCTTTTTTGTAGGGCAGGAACATTTTGAGTTCATCGTCTTGCCTTTCAGCCTCGCTTCAGCCCTCAAGTATTTCCGAAGGCGATTGCGGTGGTCACAACGCATCTTCACAGTTTGAGAGTGCACATATTCCTTTACCTCGATGACTAGCTGTTGAAGGCAGGCTTGTCACAGTAAGTCGTGGACCACCTGCGGAAGACCATCTCACTTCTATCGTCCCTGGGGTTCTCTGTTAATGAGCTGAAATCCCACCTTCGGCCAGTGTAGAGTATTCGCTTTATAGGGATTGATGTGGACACAGTAGGGTTCAAAGTTTTTCCACCCCCACAGCAATTCTGGGACGTTCAGGCTATGATCCCAATATTTCAATCCTTTGTTCGGGCCCAGACGGTTCTGAGGCTTCTTGGTCTCCTTGCTCATGTATTCTACTAGTGCCTCATGCCTGTTAGCACATGCATGCCCTCCAGTGAAACGTCCGCCTCCAATGGGATCAGCATTGGCTGTGCCCCTCGGGCAACATCTGTTTGTGAGATGAGGTGACCTGGGAGCGTCAATGATGGATGAAGGATTCCAACTTGACTTGTGGCAGGCCATTCCCACTAGTCAGAACTCACATTGGGATGGATGCATGGATTCTAGACTATAGAGGCCACCTGGACGACTTGGAGATCAGATGCTTCTGGTTTCTGCGGAAGCAGAAGCACCTCAGCAATCTTCTGATTGCTGTTCGTCTGGTTCTCAAGGCCTGTCTGCCTTCCATCAAGGGCAGCCCCATGCAAGGTATGACGGGCAACACGACTGTCATCTATAGCTACAACAATTAGGGCGGTCTGACATTAATCTGTTGAAAAAAGAGGATGGAAGATGGTACCCAATACAGTCCATTGATCTTGCCTTGATAGCCTAATGAAGAAGGAGCCAGAGGACATTATAGGTCTGTGGTGGCACCCTTGATGAAAGTGTGACTACAGGAGCATATCAGATGTCTTCTCCTAAAAAAAAAAAGACCTTATATAAGCAAACCTAGGGTACCAGCAGGTAACCTCCCTTGCTCCAGGCTAAGTAAGCTACCACATTATCATCATCGTCATCCTAACATATTTCTAAAGCGCACAACTAATCCAGAGAGTGTCCTGGCGCTTAGACAACGGATTGCCCGATACACATCAAACAATAAGGACAGGAGAAACCCTACTCCGTAAGCTACCCAAAAAAGCCAGGTTTTGAGAGACTTACGGAACTGAAGTTCATTTTTAGTCACACAGAGCTGCTACGAAAGAAAGGGTGGAACTTACCCCCTCTTCTTGCACATAATTTTGGAATGAGAAGCAGCCCTTGTTCAGTCAATAAAAGGTCCCTAGCAGGACAGTAGTGTATAAGTCTTTTGGAGAGATACAAAGGGACAGCACCATAGAAGTAAATGTGTGCCAAAACCAAAGTTTTGAATAGGATCCTCTCTTTGATCGTTAACCAGTGAAGCTTCTTCAAATAAGGATAGATTGAAGACTGCTGGGGGATTCCTAGTAATAGTCGAGCTGCTGCATTCTTTACCACCTGCAGCCTCTTGATCAGAAACCAGCTAGGCTCAGATACAAAGCATTCACGTAGTCAAGATGAGATGTAATTAATGCATGAATAACTGTTTTCTGCGATGGAGAAGGCAGCAAGAACAAACATTTCTTGAGGGAAAGCAGCAAGACAAAGCATAAGCCCAACACTGCCGCGGCTTGAAGGTCTATTGCCAATCTAGTTAACTCCCAAATTGCGAACTACAGTAGCCAGTGGCAATGAGGGGGCATAAAATTCTGCCAGCAATCCACCCCCCACTGGGGTAAGGGAGGACCAAACAGCAGAAATTTGGTCTTGTCTTAGTTGCATTGGAGATTTCTGGCCACATCCACTCATAAACAGCCCCCAAACAACCCTTACTAGCTTCCTGCACCTCAACAATACCATTCTCAAAAGGTAGATATTACTTCATATCATCGGCATAGGACACTATCATCACATCCAAGGGCTCCACCTGGAGGCCAAAGGGGACATATAGATATTAAATAAGGTAGGACTCGGGGCTGAGCCGTGAGGTACTCAGAATTTAAGGGCTTTGATGTCAGAAGAGGTTGGGGCCACCCAAACTGCCTGAGTCCTATTATGTAGGAAGAATCCAAACTAGGCTATTGCCTGGCCCCCGACTCCAATGTCCTCTAGGCGTTGAAGGCGAATATGTGATACTGTATCAAGTGCTGCCGATAGGTCTAGTAGGATCAGGGCAGCCTGTTTTCGCTGATCCAGTAACATCTCAATAGAGTCAATCACCTCCATAAGTGCCATCTCAGTACTATGCGGAGGCCGGAATCCAGATTGTGAGGAATGCAGCAAACTGAATTGCTCCAAATATGCTACTGATTGGGAGTTAATCAGCTTTATTGGCATTATAAAGGCAGCCGGAAGAAGCACGATTATTCTGAAGATGGCCAGCTGAATCCTATCCGCTGAAGGTTTTTTCAACAGCGAAAATGAATGTCAGAATTGAAGGAGGACAAGGGTCATCAGGCGATCCCGATTTGCAAATAAGATAAGCAAGCTCAGACTCATCCAGCGAGATAGATTTGGACTCAAGCAGTTCATGGGCCCTTGTCCTACTGACCACCCCCTTCTTAGTCTCAGCAGCCAGTCTTATCGGGATAGACTCCAGATTTGAGACAAGTTTAACAATCTTAGCTTCAAAGAAGTCCGATAATTTATCACACAAATCTGGAGCTGGTGTAACCGGCTGCATATAGACCCCAGGATGGAGATTGTTTGTGTCAATTTTGAAGTTTTCATGTGGGCTGTTAACAGCTCCAGATATATTATCCTCAAAATATGTGGCCTGTGCCACTTTAATTGCTGCATGAATTTCCTGTACCTGAGTTTATCTTCAATGGAATAAGTCCTCCTCCATATTCACTCTAATTTCTTACACTGCCTTTTCTCTTCCAACAAAGCAGCGGAGAGCCAAGGGGCAGAAGGGCTACATCTCTGATTAGCAAATGTTTTCATTGGGGCCGCTTTATTACCCATATCTCGTAGCCATTTATCAGTTGCTTCGACATCTTTCAAAATGTTTCTGCGGAGCACACGGGCTGAGGTGTTCAATAAGTGCTCCATCTCAGAGGTCTTGGCTTTCTTCCATGCACAGTAGTAAACCAATTTGGTAACAGGCTCTCTCCTCTTCAGAACAGTATCCCAACCCCAAGAAAAAGGGTCGGACCAGATAATGGCTGTAGAATTCTTTACTGATAGAGTGCTGTTAGGACAATATGAGGTCAAGAATATGTCCCACCTGATGGGTTGGAGTGACATTGGAGCAGATTAAATGAGGACAAATTCTCCAATAAAGCCGAAGCCTGAGGGTCAGATTGATTATCAGTATGAAGTTTAAAGTCTCCTAGAAGGGTAATATTAGACAAATGATGGATAAACTAGCCTATGACTTCCTCCAAGGAGTTGAGAAAATCATAGCATGTCCAGGGGGAAGATAGATCAATGCCCCTGCCACGGATAACTATGAGGAAATTACAATGCAAAACCCTAAAGCTTAAGCTCCTTTAAGATCAGGTAATGCAAAAGTACAGCATCTAAAACTATTCTTAAAAACACTGACAACTCCCCCAACTCAATTTTCTATTCTGTCAGCATGCACACAAGAATAGCCCTCTGAGAAAGCAAGCACAATGTCTGGGGCTGATTTGTTCAACCATGTTTTGGTTAAAAATAGGATATCAAGCTTCTCGTCACTGAGAGAACTATGTGTTCGAGGCATGTGTGCTGTATATACACATGCTTTGCATACTCCTGCCATCTGTTGTTGGGTCCGGATGTTTGCCAGTTGTTTTTCTTCAAAGAAGTCTTTCCTAGTCACGAGGTAAGGTGGCGCCTCCTTTTGGTGATAGTGCGCATGGGCATCGACTCCATTGTTAGATTGTTTTTTTCCGCCATCGGGTTCAGTCGTTTATTGCTGCGCTACGGTTCAAAACCGTTCTTCAGGTTCCCCTCGACGCGCAATCCTCTCTACCCTCTACGGTATTGTTTCCGTACGCGTTCCCACTTCTCGGGGTATCGTTTCGACAACGGAATCGACTTTTCAATCGGAAAGCTTCATGGGTGGCCTTCGGGTGCTGACCGCGCCGGGTCAGCTCTCCGTCGATGGATCGGACTCAGTTTAAATTCTGTCCTTGGTGCCACGCGAAGTATCCGCGCACTGACTCACACGAAGTGTGCAACTTGTGCTTATCTCCCGAGCACAAAGAAAAAATCTGCGACGCTTGCAGATCGTTCTGATCAAAGAAAACTATTTGCGATCGTCGTGCTCGACGTTGAGAGATGCAGCGTCAAAGCATCAAAGATGCACCGGACATCTTCGGCCAAGGTTCCGGCCAAGAAGACATCGATGCATCAGCGGCAGAGGAGGAGGAAGCATTCTCTGACCAAGACGCAGAATCGAAGCTCGAGTTAGACCTCTATTCAGAAGAACTGCCGCACGGACAAGGTGACGTGAGTACAGAAGACCCCTTGCCCCCACAAACTCTGAAAAAACACAAGGCTTCGGCACCACCTCTGCCTCCTGGCCAAGGTCGGCACCGAGACAACGTTTCCGACTCCCCGCCTCCGGGCCCGGCTCCAAAACACCCAGTCAAGCCTTCCGGCTCGGTACAGAGTCGTCAAAAGTCCTCCTCGGAACCAAAGCCCTCCGGTTCCAAACACAAGTCTGGGTCGGAGCCGAAATCCTCCATGTCGAAAACCAAGCAACCTTCGGAGCCGAAACCTTCCGCGCCGAAAGGCCAGCCACCTCCGGCACTCAAAAACACAGGGCCGAAACACAAAGAGACCCCTTCGGATCCGAAAGTGGACATTATTCCATTAACACCAGGGCCTAAGAAAAAGATGCTATATATTAACCCCGAGACTGACCATATTCATACAAGACCGCCTCAAAAACTCAAGCTTCAGGATGAGGACACTTTCTACAAGATCCCTTTAAAGAAAAGATCTGTAGCTACAAGTCCTTTTCATCTACCATCACCACCGCCTCCTTCTCCACCTGAGAATCCCTTGCAAATTATACCTCAGGATTTCCGCCAATCTCACCACGAGGATGGCGATGCTGATGAGGGGGTAATACATCTCCCAACAGATCCATGGACAGATTATACAATTGATCCCCCAGGTGATAATGATCCAGACCTTTACCCAGCCAAACCATCTCCTCCAGACTACACTGCATCCCATCAAGTACTCATTGCCAGGGCTGCACAATATTATGGGGTGGCATTGCACAAAGAATCAATAGAGGAAGATTTTTTGTTTGATACTTTGACATCCATACACGGGTCATCCCAAACACTTCCCTTGCTTAAAGGCATGATGCGACACGCTGATGAGATTTTTAAAGACCCAGTCAGAGCATGCATCTTAACTCCTAGGGTAGACAAAAAATACAAGGCCTCCCCTACAGACCCTATATTTATCAAGGGCCAGTTACCATTAGATTCCCTAGTAGTGTCCAATGCTCGTAAGGGGGGCGAATTCTCAAACATCAGGAGATGCTCCTCCGCCAGATTAAGAGTCCAAGTTAATTGACGCTTCTGGCAAGCGCATAACTGCTCAAGCTGCGCATCAATAGCGCATTGCAAATACGCAGGGTCTTTTAGCCAGAAACGACAGGGCACACTGGGATGAGATGGCGCAATTGCTTCAATATCTCCCAGATGAGCATAAGGCTAAGGCAGAGGACTTAGTAAATGAAGGTAAACTCATTTCTAATTCCTCTATACGGTGTGCTCTAGATGCTGCAGACACCGCAGCTAGAGAGGTTAATACCAGCATCCTGCTCAGGAGACACGCTTGGTTAAGGATTTCAGGGTTTAAGCCAGAGGTCCAACATGCCATCCTTAACACACCTTTTGATAAAGAACATCCATTTGGTCCTAACGTAGATCAAGCGTTAGAGAAAATTAAAAAGGACACTGAGGTGGCCAAATCTATGGGATCGCTCCAGTCTCCATCCAACAGAGGCTCCTTTTGTCGCTCCTTTTACAGAGGGGGGTCCAAAACCCCGTCCCCAGATCAAAATATCTCTACTTATAAAGGTAACAACCAGTCCTCTCCCTCCAGAGGATCTTTTCGAGGAGGTTATAGAGGCAACAACTTCAAGGGTAGGGGTAAGGGCAACACACCCCGTAACTCCTTCCCCCAACAAACAGTGACTTGCCCACGCTTCCCCCCGATTACACCACACCTGTCAAGGGGAGTCTTCAACAATTTCTCCCCATTTGGCAGTCTATAACAACAGACAAATGGGTGATTGGAATTATCCAACATGGTTATTGCCTGGAGCTTACCAGCAATCCCCCAAACATTCCACCTCGATCTCACAAGTTGTCTCCACAACACATGCACTTGCTAGAACAAGAGGTCCAGTCTCTCTTATTAAAAGGGACAATAGAGCCTGTTCCAATACAGTACCAGGGCTCGGGGGTTACTCTCTGTATTTTCTCATTCCCAAAAAGGACGGTTCCCTAAGACCTATTCTGGATCTCAGAGAGTTGAACCATTATACACTTTCACATGGTGACGCTTTAACAGGTACTCCCACTTTTACAAAAAGCAGATTTTATGTCTACTCTAGATTTAAAAGATGCATATTTTCATGTTCCAATTTGTTAGAAATGGGGGTCTCTAGTTGAGAGAGGTGGGTACCTTTGTCCAAATAGGGACCCTTGCTTCTAGGATACAAACTTTAGGTAACCCCTGGTCACCCCTTGGTAGCTTGGCACGAGCAGACAGGCTTATCCCAAAGGCAATGTGTAAAGTATTTGTACCAACACTCACAGTAACACAGTGATAACACCACAAATGGACACCACACCGGTTTAGAAAATAAAGTATCTTTATCTAAACTTAACAAGACCAAAACGACAAAAATCCAACATACAAGTATTAAGAAAAATGACTTTCAAAAGGTTTTAGCAACTGAGTCCATAGAAAACTATGGATGCGTGATTTCTTGCAAAGTACCTGTTGTTACGACAGAATTCACCAAGCCAAACAGCTGCAGCGATGAGAAGCGTCGAAAAACAAAGAGATGCGAAGTTCCTGAGACCTTCGTGGATGCGATGCGATAGTTCCGCTGTACACAGGGGAGCGAGGCGTCGGGTCCGGTCTGTAGGGGGAAGCGATGCGTCGATTCTAAGATGACTCCGATCCGCGGGTGTTGCATCGGGGAAAACTTGCCGCACAGGGACGATGCGTGGAACTCCGGGATGCGGTGGCGAGCGGCGCTGCGTCGACCTTTTCAGCCACGATCCCTCGATGTGTCGATTCTTGCCGCGGCGACAAGCGCTTCGTTGTTTTCTGCAGCGGCGCAGCGATGCGGGGAGATTCTTCTCGCACCACGGCGTTGCATTGGAAAAACTGTCGCAAGAAGAGCGCTGCGTCAATTTCCTTGTCGTTGTGTTGCTTTTCCAGCTCCCAACAGCAGACACAACCTCCAGAGGCCCAAGACAGTCACATGCACCTCTTGGCAGGTCAGAACTCCCAGCAAGGAAGTTCAGGGGAGCTGGAATTGAAGTCTTTGTGTTCCTGTGACTTCAAAACAGGAGGCAAGCTCTTCTCAAGCCCTTGGAAATTATCCTCAAGCAGGGGACACAGCACACAGCAAAGTCCTTCTCCTTTCCTTGGCAGAAACAGCAACTGCAGGCCAACCCCAGACACACAGCAAGGGCAGTACTTCTCAGTTTCTCCAGCTCTTCTCCTTGGCAAAGGTTCCTCTTGATTCCAGAAGTAGTCTAAAGTTCAGGGGTTTTAGGTCTAATACTTATACCCCAAAATGTCTTTGTTCTCTTTGTGCAAGGGTCTCTGAGCCCAGTCCAAACCAGTTCTGTCCTCTCTGGTGCAGATGCCCGGCAGGAGGTGGAGACAGCATTGTGTAAGGCAGACAGGCCCTGTTCAGGTGCAAGGGAAATCTCCTCCCACCACTCTAAATACAGACCGGACCTATTCAGGTGCTAATGAGAACTCCTCCCCCTACTCTGAATGCAGCCCAGGTCTATTCATCCCAGCCCTGACTCATTCAGGAAAGGCAGGACACACATCACCCCCCCTCCCACCCCAATGGCTATTTGAGAGAATGCACCTCCCCAGCCCCTGTCACTCCAAAACCAGACAGTCAATACACAAACAGGTAGAATAGTTAAACAAGATAATGCCTACTTTCTAAAAGTGGCATTTTCAAACACACAATTTAAAAACCATCTTTAGTAAAAGGTGTGTTATTAAATTGTAAGTTCAGAGAGCCTAAACTTTATTTTTCTATCTTATCCTATGGGAAGATATGCTTGTAAAATGTTATAAAGCAATCCCCATTCTGTCCTATGGGGCAAGATAGCCTTTCAATAGTGACAAACGAAATTGGCAGTATTTCACTATCAGGACATGTTACACACATCACTACATGTCCTACCTTTCACATACACTGCACCCTGCCCAGGGGGTTACCTTGGGCCTACCATAGGGTGTCCTATATGTAAGAAAAGGGAAGGTTAGGGCCTGGCAAGTGGGTGCACTTGCCAGGTCGACATGGCAGTTAGCAAACTGCGCACAGGCACTGCAGTGGCAGGCCTGAGACATCCTTTCAGGGCTACTCATGTGGGTGGCACAATCAGTGCTGCAGGCCCACTAGTAGCATTTGGTTTACCAGCCATGGCACACTTAGTGCACTTTACTAAGGACCTACTAGTAAATCAGATATGCCAATCAGGGCGAACCAATCATAATAACAATTTACACAGAGAGCGTATGCACTTTAGCACTGATCAGCAGTGATAAAGTGCCCAGAGTCCTGAAACCAACAAACATAGGTCAGGAAAAAATAGGAGGAAGCAGCAAAACGTTTGGGGATAACCCTGCAAAAAGGGCCAAGTCCAACACAATTCATCCAGCTCATCGCAAGTACCTCAGATTTGTGATAGCAGACAAGCATTACCAATTCAAGGTGCTTCCCTTCGGAGTGACTAAAGCGCCTAGAGTTTTTACCAAATGTCTAGCGGTAGTTGCAGCTGATCTCAGAAGACAGCAGATTCACGTCTTCCCCTATCTAGACGACTGGCTTATCAAAGCCATCATTCACCAGAACAGTCTAAAGCACACACAGATCACAATAGATCTGCTTCATCAACTGGGCTTCACCATCAATGCACACAAATCTCACCTGCGTCCGTCCCAGATTCAGTCTTATCTAGGAGCCAGTCTAGACACAATCAAAGCTCTAGCTTCTCCCAATATAACCAGAATACACAATATTCAGGCTATAATTCTACAGTTTCAACCCAAACAAGCTTTACCAGCCAGGGTGTTCATGCAACTTTTGGGAAGGATGGCGTCTTGCATCGCAATTGTACCCCTTGCAAGGCTTCACATGCGCCCCCTACAAGAGTGCTTAACACGTCAGTGGAATCAATCAGAGGGTCTATTAACATATCTAGTGTTGGTAGACGACCGTACCCATCGCTCTCTGCAGTGGTGAAACTCACAAAACTTATCAGCAGGCCGGCCTTTCATCGACCCTATTCCACAGATCGTGCTCACAGCATACACACAGGTTGGGGAGCTCATCTCAAAGATCACACAGTGCAAGGCCTGTGGAGCAACAAGCACAAGACTCTCCACATCAACTATCTAGAGCTTTTAGCAGTTTTTCTAGCACTGAAAGCTTTTCAAACTCACCTCGTAACCAAAACTGTCCTTGTCCGATCAGACCGCATGACAGCAATGTATTATGTGCAGAAGCAGGGGGGCGGGGGGGGAACACTCTCTCTAACTGTCAACACTCGCTCAAGCCATTTGGTATTGGGCAATCCATCTCAAGATTTATCTTCTGACAGAACATCTCCCAGGAGTAAACAATCAAATTGCCAATCTCCTCAGCAGAAGAAGGCAGCAAATTCACGAGTAGGAACTTCATCCCCAAGTTCTCCTTCCATATTTTCAGCAATAGGGATTTCCACAAATAGACCTGTTTGCCACAGCCGAAAACGCAAAATGCCCAAACTTCGGCTCCAAGTTCCCACACCCGCTCTCAAAGGGCAATGTCCTATGGATGAACTGGTCAGGGATATTTGCCTACGCTTTTCTGCCTCTCCCGCTAATTCCATGTGTGGTTCGGCAACTCAGGCAAACATCCCTCACACTGATTCTAGTAGCTCCCACATGGGCCCGTCAACCATGGTACACCACCCTGTTGGAGCTGTCAATAGTTCCACATCAAAAACTACACCTTACCTCCAGTCTCCTCACACAGAACCATGGAGAAGTCAGACATCCAAAACCCAAAGAACTGAATTTAGCGATCTGGCTCCTGAAGTCATAGAGTTTGGTTATTTAAATTTACCACCCGACTGTATGAATGTCCTAAAAGAAGTAAAAAGGCCTACCCCAGAGCTTGCTATGCAGCAAAATGGAAAAGATTTGTTGTATACTGCAATAACAACAAAATCAATCCTTTAGATGCTTCCATACAAAACATTATCTGTTACGTTTACAGCAAGCAGGACTGGCTTGTACGTCTATTCGTTTGCACCTTGCAGCAGTAGCTGCGTACTTACAAAATAGGCAACATCTGTCACTATTCAGAGTTCCAGTCATTAAAGCTTTCATGGAAGTCTTAAAAAGAGTATGGATTCCTCTTGCCCCAGTGTGGAATCTCAACTTTGTTCTCACAAGGCTCATGGGTCCACCTTTTGAACCATTGCACAAGTGCCCTTTGCAATTCCTCTCATGGAATTTTGCTTTCCTCATTGCCATCACATCACTGAGGAGAGTTGGTGAGCTACAGGCATTAACTTTAGAAAAACCCTTCTTTCAGCTACACAAAGACAGGACAGTTCTCCGCACCAACCCTAAATTCCTTTCCAAAGTAGTTTCTGCTTTTCATATAAACCAATCGGTTGAGTTATCAGTTTTCTTTCCTCAACCTGATTCTGTAGCAGAACGCGCTCTTCACACGCTTGACGTTAAAAGAGCTTTACTATACTACATAGATAGGATGCAAAACAAAACAACTGTTTGTTGCATTTGCTCCACCTCACAAAGGCAATCCTATCTCTAAATCTGCTATTGCCAAATGGATTGTTAAATGCATTCAAACATGCTATGCTAAAGCTAAAAGAACTTTAACCATACCCCCTAGAGCGCATTCCACTCGCAAATTAGGGGCCGCTGTGGCCTTTTTAGGTAACATTACGCTAGCTGACATATGTAAGGCAGCTACATGGTCTACAACACACACATTTACCAAACACTATTGTGTAGATGTGTTAGCACGTCAACAGGCTAATGTAGGCCAAGCAGTACTTAAAACACTGTTCCAAACAACTGCAACATCTACAGGTTAGCCACCGCTTTGGGAGTATACTGCTTTTTAGTCTATGCAAAGCATGTGTATCTACAGCACACATGCCTCGAACAGATAATGTTACTTACCCAGTAAGCATCTGTTCTTGGCATGTAGAGGTGTAGATTCAGATGCGCCCACCCGCCTCCCCGGGTAACTGTAGTTGTTGCAGTTCTTCATTGTACATTTATACACATGGACATCTATATACTACACTTACTTACTCCATTCTCACCCTCTTGCGGGAAAACAATCTAACAGTAGAGTTGATGCCCATGCGCACTATCACCGAAAGGAGGAGTCACCTTACCTCGTGACGAGGAAAGACTTCTTCGAAGAAAAACAACTTGCAAACATCCGGACCAAACACTAGATGATAGGAGTATGCAAAGCATGTGAATCTACAGCTCTACATGCCAAGAACAGATGCTTACTGGGTAAGTAACATTATCCATATGAAGCGCATTCTTATGCAAATAACGTACATTAATCAGTCAGTTATATCAAAATTAATCTTAAGACCTGACACAATTCTGCCATTTTCCAGATGGGAAGAGATATTGTGCACTCACTGCAAACCTTGGTAGCATATCGGTTAAGGCTTGTGCCTACAATCTGGCCTGGGCCTGAGATTATATAATTCCTAAATGGAGTATCTTAAATGCTTGCCTTTGTCACACATTTGGTGCACCAGCAGCACCCCTATTGCGGACATCTGTGCCATGGCCCTGCTTGTAAGGGGGATGAATATTCTTACCCTCCCAGGATCAACTAGAGTGCTGCTGTGATCAAATGGCACCTCTGAATAGCCCGCAAGGGGAAAAATGGCAGCCTCAAATGCAGTCTTTCTGCTGCCATAACAAAGCAGAATAGACAGAATGTAGGTACGGGCACGCCAAGACTAAGACAGTGCCTCCGCCCATAAACCTCAGCATAAATACAATATCTCTTAACACCATTTAAACTAAAAACAATAAAAATAAGAGTGGAACAGGTTACAGTCCCTCAAAGGCACATCTGTGCCACAGCCTTTCTTTTAAGGTGAGTATTCATTACCCTGCCAGGATCAACTAGAGCACTGCTATCACAAAGTGACTCCTCTAAACGGCCCACAAGGGGAAAATGGCCACCTTGAACAGAGTCTCTCAGCCACCTCAACAGGGCAAAGCAGAGCGAACAAAATGTATTTGCGGGCGCACCAAGACTAAAACAATGTCTGCGCCCAAAAACTTCCATAAGTATTTCTATAGCCAAACCAAAGTATTTCTAAATACCAAACAACAGACCAGACTAGTAGGGATAGGAAGACTGCAACATAAGGATAGTGGTTTTTAGCAGTCCTGATGAAAGCTGTGGCCCCCATAGATGACTGAAACATGCGACTTAGCGAATGCCAGGAAAAGTATATCCACGATTATCCAAATTTATTTATTTTTCCTTACCAGGGGCACCCAAAATAAAGAAATAGTGGGGAAGTCCCTAGGTATTTTTATCCTACAGTTGACCCTAAAAAGAAATAAAGTGCTCCTTTGACTGAGGTTGTTTCCATCCTGGTTTCTAGGATACTAATATGGGATCCGATGATGAAGGATGCCACTAATAGAGTGGGTAAGGATTCCTAAAAAGAACACAAATACATGGTGAATATCATAACTCTTCATGGTCAGTCTGAGGGTACCTTTGTGGTTAAATAAAGAAATTACACGTGCTGTTCCAGGAGGTGCTGAGGCTGTGGCCTTCGCTGGACCTTCAAGGAGTTTCCTTGACTTTCAACCATCTGGCAGGGTCCCTAAATGCGAGGGTTTAAGAGATCAGTAGGCGCTCTCTAGCTAACCACAAGTGTCATCTGCACCCGAAGGCAGTTCATGGTAGAATATGTTTTTTGCTACCTCCAGGAATGCTTATTGTCGAGCTTTTTGTGCTCCAGAGCTCCCACCTCAAGGTTCCCTTGGAGATGCATTCCACGTTCTGTGGGACTCCAGTCAACTTTACACATTCCTGCTTTTGCCGCTGCTTCCCTGTGTTCTGAAGACGGTCAGGAGGGACCATGTGCAGCAAATATTTATAGCCCCGGACTGGGCTCGGAGAGTCTGTTACTCTGACCTGCCGATTCTGCGCCGATGCCCCCCACTCAGCCTTCCTGTTGAAGCAGGCTTTCCTGTTGAAGCAGGCCTGTATTCCAAACAACGAGGCAGATTGCTACAGCCAAACCTACTCCTCGATGCATGAATATTGAGCTGAAATAACTGAGTGGATTTGCTCTGCTTGCAGAGGTAATTGTGGCCACTCCCCACCTGTCTCCAAAATCAATCTATGTTGCCCTCTAGTCAAAGTTTGTGGCCTAGTGCGAAGACTGTCAGGTCAGTCTGCTTCAGCCAAAGAGATCTAATACTCTTCAGTTTTCCCCTCTTTCAACCAGCAAGGCATTGCCAGGCCCCATTAAAGGTTATTTGTCTGCAATCTCGACCTTTTTGCATTTGCCAGATCTGGCCTTTCTATTTACGTCATAGTTGTGATGTGTTTTTTGAAAGCAATACGTGTATATTTAGTCCTGTTTCTTTTGTTATACTGCAGTGACACTGTTGATGCTACTTTATCAGATAATCTAAGATAAAGCGCCTAAGCAGGATTGGAGACTGTCTTAACCTGAAGAACATCAGTGTGCAAACGTGCATGAATGTGTCCAAACAGATAACAGTTCTGATAGCAAATAAATCATCTTAATCAATTAATAAGTTTTGAATCAAATAAAGGATAGAGTCCAGTGAATTTAGAAACCATGAAGGTTTATTTTAAAATTAAGGATCAATAGAGAAGGCAAAAATATATGGTTAATGAGAAATGTTTGGTAATTCAATATAGGGAATATGCATAAGGCTCAATCAGATGCAGCAAAAAAATTGCATGAAGTCAAGACAAAAGTATGAGACAAACCAACAAGGGTTCAGTCTCCAAACTCGGGTAGTCAAAAGACTGGCTCATCTCCAAATGCTCTGGCATTTATAGACAAATTCGCAATAAAAATTAATGGAAATCGCACAGCCAGCATAAGGTGAGCAAAGCTGAACAAATCACATTTCAGAGTTATTCAAAGTCCCCTATTGCCACCATTGTAAAACTATCCCCTAACTGAATATTAATGTGCTCTATTCTGACCTAACATGATCGGATATGGCAGTGCAAATCTAGTTACAAAAACTGTGGAAGTGATGAATTCAGAGTGTAGTTGGTGGGAAGAGCCTTAAATGTAGCGATGGCTTCCTTCGGATTCCTCAAGAACAGCGTGTCAACACAGAGCATTATATTGATGCTTTTTTTGCTACGTGCGATGAGAGGAGAAGTGAAAACACACATCAAGGCTGCTTTACAAAATAAGGAGGAGTTGAGCCCGAGTTTGAGCCTAGTTACCAAACACTGAAAAATACAGTATTTCAAAGGTTTGGCATCATTTTAGTGCAGAAATGGGCATAATGTTTAGCGCACATTTTTTGTTAAATTAAAATTGGCTCTTACGGGACCTTAATTTGGTTCTTATCTTAATGTGCTCTTATTTCGAGCCTATGCGTAGCTGCTCTTTAAGGATACTGACTCTCAAAACTCTTATTGTGATGACTTCCAAACACTATGTCAGTGAATTGCAGGTTCTGTTAATGCAGTCATCATATACCCATTTCTTTCTGGACAAGTTGTTGCTTTGGACTCTAGAATCTTTTCTGCCAAAGGTATTGTTACCTTTCCATGTGGTACAATCCATCAGTCTCCACGACTGCTCGCTGCCACATCCCTCTCAGAAGGAGAGGCTGCACTGGTTGGTGCCCAAGAGGGCCATTAGCTTTTATATCGATTGCATTAGGGAGCACTGAGTGCATGACCAACGTTGTGGGGTTCTTTGGTGTTAAGAAGGAAAGAACAGTCCAGAAATCAACTTTATCCAGATGGATTATTGTATGCATAAAAATGAGCTATGCCTTGACCAAAAGGAGCCTCTTGAGGACCTTAAGCTCATTCTGGTGGATGCTCTAAGTTCATATTCCTTACTGCGAACCTTCCTCGTTCTGTGGAGCGGACGTCTAGGTATTGATAAGGTTCCATGTTAGATTCTGCACACTGTCACAGTTCTCAGTCCATTTCTGATACTCCAAGTCTAAGGATACAAAATGCGTTGTTGTAAACAGTGTGGAAGCGTGGCACCTATGTACGCCTTCCGGAGACAGGATGAGGCTGCTGCATAGCCCAATGGTACCACCTACCAGAATGTTGGAGCAATTGCCGGAAACATTACTGGGTCCTATCTAGTGCCTGCGGGAATTCAAAAGGTGAAGAATTTTCAGTTACAATATTCACCAGAAAGAGCATTACCAAAGGTAATTAAATTGTTCGTTTGTGCCTTCTTGAAACCATTGGATTGTTCTTTAATTGAAAAGCGTTACCATTTGATCATCCAAAACGTATCTAGAAATATTCCTTTGTTTGTGATCATTAAATTAGCTGATGATTATGATTCTTGAAAGTTATTTAAGATGTCTGAGTTTTGCACCTGACTGTCTATTATTCTTGACAGTGTATAAGTAATAAATGTTTTTGGGGACTTTCATGAAGTCAGCTGTACTGCCAATGGGAGTCTTACAACAGTTGGTTGGGTATCTTAATTTATATATTTTTTCCACTGGGGAGATTTGCAGTGAATATCAAACAACTGATAATTTCATGTAGTTTCAGCAAGGATCTGGATTTACAGGGCCACTTATAATCTGGGTCTAGGTGTATTTGGCCAGAATGGCCCATACCTGCTATGATCATTACCAAGGCAGCAGGCACCCCAGACCTGTGTAACATTCAGATATATGTCATTATTTGATCATTCTAATTGTCTGTACCTTTGTTTTCTCTTTCTAGTTTGCGCTGATAATAACCATGTGCGTACATGGACAGTGACACGCTTCCGAGGGATGATTTCTACCCAGCCTGGATCAACTCCTCTAGCTTCCTTCAAAATATTGTCCTTGGAGGAAACAGAGAGTCACAGCAGCTATTCCTCAGGAAATGACATAGGTAGGTAAATACCTTATGTAGTTTATTAGAGGACATTGATGAAAACTTGCAAACATTCTTGTTATTAGCCTGCTGACTAAACAAATACGGTAGTTCAAATTCTATAAGTTCACCATGGAAAAATGGTAGTCATTTCTAGGAGCACCTCAACATTTTGATGCTGGTGGGATCAAAGAACCTCAAGAGCTTTCATCTTTTCCCCTTGAACGTGTGCCCTTCGATTATACAGATGCCAATAAGCAAAGGAAAGTACATCTGAATTCTGATGTTGATCTCTCCAGGATATCGACCTTATCTTGCTCAAAATGACATTCATATTTTTTTCTATACCCAGGAGGTTGACAGACTGTTGTAGTCACAGGTAATACAATATATCACATCTGTATCAAGTTACAGATTCCATCTGGATTTATCTGCCACAAAACCTCAGAGAATCTACCCATATATGCCATGTGAAGAACAATGACGGGGTCCTCAGAACATGAGCTCAAATGCAATAAATAGCCGGTTGGCATTTGTTTCTGGCACTGTTTCTGAGTAAAAACTGATTTCAGTTTATATGGTGAATTTTCAAAAATGTAGAATATAAATCAAAAAATAAATTGAGCATGTCTGTTAGGCAGAAATGTGAAAGTCACGGCTGCTTAGAGATGGAAGAGAAGGAAACATGTCTACGCCTTAAATCTGAGCTTTCACAACAACATCTAAGGCTTCAACCCAGAATAAGGCTGGAAGGTGCAACAGGGAGGAACAGTGCCTGCAAAACAAGTTAGAGAAAATAAACTTAAGATCAAGACAGATGCTGTTCTAAACATAACATATTTTTTGTTTTTGTAAGCTAGTATCAAATATGGCCCATGATTTAGCTGAGCTGCCACATGATCCTTGCCAGTAAAACTCTAAAGAATGAGAGGCCAAAGGCCCAACTTCTTGGCCAATGTAGACCATGGCTGTCACTCCCTTACGGAGGACTGCCCACCATATATAGAGGTACCCTGCTGGATCTCCGTGCCTTCAGTGGAGCCGCCGTTGCTGCTGCTCCATTGAAAGAACTGATCCTTTGTCAGGTGATGCACGTTTTTTCTTTTTTTTTTCCAACAAATTACTAAAACGGGAGTTTGTTTGCAGATCACCAAACAACGAATGAGAGTTTTCTCCCTATGTGTAGGCGGTTGTGATTTTTCCCCACCAAGTTACGGTTACCCTAAAAATATAGGGTAGGGGTGATCATCAGTGCGACCTGGTAGTCTTTTGGTGTTTGGACCACTGGATCAAGGTTTAAGCTCAGATTTGCCAGGTGGAAACCCTCTGCTTTTTCTGACTTTAAATAGCATTGGATTTGGTGGGGCAGGTGAAGTGGTTATTTACGGCAGAACTCCTGCTCCATCAAACTCTAAATAACTCCTTTACTCGGAGGGAGGTTTTGGGGGATGGAGGCAGTGGTCTAAAAAGACATTTAGATAACAAAATAAAACGTAAGCTTGGATAAAGGCTCAGTGGTAATATTAACAGTGTGTTTTGTGATTACCACTAATAATTTGGAAACAGTAAAATGGAGAAAACCAAATCAACATCTAATCATTTTTCATTGAAAACAGTATGTCCAGTGATTCTAATGTACTATGTATGGCAGTGGGAAATATGTCTAGACATGATTTAAGTATTGTCATGGATCTGTTCAGCAATACTGTGAAAAGAGAATCACAAGTGACCAATTCCTTTGTCAATGAAAGTAGGGTCTTGCTTAAAAAAAAAGCTACCTTTGCATAAGGGCCCTCATTATGAGTGGCCCATTAATCCCAATGGAGTCGGTAACCGGGGTCCCACGGGAAAATCGCAGGTCTAATGTTTTTCAACCAAGCGTTTCACCTGCTGAAAGGAGGAGAAATTTCCCAGTGAAAACCCATATTGAAATGGCAAAAATAGGTAGGAATCAATGAGAAAACATTAATTCTCGCTTATTTGCTGCTACTTTGCAATCAGCAATAATTCCACCCCAAAGAATAACCAAAGCCCACAGTGACATTAATTCTGGGTAGCTTGAATTGTGGTCAGCCAAGGTGAGCACCTTTTCCCCTAACTTCTGCGCGCGCCCTTGCACCAAAAAAGCAAAGAAAGGGGGCACGGACACACTCACCAAAGACTGCTGATTTAGAGAAAGACTGTTCGACTAAACTGGAGGGGAGTGATAAAGAACTTATAGAGGGCTGTTGCAAGGGATTCTCATTGATTCTTCAGTCACAGCTGCTACCTATATTGGATTTAATGCAGATTGAATCTCGGCTAGTGGTTTTGCATCAACTTCAGGCTTATGGGCTAGCTTCCTTATCTGCTTCTATCCAAGATGCAACATTATCCGGCAAACCCGGCAATTATTTTACCTACAGTGCCCCCATTTAATGAACGCTCCTCAGCCAGTTCGGATAGAGCCATGGCTAGATATGGTGTCATAGGGCCTTCCTCTAGGGGTATTAACAATGGCTAGGAACATATGCCTTCAGGTTTTAGTTTTTCACATTTACAGCAATTACATGTACACAGAGGCCTGTTATCAGGGTCTGATGCATCGCAAGCAGGGGGTCTCACAAGAAACTCCTGCTGCGAATGGCAAAACTTTTTGTCAGGACGATATAAACTCCAGTAACAGTACAAGACCAGCAAATTCTGATGTCATCAACCTTCCTCCAGCAGCCAGCCCATATATTCCTGTTTTGGCTGGTCTCCCTGCACACTGTAGGGATACTGAGGAAACCAACAGCAAACTTTTAAATAAAGTCATTCATTGGCTGGTGAAGCACAGAGGGTTCAACTCCCTGGCCAACAGCTCGAAAATTCTAATGGTCAGGAGGTTGGAAGGACTGGCCCCTCAAGAAAAGATGTACAGGGTGATTGCATCATTGTAAATTTCAGCAAACCCCCTTTTGTCAGAAATATGTTAACTTTTCAGAAAAGATGGGTGAACATTCACAGCACATCTTCGCCTTTAGGGAATTTCTACAAAGCACCTGTGCTTCCAGCGCCTCTAACAATTCTGCAGCTGCATACCCCCTCAATGTATCAATCAGTTACTCACAATTCGCGTGTAAGTTACAGTTACCCCCCAAATTACTGTCCATAGTCGGTTTGGAGTTCTTACTGATGATGCTGATTGACTTGCGTTCAGTCCCTACTGCCCCTCTGTCGAGGTTCAGGCTGGGATTTGTTCTTTACCGTCTTTAAGCTCAGTAGTTTCTGTTGTGCCAAATTGTGTTACTCGCCCCCTAATCAGCTAGAATATTGCGGGGCTCAGATCCAAACTGCTGATGTCCACTTGGATATCTCTTATTGAGAAACTTGAAATTAACTGCTTTCAGGAGACATGGGATATTGGAGGTGTTGTGCATGATGGTTATGCTTGTTACTCCATTCCCGCTATTCGGTCTAACTTTGAACGTGCTAAAGGAGGGTTAACTATCTGGGTTAAAGTCTCACTTAAACTTTGCGTGATAGAGGATTCCACCGGGCATCACACTTTTGAAGTGGTTCTATGGTTCTTTTAAAGGGGGTAACTTGTGTTTAAATTTGGGACATTTTAATGACAATGATTTTAGCTACAATATTAATAAGAGCTTTATGCATTTGTTTCCTTCCTTGACATCTTTAAAGCCCAGCGACACACTCAACAGTTGAGTATTATGATCTATGGAGATTTCAATGCAAAGTGTGTTGTCAACACAGTGGATGGGGGTTTTCATATCTCTTAAAGTGCAAGTTCCTTGAGTGACCATAGGGCAGAGTAATTGAGGAGATATCTTTCAAGGTTTGACCTGGTAGATGTCTTGGAATTTGCGAATACCGGCACCCTGAAACTTCCTTCAATGGCAGAGGTTGCACCTCGACTATAGATTATATATTTGTTACCAGGAACATTTTGCCTCGGATTGTTTGGGGAGATGTATGTGAAACCAGTTACAGTGATCACAATGCCCTAGTTGTAGCACTATCACTACCCATACTGAGAGCCGAAGTGTAGTTGAAGGCATTGCTCCCATCTACAGTCCATGGCAATGGTTTAAGATTGCGCTGGCTTACGTACAATCCAGGTTTGCATTTGGCCGGTCTGTTACGTAGTAATCTTACAATTTTCCTAAAATGTCTCTCTGAGCCAGATGCTGGATTTGAAATCTTGCGCAATTTCGAGGCTTTGTGTGCTTGTTATTTATTTATTTAGAGTTTTATAGAGCGCAAACGTGACCCGATTAGGGTATCAGAGTGCTTCACAGAGAAGTAGAAACTTTCAGCGGAAAAGAGCAAGCAATCATAACTAACATCGGAGAGAGAAACAGAGGCAAAAATAACACAAAAAAAACATAGCCGGAGCAGAACAAAATGTAACTCCCTCACATCTGCCCTCTAAGGTTACACTGAAGTACACATTTTGCAGCATCCTAGACAACACACAAGAGAGTATAAGTTACAAATAACAAATTGGGTACAGCCAGGCCAATCTGTGGTCAGCCTTTCAGGGATGAGGGTACATAGACCATTAAGTTGAGTATACAAGACTTTGCGAGGTTATGCCCCGACGAGAGTTAATGAGTAAGCTAAGCCGTAGTTCGGAGAATGCTCTGGGAGAGTGTTATGGTAGGAATTTGCCCATTAGAAAAGTATTTGCTTCCTTCTTAAATCTTGACGAGTTTGTGATTTTTCTAATGTTTGGCGGCAGCGAGTTCCAGACTCTAGGTGCGGCCCCAGAGAATGCTCTGTTGTAGGTTTTCCTCTACCGGAAGAGTGGTGGTTTCAGCACCAGGTCCCTAGCGCTACGGGAGTGCCTGCCTCCTCCGGATAACTATTTTCTGAGCTAGGTATAAAGGAGACTTAGCATGTTGAGCTTTGTGAGTGATACAGGCCAGTTTGAGTTGGATTCTGGCTTCGTAGGGAAGCCAATTTAGTGCCTTCAGGTGCGGAGTGATGTGGTCGAATTGTTTTGAACCTGTTAAGAGTCTTGCGGCTGCGTTGAGACAGGCTTTTAGGGGAGCGGTTGAGATTTTGGGCAGTCCTGAGAGAGTTGTACATCCGTATTCTATCCTGGAGACGACTAATGCCTGCACAGCCATTTTAAGGTCTGACGTATCTAGGAATGGTTTGAGTTTTCTGAGGTAGCTCAGTTGAAACCTGCCGTTTTTGTCGAGAGTGTTGATTTGGGACCGCATGTTCAGGTTCTTATTCAGCGTGACTCCTAGTGATTTGGCAGAGTCCACTATGATCGGGGTGCAGTTCAGCGCGGTGATTGACTTGGTCCATTCTAAAATGTCAGTGGAATTTTTAGTAGGGGATATTAGTAGGAATTCGTTTTTTGCGCATTAAGTTTCAGTTGATTACTGGCTAACCATTGCATAGTCAGTTTGAACGCCTCATTTATTATCTTGATCTCCTCAAGGGATGAGATTTTGATGTAGATCTGCGTGTCATCTGCGTACATATGGAAGGAGATGTTGGCGCTACGCAGAATCACCGATAGAGGTTCCACATATAGGTTGAAAAGGGTAGAGGAGAGAGTTGAGCCTTGCGGAACTCCGATCGTAATCGGGGAGGGAGGAGATAGATTTCTGTTAACTAATACTATTTGAGAGCGGTTCTGCAGAAAAGATTTAAACTATTCAAGAACGGTTCCTCCTAACCCGCATCCTGTTTTCGAGTCGGTCTAGTAATTTCTCATGGTTAACTGTGTTGAACGCCGACGATAGGTCCAGAAGAATTAAGAAAGACGTTTTGTCTTGGTCTAGTGCTTGTAGGGCGTCATCCACAATATGGAGGATTGTGGTTTCAGTACTGTGATTTGGCCTGAAGCCCAACTGACATTCATCAAGCAGCTTACATTTTGTGATGTGTTGGCCGAGTTGTTTTTGCAAACATTTTTCAAGCACTTTCTCTAGAAGTGGAATATTGGATATAGGCCTGAAATTGTCCGGCACAGCAGGGTTCAGTGTCGGTTTTTTTAGAATGGGGATGACCTGGCCTGATTTTAGGGAGTCAGGTATGGAACCTTGTGTTAAGGACGCGTTTATTATTGTGGTCCAGATGGGAATGATAACTTGGCTAGCTGAGGACAGACAGAGGGGAGCGGGTCATTGAAGTGATTGTTTGGTTTTATGGATGCCAGGATTTTGGAGATGTTGTGGTCATCATATAGATTGAAGGTAGACCAGTGAGCTTCATTTTTGGGTATTTTCAGATAGGGGTGTGTAGCTGCATTGACTTGTAGCGCCGGCGGATGAGACAGATCGACAGCGGCAGATCTGAGATCCATCTCCAATGCATTGATTTTGGCTCAGAAGAAGGATGAAAACTCATCACAGTTTATTAGGGGTTTTGTTGTTTCTTTAGAGGATTTGGCCAATTTGTTTGATTGTTGTTTAACGACTTCAAAGAGCTTACGAGGTCTATTTTTAGCGTGCTCCAGTCTAAAGAAATCTTTCTTTGAGTTGAGAATGTTTTTGTTGTACACCTTTCCGGTCTTTCTAAGAAGTTTTAGCTGGAGGGATGAGGGGTGTTGTCTCCATTTCCGTTCTGTTAATCTCAGATTTCTCCTTTCCAAGTTTAGGGACCCATTAAACCAAGGATTATTGTCTTTCACCTGGATTCTTTTCAATTTTAATGGGGCTAGAGAGTCAATTTATCTGACATTGTTGAGTTGTAGTGTATCGTAAGGTTGCTAACACTTGAAAGCTTAGCGGGCGGGGGAAGTTCCATCTTGCATCATGCTGCCAATTTCTCATGGTCTACGTTTTTTGTATCCCTGACCCAGTGTTTTGGTTTCACTGATTGCGCTGGCCATTTCTTGATTGTGCCCTGTATACGGAAGGTAATAATGTGGTGGTCTGACCAGTCACAGGGATCAATCGAAGATAACCGGACGGCCTTTTCCTTTGAGATAATCCAATCCAACGTAGAGCCTTTCGTGTGGGTTGCCAAAATGCAGGCTTTAGTAAGAGATTGGTCTGCAAGGAAATCTTTGAGGATGTTGACCTGACTATCGTTAAGGTCGTTCCAGTGTAGATTGAAATCCCCCAGGAAAATATCGTTGGAGTGGGGGGGAGACGTTTTCCGTGATGATTTCCATGAGGTGGTCGATGAAAGGGTCATTCTTACCCGGGGGGTGGTAAAAGGTGTGCAGTTTGCACAGTTGCTTAGATTCGTTCCTAATGGAAAGTATGCGGTATTCGCAGGAATCAAGAGGTTCTGAGTGAAGTTGAGTAACGGCGAGGTAGGAGCTGTGAATGCAGGCGATACCTCCCCCTTTTTTCACTTGTCTGTCTAGTCTCACGATGTTGTAGTTTGGAGGGACCAGTAAGATCCATGCAGGGCGATGAAGCTTTGTTGAGCCACGATTCCTTTAAGATCGCCACATCAACTTCTTGGCTAAGGATGAGGTCGGCGATTTCGGAGGCGTGCTTCACTGCTGAACGGCAGTTGAGTAGAAGTCCTGATGGCGACGTCGCTGAGTTCCCCGGGATTGTGTTGTGGCATGAGGTGGTTAAGGATACTCTCTTCAGGTTATTGCTGTTTACCCTTCTGTTTCTTATTGTAAACGTTCTATTTGCGTTGATTGTGACCGTTCGAATTTTGTTTTAATCTTCCTTGTCAGGGGGACAGGCAGGATCAAGAGTCAGCTCGTAGGATAGGAGACCTAGAGTTTCATCCTCCAATAAATAGTTAAGCTGTTTACGAGGGCGGTATTGCCTATTTGCTAGTGACATGGGTTGATGGCAGGGCTTGCGTTGTAGGATGAGTACTGCTTTTTGAATGCGTTTGAGTTTAGAGAGAGAGTTATCAGTGAGGAGTAAGATGCTCTTCATTTCGAGAATCACGTTATGGATGTTCTGGGATATTCTGACTGTTTGGTGACTCAGTGCTTCTAGAGTTGGCTAAGAGGGCAGCGAGGCGTCCCAGGGACCTGAGCTAGGATTGCTATTAGGTTGGTTAGCCATGGGGGAAGGGCTAGACTTCAACCTCCTCGTATGAGATACTCTAAACGGAGGGGTGGGCATGGGGCCTTTCCTACTCAGACAGGTGACCGAAGGACAATTAGGGGGGGTAAGCGGTGGTCTCTGTCTGTCCTGTGTGCTTGACGTACGGGGTGTGGAATGGGGACAATGGGCGGCTGAGGAAATTACAGGGGCTGTGAGGTTGTGATGTAGAGAAGACGGGTTGGGCAGAACTCTATTGTACTTAGGGGGTATGCTGCCTTGAGCACCTTGCAGGATTGGCAAAGAGTTGGGGAGATTAGGGCCGGACCTTTCTGTGGGGGTTCCTGCTGATTTGACCACCGTCGGTAGGGGGCCTCTAGCCCAAGAAACTGACTTTCATCTGGTAAGGGGGCTGATTCGAAGTGTGTTAGTATGTGCATGAAGGTGAGATGAAGGAGTATTGTCATGGACCTGCTCTTTTAGGGTGGTAAAGAAGAAAGCAATTTAGATCCTTGTTGGCTGCTTGAATCAGAACGGTGCCATTCTTATATATTGTTACGTTTAGATCAGCTCTTAGACTTTGTGACGGAGCGCTCAGTAGTGTAGTGCCATACGGAATGTTTCTTGTTTCAAGAATATTCAATAATTTTATAATGGCTGCTTGCCATATTGCTATTTTCCTGGTGTAGAAAATTAGGTCATTTACAATGATGCCATGTTGCATGTTATAGCATGGGTCAGAGATCAAAGTCTCTGGGTATCTTCTCAGAAGGTTGTGTTTAAAGGTTTTAGTAGCGGATTTGGAGGGGTTGGGGGATATACTATAGAGTAGGAGTAAAATCCTGCTGCTATCAAGCACATTTCTGCCATGGCTGGCTGAGGAGTGAATGCAGATTTAAAAAATAAATTAATCTTTCCGCTTCGTCTGTGTCTTTCTTTGAAGCGGGCTGTCTGTGGCAGTGAAGTTAGAGAAAGAAAAAAAACGTCGCAGTAGACAGAGCTAATTACTACGGCTAGTGAAGCTGCGCCTCTAATGCAATCCATGCCCTGTGTTGCGGGATGTTACAAGATGGCCGTTTCTTTGAACGGAGGGACACCAATTATCCGAGTAGCGTTGGACCATTTTCCAATATCGGGGCCTTCCTTTCTTTGCTGGAACACGTTCCAATATGGCCGCTTCTTTGTAAGAGATCACTCAAGTCCTTTTTTACTTTCTGTTGTGAGTGCTGTCTTTCAATTATCCGAGTAGCGATGGGCCACTTTTCATTAACAGTGCCTTCCTAACTTTGTTGGAAGATGTTCCACTATGGCCGCTTCTTGAGATCACTCAAGTCCTATTTTGCTTTCTGTTGTGATTGCTCTCTATCTTTGTTGGAGGGCTTGGGGACCATTTATCGGGCGGCCATTTTGAGACTGAGGCCAGCCATGCAAGATAAATTGCAAACAGCCTGGGGCCAGGGCCTCGAAACAGCACTGTAGTAAGACTCTCCTGCTCTGCATCCGGCTTGTACCAGAGCAAGTTTGTTATACCCAGTTAAGAACACTAGAGCTGGCCCTAGATGCTTTGATTCCCAATTTTCTTTCACAAATAGCTGGCTCAGGGAAGCCTTATCAGCTAAACCTAGGGTTCGACAAGAATTGGCTTGTGCTAGAGAACCATACAAGCAACAAATAATGAGACGAAAGAAAGAGCAGAATCAGGGTGATTGGGAGAACCTTACTGTTGCTGCCAAACATAAGTCCTTTGGTCCACACTTAATTTGTGTAGGTCCAGGGATACCCCGGACAATAAGATAGTAGAATAAATCCCAATGATTGGGTTAGGCACTTTTTAGCAATTTATTGCCTTTCTACGCCAAATTATTACACCACAAATTACACGTGGGAACGCCAGAGATTGGCTTTTACTATTGAAGAAATCACTGAAGCTATTTGTCAAATTTCTGGGTCAAAAGCTCTGGGGACTGATGGTTTTCGAATGCATTTGGTTAAATGTGACGTGAAGCTTTGGGCCCCACTTCTTACTAATGTATTTAATAATCTCCCCAGTGACCATTTGCCTGAATCTTGGCTCTTTTGAATAATTCCGCAGATTTTCAAGAAAGGTGATCGATCGAGTCCAAAGTGTTATCGACCTATATCCCTGATTGACCGGTTAAGATATTAGGAAGTGTGATTTTCGGTAGGATGCCAGTATAGCCCAGCGTACACAATATCCTTTAGCCAAGTCAGTATGGGTGTGGAAAACAGCCAGACACAGTTGAGCAGTGCCTTAATTTGCACCTCATTGTAAGGAAGTACACTATCACCAAACGCTGCCCACTGCATCTGACATTCATAGACCTTTCCACTGCATTTGATTGTGTGAATCGCTGTAGGTTGTGGACAATGTTTTTGAATTTAGATTCAATGTAGCACTAGTGCGTTTCTTGTATCCCTTACATGAAAGTTTTATGGCTAAGGTTTGGTTCGTGCCAAATGGGAAACTTACTGAACAATTTGATCCTGCCCATGACGTCAGGCAAGGCATCGTGTTAGCCTCATTGTTTTTTATTTTTGTAAATTAATAAATTGAGCTCTGTTTTAACGAGTGCTACTAAGGACATTCCTATGGTTGGCAGCACAGCTTTTCCAGCAGTGTCGTACGCTGGCGTTGCCATCCCTATGAACCGCACACCCAACACCCTGCATAAGTTGATTGATTCTTTTGTTAATTTTATGGCGGAATTGGATTTGTCTACCACCTATAGCAAATCACGGATTATGACCTGTGGTTCCAAGAGATGTAGGGTGCTCTCTCTGGCTTGTAGGAACAAGTGGCCAATCAGTGTGCATAGTTACTCGAATTTGAGGATTGTGTTTGGCACTTCTGGTACCTGGGGTTCTCATGTTGCTGCCAGTGGCCTAAAACTAAGTAGGGCAATAGGTGCACTTTTGAGCCTTACATGGCCCACAGGCTGCAAGGCTACAACCCTGCTTTTGTTTGTATACAAGTTTGCAGGAAGGTAGGATCTGACTGCATGGTTACCCCCACTTTTTGCCTGGTGTTTTTCTGGTTTTTGACTAGTCTGACTGGGATCCTGCTAATCACGACCCCAGTCTATCTGCTTTCTCCCTAAAATGTTATGTCATGTACTTAGGTACACTCCTGATTGGATACTGGGGTACCCTTATCAGTCCCTAGTATATGGTACACATGTACCCAGGGCATAAGTACCCCAGAGGCCTCCCATGGGCTGAAACATGTATTATGCCACTCATGAGAGGTCATGCAAAATGGAACTACAGGCCTGCCATTGCAGCCTGTGTAAGATGGTGCATGCACCACTTACTTTAGATATAGGTTTACTATATCTATAGGTCACTACACTTAAAACCGATAAGTCACCCCTATAGCAGGCCTTGGCAATCCTGAAGGCAGGGTGCTGGGTTTTACGTGAGAGGGTGCCCATGCATGAGCAGGGCACCCCTGCAGCCTTCGGAGACCATTCTCCCGTGTTGTCGGTGACGCAGCCCGACATATAGGTAGAGGTGCATTATATGCTCGCGTAAAATGCTATCTCGAAAATGGCTGCAACAAACCATGTTGTTCAAACACCTTGGAATCATACCTCCACACCGGTAACCGGTGTGGGAGAGGTATGATTCCACCCTTCAGAAGCAAGCTTCGTGAGGTCCCTGGTCTTCCCGGTACCAGCCTTCTCGACCCGGACAGCACAAAATGGTTGCTGCCGACCAGAGACACATTTCTGCCCTCCTGCTGCTGAGCCAAGCTCGAGCCGAGGAAGGCAGCACAATAGGCATCCTGTCACAGGGAGGTGTGACCACCTCCCAGACAGGATTTAGTGTATTGGAACTGGGTGGGTGCACTTCCAAAGTGCCTGAAAGTCTGCACGAGGGGCACATTTGGTGTCCCTGTGCATAGTCCAGCTCAAACCAGTTCTGGGAGCCGGTGGCTCCTGCTCTGGCGCGAAACTGGACAAAGGACATGGGAGTAACCTCCCCACTGTCCTGACCCTCCCCTGGGAGGGTCCCCTGAATCTGTCCATCCCTCTCCCGGAGGGTACAAAAGGGCTTACCTGGCTGTAGGACCCTAGATTCGACGTGGACAAGATTCTGAACAAGAAACCACTGACCTTCGACCGTCTGGACACTCTGGACTTCGACTGGGCCCGACTAAATCTCCCTCTCCGTTCAAAAGCATCGTCTGTGCCCGTGCACCATACAGGCTCTGTGCCAGACCTGTGGAGCATCAAGGACAACTGAAGTATCTCCCTTGGGGTGAAGGAGTCACTCCCCTGCATTTGCAGGCACCGTAACGCAACTGACCGGTCTGCTGATCCTGAGCTCCTGCAGACTCCGAAGGCTCCAGCAACACAGGTGGTGGGTTCCTACGTTCCTTGAGGTCGAGCTGCCCTCTCACCGAGTTTGAGGCCAGTATCCCTAGTGGGGACCGCATAACCCGAACCCCTGTGCACCGCGTACTTTTGCAAGTGCATATGCTTGTTGGTGTTCCCCAACTTCGTGCATTGGGCTGTCGATAGCCCCAACCTCTACGCACATTTCGTACAAAGGACTACGACCTCCTCGCACTCTGTGCCCTGCAAGCTGTGACTTTGTGAAACTCCTAGAGGTCCGCTCGCGACTCCTGTGCCTTCGGCCTGTGGGTCCACTTGAGGGACAACACTGCTTTTCTTGGGCTCCCCTTGTTGCTCCAGGCCTGCCCTGACGTCCCCTTGCTGTGGTGAGTCCTCTGGTCCTTGCTGGGCCAGACCGTAACCACCTTTGACCTTCTTCGTGGGTTGCCGCTGCCAAGGCTTGTTGGTGCTCCCGCCGGACACCGACCCCTCAGCACTCCACATCCTTCGTGGGACAGCTCGTATCCAGCTCCTGGTCGTCCTCGACGTCTCCTGGTCCCTGCAGCTGTAGAGTCAAGGTCTCCTTCTTCACACCTGAAGCACCCGACATCGATGGGCATTCGTCTACCGAGCCCCTGGTCACTCCTGAGCGACCCAGACTCTGTCCCCTCTGCTGTCAGGTTCCTTCCATCAAGAATCCACCTGTGGATTCCACCGGACATTCTTCTTCTTTCCAGCAGTGGCATTTCTTGGAAGACTCCCATTGAAAACGACGGCGGTTTCCGATGCCACTTCAGCCCTATGCACACGGCTTCCCTGGGATAGGTAACTCTGGTACTTCAGTATCCACGGGTGGGGTGGCTCTCCAACCTTCTATGTTCCAAAGGGTTTCCTCGTAATCCACTGGGAAGGGTCCTTAAACTTTAAAATTGCAACCGCGACTCTCCCATTGAATTGTACGTAGTACGCGGTCGTGTTCTCACACTGCACCCGTCCTCCGTGGGGTCCCTATTTGCTCACCTTGGGTGGTTCCTTGGGGTCCCAGCGATTCCACATCCTCTAGACTTTGTCTTGACTCGAGTCGTGGTTGTTATACCACTATTTTAGTATATGGTTTGGTCTCCCCCTGGAGTTAGTGTATTAGTGCTACTTACGATTGTTTCTGGCTACAGTGTTTATCTGCGTGTGGCAGAAACTGTGAGGTATTTAAGGTGTGTTATAACAATAAAAATATATTCTTATAACTACTGTGTGGTTCTCCTTTCATTTAACCAATACAATAAGATTGCATTCTGGTAAAACAAGCTGCTTAACATTCCTTCAAGACTAAGCCTGAAGGCTGCTCTCCACAGCTACCACTTGGATAGCTTTCTAAAGGTTATCTTTGACCTCTTAAATCACCATAAGGGTTGTTTGGACTGGTGCAAGGTGCCCACTTTAATTAGTGGACATCATATACTAGGCCAACTTCTCACAAAGTTGCAATGCATTCCAACAGCATGTTACGGTGCAGGAGTATGGGGTCATTCAAACATTCTCTCCAAGTCGAGAAAAATCAACTGTGTAGATGACTGTTGCTTCTACTGCTTAGTAGTTCTCACTTTATTTGTCATTAATAGCTGGGTTTGCCATATTTAGAGAATTTTGTCACATTAGCTCCAATTAAATTATGGCTTTTGATCTAGACCAATCCTGAAGCAAAGTGAATAAGGCTGCTATTAAGGATTGCTTATTATTACCCAAGGACTTAGCCATCCTGTGGGTCGCATATATCAAATCTACCCTGAGGGACTTTAGCCGATCTGAGCTGTTTTTCTCACATTCTCCCATAAATAAGAAGGATAAAATAGTAGTGAAAACTCTTCTGCGGTGAAAAGGCAAACCTTAAGGGAGAGCACTGAATGTTGTAAAGTTGCATTGCAAGCCTATCCTACTTTGGGAGACAATGTTGGCTTGGAGCCTTATTTATTATGGGGAATGAGAAGGTGGGGAGAGATGGCTTTTAGTTTGTGTCAGGGCGGGCAGTGTTCACCCCTTACTTAGTTTCCCATTGGGATTTTATGATGTATCTCATGTGGGTGCCTGTTCCTGCAATGGGAATTCTGAACACACCCGCTTACCTTTTGTCTTGTTTGTAAATTTTATTAATTTTTTACTAGACAGTTTTTATTACCGCTATTGAGGATTCTCTGTTTTACACAATGCAGTGTGGCTTTACGCTATTTGCAGTTGCTATGGAGTGAAGAGGTTTCTTTCGCAGTCAGCCCCTTTTTAGGTCTCACCTGCGTTGCAGCGCGCATGCGCTGCTTCGCCTTGGCGAGAACTATTGTCGTTGCTTTTGTGTCCGGCTTCTCTGGAAGCGGGGTTGGTGTCCGCCCTGTCTCCATTAGGCCCCGCCCACCCTAACTGCATATTTTGCTCGCCGCCCACCCTGACTGCATATTTTGCTCGCGCTTTTCAAGGAGCATTCTTGGCGTTCGTAATATGCATTTTATGCTTCATTTTAGTAATGACCATCAGTTTGCTGTACAGCATTCTCGGCGCTCGCGCTTTTCAGGGAGCATTCTTGGCGTTCGTAATATGCATTTTATGCTTCATTTTAGTGATGACCATCAGTTTGCTGTACAGCATCCTCGGCGTTTGTTGGTGTCCGCCCTGTTCATTAGGCCCCGCCCACCTTGCTCGAGCTTTTTAGGGAGCATTCTTGGCGTTCGTAATATTACCTTTTACCAAGGGAGTTTAAATGTCTGGTCAGTATAAATCTCCAGAACAAATATTCGCGAAGTGAAAATTTTTACAGATATTGCTTTCCTCACAAAAATTGGTGTTTTATATACACCGCGTGTTCTTCCATAGGGCAGTACACATCCTGCTCCGTTTACACACCTACATTTATTGAGAAAGGAGCCCCCTTTCAGTGCACATAACTAACTCTGTGCGCACAATTCCACACTGCGTGAATCAGTCTGTATAGTCCGGTCCCGGCCTCTTATAAACAGTCGGAGCAGAAATCGTAGGTGAAAGTTAACCGTCTGTGATGATTTCATGCACATTTGCGTGTTTTTAAGGTAACATGCATTTAAACATACATCACACCAGGGGCTTCGCGAGCTGCCGCAGAGAACATACAGAACAGTACACGTTTGTATATGCAAGGAATTTTATTATTTTAATGTCCCTCGGGTAGTACTGTGCCTTTTGTACCTTTATATGCAACTAAGTAGACACTTTACGCACGGTCACACCTAAGTATAATAAAGAGCAGCCGCTATAAACCCTGTTTTGGCATTTTTAGTTATTTTTCAATATTACATGTGACAGCTCGTTAACGTATGCCAACGTACATACTTCCACAGGAAACAAACATCCCCCCATCACTTTGTTTACTGTCTGGGAGGTAAATCTGTTAATCTTATCTTTAGCGCCATCCACTGTGCACACTCAATTAGCTGCTACAAGCAAAGTGTTGTGGTTAGTAAACCTCATGCTGTGACTTTTTCCGTCTCTATGATGGCTTTAATTCTATTCTACATAACAACAAAAAACAGACTAAAAGACGCCTTGCTCGCATCTGCCAATTTTTTTGTGGTTGTTTTGCATTTACTAGGTGTTATATGTCTGCTTCCATTTTCATAGCACTTCCACTTCATCGCATCTTGGCTCATTGTTTTAATTTAACTAAGGTGCCTTTTATATAATTGACGCTTTTGCTTCCGCGATCACAGCACTACATTTTTCTGCGATTTAACTTACATATTCATGCTACTTTTGCTCTTACAGTATTAGGCTATTGTTTAGGGCAACTTACAAAAGCGATTTGCTGGTGTTTGCTTTTACGGTTTATAAGCAGCACTCCCAAACGTGCACATATATCTCTGTATCGTTTGTTAATCAACATTTTCCTAATGCACACACAAAAACAAACAGAAGCAACATATTACTATATCTTTGCGAAAACATTATTTGACAAACCTGCGCGATACAGAATACAAACGCGGGAATTGCTAATTTTAAATACTACCTTTTACCAAGGGGGTTTAAATGTCTAGTCACTAAAAATCTCCAGAACAGAAATATTGGCGAAGTGAAAATTTTTACAGATATTGCTTCCCTCACAAAAATTGGTCTTTTATATTTGGTTGTTGGTGTGTGCCTATCAACCTTCGTGGGGAATATTTTTTGTGGCTGTACTTACCTTTCGCTTTTACAGCCTACGGCGCTCTGTTCCTTCCCATATCATATCTTCTCCGCTGTAGTAAACATATGTCTTGTGCCACTTTCTTTAGACTGGTGGGGAACTTGCTGTATCTAATCTATTGTACCATTTACTGTTCGTAGTAAATTCTTCAAAAGCAAACTGTTATAGTTTGTAACACGCATGTTTCAATGTGTTTTACGTTCGTGCTAGCGTTATTTAAATTGCAAACAGGAAGAGGCCACACTGGAAATAAGCTTCACTATTCGTTTATTATTTATTGTTTGTTTTGTGTTGGCTGTTAGTGGTACAATGCATCAGGTTTTGATATACAAGGTGGAGTTTCGGAGACTGTAACAACAACATGTGATGCAGCCTCCAATAGGCCACCGAAAAAGAATAAAGCGCCCTATACATAAGCAGAACTAAAGCGCCACAGTAATGCAGCACGCATACCGCGTTTGCTGTCCCAACAAGCATTTGCAATGCAATAGGTCTCGCATTTACGCGAGTTTGAGCTATTGGCATTGTAAATAACAATGCCTTTTATTTATGTTTTGGTTTTTAAAACATAAAATAAAGGCGTTGTCATTACAATGCCAATAGCTTAAACTCACGTAAATGCGAGACCTATTGCATTGCAAATGCTTGTTGAAATCTGCTGTCTTCTCAAGTGAAAGTATAGGCGACTGAACTGTTTGAAAAGGTCTAACAAGTATTGCTTGCTTGGATTTTTGCCTTTGGATTTGATGAATTTCATTCCAATTTATCATGCATGTTTTGTATATTAGTATTTCTGTCAGCTGTTGGTTTTAGCCCTTGATTTTGGATGAATTATTGCAACTTTTTAATGTTTTAATCTTTGACTTTTATGCATATCTCTGGTTTGCGAATAAGGACGAACTGATTGATTGAATTGTAAACTATTTCCAGGACAATCATAACGAGCCCCTTAGAGGTGTTTTTTGGAGCTCTGCGCGGGTAGTCTGGAGGTTGAATCCACTGAGGCTTTGGATTACTCTTTAAGGTTTTTCGCAGGGTTTGGAAGCTATGACCCTGATGCGTGTACCAGAAAATAACTCCATATGTGGAGTAATGTTGCTGGTATCGAAAGGGTTATTAACTGAAGTATCTTTATTTCTTCAACTGCTCGGTTTTAAAGATGTTTTTCTTTCCTGCATATGGTTGATGAAGGATATTTCGAACCATTTGTGACATAAACATTACAATTTTATCCTTCTATCACCCTTCAACCCATCAGGTTTGTATTTATTTCCAAGTGCCGTTTTTGGCATTTTTGTTTTTTTAAGCCACAATTATGTTCTTGTATGCTTAAAGATTTCCAGTAACCTAAGGTACAATGTTTTTAACTCTGCTGGTAACTTTGTATTATGTGCATTTTGATTTATAGGCTTTTGATTAATATTGAATTATTGTGGAGTAAATGTATTTGAAGATTTTTGTTGAGTGATATGATGTTGCTCTACGGCCTTTTTGCAGTCCTGAGAAGCCAGTTGATGTTGGCAGCTTGAGAGACGTTTGTATTACACAATCACATAGCTCAGTGATCTGTCAAAAATGTTTATGGAATCTGTTATGTGCATCTTTTGGCAGTCTACAGATCACAAGTGGCTTTTCTGTGCTGTGAGCTTCCCAGGTCTTATTTGATCAGTAGTCTGAAATGTTTTCTGAATTGCTAGATGGATTTAGAAATACTTACTGATTCGCAGTTTGTGTAGGGCAGGTTTGTGGCATCCCTTCCATATAGTGAATCAGTAACCAGCGTAACAATGGTGTGTCACAACCCACTGACTAGTTACCTTCTCCCAAGTTGAGGTGGTAACTTCAGCGCAAGAAGGCAGTGGGCCCCCTCCATTTTTCATGTTGCTTTACACCCTCTAACCCCTTTGTCGTACTGCTTTTCCCATAACTTTTAACCATGTTGCATGGCTGAAAGTTATGAAAAAATAGTGCTGTATTCGAGCCCTATCAAAAAGCGCTATGACATGGCCAGTTGGGGTGAGCCACAATAAGCACATCTTTTGCTGCATCAGTCTGGGCCGAACCTATCAGAGGGCAGGGCTCATTAGTGCAATAAGGCATGTTTGCAGTGTGTCAGGCACGTGAGATACTCAAGCTTGTAGCCCAGCTGAGGAGCCTTAGAAAACATGGCTTGTGTTCTACACGTCAGCAGTAGTACACAACACCTCCAGGTGAAAAGAGCCGCATTCACGGGGGACTGTTTGTGGAGAGGGTTGGCAGAGGTGGGAGGGGAGTGACCTGAAAGGAAATATATGATAATCTATGGCTGGAGCTTTGAAAAGCAGAACATAGGAGTCCAGAAATGATTCCAAACAGAAAGAAGAGCAGCAGCAGGGCCCATCCCACTCACCCCTGACCCCCAGGTCATATGTCTGGCTCAAACTGCATACAGCATGCCACGTGCTCATATATACACATTCTCTTCTGACCATTGTGCACATGTGTAGAGTTTGTGTTCACCAGCAGGCAAAGCAAGGTACACACATTTCACTGTCACAATATGGAAAAAGAATATACTTGTAAATGTGTTTCAGACCTTTGCTGTAATAACACAATAATCTGTGCCCGTTGTTTGTGTTTCTTTCTGCCTTCCCCACTCGCCTGTTTGTTGTGTTTCCTTTCTGCCCTGCTCCAGTTGTTGGCGCTGCTTTATCCCCTCCCATCCCCCGTTGTTCGTGCAGCTTTACCACCCTACAACCCCACGCCCCTTTTCATGGTGCTTTACCCCCTCCAACCCCGCATTCATAGCACTTTTCCCATACTTTTTAGCCATGTTGCAAGGCTGAATGTTATGAAAACTAGCATGGTGCTGCATTATAGTGCTATGAAAAAAAGCTCTATGACACGGCCAGCACTGGCTGCGTTATACCAGTCTTTTTTTTATTTCAGCTGTGCTGCTGTGCAACATGGATAAAAGACATTGACAAAGCCAATAGCTCTTACATCGGCAAGACCTAATGGCTTTGCCAATGCCTGTTATATTCATGTAGTCAGAAAAGGGGCTACAGAGGATCTTTGCAAACCATTTGTCAATTTTCACAATAACGTCTCTCTGTAAAGGAAAACAAGGGATTTAGCAATGTAAAAATATTATGGCCATGGTATTTAGTGATCAATGAGGTGACTATCATAATGATGTAGGTCGAGTAGGTGCTGAGCACGTTTCAAGAGACAGTCATTTTGTATGATTGTGAATCGTCTTGTGTAGCTCAAATAAGTGTCTCCTAAGATGCTCTACTTTACATATAGGTACTGTAGCAATTTGTTTGCGTCTTTTGTAACTAGTAGGATACAAATATCAATTAGATTACAATGCACATTTTGTCAAAATGACCAATAGTAGCTTATGTGCATCACATAGTTCCATAAAACATATGGCCATCTTGATGGGGTTCCTGAGATGTTGAATCCACCTTGGAATGTGCAGAAATGTGATGAATACACAAATTCTCACGTGTCCAGTTGTGTAGTCGACAGGTTGCATTTCCATTTGGCTCTGCTTTCATACGTGGCAGATAAACCTTCCTATATATTGTTTTACTTTATTGCAACATTTTTAGTTAAGCAGAGGTTAATATTAAAATCCAATATATTGTTTTGCTCTGCAGGCCCTTTCGGTGAAAGAGATGATCAACAAGTGTTCATCCAAAAGGTTGTGCCTGTGACGAACAAGCTCTTCGTTAGGTTGTCTTCCAGTGGGAAAAGGTAATATACACTGTGCTGGATAGGCTGTATGTACTAATTCATGCCTTTTTCTTTTAGGATACAAATTTAGTGGTACTACGACAAGACAATAGAAACATGGATAACATTTTTTAATGATCAATCACTGCAGTGCATACTTTGTACTGCAGGGTGGCTCAGTGATGTAGCCTTCTACCCTGTGATGCAGTGTTCTGAAGGTCACAAGTTTGAACTCTGGCAAGAAAGAGTCTCCTTTCCATCCTGCAAAGTTTAATAAATACAGTGGCATTAAATTGTGTAATAATATCTGTTATAAAAACAAGGTATATTAGTTATTGTGGATTTGAAGTGTTTGATTATAGAAAATTATTAATTTGTAGTTGAACTTGTACAGTGTTCACAGTATGAATTTGCAGTTCTGATGGGTACTTCTAACTGCAGATTGCTCACCTTGTGAATAACTCTAGGCGTCAAACTAGAACTGCTGATTTTTTTATCAGCAGTTCCCTCATGCACCAGTAGGTGGTATCATGTGGCTCCGAGTCAGGTCCATCCTATTCCCGCAGTGACTTTGGGGCAACAATATTACTGCAACCTCTGAGCGTCGGTGTCAGTTCCTTTGTTTCTGCGCCTCCTGTGGATCCAGAGCTCGCTTCCTCAATCTCTGTCACTTGACAGAGAACGTTTCCCAAAAATGTTCCATGGTGCAAAGGAAATGTCTACTCCTAGGATAACCGGTTTCAAAACCTGCAAGGTGTGCCAGAAATAGATGTCAGTTTAGACCCTCACAAGATCTATCTCTAATGCCTCGGCCCCTCGTATAATGCAAAGTCATGTAACAAAATCACTTGGATGAATCTGAAGGCCATCCGGGAATGTGAAGTCAAACTCTATGTTGTTGAGAACTATAGGAAGGCCTGGTCTTGGTCCAAATACAAGATGTGGTCAGCCTCTCAGGCCCAAGGCAGTTCTCAAGAGAGGTCATCATCCTGATCCTCAGGTAAGTTCAAAATGGAAAAAATATAAAAGGTCCTAACATGACTCCGCTTCTTCCTGCTACTCTCGTCTGGAAAATGCGCAAGGATGTCAGGGTTACTCCAGTTCTTGGTCGCCCACCACAGAACGACCCCTCCCTAGTTTCAATCAAAGCTCAGTTTGTGGGTCCATGGGCGCCTCTGCAGAAGATTCAAGCCTGTTGTGGGTTTTTGGTACCATTTGTTGCTTTTGGGTGCATCTTCGGACCCCATGGATCCAAGGAGGTCTCCAGTTGGGTTACAGCTGATGGAGCTATCCCAGAATGTAGTCTTGACCCCACTCTGGGGCCCACCCCAACTCTGGAGCCAGTGCCTGCTCCAACTCCATGTATGGTGCTGAAAACTGTGTCAGTTCCCCGTGCGTCAACGCCACCAGCAAAGCTATGCCGCTGATGTCAGAGGCAGAGCCCATTGTCCTTTCTAGCTTGAAACCGAATCCGCCGCAACTTCGATTGAAGTCACTTCTGCCTCCATCTCTTGCTCAACCCATTATGATTCTGACACGCTTCTGCTGCCTCACAGATTTTCCCACTTGGAGCCACATGAAGACGATGACTGCAATGATACATCGCAAATATAGAATGATGAAAAAAAAAATCTGGATCTTCAAGTGGCCAGAGGCCTTGGCACTTCATCTGACACTGGCCCCAGTTCTCCACCTGGCCTCTCTACAGAAGAATATGTCTCATTTGCTATGGTGATTGGAAGGGTGACAGAAGTTCTTGACCTCCAGCTTCTCTCAATGGAGGATAAAAAAAAATGTACTTACTGAGGTTCTGCAGCAATGGCAAACCTCTTCGGAACCACTCCTTCCATTTAATGAGGCACTCACAGACACCCTTTTGGACACCTGGGTGAAGCCAGGATCTCGCCCTTCTGTCAACAGAAAAATAGCTCAATGACACAAACCAGCTCCGGGGGCCCACCTTTCATCCTGCAGCACCCAACACCAGAGAGCTTTGTGGTTCAGGCTTCCACAGGTTGGCCACCAACCAGTGTCTTACTGTATGGAGGCACTCGGGTAACATATGTTCTCCTCTGCCAGCCTTGCCCTATAGTCTTTAAATTTGAGTTGCCTCCTGGGGCATTACTCAAACACATTGTGGGACATGGTGAGTAATATCTGGTCCCAGAAGACCTCCATGCCAACCTCCAGTAAGTAATTCAGGATGGCCAAAACATAGCAATGTATGTGATACGGGTCTGGACACCACCAATTGTCTGGGCAGGGCAGTTAGTACCAGTGTAGTGCTTTGGCGCCACTTATTCTTTTCTCCTTTTCATTAGCCCAGCGAGGCCTTTCTGTGGCCACAGTTAAGGGTTGACAGCCTTATCAGCTTTTTTATGGTTAGCCGATCAATCTCTGTTTAAATCACTGCTATGATGTGTTTTCTAAGAGGGGTAACACACATTTCCATCAAAAAATTTGTGATGCCCCAATGGGGTTTGAATTTGGTTCTCACATTTTTGATGTGAACTCCATATGAGCTAATGCGCGGTTGTCCTCTAAGGTTACTGACCCTGAAGACAGTGTTCCTCATAGTGATTACATCAGCTCATTGTGTGAGTGAGTTACAAACACACTCTGTCCAGCAACCATATACCACCGCCTTTCCAGATTAGCTAGTGCTACGGACTAAGACAGCATTTCTCATGAAAGTTGGCATGAATTTCCACATCGGGCAGCCTATCGCTCTGCCATCATTCTTTGCCCCTTCTCACCCATCCAAGGAGGAGGAAAGACTCCATTGATTTGAGCCAAAGAGAGCTCTGGATTTCTACATTGATTGCACCAAGGACCATTGGGTATCAGCTCTTCATTGGGTTCTCTGACACTGGGAAGGGTAGAGCAGTGCAGAAACCAACCATCTTCATACAAATCTGCTATAGATTGGACAAGAAACAGCCTCCAGAGGGCCTGCAAGCTTATTCTACCAAAGTCAAGGATGCCACCACTGCACTGGTGTGTGGAGTCTTGGACATATGCCAAGCTGCTACGTTCCTGAATCGCTACTGCTTGGATAGCCTGGTCTAGTGGGAAGGGTAGTGTGGCCACTTAGTTCTGCAGGATTTTCTAGTCTGAGTCATTAAACAGCCCCACCACCTGGGAAGGTACTGTTTTGGTATCTATTCACAAGGTGAGGAATCTGCTGTTAGAAGTATTCACCAGAAGAACAAGGTACTTACCTTCAGGAATACTCTTTCTGGTGAATAATCTGCCTATCTGCAGATTCCTCACCAATCCTGCCACCTCCCTGCTCTGTGGAATGGACTCCTTGTTCCATATGAAAAATGCTTCATTTAGAGATCTGCACAATTCATCACTGAAGGCTCCGCCTCTGATGGTGTAGGTAGATACCAGAAAGAAACTGATGTTGATGCATCAAGGTGGCAGTTATATTGTGGACACAACATCATTTCCAGGGCGGGACAGACCCGACCTCGAACTGCACGATGTCACCTACTAGTGCGTGAAGAAATTGCTGGCAAAAAATATCTCGATCCAGTCTGGCACATGGGGGTAATAACCAGGTGAGAAATCTGCAGTTAGGTAGAGTATCCACCAGATAGTGTTAGTGTTACTGAAGGTAAGTAACTTATCCTTTAATCATCTTCGTACATTTTACAAAACTTTACAAAGACTTATTCTTTGATCATCTTTTTTGTAAATTTTAAGTAAGGAGGCAGTAGATAGGTATATAAAACCACATTTTTACAGCCGGTTTGAGGTTTGTGGCACAGGAAATACCTACTCCCAATCTTTTATACATATCACATCTGTACCCTACATTGTTGTCTGTTGTCCAGACATTAATCATTGACCTTTTAATATCTCCGCTAGCAATCCCAAGATTTCACTTTAACTGCAAATAGTTTATTTATTTCTACTTCTGTGTACAGTAGGTTGATGGAGTACTAGCCCTTGAAAGAGAGAATAGATTATGTATAGAAGATTACTAATGATTATGTTATAAATTTGAAAAGCGCCTGGTTTCTCCAATATGGCGTGTCCCCGCACTAGGTTTTCTCCTATACCGTCAATCAGAAGAGTACAGCGGGCCATCCATAGACATTAAATGACTGTGGATTACCTGAAGAACCAGGCCTTCAAATTTCTACGAAACAACCCTTCTGAGGGCTGCATTCTAAGATCTAGGGGGAGGAGGTCCACATTTTTGCCGCAAACAGCCTAAAGGATCTGCCACCCAGACGAGCTCTGTGTACTTTGAGAATCGTCAGCTTAGCTGTTCCCGATGATCTGAGAATGCGATTAGGCCGATAGAGTTTAATCAAGGGAAACAAGAATCGAGAACCTTTCAAGTTTACAATTCTATGACAGAAACATACAGCTTTGAAGGCCACTCTGTCCTGCATAGGGAGTCAGTGGAGCTTAACAAGAGCAGGACCCAGAGGGGAACACCTAGGAATATTAATGAGCATACGGGCTGCAGTATTCTGCACTCTCTGCAACATTCTTATTCTGCCCTTAGAGACTCCAAGATAAAGAACATTGCAGTAGTCCAGGCACAAGACTACCAACACCTGGATGATTGTTTTCTTAGCCGACTCTGGCAGCAGTTCTAAGATTTTGCGAAGCATCTTCAAGATGCCAAAGCAAGTGCCAGCCAGAGATGAAATCTGGTAGTCAAAGGACAGAGCTGTGTCAAACCAAACCCCCAGATTTTTTATTTTTGGTTTGAGAACAGGGACCAGCCCCAGTTCAGGAGGCCACCAAACAGAGGACTAAATGGACGGTTACTTACCGACCACAAGAACTCGGTCTCTCCGGCATTTAGTTGCAAGCAACTGGAAGTCATCCATTTTGCCAGGTCCACCAGGCACGCTCTAAACTTAGGAGCAGTATCAGCTTCGTCCTGTGACAGTGCGATAATCAACTGAGTGTCATCAGCATATGATACCATCTTCACCCCCTGACACTCAACTACATCACAAGGGGTGCATGTAGACATTAAACAAGTTCGGACTCAGAGCTGAACCCTGGGGCACTCCTTGCAGCAAGGAGCGAGTCTCGGACTTGTAGGACTGCTGGATGACCTGGAAAGAATGGTCATGAAGGAAATCTGTGATCCAGTCAAGTGCGCAGCCCCTAACTCCCAGATCCCATAGGCGTTCCAAAAGAAGATCATGAGAGACCGTATTGAAATCGGCACTTAGATCCAACAGGATCAGGGCCGCCATCTTGCCCTCATCAGCAGATATTCTAAGAGATTCGGAGGCTAGAAGCAGAGCCGATTCGGTGCTGTACATGGATCTGAACCCTGATTGAGTCTCTTGTAGCAGATTGTTTTCTTCAATATACTTAGTTAACTGAATGTTAAAGAATTTTTCGGCCATCTTAGCAAAGAAAAGGGAGTAGGGAGACAGGTCTCAGATTTTCTGGGAGAGTGGGGTCCAGTGAGGGTTTCTTGAGTAAAAGGACCACCATTGCATGTTTCCAGTCCAAAGGGACTAGTCCAGAGGCAAAGGAAAGATTAAGAAGATTGCAGAGAACAGGGGAAATAGCATTCTCCCCGCATAGCAATATAGTCAGAGGGATGGGATCAACAGGAGAGCCCGATTTCACAGTAGAGAGAAGGCTGAGAGTCTCCAACATGGTTGCAGCTTTAAGGTTAAAAAGACCCTTGGGAGGGAGCGTATTCTCCGTAGGGATGAATTTAAAATTCCTGCTAGCTTAAGGGAAGGAGGCATAGATAGTATCTATCTTTCTAGAAAAATAACGGGCCACTAAATTGCAGTGTTGTGTAGAAGAAGGGATGAGGCTTTTGACAATCTGAAAGAGCTTCTTGGGTGAACCCCTCGAGGATTCGATCTTAAGCGTGTAGAATTTAGTGTGTGTTCTCTTGATCTTTTTATGATAATTTCTTTGTGCTTTTAGATATGCAGTTTGATCATCAGGCCTGTAGTCCCTTCTCTATAGGTGCCAACCTTTTACAGTCCTTTTTAAGGCGCAGGAGTTCCTCTGTAAGCCATTCCGCAGTTGGATTGCAGCGGGTGCTATTACATGTCTTTAGAGGAGCTAAGGTGTTCAATGCCCAATTGGCCAGGAAGATATTTGTTTGTTGGCACTCTGCGGGCATGTGTCAACTACAGGGGGATTTAGAGCCAGTTTGCTGGTAAAACCAGCAGAGGTGACTAGAGACAATTTTTGTGTTTTATGTAGGAGGGGGAACGATTAGAAGAACCTAATATAGTAGAGAAGTCAGTGATTTGAAAAGGAAGAATGGAATGATCAGACCAAGCAACAGGGACTGGGGAAGTAACTTTTATAGAAGTACTGTTTGAAAAGATGGGATCGAGGGTATGGCCCCTGATATGCGTAGGAAATTGAACCAGCTGAATCAATTCCAATGCCTCGAGGTCCTTCACTAGAGACGAGTGTCTTCAAAATGTAGGTTAAGATCGCCTAGAACAATAAATGTCGGATAGCGAATGACATAGGAAAGAAGAAGATCCACCAAAGTGTTTGAAAAAGCCCTGGAAGGTCCCGGAGGTCGATAAATAAGGAGACCTGTTACAGAGTGAGAACAGGTGAAAAATAAGGAAAAGAAGGCAGCCGGAAATAGTGATTTCTATCAGTTTGAGTTGAAGATAACTCTTACAAATCACTGCAAGCCCCCCCACCCCTTTGTTTAGGTCTATCAATTCTCAGTAGCCACAGGGACAGCATGCAGATCATCCGGTGCAGACTGAGCATGGAGCCAGGTTTCCTCTAGAAACAGGGCAACTCACTGTTGACTAGTTAGTAGTTCTGACATTTCGAATTTATGTTTGCTAAGGGACCTGCAGTTCAAGAGTAAGCATTGCGGGAGACTGATGATGTGCGAGCCCCACGGTGTAACTCCTAACGACGGTGGTAAAGTATTAAAGGTAAAGTTGCACTTACCACAGCCATTTTCCCTGGAACCAAGGTTGATCGAATGGTGGCAGTCCTTAGCCACCATAGGTCTTAGGGACAGGATCTTGGAAGCCGAGTAGCGGGGTGGACCAGCAAGGGAACGGGCAGGGGGCCTGGCCCCTGACGCGGTCGAGGCGCAGACGGGCTTGCCTTTGGCCTGCGGCGCGGCCGAGTCGCTGCCATAGTTTTATTGCCCACCTCTAACGGAGGGGAGGCAAGCAGCACAAAACTGAAAGGCCCGTTGCTCTACTCCACAACTGAGCAAGAAAATAAAAGCAAGGTAAGCAGGAGTAAGTACAACGTAAGAGTAGTAAAAATAAAGAAACAGTGGCATGTACAGTATTAAAAAGCCAGTGGAAGACCACCTAATATTGTTGCCAACCGGGACAGGGAGCCAGTCACCTCCCAGCACCTAGTGCACTACAAGGAAACAAAATGCGATGGGGGTATGACTCGGGAGCCAGGCACCTCCCAGCGCCTGAAGGGCTACAAGGAAACAAAAAGCAGCAGTTAAAACGGGCTTTCAGATCCCAATGGAGCAGTGTGTGCCTCTTCACAACGGAGGAGAAATCCTAGTTAACAGAAGGACCATGCTTGATTGGTATAGTGCACTACATGCGTCTCCATCATGAGATCATATTGATACTCCTATTGAGTCATTGAATATCTCATCCCATGCGCAAGATCATGGTGCACCTCTGAAAATCTTTCCTAGTATATTACTTTTCTACTAGCAACATTAACTAATGAATGTAATTTTCTTTAAAAAAAAAAAAACTGACTAGATAGTCATGATCTAACTCCACCACTCTCCTCCTCAGTCCAATTGACATTACCAACAAGCCGAGCTATCTGACCACACCACTACCAAGGGTCAACTTTCTGCAATTTGATAATAAGCATCTTCTCTATTCAACTTACCAGGACTTGCTTGACTGAGATACTCTATAGACATGCCCAATACTTGTTCCTCATTCATGTTTTTTTTTTTGATTTTCAAAAACCTTTATTGAGGATTAGACACAACAAAATTACAGAGTTGCACCATGACAAAATAATATGCACTGCGATACACCATAAAAGGCCAAAGGTTACCATATACATATACAACAAAAAACAATATCAATGAGATAAGTCGGGGAAGCACCAAAACCAATGAGGAGAGATTGTCTTACACGGCACCATGTATGAGAGGGGGGGAACACTGAGAATCGGGGGGGGGAAAAGGGAGCAGTGAGGAGGAGACTCATTGATTTTTACCGGCGGCCGCCGCGGGCGGAGCGCCGGCGGGGAGCGCGGGAGAGGTCGCCGGGTGCTGGGAAGTGTGACTCAGGAGGTAGGAGATAAGCGGTCCCCAAATATCCAGTGGGCGGGATCTGGCAGGCATTAGGTCCCAGAATTTGGACAGGAGAGTCTGACAACGGGAAGCATCCTCCAGCCAGAGGGCCACCCTCGGTGCGGGCAGGCGACCCCAACACATGGAAACCCTGCGCCGCGCAGGGACTAGTAGCATAGCAGTCAGTTTACGGGAGGCATCTGGACAGAATTTGACGAAACCTAAAAGGCAAGGCAGAGGATCAGGCGGGAACGGAGAGGAGGTGATCTCGGAAATGACAGCGCATACCTCACGCCAGTAAACGGAGACCTTGGGGCATAGCCAGGCGAGGTGGGAGAAGTCGGCCACAGGCGCTGAGCAGCGCAGGCATCTGTCACTGGCAATGAGTCCCATCTTGTGCAATTGTGCAGGGGTCCGGTAGAGCCTGTGTAGATACTTAAAGTGGATAAGGCGCAGACGATAGTTAGGGGAGAGGCGTTTAATCTGAGTGCAGCAATACAGCCAATCGGCCTGGGAAATTTCGATGCCTAAGTCCTCCTCCCACGCCATGCGCGCCCTGTCAGTAGAGGTGGAAGGAGCCGCCAGTGTGGAAGCGTAGATTTTGGTGACCAATTTCTTTGGGGAGGAGGACGTGTAGAGGAAATTGAGAGTGGCCATCGAGGGGAGGCTGGGGAAAGAGGGGTGGAGCTTCTTACAGACCGCCCGGAGCTGATAATAAAGCAAAGTGTCCATAGGGCCAGAGTCAGCATCAAGAGTGTAGAACGTGTTCTCAGGGTAGAGATCAGACACGGTGGAGAGCCCAAGACGAGTGGCGTGTTTCGCCATCCCCGAAGATTGAAGAGGAGGAAAGGCCGGGTGTTGAGCAATGGGCATCGCAGCTGCAGAAAGCATGTCCGAACCTGAGAATTTCCGAAGCCCCTCCCAAGCCCAGCGCAGGGTCTCGACCGTATCGACCTCAGCGCGCGGAGGCCTCACCGGAGCAAACAAAGCGGTAGTGAGCGGCCACGGGGCGGCCAGTTCAGTCTCAACCGCGACATGGGGCTGAAACGGAGTGGGGTGAAGCCAGAAGTGGAGAAAGCTGGCCTGGGCGCTGAGGGCATAGAGTTTAAGATCGGGGGCACCAAGACCACCGCGCGACATAGGAAGGGTTAAGACATTATATGCAATCCGGGGTTGACGGCCAGCCCAAATCAGAGTGATCACCAAAGAGCGGAGTTTACGGAAAAAGTGAGCGGTGAGGGGATAGGGATATTGACAAATAAATATAAAAACTTCGGGAGCACCACCATCTTGGCAATGGCTATGCGACCGGCTAAAGAGAGTGGCAAACGACTCCAGAGGGAATCTTGGACTCCAACCAGTCCACCGCGCAGCCGAAGTTGGCTCTCCAGAGCTCGTCCACGTCCCTACTCAACCAGATCCCAAGATACCTAGTGGGCTCAGTTGCCCACACGAAGGGATAATCTGGAACGAAGGGCATCGTAGCATCGGTAAGAGGAAACAGCACAGACTTGTTCCTGTTTACCTGGATGCCGGAGTATCCGCCAAAGCGTATCACCTCACGAACCAGAGGCTGAGGTTCTCCTGAGGGTGGCGGAGGTATAGGGTGACATCGTCCGCATACATAGGAACAAGTAGAGCACGGGCTGCAAAGCCGATGCCCCTCTGGGTGTGATGCTGGCGCAGTCAAGCCGCAAGAGGCTCCATCGCAATTGCGAAAAGCATTCGTGACAATGGACAACCTTGCCGTGTGCCACGCCCGATGAAGATAGGATCTGAGATTTGGCCATTGAGCCGAAGGCGGGCAGTAGGAAGAGTATAAAGGAGCAGCACTTTGCTTATAAAAATCGGACTGAAGCCCAAGCGGGGGAGAAGATAAAATAGGAAGGGCCACTCTAGGGTATCAAAGGCTTTAGTGGCGTCCAGCAGGGCCGCCACTGCCGGGAGCGCAGGGTTTATTTGATGAAGAACTGAGAAAATGGTCCGGAGATTATGGGAGGTGGCACGGCCAGGGATAAAACCGGACTGATCCGGGCAGGCGATAAGCGGCATGAGGGGGAGAAGGCGCGAAGCGAGCAATTTGGCAAAAATGTTGTTGTCCGTGTTTATAAGTGACAGGGGGCGATTTGTCCGGCTTTAAGAGCAAGGTGAGTAAGGCGTCGCTAAGCGATGGGGGGAGCTGTCCTGTCTCAAAGGACTCGTTATACATGGCGGCTAGGTGGGGAACCAAAATGGGGGCGAAGGCCTTGTAGAAGGAGGCCGGCAGGCCGTCCAGGCCAGGAGCCTTATCGCCGGGCATTCCGTTTATTGCAGCTAGTATCTCTTCTTTGGAGAAAGGTTAGTCTATGAACTCCCAGTGGGGATTACCCAGCCATAACAATTGGAGGGTGTCAAAGTATTGGTCAAGGATCTCATGCGAAGGGACTGAGCCGGCCGTATAAAGTTGCGTGTAAAATTAAATAAAGCGCACTTTGATTTCTTCGGGTGAGGTTGTTCGATCAGGACCGCCGTCACGGAGGGCGTTAATATACGATGCAGCCCAAGGCGGGCGAAGAAGGTTGGCCAGGGTTTTCCCGGGGCGATCGCCCTCGCCGAAACGGCGCGCCCGAGCCTCTCTTCCGAGAAAGGCAAGTTCTCTGTCGGCCTCGTCGGCGAAGTCTGTCAGTTTCCCCCCGGATCTGGGCGAGCTTATCAGGGTTGGGGTCCCGAGCATGGGAAGAGTCGAGATCCTCAATCTCCCTTTCCAATTTGTCAAGGGTGCCGCGGATGGATCGAAGGACGCCGGACTGTTTAGAAATACACTCACCACGAACAACGACTTTAAAACTCTCCCATAGCGTGGACGGTGAGTGGAGAGGTGTGGTGCAGCGGCCAGGGCAGCTGACTTCGGAGCACAGGGTTCACGGTTCGATCCCCGGCTCCGGCGGCAGCTCAGCTCAGCACCATGTGACTCTGGGCAATAGCTCACTTAATTTCCACTACGGCCCCCAGCGCCTTGAGACCCCTAAGGGTGAGTAGCTGCGCTATATAAAAACGGACTTACTTACTTTTACTCGTTAAGCTCGAAGTAATTCGTGATTGCAGTCTGAATTTCGTCGCAGAATACTGAATCGCGGAGAGCGTTAGAGGGGAGCCGCCAAGAGAAAGCGCGGCAGGGGGAGTGGGGAAGGCGCAGGCATAAGCGAACAGGAGCGTGGTCAGAAAGGGTGCGCGCCATGTGATCGACGGAGGTGAGCCAAGCCAAAGCGTCCGGGGTAGTAATCCAGAGGTCCAAGCGGGACCAACAGCCGCAGGAGCCAGTGACACAAGTGCCTTCATGCGTGTCGGGTGTGTCGCCATGCGTCGTACAAAGAGTTGTCAGTGAGAATGGAATTGAGGAGGGCCGTGGCGCGTGGGTGAAGGGTAAGGGGACCGGACTGATCCAGGGAAGAGGAAAGCGTTATATTAAAGTCCCCACCCCAGAGGAGCGCAGCAGGGCTGAGCGCAGAAATGTGGTGCCAGACTTGTGCGAAGAAGTCAGGGTCATCACAATTGGGCCCATACAGGGCGGTAAGCGTCAGAGGCTGGGCGTGAAGAGTACCGTGGAGAATCACAAAGCGTCCCCCAGGGTCAACAACCACCTTTGAGGTCTGCCAGGGGAGCCCCTTGCGTAACAGGATGGACACCCCCCGAGAATAATTAGAATAATAAGAGGAGTGAATTTCACCCCAGTGTCGGGAGAGGAGCCTAGAGGACGTGGCGGGCATGAGATGGGTTTCCTGCAGGAAACATATGTCCACCCTATGACGAATAAGGTGGGCGTGGACCAGTAGCGCCTTACGGTGGTCGTTAAGCCCCCGGACGTTCCAGGTCCAAAGGACAGTGTCCGTCATAGTGCCGTGTCAGGGAGGAGGGTGACAAACAAGTCAGAGAGAGAAAAATGGTGCGTGGCGATATAAATGATGTTGCCCCAAATGGTGCAAAAGTAAGGTCAGTGCAAGAAGCATGGAGGCGCAAAGTGGTGTCATAAACCATAATGCAAAAAGAGCCCCGCATGAGGGCGCAAGTAAAATCTTCGCTGTGCCCTTGAATGAGGGGCAAACAGTGAAAGTGCATGAAAATAGCATAACATTGGAACCATTAGGTGCATAGAACAGAAATACGAGATAAAAAAGGCGTGTCATGAAGGAGCCAGAAGCATAAAACAGTGCAAGAACGAACATCAAAGCCCCGATTAGAGGCAACAATCCCCAGATACCCCCAGCCCAACCACCCATCCCACCCACCCCAAGAAACAACCCCGGAAGACCCACCACTCCCACTCCAACCCCCCAATCAGGCTGAGATTCCACCCATACCCACCCCAGGGACCCACAACTAGGAAGGGGAGAGTCAATGTCAAGCAAGGGAATTATCCCGTGGGGGCATGGCGTCGCTCAGCATACACCCTTGCTGATAAGGCAAGGTGGCCAAGCCCTAAGCATTACAGACAACAAACAAAAATATCAGATGGCAAAAGAACAGAGGCTCCTATGTATAGGCCGGGAAAGGCATGACCCAGGGGGCCACAGCAGCGAAGAGAGCCAACGTAGAGCAGGTATAGAAGCCACAAACGCTGCAAATAGTAACCAAAAGTAAGTACAAGGCCAGTCAATCGTTGTCACTAAGGTGGTCAGCTGCGGTGGCCTGAGAGTCAGCAGGTGAAGAGCGATGCGACCTGTCTAGTTTCTTGGCAAAGGCGAGGGCGTCTTTAGGATCCGGGAAGACCAGCGTTTTAGAACCCTGCCGGACCCGCAGCTTCGCAGGATAAGCCAGTGAATAAGAAACTTCGAGCTTTTGGAGGATCCGCTTTGCCGGGAGGAATTCACGGCGAGCCGCCTGGACAGCGATGGTATAGTCAGGATAGAACGAGAGAGAGTTGCCTTGATGGCGGATTTTGCCCTTCTCTCTGGCCGCCCGGAGGATGGCATCGCGGTCTCTGAAGTTCAGGATTTTGGCGATGATGGGGCGAGCCGGCAGGCCAGAACCTGGACGAGGACCGAGGGAGCGATGTGCACGTTCAACAATGAAGACGGAGGAGAGGATATCGCCAAAGAGTTCCCTGACGAGCTGTTCCACAAAGTCCTCCATTCGGGAGATATTGGTGGATTCGGGAACTCCTGTGATGCGGAAGTTGCTCCTCCGGGAGCGCGCCTCCAAATCTTCATTTTTATTCCGAATGAGGTAGAGTATTTTGTCCATCTGTAATAATTTTTGGCGATCTTGAGTGGCGGCATCCTCGGCATCAGAGACCCTGGATTCGACATGCAGAAGATGAGCATTGTGGGAGTCGACTCGGGCCTTAACTGAGTCCAGACGGGCGGACAGCTGATCAAGCTGGGCCGCAATACCTGTGACCGTGGACTTGACGTTGAGCATTATTGCCTTCAAGTCATCTTCACGTGCGGGGGGTGCCTCCATGTTGGCAGCGGGGTCGCCACTATCCGAGCTTGCGCCATCCTGACGCGTCGGGCGACGCTGGTCAAAGGCGATCTTGGGCTGCTTAGGGTCAGTTCTCCCCATGGCCGGCGGAAGCAGGTAGGCGGCACAGCCAGAAAGCAAGGAGGAGTTAACAGCCAAAGACGAAGGCGACAGGAACTGCGACAGGTGAGCCACGGACAGACAGCAGCTAGGCCAATTGCAAGGGTGATGACAAGGTTCCAAGAAGCGCCCCCAGTGAAGGCGAACAGGAGCAAACAGTCACTGAGGACCGCAGAGGCAGCGGGGTGAAGGCAGGACTTGCCACAGGGTGCGCACACCAGGCCTGCAGGTCGGCGGCAAGGGCAGACCCCGCACATACAACGAAGTCCAGAGGAGGTCGCGCCACTCCGAGCTATGGGGCGAGTGCCCAGAAAGTGCAAGAGGCCCAGCGGGAGGTGACAGTAGGGGTGGCGCGACGCCAACTTGAATCTCGCAAAGGCACGTTAGTGGTGCAAGAGTTAGGCGGCACCAGGAGCAGTGGGGCCGCAAGTATGGTCCACAAGGTGCGGCCCGCGGGATCCGATGACACAGTGTCGGTGGCGATGTCGCAGAGTGCCAAGGGGGACGGACGGCCCCCAACGTAGGGTCTGTGTCGCAGGCCAGTAGGATGGGGAATGGTGAAGGATGTCACAGCAGGGGTACGAGGCAGAGGGCCCCCCGTGTAGCACGCGGACCCCTGACTCCGTTGCAGAGGCCTCCGCAGGGATAGCAGGCGCCGTGGAGGGACAAGGCCAGAGGTCTAAGGACGCCAGAAATTGCCGCGGCTGGGCGGCGTGCAGGAGAGCGTCAGGATCGAGGCCAGCAGTCCGGGGGCCAAGGAACCAGCGCCGCAGGCAGCCCCAGCCAGTGCAGGGCAAGCAGTGAGGCCAAAGCAACTGAAGGTAGCACCGCTGGGCGGGGAACCTCGGGCTGACTGTCGCGGCGAGTTGGGCCCAGGGCCAGACGCACCAGTGGAGCGGGGGCCGATGCGGCCAGGAGGAGGCCGAGGTGGTGCAGCGATGTGGCGGAGAGTAGCTGGAGGAGGCCGCAAGGAGGATCGAGGACGCCAGGCATGTTAAGCAGCCCTACGGGGAGAAGCCGGGAGGACGCGCCAGCTTGGGTGCAAGCGCGGCGGGGAGCACGCCGCCCCAGTCACCCGACTCGGGCACAGAGGGCCGCCGCAGCGGGCGCCAGAGGTGGGAGGAAATGGCGCCCGCGTCGCGGGAAGGCCCGAGCCGGGCGGTGCAGCACACGGGCCCCCATTCCCGCCGCGAATGACCCCAGCGGCAGCGACACTCATCAGGCACAGCAGTTCAAAGTCCTCCGCAATCCCCTGGTCGACCCCGAGGCACAGGAGGCCAAACCAGCAGCAGGTAGGAGGGCCGGGCCTCGCCGGCGGCAGGGCCCAGACTCAGCACCCCGATCGAGCGGCAGATCTCGGCTCCCTCGCGTCGCCGGGGGCCACAAGCTGCACAGGGTGACGCCCCAGGACTAGAGGCGACAGGAAAGCAGGATATCGGGCAGGTTTAGGGCAGTTGTCTGCAGGATGATTGCGGATGTTTGGCTTGGCCGGCAGAGCCCACTTAAAGTGCGGCCATCTTGCGGCCGGCTAAGCCACGCCCCTCCTCATTCATGTTTTATCTCCACTCTTCACTCAATGCTTCCTCTGGCATCACACATTCTGTTTCACTGTACAAGTTTCTCTAACCAATCTTAACTCTCCTCTTCCTTAGATACGTTCTCATCATCAGCAGGAAGGCGAGAAAGGAAATTTACCTTTTTGAATTTTAGTGTATTTTAATCCTTTAAGTCACTTGCCTGTCTCCTTTACTGCTAAACAAATTAACTAACAGCTTGTGATTTGTTTGTAAGCTGAACTCAGTGCTCCACAAATGGGATATAACGTGATTACCACTCCATGTAAGAACTTCGTGCTCAATTACAGAATAACTAGATTCAGACCATCTCAAGGCTTCAATGTAAAATTTACCTTTTACGTCCACCCCTCCCATTAGCACTGCTCCCCCCCACGCCCCTCTTCCGCCCTGGAAACAACATCCACTTGCATCTGTCATGACAATATTCCGGACCTTGGTATTAGATGTTTCAAGAGAGGAAGTCTTGAAAGTATCACCCTTTACCAATTTTAAAGACTTGCCTCCTTCTTTGCTCCACACAAATTTGGTGTAAAATTCAGACAGTCCCACAAACAATCTCTGTTGTTCTTTGTTCATAGATCTCAGTGCATCCTTTAGTTCTGTGATCAAACTCTCCTTACATTCTTCATCCTTATTCGAGATATCAAACCACAAATTATCCACAATCTCCAGGAAAACCTTGCATTTGTCACACTTGAGGGGAATTTCACTGCTCTTTAGAATTCTTTCCACACCTAACACTTGATTGTGGTTCACTTAACTGTGCATTGCCCTCTGAAAACTGCTGATACAACAACATAGAGGCATCCAGTTACAGTGATAGGTGGTGAGCTACAATAGGCTCCATCACGTGACACAATGAAGTCAAATGATGAATCCCTGTAGCGCTCTGACTGGTGATATGCATAGGACAGGTCTAACATCATGCAAAGCAGGTCTACCTTCTGCAATGCCAACATTTCTGCTATAATTGGGAGTGGGTGGCGATCTACCTAAATGTTGGCATCGAGATTGTGCAAGTCCATCCGCATTCTAGGTGTTTGAACTTGCACTCTGAAAGTACAGGTGCCATTCATAGTGAACTTTCAATTTATTCTGTCATGTCTTGCGTGCCTAACTTATTTAATTCTGTACTAAACCCTCAATTATACTAGTACCCTCTGTACATTTGCACAGAAGGTGTTGCATCTTTTTTCAAAAGAATCTTGTTGTGGACTGCTTTGAAATTTCCCAAATTGAACATCACCCACCTTCCCATGTCGTTCTTTGCATGCCTCTGACCTCTTTAACGCTCAACACCTGATCCTGGTGATGGGTCTAAGATAATGTTTAGCCCTTTCTGCTTCTTCCAACCAATGAACCATGACTAGCAACATACATAACTCAATTTGTTTTTTTAAATTTAAATTTAAACTCTGCATCGACATCTCACACAACTTCATTGGTTTCTTTTCATGTGTCTCTACAGCACCTACCCTGTGAATTTATATACCTGTGCTTCTCCATTCAAGTTATATGGAGGACGACAAAGTGTTATGATCTGTAGATCATCCCCACCTACCATCACTGTGCAAAATGGAGCATTGCACTCTTTTTTTTTTTTTATTTAATGGAAAGCACATAACCCTCTTTTCTTCTACACCCTCCTCTCCCTGTTTGTGCTGGCGACTCACAATTTTTTTGCTACTAAAGTCATCTTTGTAAACTCACGCAAAATAAACCTTCTTGTTCCACTTTTTAACCTGAATGTTGCATAGTTGAACATCATTGTGCTTCCTGGATGAAATTTACTCCCACATCTGTTGAAGCAACGTGTTCTACTCTCTTTAACTCACATGTTCCCTCCTAATCCGATTGTGATGCAACAATGGGACCTTAATTTGCCCTGACTTTTCTCATGTGTATTCCTTTTGAGCTGATGCACAGCTGCTCATTAAATCTTTTGACACTGATGTTTTCCTCATCACAATCACTTCAGCTTTTTGTGATGTCAATCTGAAGTGATCGCGATGAGGAAAACAGTCTTCCAGACAAACTGGTGCTGAGGACCAAGGAGGCCTTCTTGCCGTAAGTTGGCACTCCTTTTCATATTGGGCAATCTATCACCTTCCCAACGTTCTTCGCCCCAACTCACCCCTCGAAAGCGGATGAGAGACTCCATCAGCTAAACCCCATAAGAGCTTTAGCTTTTACATCGATCACACCAAAGACCATTGGGTGGATGATCAGCTTTTTGTGGGGTTCTGTTGGGCAAAAAAAAGATAAGGCGGTCCAGAGAAGGACATTGTCAAGGCAGATAGTCCTCTGCCTTATGATCTGCTACTTGATGCAGAACCCAGATACTATCGCTATCTACTTCTGTCTCCGTTCTGGATACTCTTTTTAACGTGTTTTTGTTTTGTTTCTACTCTGCTGAAACCTTACAGGTCCCACTAGATAGGCAGTCTCCCCCTGCCCCCCTTTGACCTTGTGTGTCCCCCCCCCTTGACCTTTTGCTTGTTAAGTTATCTCTTTTGATCCATTTTGTTGTTATACTCATACTTTCGCCACTTTGTACAGCTCTCTGATATCCGTTTGGGTCTTGTTCGCGCTTTATAAAACTTTTCAAATAAATATTTGATGGCCAAGAAGCAGCCTCCAGAAGGACTGAGGCGCTCAATCCACCAATGTTAAGGCTGCGACCACTGCATTAGCACGCAGAGTGCCTGTTCTTGACATCTGTCAGGCTGCGACATGGGCATCAAGTGCACACATTTACAAAGCACTACTGCCTTACCATACAGGTCCAACGGTAAGGACGTTTCGACTGTTTGGTCCTGAAGGATCTAAGCCCTCTAAACAAACCCTACACTTTGGGAAGTACTGCTTTGGTATCAATTCTAAAGGTGAGCAATCTGCAGTTTGAAAATCAAGTTACTCACCTTCAGTAACACTGTTTCTGGTGGATACTCTTTCTAACCAGAGGTTCTTTATCGCCCCCCAGTTCCCTATTCTGTGCCTTTTTTTTTTTTTACATCTGAAATGGTCCCAAGTTAGGGATCTGCACTCTGGTACCGACAATTGGTAAATGCTCTGCATCTGAGGCGCAAAGTCAGACAAGAAACTGACTTCTGTCTGCAGGGGTGATGCTTATATGCGGCTCCGCTCTGTCACTTCCGTGGCGGAACGAAGTTAACTCTGAGCCGCACGACGCCATCTGGCAGCATGCAGGAGTACTCCTATGTAAAATTCCGTATCCAGTCTGGGGAATATTCTAAAGGTGAGGAATCTGTGATTACATAGAGTATCCACCAGAAACCGTGTTACCCAAGGTTAGTAACTTGTTTATTAGAACAAACACCAAAGACCTATGATTTTCAACTCTACTGTCTACCTTTGACATTGGATATTATCCCAGTACATCTGTCTTGTTGCTGTCCAACTTGTGGAACATTTGCATCACATGGGCAGCATCATAACTCTTAGGAGTGACGGATGTTTCCATTTCTAAGTGATAAATGCTTATTGAGTTCTATTTGTGTCTCTCTGTCTGGCACTGCCTTAACTGTTTCTGCCTTATCTTGTGCCCAGTTTCCTTTATCATTGTTTTCTCCTGCCTTTTAAATTTGCCATTCCACTGTGTGAATGGATATGTTGTTTGTGGTTGAGTGATCCAAAGGGTCCAGTCAGTGGTTTAATGAATGCATCTTATGAGCAGTCCTACACAAGGACTAAACATATATTTGCCAAGTAAATGAAGAGTAATTGAGGAGTATTATCTGGAAGCTCAAAGATGAAAATCAAAAGAATGTTTTTGTAGTAACCCAATGCGATCCTCATAGATGACCCCTATGTAGGAAACTACCTTACAAATGCTGCCTCAAAAAGTGCAAATATTTGGATTTCCTTTTTAGGATCTGTGAGATCCAGGCTGTTGACTGTACCACCATTACTTCGTTTACTGTACGAGAATGTGAAGGTTCTAGCAGAATGGGGTCAAGACCACGACGCTACCTCTTCACGGGGCACTCAAACGGAAGTATTCAAATGTGGGATCTGAGTACTGCCATGGACATGGTGAGCAAAAGTGAAGACAAAGGTATGTGCATTTGGGATTTCTTCACATTCTTTCTGCTCATGTTGTTATTTAATTCATTCAGTGTGACTTTGATGTTCAATTACTTATTCATCATGTACCTTTTTTTTCTTAGATGTTGGGGGGCCTACAGAAGAGGAATTGCTTAAACTTCTAGATCAGTGTGATCTGAGCACATCTCGGTGTGCCACGCCTAACATCAGCCCAGCCACTTCGGTACTTCAACAAAGTCACCTACGTGATTCTAACACTAGGTAAACAGCTTAAGCTACTTAAACTGTATTGTGAAGTGCTGATTACAGTTTTCTTGTAGATATTTGAAAATTATATTTTCTCAATTGTGAATAACCATACTGTTAGTTTGTTGAATTCTGGTGTTATGGGGATGCACATAAATTCCTTTGATCAATTAGTATTACAGATCTGTAATTGAAACAACTAATATATAAAAGCAAAACAAAAACAACTTTGTAAAAGGATGGCTATGGGTAAAACAAATTAATGAGGAATATCAGCAAGAGAGTTGTGACATTACACTAATATTTCAAATTAGTGTGAAGCAGTTCAGTAGGACTGCACCAAGAGGTGAACGTTTAAATGTTTTCGGAAGCAGAGTAGGTCCACAGTTATAGATTTGGATCTTGGTGCTGCAACTTAAAAAGCTTTTATAGATTCATTCTTCTGAATATCCTTGCTAGTACCCAATAATGCATCCTTTCGTGTTACCTTACTCAATGATGTGCTTTTTTGATGTATGAAATACTGAAAGGCACGCGTTCAGTGGTGGGATGGAGGGAGGAGAGAGAAAATAGGGATCTAGCGATAAAGTTTTGATACAGAAGTGTTAGTAGTTGAGCCATTTTCCTCAGTCTCTTCATGCTGCTGCGTCAAAGCTGTTAGACCGATCTAAGAATCTACGCATATAGGTGCTTTCAATTTGAAGCTTTATTGAATTTGTAGCACCCACATTGCATTTGTCTGAACCCTAGTTGCTCCATCTCTTTAAGCACATTGTAGTTGTTTTGGAATCCTACTCCAGGTGGTGTCTCACAACTGGGCACAGCATGCCAGATATGGCCACTTAAACTGTACGCAATACGCCAAACGTAATCCCCAGAATCTCATGCAGAAGTGTCCTCCAGAACTGAACACAGGACATCCGAGGTAGTCTCCAGAACTGGACATATTCCTCGAGATAGGGTTTCCAGTACCAAGCACAAGATGAACACAGAGTAAACAAGAAGCCAGATCCACTGTTACACCTCTCTAGGACTCTGCACAGTAATCACAACATTTTGGCACAATGCAGAAGAGAATAATGAGCATATGTCAGGAAAAAACCCTAAAAATGTGATTAGGGACTAAAGAATTATTAAACAGCAGTGGCCGCAACAGTCAAAATAAAGGATGCAGCTACTAAGCCAAAGAAAGTGATAACTTGATGAAAAACAGCAAAAAAGTAAACCCAATTGTTTAAAACCCATGTTGAAATTGGTAGCTGTGCACAGTGATTCCTCGTCGAACTAGGCGCTGAAGGTCCAAACTTGAAGTGGTTGCAAATCTTGAAGTCCCATAGGCACTGCCCAATTGGTGAGGTCCTCCCCTCCACACACTGTATCCTCACTAGCCCCCAGGTAAGTGTTTGTCGTCACACCACCAGGGAGAAAGGGAAGGCATCTCTCACTCTTATCTGTGACGAGTTAGACTAATTCTGAATCGAAGTGTTTAGGAGTCAGACAACCCTGTCAGAAAGATTCCTATCAGCAAGGAGAGTGTATGTACACATATATGTGTGTGTGTGTGGACCTACTCCCTCGCTGTGGAAAGAGTAGATACACTCTGTAGTTAATATTTTGCAATAGAACCTTACTTATTATGAGCAGTCAACTCATAAATCTTGTTTATCACAATGATGGTAATTATTATAGTAATATCAGCAGTCATAATAAAAAATGAACATTAAAAATACCCAGAGCAAATGTTGCTTTTCTTATTTCCTTCCAGAAAGAGATGTGTGCAAGGCAGGCTGACTTTGTAGTTTCATTCTGCAACTTTTAGAAAATGATTAGCTTTTGAAATACAGCAATCTAGAGTGAACAATAGAAAACGGAAACTTCTCTGTTATGTTATCATGAGTAGCTCTAAAAATAAGGTTTATATTAATATGAAGATCTCGCACACACATTAGTATTTTACTCAGAATATTCGTTTTTTAGGTCCTAAGCCTGTCACACACATGTTTGCATACAATCTGGCCCAGCTTGTATGTAACATACATGTATTATGCCTGCCACACACAATCAGCCCTGCCACACGCAACAATCTCTTCAGAGCTGCCAGGTCACAATATACAAGTCCCAAACACAAATCAGACCTATGCCCTTTCAAAGCTTGTCATGATTCTTCCTTTTAGTAGTTACATCATAGCATTTCCTACAGGCTGCAGAGTGCGGGAGCCATATCAGAGATTTATTGGTTACAATGCAGTTCGTGGAGTGGAGATCCTCTTGTCATTGTCCAGGTTCGTAGGTGTTTGCCAAGATTGTAAACAGTCTGTCTCCTGACTGACTGTATTTGAACTTTTGCTACATTTCAAGCCAGGGTGACACAGCTACATGGCCTCGGTGACAGATTCTTTCTGAGACCTTGCATCATCATCAAAGAGTTGTTCTCCAGTGCAATCCGGGCTCCACATCAACTTGTTGGAGCTTCGGGCGATGCAGTTGGCATAGCAAGCCTTTCTTCCTTCAATCAGGGGAAGCCTGGTACAGGTGTTCACAGACATCACCACCGCCATGTGGTATTGCAACAAACAAGGTGGGGTGGGGTCATAGACCCTTTGTCAAGACTCTTTGCACCTCTGGACATGGCTGGAACACCAGGGCGTATCCCTAGTGGTTCAACACCTGGCAGGCTGTCTGAACGCCAGAGTATAAGAGCAAGTTTGTGGCATGGTTTACAGACCAGCATGTTGACTCTCTGTCTGCACCCCTTTCCCAAGTTCTCCTGTGTATTCTTTCCTTTGCCCAGCAGGGCTCTGCTCTAGACAAGTTGAAAGGTTATCTTTCTGCCATCTTGCCATTTTTGAAGTTGCCAGACCAGCCATCCCTCTTTAAATTCCCTATTGTACATAGGTTCTTAAAAGTTCTCCAACATATGTTTCCATCAATGCCCTTTATTACGCCCCAGTGGGACTTGAGCTTAGCTCTTACATTCCTGATGTGCGCTCCTCTTGAGCTGCTCTACAGCTGCCCTCTTAGACTCCTAAACATCAAAACGGTCTTTCTGGTGGTGATAACATCTGTGAGGAGTGTCAGTGATTTACAGGTGCTTTCTGCACATCCTCCATACTTTACCATCTACCCAGACAAGCTGGTCCTCTACTCTAGCATCCTTTTTACCGAAGATGGTAACTCCCTTTCACGTAGGTCAATATATCACTCTGCCTACCTTCTATGCTCTGTGTCACCCTTCTAAAGAAGAGGAGAGATTCCACCAGTTGGACCCAAAAGAGCGTTGAAGTTTTACCTTGACTGCACAAAAAAAGTTCCGGATGGGCGATCAACTAGCTCTTCGTAGGGTACGTCTAGCCAAGAAAGGAAAGGTGGTGCAGAAACAGACCAATTCACGATGGATAGTGCTCTGTATCAAAATCTGCAACGCATTGGCCATAAAGCAACCTCCTGATGGCTTGCGAGTTCACTGTACCATGGGCAAGGCTATGACCACTGTGTTAGCTTGCGGAGTTCCTGTCCTGCATATTGTCAGGCAGCAGTGTGGGCTTCCTTGCACACATTCAGGAAGCACTACTGCCTGAACACTCAGGTCTGGCGTGACAGTCTCTTTGCTCGTTCGATCTTATAGGAATTGTTAGTCTAATCCACATCGCCGCCCCACCTCCAAGAGGTATTGCTTGGGTATCCTAAGGAAAGGAATCAGGAGCTAGAAGTCTCTATCAGATCAACAAGTTACTTACCTTCGGCAACGCTCTTTCTGTTAGAGACTCTATCTATCCACAGATACCTCACCAATCCTCTCCGTACTGTGGTTGGACTCTATTTATTAATAAGATGCCAAGTCTAGGAATCTCCATACTGATTACATCATTTCGCTTTTGGAGCTCTGCATCTGGTGGCGTGAGCACTATTGAAAGCAACTGATGATGCCACCTACTGGTGTGCAGAAGAACTGCAGAAAAGTTTCCGTATCCAGTCTGATTCCTGGGGAATATTTAAAAGGTGAGGAATTTGAGGTTAGACAACGTCTCTACCATAAAGAGCGCTTCCATAGGTAAGTAACTTGTTCATCTAAGCATTCTATAGCTGTTATCCCCTTTTTTTATAAAAAATGTTGCCAGTCTGTGGCTAATGTTGCCAGTCTGTGGCTACTTGATGCATTCACCTCACTACTTGCAAAGATATCTTATTTGTTCAGTCATAAAAAGTTGGATACCACGGGCAGTCAGACATCTATGGTACAGTATATTTACAAATGTAAAACAAGATCATTGCTTAAAATGTCATTTTAAATATAACGTAACTTGTATTTTTTTTTCCAGCCTCCAACTGCAGCATCATGAAACCATCCATGAAACCGCTACCTATGGCTCTGTAAGGCCATATCGAGAGAGCCCTCTGCTGGCAAGAGCTAGGAGGACAGAGAGCTTTCACAGTTACAGAGAATTCCAGACTTTTAACCTAGGCAAGCACTTGATTGAGCCCAGCCTTCCCGAAAACAGCAGCTTCTTGCCATTGCAAGATGAAGTGAGGGTGACAGGACAGGAGGAGAGTACATCTCATAGAAAGATGTCTGCTGTTGAAGTGAGGGCTAGCAGGGGCTCCAATGGAGGGTCTGAAGCTCAAAAGACACCCGAGAATATGCTTGATGTGAGGAAAAAGGGCTCAGAGGAGGAGAGTGAGCCAGGAAGAACAGACACTAGAAAGAAAAGCGGATTTGAAGGCGCTTTCCTACTAAGAAAAAAAGTGGTTCCCGTACCGCATTTGGCTGCCTCTCCAACACCAAGTGCTCCTGAAGCGGGAAACGAGTCACGTGGTACAGCATCCCCATCACCGACAACGTCGAGCACATCTCCAAGGCACAAGAAAAGCGACTCATCCAGCCAGGACTACAGCTTGTGACCACAAAAGTTTTTGAAAATGCATGCAATGATTTCGTCATCCAGCACTTAGTGGGGACAAAAAGACGGGCGCAAACTGGAATTTTAAATGCCATTCTGGAGAAGTTAATTGATATTTCGATAAGGCTGTTTTTAATCCTTTTATGGAACGTCTAAACTCAAACCCTTAAAGTATGTTTGTTACTATGAGCTAGAATTTACCAGTGCTGTGCACCTGACATCAAACTATTTGCTGTGTGGCATGCTTGTTATGCTAGGCGCAAGTGTGGTTAGGACACGTGTGTACAAGATAAATTATCGTTTCCCCAGTCGTAAATTATTGTGAAATACGTCTTTCCTTAACATTATATGCAACTGCAAACCCATTCCTTCATATAGAAGACAGATCAGAATGGTTAACTCAAATGCTTTTAAAGGCAGATCCTGTTTCTGCAAGAGTTTACTTTTCCTGATGACTATCTATAATTTTTTAATATTATTGAATTCAAATATCTTAATTTTATATGCTACAATTTTCCAAAAAGATTTTCGAAACGACTAGTTGCTGTTGCCTCCAGATCCAGCAAAACATATTTTTTAAAACGTGCGTTCTTCTAATGTTAAAGTATAAATGAGAATTTATTTAAGAAAATATATAGACAGATATATAGATATGTTTGTTTTCATCGTTGTGAACGGTTTTACAATTGTTTAAAGTTAAATATTTAAGAATTTTAAAAAATCATGCACAAAGTATGGCTAGCATGGGATTGAGATTTTGCCATAAGAACATATTTAACTTAAAGAAAGCTGCTATTTGAGAAAAAGGCATTTGGTTAAAAAATTACGTGAAATATTTTTGTTGGTAAAACATATAACTGTAACATTGGATAGAATGCAACTCCCCACTACAAACTTTAATTTGTAATAGTTCGAAACAAATTACAATGTTTGCAGGTTTTATCGTTTTAACAGTGGTTTCGTATTTAAACGTTTAATCAAGCACCAAATGAAATAATTCTATGAATCTATGTTTACACCTTTTAAAGGACCAGAAAAGAAAAAATAAATGCTGCATTTTTAATGAACTGCTTAATCTGTTTGCCTTTCTCGGACTACCACATCAAATGTTTTGCCTGAATCCTTACCTTTTGTGCTGTACAGCAAATTTGGGCCACTGGTTAGTAGTCCTGCTGGTAAAATAAAAGCAGAAGCTATCACCTATCGACACAAAGATGGCTGACTGGTGAGGAGCTCCGGCGGGAGCTCCCGGCTAGGGATTGCCTTTTTGGCTTTATCCCCAGGAATCTACCCCATCCCCGGGCCTCTTTACTCTCCTGGGCTCTCCGTGGATTGCGGGCTTTCCGATTCTCCAATTTCCCGCGATAGTTCTTCGAGACCTGCCCCTGCAATTTCCGAAAAATCGTGAGGATGTCTGCCGACTAATGAGACCTAGCTTCGTGGCCGATGACCGGTGGAGCTACCGTTGTAGCTATAGGGGAGACTGGCTGTGGGTCACCCCCCGCGGCCGTCACCTACCCAGCCGGTCACTGGGCACAATTTCCTTCGTCTCTCCTTTTGGTTCTCCCACCTCCCCCACCTTTTTCTACGACTCACCGAGGTTTTTCTCTGATGGCGGACTTCAATTCTGCGCTCCAAGCTGCCCGGTGGAGTTGACTGGTGGCTGCTGAGGTGTTGGGTTGGTGATCTACCCTCCGGCCGTTCTCCTGCCTTTTCGGGCTTGTCCGCAACTGCTTGTCCCCTGGTTTCGCTTTGCCGGATTGTCGACGGAGGTGCGTGAATTTCGTTTCCCCCTATGGAGGTGCTACGGAGGGATTCCCACAGCACTGATGACCAGTGCCCCCGTGCTTGTTTCCACTCCTCGAGCCGGTGAGTGAAGCGCCCTCTTGGTCTCTGCTGCTACCTCCCCTTTTTCTGGGGCGCTCAATGGTGACTTTTGCGGCTTTCTGAACGACGGGGGAGCAACGGAGGGCTTTCCATAGCACTGGTATCCAGTTCCCCCGAGCTCGTCTCCACTCTCCGAGCCGGTGAGAGAAGCACCCTCTTGGTTCCCGTGGCTGCCCCCCCCCTTTTCTGGGGCGCCCAAGCTGACTTTGCGGCTCATTGAACGATGACTCTGCCACCCATGCAACCCCGAGTTCTGTACTCGGCAACAACCCGTTTTTTAACGGCGATCTCCAGCCCCCCTCCCTCCTAGCCCCGGCGGCTGCCCCCGGAGCCAACTCCTTTGTTATTTTGTTGTTTTTGAACTTTTTCACATGCTTCCGCCATCTTGTGTTTATGCTACTCTGTGCCCGAGTCATGGGTCCTCCATCTTGACGGTCCCTGTCTGATTCGCCTGTCGAACCTTTTTCCCCTAGGTCCCCTTCACCCCTTCTCATTTTGTTCCAGCCTCCGTGACCCTGGGGAGTTATGATTGTTGATCTCCAGCCGGTCAGTTGTTACCCTGAACTTCTACCTTCCGTTGCCGATTTATCTGACCTAATCGCTTTTCTTCTCCAGCCACTGACTCTTCCCCCCTTTTCCTCTTTTTTCTCCTTGGACTTGTTCTTTGTGTTTTGTTACTATGCCCTTTTTTTTTTATTGATGTAACTATGAAGCTTTATTGCTATGTTCCTCATGTAAAGCGATCTGATACCTCCGGGTCTAGCCAGCGCTATATAAAACTCAATAAATAAAATTAAAATAAAATATCACTTGCGTCATAGCTCTACACAGCATGTGCTCAAAGAATCAGAAACCTCATTAGCTCTTTGCCTACTCCAAAAAGTTGAAGTATTTTTCTAATTGATGGGTCTTCCCACAAATTCCTCATTTTACAAATCTCATTAGGCACCAGACTGGATATGGGAGTGTTTAAGCAGTAACCTACCTTGTATCCAGGTGGCGCTAAAGCTGTTTTGTCTGCAGAGGCTGAAACAACCTCTCCAGAAATAATGTTGCAACTCCAAAATGGTGCTGTACAATCCAGTAATTTCAGGTTATTTTTTCCGCATGCCACAGATACCAATATATATTGGGGTATTTTCGATTTGTTTTTCTGAATTACGTTTTTCCTGGATAATGTAATCTCCCAAGCCTTTGTGGTTTCAAATCCTGTGATGCTTGTAAAAGGCCCTTATGTGTGACTAACCATTATGCTACCAACGTATGGTGTTTGGGTCTAGACCGTGATACAGAGGGTTGTGGCCTCTCGGCACAGATGCAACCTGAGGCCACGAGTGAGAGGGATCTAAGATTTTTCTAGCTCCAGCCAGCTTGAGGGAAATTCTACTTCTACGGTATTGAATCTTTCTTAGATTCAGATGCTTGCATCATGCCGTCATCGAGCTGGGAGTCCAATGGTATTATTATAATAGTAGTGCCATTTTAAACATAACCCATAAGCTGTAAACACAGCTGTTAGGCAACCTAGTCACATCATTTTTAAAAGTACCAAACTCCAGCCAATCAAAGGCAAACAAACTGAGGGCCAAACCCAGAGAGGCCACCATCCTTCAGATTTCTACCGAACGTCAGCCCAGATGTGCAAACATTTTGTGCTGGATTTGCTTTAAAAAAGTGGTGCAAACCTGCATAAAACGTGTTTTGTTTGATTTGTGTGCCTGAAAGTTACCTAAAAGTAACAGAAAACACTGCTTTGCGTTCCTATGCACCAGAGGGGCATTACATGGGTGATACATGGGCATTCCTGTGCTACCACCCATGCTTTTTGACGCAAAACACTAATAACAATAGTAGACGGGGGTTTGCACCAAAAAACAACGCCAATTCAAAGCAGGCATTAAAAAGAGAACTACCTTAATTTCTCCTTTCTTTTCCGGCTTTCCATGTGTGCTGCACTGGTCAGCACACTTACAAAGTAAGACAAGTTTTTAAGTTAGTCTAAGCATTGCATTTTGTACGTAAGGGTACCCTTCCAGTACAAAACCTATGCCATACTCACGCAGACACCCTTGCACTATGGTACAATAGTGTGTGCCTGGGCGCTAGGGAGAAGGGAAGAGAGTGCAATATCTCTGTAGACCTGGTGCTCTCCTCCTCTCTCCCTCTCACACAATGCAACACATCAACTTTAGGTGCTGCGATGCTGGGCATCTTCGTAAATCTGGCCCGTCGTGTGTGAAAGGAGTCCCCTTTAGCTTTGCTCAGAAAAGTTGATATTCAGAATACTTTCAGACTTATGAGATAGGATTTGTAGAGGATTACAAACCCCTTAACATTCTAGAATACTTGAGAATGTCTGATTCTACCAAAACCAGCTTTTTTAGACTTTGTGGCTTTTGCAGAAAAAAGAGAGTACATATTGAGGACTCTCATCAAAAATGTAATCTGATAGAGACTTCTAGCTGCATATTTCTTGTCTTAGAATATTCCTCAGGCATTAGACTGGATCCAGAAACCTTTTGAGCAGTACCTCTGCGTGCTGGTAGGTGGTATCATTTGGCTCCGCGTTGGCATCATCCACGTTGGTAGTGACGTGCGTGGTACCTATAAAAGCACCATTCCCTTCGCCAGAACCTGTTTCAGCGGCGTCTTTCTCAGCGCCACTGACGCCCCACGGCTGCGTGAGCCTATAATCATACCCAACTCTGATATGGAGCCAGCTTGGCATCGACTCCGGCGCCGGCCAGAACTCGACCTTTCGAGTCGCATCCAGTGCCTCCTTTTTTCAACAGGCCTGGAGAGGAGTAAGATTGTGAAGGATCTGAGGATCCTTATGGTTACATCAACCCCCTTAATGAGGCGGTAGGTAACTAGTACGAGGAACTGGTGGTTGACAGTGGTCTGGAAATATCCAAAACACTGGCCTGGTCTCTCCTGTTAGTATGGCTACAGAGGAAGGGGCTTGATTTGCTATTGTGGTGAGAAGGGTGGCTAAGGTCCTGGACCTTACGCTGCCCTCAATGGCAGTTAAGATGAATGTCTTGACAGAGGAAGTCACCGGGAGTCACCCCCTCATAGCCTCTCCTCCCTTTTAACAAACCCTCACTGATGGGCCAAGCCGTGCACAAGGGCGCCTGTGCACAAGACAGTTGGCCACCACCATCACCCTACTCCTGGGGACTCAGTATTTCTCACACAGCACCCCACCCCTGGGAGTCGGGTTGTCCAGATCTCCACCTCCAAGGTCTACTGTGGCGCATTCCCTTGCACACCACCGAATAGGTAATCCAGGAGGCTGGACACTTTTGGCAAGAGTATGTTCTCTTTCACCAGCCTTGCACGCAGTCGGTGTACATCACATGCCTTTTGGGCCGATGCATCCACAGAGCTTGCAATTCGGTTGTGTAAGTAGTGGCCATAGTTTCGGAGGAGGTCCGAGCCATAATGTCACAGGCTAATGAAGATGGCAGAGTTGCAGCAAAGTGTATCATTCGCTGCGGACTAGATACGACTCGCTAGGCAGAACAATTTGTCAGTGGCACTCAGGCGCGACGCCTGGCTGAGATCTACTGGCTTTTTGGGGGATGTCCAGGCTTCCCTTATAGACATAGCCTTAGAGTGCATCCATGGGAGACAAGGCAGATTCAGTGCTGGAGAGCTTTATGGAGAGCCGAGCCATGGACACTTCTTTGGGCCGCTCCATGACCCCACACCAATCTCATTTTGCATTTTGCCCCTTCTGTGGCTACGGTAGGGGCTACTAACCACATCCATTTCTGCCCAGCCAACAGATTCCCCAGTACTGCCTTGGACGTGGTCCACACAAGCCTTGTGGGACACACAGCCAGAGGTCCACTTGTCCGCAACCCCCCTTGGAAGCCTGTAGCCTCAAAACCAATTTATTTCGCCCTCGTACTTTCATGGGCACCCAGTTGATGGCAGGATCCGACATCACCTGCTCTGCTGGGAGTCCAAAACATAACGCAAGTGGGCACTACAAATTGTTTAGCAGGGTTATTCCATCCTTTTGCTAGAAATCCCGCCACCCATGCCACCATTCCCAGACTGGCCAAACTAGGACAACCTCTCCCTGGTCCGTCAGAAAGTTCATGTTCCTTTGGCCAAAGAAGCCATCAAGGGGGTGCCAACATCAGAAGTAGGTCATGGTTGCTATTGCCACTACTTTCTGGTGCCAGAGAAGGAAGGCAGCCTCTGCACTATTTTAGACCTGTGCCCTCTCAATTTCTTCCTGAAGAAGGAGAAATTGAAGATGTTCACGTTAGCTCAGGTTCCGTCTGCCCAAAACCTGGAGACTAGATGGTAGCGTTGTACTTGCAGGACACCTACCTCCACATTTCCGTCCTGCCTGCCCACAGACGCTATCTGTGGTTCACAGTGGTGCATCAGCAGTTGGCTGTGCTCCATTTCGGCTTCTCCAGTACCCTTCGGGTGTTCACCAAGCTGAAGGTGGTGGTTACAGCTCACATGCGGGGTCAGGGTCCCAGTCTTCCACTACCTTGACGATTGGCTGTTGAAGGCAGGCTTGCCCAAGTCAGTCATCTCCCACCTCCAGACTACGATGGACTTTCTGCATTCGCTGGGGTCTACTATAAACATGACAGTCAGAATCCCCTCACCAGGACTGTGGACCAAGGAGTAGCCCTAAGAAGACCCCTGTCGACTGCACAGCATCTTCAGCATCCTTGAGCATCTTCAGCATTCTGTATCCCTTGCATTAGGACCACTCCATAGTAGTCGATGGCAAGCCACTGATGCTGGAACTGGATTGATTTAACTGTTTTGTTGGACCATGCTGGTCCCCTTGATTGGCTCCTTGTTGGAGTTGGTTGGTCAAATAACTCTAAGCAAACCCCATACCAACCTGTAAAAGTTTTCCTTGAAAATGTTTCTAGGTGTCAAATTTGTGAAAGTTCCTGATGCTTGTTCTCAGTTAAGTGAAAGGTCCTGATTTACTGTTTCTTGTAAAATCTATATCTCTGGAACCTTTTGGTGGATCTTTTTAATTTTGATGTCCTTAAATTCATAAAAATATAATCTATTTTTATAAATTGGTGTCACATTTCTTCAGGCTTGAGTTGTTTCTTCTTCAATTGTTTTGATGTTTTTTTAAATGCTTTACACTTGTTCCTGACTGTTCAGAGCCACTGCTACTGAAAGTAGAGCTAAGGTTTAACAACCAATACCTGACTGGTCCTAAGGGGGTTGGTAGTGTATTACACAATGAGGTCACACAACGACATCATATAATGCACCCCTTTTCCTCACATTGGTGGCTAGCTGTGGGATCCAGAACTTCTGTTTAGTAGTACCATACAATTGGTAGAGGTTGAATCTAATAAGATGCTGCCCAAGGTGACACTTAAAAAGTAATTCTTATTTTTTCCAAAGAGCAGTCAAGTTCCAAAATCTTCAGAGACACTGTTTTCAGAGTTGCTGAAAAAGTTTTCAAAAATTGTGACAAAGTTTTCCCAATGTCTTGAAAGTTTTTGGGGGAACTCACCTTAAGCAAGGAAAACATGGAGCTCGGCATTGCCCATCTGTCCACCCTCAGAAGAGATGAGCTGAGGGGTCTGTGTAGGGACAGAAGGATCCACGTGAGAAACAAGGTAAGGAAGGGTGACCTGATAAAGTCCCTCAAGGTTTGGGAAGAAGACCACAGAGCTCTACATGTGTTGGAAAAGGAGATACCGCAAGGGTGTGGGGAATAAGAAGAACAGGGGGATGGAGATGTCAGGACTGTCATTGAAGGAGAAGGAGGGGTGACGTCCTTGCCCCCAAGCAGTGTGAGGAGCTCCACCAGCAGCAGAAAGTCACTTCAAGAGGAGGAGGAAGCCTTTGAGCTGGAAGAGAGGGCCCTGGCCGAAAAGAAGCTGGCCCTTGAATTAAAAACAGCCAGGGTGAGCATGAGGGCCAGAGAGGATGGTGGCAGCAACAAGAGGACCGAGGTATCTGTCAGGGGTGCCCAAAAGGTCAGATTGCCCAAAGGGATTGTCCCTAGCTATTTCCCAGGGGATGACATAGACAAGTAGCTAGTATCCTACGAGATGGATGAGGAAGGTGGGTACACAACACTGGGGGACACTACTCTGGGAGTTAGTGCTAGTAGTTGGTAGGGATAGATTGCTTACACTCGAGGATTAGGTAGCAGAATCTTACCCACACATGAAGGCAGCTCTTGTAGAAATCTATGGACTTGCTTCTGAAGAGTACAGGCAGAAACTGAGGATAACACACAAGGAGGCAACACAGACCTGGGTGGACTTTGTAGATGCCGCAGTAAAGGCACTGGATGGCTGGATTCAGGGTAACCAGAAAAGTACCTATGATGCGCTCTAAAATTTGTGGTTAAGGAGCATTTACAAATTGCTCCTAAGAAACGTTACACCAGCATCTAGTAGACACAAAGGTATCTAGTCCTAGAGAGCTGGGAAAGATAGCAAAGTGGGTTAGGAGAAGAGTACCCAAAAGTCCCAGAGGGTGAGCCCAAGAAGGGGGGGTGGACCCACAGAAGGGAAAGGAGAGAGGGAGTAAATCTATCAAAGAGGTTCCCTCAGAACCTCAGGGAGGGAGTCGAGACACAGCCCCCCTCTAGCAAGCAGAATAGTAGGGTCCCAGAGTTAAATAAACTTGCAGAAAAGAGGTTAAGTTGTGACCAACAGCACCCAGAACACCACACAGGAAGGTTACCACTGTGGTGTCTAGTGTAGCCATTAGTGTGGAGACCTTAGAAGAGGAAATCGTCATAGCTTTCTAATGGGAGAAAGATCCAGACGGTATGCTGGTGATCCCTGAGGGTGGTATTAAGCACTTGCACCAGATCAGGTGAACGGCATCTCAACCACTGCCCTGAGAGACACAGGTACCAGTTACACCATATTGGTGGACAGGCAAGTGTCCCCAGGCCAGGAGAGAAAATGAGGGTAAAAGTCGTCCCAGGGCAAGTCACTAACCATCCTGTGGCCTTAGAGTCCCTAGAAGTAGGGGGGTACCCTTAGGACTTCCCTCAAGATTGCCTCATAGTGAATGCCCTCCTAGAGGTCAATGTGGAACCAAGGGGAGCGGCCTCCTAGGGGGCTGCCAGCCACAGATCTCTAGAGGTCCTGTTCCTAAGGTTAGGAGGCATAGGCCTCGGAGAAGAGGTAAAGGTACCCTGAAGCTGAGACCCATGAGCCAGGGGCAACTGACCCAGGTATTCCCAAGACTGGCCCTGCAAGGCCTCTTCTGTCCCCAAAGGAGACTCTGAGTCAGCCCAAGAAGTCCTGGAGTGTCAGGCAACTGCTCAGATTCAGGGTGCCCCCCTGAACTGACAGAGTGGAATGATGGTGTCTCCCACCTGGAGTGGTAGCCCATCACTCTTAGGAGCTAGAGAGGCTAAATGAATTCCCAGTTGCCCCTTAAGGAACACATCCACCTTTCAGTGGAGAGCTCAGGGTCTGGCTCTGGGTACTGAAAGCTATCCGTACCCTCTGTTGGATGCTTGCCTTTCATGCTGCTCTTACCTTGGCATGGGGATCAGACCCTTTGCTAGGAAAAAAGGTAGGCCCCCTGGCCCTGTTGGTCATGGGGGTGTGTGTTAAAGTGTTGAGTAACCTCTGTGGGTGGGCTAGGTGTAGCCCCTGCAAAGACAGGGATAGGTGAATATAGTACTTCACAGTCCCAAGAACGGACAAGGTAAAACATGGCTCCCAGTCTGCTACTACAGATTTGAAGGGCAGTTTAAGGCTGCTAATTTGGCTTTGCCCTTTAAAGCAATGGCAAGGCTCAAACCACTTTTTTTAATATGTATATGTCACCCGTACAGCAGACCTATCGAATCCTAAAAAAAGGTTGCAGCATGTTAAAAAACAGAACGTGTTTGACATTTCTAACAGAAAAACCCAAATTTTTCGTTTTTATTGTAGAAGAGATTGGTAGCCCCAGTGGCAAGTACAGAGTTACATGCTGAAAACTCAGCTGTGCTAACTTCTGAATGGGAGTACCAAAGTTTAATCTTCAAGGTATCAAACAACTTGTTACATTATGCCCAACATGTAAGTTGTTGCCACATGCAACTTTTAGAAAGTTGCCACTTTGTTGCCCAGTTTTCCAGTGGCCATTTGCTGATGCTAATCACACCCTTCTGCCCTCCTGGGGAAATGTGTAAACAACTCCCTGGAAATGCAACAATAGAGGCCTGAAACTGGAGGAGTATGATCTCCTCCTGGCAGGAAGCTACACGGGGTGTTGGCCCAAAAGGTGAGCTTCAAAGGAGAAGCCATCTGTGAAGGGGTACCAGCAAGCACACATGGGAGTGATGGCCCTTTTTTGTGGGTAAATAGGCCGACAGCCGGGACAGAGAGGGAAAACAGTAGGCGTGGGTAGAACTCGTGGAGTTACTAAAAAACTCACCAAGATTCTGTGGAATTCCGCCAACAGGCAGAAATTGCTCATCCTGCCGTTTGCGCTGCTTTTTCCACGTCATTTGCGCGTTCCGCACTAGACAATCAGCCCGAATGGCATCATGCGGTGCACAAGGGTGTGGCCATTTTGTTTTGCCTGCTCCTGTTTCTCCCTGCTGCCTGCCTGCCCCACTTCTTACCCTATCTAATCTAGTCCACCCCATCTGATCTCCCAGTTCCCAATCCCAACTTTTGTTTACTTGAGGGGGGGCGTGGCTAACGCCGATCAAGATGGGCGCATCCTAAAGCAGCTCACGCCCTTCGTTGGCGTGATTCCCTGAATATCCGCCACATCATCCGTCCTCGGGCTAAGCAGTCCCTATAAATAAACCCTGCTTCCTCTGGGGAATCCATTGAGCTGTGTAGCGCGCGTTTGTGATGACCTGGAAGAGTGAATCGAGAAGGGGCCTATGCGGCTCAGGCAACTCCGACCTTCTGCACGTGATCGACCGCGGCTGTGCCGGCCAGCAGGGGAGTGTGATCTAGGCACAAGAGTTTCATGACCCCCGGCAGCGACATCTTGGAACTGCAGAGAAAACCCTCACAGAGCCGTATCGGACCAGGTAGGGGGCACCGATATCTCTGTAAGTGTCAGCGAGCCGAGAGAGGTGTGGTGCAGCCGGCACCCTGTGCTAGGTGAGGCATTTACTGAAACAAAATCGACCGCACTAATGTTTAACGTGGGGGCTGAGCAGATCCCCCAGGCTCCGACTCCGACGGTGGGCGTGGGACCGGCCTGCAATACTGAAAACGACTGCGTCTTGGATCTGCATATAACCCCTTCAGAGCAGCAGCGGTACGTGCGGAGAGGTGCGAGGTGACACAGGCCGCATAAAGATACAGAGCTGGGGACCCCCAAGCAGCGCGATCGTGGTAGGCTGCAACAGTCAGGTCAGACAAGCTTTATTCGATTTAGAACTGTAAATCATAAAAGCACAATTTAACACGTTATTACAAACAGCAAAACACCATAATATGAAGTATTTAAAAAGAAATATTAAAAATATCATATGTTAAAAAACCATATTAGTATTCTACATAGTTTTCCTAAATCTGATCACAGATTTCAGGTACGATACTAAAGGGCTAGTAAAGAGTTCGTACAATAAGAGTTGTAACACTAAAAAAGCTGGGCGGCATTGTCTAACGCCCAGTGTCTTTAAAATGGGAACAATCCATCTTTTTCTGGGGACAGTGTAGAATTTACAGAATAGAAGAACATGCATAGTAGACTGTGAAGTTAGATCATCGCATGGGCCTGTGCCCAGGGTTCTAGACCAGTCGTTCACAACTGGAAAACGTGTCATTCTGTGAAAGATCCCCAGACGAAAGCGGGTCAGCAGCATCCTATCATAGCCACTTATTACGTACACAAGATATGGCTCAAGGCCATGACATGTTGGTAACATCTGGTGTTCCAAGACCGTAGGCTTTAGAGTTTCTTTAGAAAGTCTAATTGTCTCCAGATGGTTTAGACAGTCAGTTTTCAGGGTTTTTCTTGGAACTGAAGTTATACTTCCCGGCTTAACAAAGTATTCGGGGTACCCAATGTCTGACATGAAGTTTTTAATATAGTTTAACCAAGGAATGTAAAAGACACTTTGAAGCTTTAGACAATCTATAATAATATCCCGGTTAAAACAAGTATGAGGTGATTACCATATCTTGTGCCATAATAAAATTGGTTGTATCTTTATTAGATCCGCTATATATGGAATGCCTAACTGCATGACAGATATAGGTGGCAGTATTACTTTGAACTGCTAGTAGATATCTAACTAAGGTGTTCTCAATCAGTTGAAGCGGTTGGGGATCAACATAGCCCCAAATGCGGGCACCATACATGGCAGTGGTGAGGCACTTAGCTTTATAAATCTGAATTAATTCCACCGCCGGCCTTCTACCTAGTTTTCTGGCAAAATTAATTAGGGCGGCTGTAGCTTTAGCAAAAAGCAGTTTTCTTGCTAAGACGGCATGTGACCAGGCCCCCCTCTGATCGAAAAGAAAGCCCAAATAGGAAAATCTGTTTGTAAACTCCACCTTGTTATTATTAATAAAAATGTCTCTACATTTCGCATTGTACGATCCGCATTTCATGATAAACGTTTTAGAAGTATTTACATGCAGACCCAGGTTGTGCATAAATGTTGCGAAACTGGACACTACTCTTTGTAGCCCTATTTGGGTGTGAGACATTAAAACAGCGTCCTCCGCATACAATAATGCTGGGATTGGGCGCTTGTCAATGTGTGGCAGATCCTGACATTGACTAACCAGAACTTGTCCAAGACCGTTGATGTATAAGGTAAAAAGAAAAGGGCCAAGAACACACCCTTGCCTGACCCCTTTCCTTATAGGAAACTTAGCAGTGCACTCCCCCGTGATTCCATAACGGACCCTAGCATAGGCGTTGCGGTATAGCTGCCTCATGAAGAGTATAAGCGGGATTTCCACTCCCATTTCTTCGAGAATACTCCAGAGTTTGTCATGTCTGACACAGTCGAACGCGGAACTAAGGTCTACGAATGCCAAGAATAGATTCCCCTGCTTGACCTTCGTGAATTTACCAAGCAAGAAATTTAAGTTTAGTCCCTGTTCGATCGTGCCTAAACCCTGACGGAAACCATACTGTAGCTCTGTAATTACGCCTACATCTTCTGCCCAAGTCTGCAATCTATTGAGTAAAATACGACCTGCCACTTTGAGAAAAGAGTCTAATAGGGAAATCAGGCGATAACATGTGGGAGTATTGCGGTCTCCCTTCTGAAAAATAGGCACCAAAATAGATTCTGACCAAGATGGCTGCAACAGTTAGTGTTATAAGGTGACCAGAGTGTGTGCATCCTGTACCTTATTCGGCCCCTGTGTGAACATTCTGCTGGGCCTGCCATACAACATACCACGAGCTGTTATATAGGGGCCAGCTCCTACCTACAAATGAACCGTGACTGGGTGTGCCACGAGCGGTGAGACGCTTATTGCTGGGACCCGTAACAAATCACACCTGCCTGAGAAATGACCTGGAAGCTTATTTGGAATAACACCACTGCTACTATTGATGTGACTTGGGGGTCATTAAGAGCGCCTACCTTAGCTGTCAACAAGATCCCCTGATTGGTGTGAGGGTGAGAAACGTCCTGAAAAGGAACACTGGGAGCCATTTTCACACCCACCTGGTTGTGTGTTTGACGTCACAACATCGGGGTCTTGGGGGATTGGGGAGCGAGCAGTGGGAAACCCAATATGCGGAGGTGGCCCAGGGCTGGATGCGGTGAGTACTGCGGCAGCCCCTTCTGCCTCCCCCCATGCTCCACCAGTTGACTCTGTTGATGGGAGGACTAATACAGACCAACTAATACATGATGACCGGAGGCAAAGGAGCAGCAAAACGCACACCAAACTGAATCAAATAAAAATGCACCCCAAGGAGACAGCAGCAACAGGAGAGACCCTAGAACAGAGAACAGCTACAGACCAGCATACTCAGAGAGCGAGCCCCTCACACTCCAAGATATAATGGAGGCAATACAGGGAGTGCGCACCTCCCTAGAGACCAGAATTGTTTCAATCACAACAGAGGCCAAGCTAGTGAGTGCTGACCTGCGCAAAATGGGCTTTCGAATGAAGGGAGTGTAGAAATCTACTGCCACCCTTAAAGTCGACTCGGCAACCCTAAAGGCTCAAGTCAGTGAGCTACAAGCCACCACCAAGACTCTGCAGGCTAGGTTGGAAGATTATGGAGGACGATCGAGACTCAATAATATTCACATATTTGGAGTTGCGGAACACTCTGAGGGGCCTGCGGTCGACCTGTTTGTTGATGACCTCATACTAAAAATGTTTCAACCACATGGCCTTTACAAGTACTTCTCGGTGGAGTTTGCCCATCGTGTACCCGGTGCTCAGCCGCACCCGGAAGCACGCCTCATCCGATAATAGTCAGAATCTTCAACTTGCGTTGCAGCTTTCTTGAAGTTAATAGAGCCCTGAGAGACCGTGAAATAAAGTACTCCATGATCTCTCCTGCAAAACTGCAAGTAGCTGCTGAAGGCAAAACTTGGTACTTTACGACACCACACGATACCTGGTACTGGCTTGAGGGCTGGAGGACCCAAACATCGGACATGCCCCGGTCTGCGGAGACAAGAGGTCAAAATGTCGGCACAGCAGAGTGACATAGGAAGTCAGCAGTAGCAAAGCGCACTCCACGAATGGATGCGACCTGAGAGCCCACATGCTGACAGAAAAACTGACTATTCCAAGAGTAACTGTACACTGTCTGTTCACAAACTACATACGCCGGTCACCATGGCTGTCCTGCCTGCATTGACATTGTAATGGCTCACCATGTATAGAGCGACTGTTGGGTCAGACAACTCACCGACTGCGTGTGAAGTAGCATGGACTTGGTAAAAACTTTCCTTTTATTTTGGGGGAGAGAACGTGGGACACTTTGGTATTGGCCTTAGCCACCTTTAGTTGAACATGTTATGCTGGGGCGATAGGCGGTCTGCAGTGTTGGGGGGATGGGCAGTTTTAGGTCTGCCATTTAGGGAAGGTGGATTTGTTGAGGATTAGCTGTTTTGCTTTGCTTTTTATGATCTTGTTTCAATGTTTTATGTGTAGCACACAATTTTATTGACATGGCCTAGATTTCCTCGCCCGAGTCCTGCTTGTGGAACCTGGCCCCTCCCACCGTGGTCAGCTCTTATCCAATACCCCACTTCTCCATGCACTCACAATCGCGACTTTGATGGCTCCTAATATAACAATATTATCCTGGAATGTAAACTGACTAGTGGACAAACTTAAAAGAGGGGTAGTATTATACTTCTTTAAGAGACACGCTCCAGATATGGCTCTCCTCCAGGAGACTCATCTCCAGGGAAACTTCTACTGAGGATTGGACAGGTGGGGTTATAAAATGATAGTCCACGGTGGATCCAGAGGGGTGGGCCTCCTGATGCGTAAATCCCTGCCATTCACAGTGCAGAACACCTGGGTAGATCAATATGGGAGATATGTGGCACTTTCTGGAAGGTGGGAGGGTAGCAAGCTCAATATCATATCATTATATGTTTCCCCTAGGCTACACGATTCAGCGTTCTCTGAGCTAAGTGCTCTCCTTTAACGACTCCCAGATGGGGAACTAATATTAGGCGGAGATTTTTTTGCAGCTCACTAAGGACCGTTGGCTGCCTCGGCAGGCTGCATCTTCCTGTCATCCTCTGGCTGACTTGACAGCCCTTGGACTTGTTGCTACATGGTGTGCCCGCAACCCAGTAAAGCTACAATGCACATTCCACCCGGGAGCCCATGGCAGCCTCTCGCGGATCAACTGCATCATCACCCTGGCCCTCCTGCTCCCTCGCTTTGGGGAGGTTTGTCATCTCGCATGGGAAATATCTGACCACTCCCCAGTCTGGATGGTTTACGGTATACCTGACAGAGGCGACCACAGACGAGTTGTAAATAACCCCATGTATCTAAAGTTTACTTATATCCGTGCGGAACTCCGTGAAACTACGGAAAACTACTTCAACGAAAATGAGGGCTCGGTAGACTCGACCTATGGGAGGTATATAAGGCTGTCATAAAAGGCCAGGGGCTCTCAATGATCGTGGAACATACAAAGAAAAAAAGGGCACGTTTAGAGACACTCGAGCGAGAAATCCATGACTTGGAATCTAAGTTTACGAATTCGGACCAGGTGAGCGTGCAACACTGCCTAACCTTGAAACAGAAGGAATACAGGGACTAGGCCACGAAAGCAGCTAGAGCCCACTATCTCACTACACAGCATCAACTCTACGGGGTGGGTGATAGTACTGGGGAAATCCTGGCCTTGCTTGACGGAAAGGGCAAATCGGTAGGTGCTTGAAATACTAACTGATGGATGTGAGCAAGTGGGAGATAGAGAGGGAATGGTAAATGCCTTTGTGGCCTACTATGCACAATTATACTACCTGGCACTTACGACCACGGCCAATGAATCTTGCAAACAGTTGTCAGTTATTTGACTCCCAAGCCTTTCCCACTCTGACAGAATGCACCTGGAACAAGAAATTACGGAGGACGAAATATTGCAGGCAAATCTGTGACCTGAATTCTGGTAAGGTAGTGGGTCACAATGGCCTCCCTAGTGAGCTTTACAAGCTTACATCACCTACAATCACCCCCCATCTCCTCGAAATGTGTACAGAAAACTGCGAAGTGGGCTCATCACCCAAGATCAGAGAGTGGCCAACATAGTTGTTACGCACAAAGATGGCAAATCACCGGAAGACTGTGCCTCATATAGGCCTATTTCGCTCTTAAATGCGGAGGTTAAAATTTTAGCGAAGCTGCAGGTGGTCAGGACTCTGATCCATCTTTATCAGTCCAGGTTCATGCTGGGGCTCAGTACCTCTCTTAATCTACGGTGCCTACATGGTGTCATGGGTCGCACAACTGGGATTCATGAGGATGCCCTTGTGCTCTCACTTGATGCACGAATGGCCTTTAACACCGTTGAGTTACCATTTATGTTCGAGGTCCTGGTATGGTTCGACTTCAGCCCACGTTTTCTGTCATGGGTGCGGCTCCTCTATACTGACCCTGGCATCGTGGCATTCCGGCTCCAACGTGGCACACGTCAGGGATGTCCACTCTCCCCCTTATTATTTGCCCTAGTCCTGGAGCCACTTGCGGCTTGGGTACGAGATGACCCCCTGATTAGAGGTCTTCGATGAACAGAGGACTGGGAGGATAGTGTTATGTTCCATATAGGTACCCCAATAAAGGCTCAGGTAGTCACCTAACCTTTCACCTATATTCTTCGTACCATTACACTACATAATGGTTCTTAGTACTGACCTTTTACCTAGTCACGTTAATGTCCAGAGAGATGACATGGGGTTTTCTCTGAAAAGCTTAAGCCTCATTCATTATGCATGAGGATTCTTGGAATCACAGCAGGCCTACCATCTCCTGCATAATAACTATGTATAAGGGTCATTCCTTCCGTCATCCCAGTCCGACATAACACAACAAGGTATATCCCCAGGGGATACCACTTTGGGTATGTATACATCATCTCTTGCTGGGATAGTCAGAGGATAAAAGGACTTTAATGCCGACACACTGACGCGAGACGCTGAGGCTCCTGCACGCAGACACTCCAGCTCGCAGTGGTCTGACATCCCTTGCGGGGTGTCCATCTCGAGACCAAGACGGGGTCACACAGTCTCTCACTTCAGGTAATGGGGTTGACTTTATTCTAGAGGGATTTTTTGCTTTTACACCCACATACATGCTAGGTACACTTAGGTACATCTAGTTAGGGTCGCATCGTAGGAGTACGCATTTATTACTGTCTTGTATTTTATATACTTGCCTGTATTCTTTATTTTATCACGATGGTAGAAATCTACCATCCTTTTACTCTGTTAGTGCTTATAATCATTTATATATGTTACTGTCTAATGGTTGTTTCAGCACACCTATTTTACACTAGAATGACGCTGGTTCAATAAATGCTTATTGAAAAACATACCCACCGTTTATTCTGTGTATCTCTCTGAGACGAAGTGAGCACAAGTGACTGAGCGAAAAGTAGTACACTGTTTCCACGATTCTGAGGGATCAGGGTTGTCATGTTCGATAGTTGCCAAGAACTATTCTCTCCTTGGTAAGAGTGGTTTCTAGTGGCACTGTGAGCTAGCTGGTATACAGGCTAACGTACCTGGTAGGGGTATATAGAATCAGTCTGACACCAATCCTACAGTGTATGTTGTCTAAACGCGCAGATCCTATATAGGTTTATAGGAGCTACACGACTTGGCGCTGCCAACGTTGGTTTGGTACTTATTTAACAGTCAAATCTGAGTAGTTCAGTCGTGCTTTTCTCAGAGACCTCTACTCACATTTTCCCAGAGACGTCTGGAGTGGGAAGGGAACTATCCGGCCACAGCTGAGTAGGCTAAATTCCTATTTATTGGCTGTAGGGTTATCAAGCTTGAAGGACAAACAGTTCCTATTGTGCATAAAACCTTATCTCAGTTTCCTTGAAACTCTTCCTTGAAACCTTTGTCAACAATGGCTGACGAAAACGCCGCTGGGCGAGCACAGCCTGCTGCAGTCAGGGAAGAAGAAATAGAAGGGGAAATAAACATTTCAGAAAATGTTAGTTATGCCCTTACTCAAAAGCTAACAGTCTACGGAGTCACAGCTAGGGGTGGGACAGTAACCTTCGTGATTGAGGCTCACGAGTCATATAGAACAGAGGTATTCTATTCATGGGTTAAATTCCCACAAGCAGATGCACAATCAAATACATTTCATTCTTACACTGAAGATGAAACACCAAATGAATACTGTCCGTATGAGGACATTGAAATTCCGCTCACCTACCAGGAGCACATAAACTGGTTTAAAGGTGCCCTTCCCCTTACAAAAGACAAAGCAAGACTAGGTCCACTCGGAAGAGATGGAGCCACTTGGCCAGTCCTTGCGGTTTACACACCACATTCAGAGATTGACACAATGCCAGTAGCAGACCTATGTCTACTTCATAAAGAAATAATAAAACTTTACAGAAACCTGACACAGTTTGTGATGAGAACACTCACACTTCAGCCAACAAGAGCTACACAAGCAGTACAAATTCAGGGTTCTACAACTAAAATTACACCACAAACGCTATATGCAGTTATGGGTAAAATGCCCACTAAACGTGAGCAAATGCCATTCTGGATAGCTCAAAAAATAACACAGCTAGAGGCAGTATTTCCACACACAAGCCCTCAAGAAAAACACAGAATGCTAACAATCTGCTTGCCAATGAGGATAGCTCCCCAGATAGAGGATTGTACCACTTGGGGTACAGTTTTCACTGCCATATTTACCGGAACTCATGGTATCCCATCATTAGCAGTAATACCAGACGTATTAAGACAAATACAAACTGAGTATGGAGCAGAACCTGCTCCGAACTTAGGGAGGAAATTATTAGGTAATTTTGCCAAGGTATCAGCTATAATATTAGCAAATATAAAAGGGGAGGCAGCAGCAGTGGCAATACGCCAACGCCTGAGGGATTTCACTCCTTTACAACAGGAACGTGAATTACCTAAAATTATCACCTATGCTGAATTAGGTAGAGATAGTTTGGGAGCTAGAGCAACAAAACCTCAACTCATGGGTGGTCCTGAAAAGGATAACACTAAGCAAGCACCTGATTCTTCCAAGAAGAAATGGGATAACAATAAAAAACAAAAAAATAGATCTCAATCCAGGAGTGGGTCTCCTCAACAGAAGCCCTACGAAAGATAACATAACCTTAGGAATAGGGATAAAATTAAAAAACCTGACAGGTATCAGGATACACGTTCCTATCGTTCCTTTCAGGGTTCACCAAGGAACTCCGAGAGAAAAGGACGGTCAGAACACAGACAAGAAGAGCGTATAAAGTCCAGAGACACGCCACGCGCTTCAAGCTATCCTTCCAAAAAAGAAGACAAGCCACAATCTAAACACCAATTTAATAAGAAGAAAGTAGTAGGTCTCAAAGTTAGACATGCCCAGAATTCTGAGGACTCACCTTCTGAACGTGGAATGGGCTCTGACGATGCTAGACAGCGCAGCAGAAGTAACAATAGCTCGCCAGAACCTGTTGGAATTTCTGGTGACAGCGGAGTTGAATGATCACATCACAGTGGAAACACCTGATACAAGGGTAAGTGTCCCACACAGGTTACATGAAATAACACTCCAAATGGAGGGGGACAAACCCAGAAGAGTTAAAGGTCTATTTTGGGAGAACTTGACTTATGGCTATGACATCCTTTAAGCTGAAAAAGGTTGGCCGCCTGAAATTGTAATGGATTGCCCATAGGGAGAAACAGTAATTTTACCAGCTTTTTCCGACTACGTTCCAATTTACTTAAAACATACATATGCGCGGGAGTGGGAAGTAGCCCTTGCTCCAGCACTTTATCGCAACCATGTTGGGTGGGATGCTGAGTCACCACACCATGTAATCCCAGTAAAATCGACTCCAACTCCACAGAGACAATACCCAATAAAACAAGAAGCGAAAAAACAGGTCAGGGAGATCTTAGATCAACTTGAATACCAGGGTGTAATAGAAACTTGCACCTCTTCAATGAATAATCCTTTGTTTCCCGTAATGAAACCCGATAATTCTTATCGTCTATTTTTAGACTACCAGCATCTGAACACATGCACTAAAACATTTGCAGTACAGAATGCACACAGTGCCGCATTAATGAATAACATTGTGCGCAAAAAATACAAAACAACACTAGATATTTCAAATGAATTCTTCTGCCAAAATGTAGCGCCTGAAAGCAGGTATTTAACAGCATTCTCAGCACTAGGTTCTCAGCGTCAATTTTGTAGACTCCCCCAAGGGTATAAGAATAGCTCCGGGATGTTCAGTGATAGGGTAACAGAATTACTTCAGAATTTGGATGAAGAGGCATTGTCCTATGTAGATGATATTTATCTGACAGATGGTGATTTACAGGATCACTTGACCAGGGTGAGCACCATAATTTTGGGGTTTGCCTCTGAGGGCTACAAATTCAACTTTAAAAAATCTAAAATAGCCCACCTCAATGTCCTATTTTTGGGATACGAGCTATCAAGTGAAGGAAAAAGCCTGGCAGCTAACTTTTTAGAAAAGTGTGTGCTGCTCCAACCTCCTAAATCTTTAAAAAACTTACAATCCATATTAGGATTTTTAAATTTTGGCAGAACATACATTTTGGATTACGCAGAAAGAGTAAAACCTTTCTACAACTTAAGACCTGATTTCTCAGTTAGGCATTGGACACAGAAACACACAGATATCCTTCGTTCCCTACAAGCTGACATGATAGCTTCAAAACACCTGCAGACACGCGTAAATGTACGTAATCTGGTGATCCGCGTTATAGCGGGACAATCTGGGTACACTTACCTAACCTTCAATGAAGGCGAAACGGTACACATAGCATACAAATCGCATTTGTACACAAACGCTGAAATGCGCTTTGCTTCTACAGAAAAAATACTGACAGCATTACAGACAGCTGTAGTAAGAGAAAGAGTACTGGCTCAGGGGAAACTAATAATTGTCGTAACTCCAGTACCAGCCTTAGAGGCTTCTACAAAGGCAAGCGTTCCTAATGCTAATGCCTTACATCCAAGATGGATACAATGGGCTAATTCTATCACTGCAACGGATGTAGAATACAGATATGATCCTAGTTTAAAAACACAAGCATTTCTGCAATATGAACAAGAATATCATATACCAAATGAAATAATGCCTCTAGATCAGTATGAATACATTATTTACACTGACGGATCTGCTCAGCCGGCCATAGGAAGTAAACAGCAATACAGCGCCGCTTGTGCAATTGTAAATGGTTGTATGTGGGATGGTAAGTTCCATCCCAGCGATACGAAGACACAGCCTCTAGGAGACTGCACGGCTCAGCTGGCAAAACTAAAAACGCTAATACTGGCACTAATAAATACAGATCAGGAATTCCCCACACTTATAGTGTGCGATTCATTTTACTGTGTCCAGTCATACAACGAATACCTTCACTACTGGGGTGAAAATGGGTTTAAAGACTCGAAAGGTGACACAATTAAGCACAAAATGCTATGGGAACAGGTAGCTGAGTTGAAAAACGAACTACCAAGAGCTCACGTGATACACACGCTGAGTCATCAACGTGATGGCGTTCATGTTGAAGGGAATTCATTGGCTGATGAAGCTGCAAAGGGGGCAGTACGAACTGCTGCCATAGCTGCAATCACTCATTCAAAAACGAGAATAGATGGACAGATAATGGTAGCTGGCATTGCTTCATGCAAAAACAGCACAGCCTTACCAAAAGGCTTTCCACTCAAATACTCCTACAAGTTAGATGCAAACAACATTCCGTATGCTCAGATTCCAGGAGTGGAGGATAGAGTAATACCAAATATGGATCCCAGATTGGGTTTAATACTAGCTGCACACGAGGGTACAGGTTCTGCACACGCAGGGATTACCGCGACAGTTTCTTCATTGAAACAACGCTTTTGGGGGCCTGGTTTAACAAAACAGACGAAGAATTTTTTCTTGAAATGCGACATCTGTCAGCAGATGAAAGGTTCCACCGTAGCACGTCCGGGACAGACACCTTTACTAATATCAGACAGACCACTAGCGTATGTCTATCCAGACCACTGCGGCCCCCTACATTCGGATGGTGCTTACAAATATATCATGGTAGCAAAGGATTCATGCTCAAGATTCCTATGGGTATGGCCTCAGCGCTCGGCTGACGCTCGAACTGTTATAAAAGATTTGCGAGTCTTCATAGGGACATACGCAGTTGGCACATTACATTCTGACAGTGGCCGCGCGTTTAGCTCTAGGGCTTACAAGGAAGCCATAGAAGGTTTGGGTGTAGCATTGCGGTACTCCTCTCCATACCATCCCGAGGGAAATTCGGTAGTGGAGAGGAAAAACCGGTACTTAAAGCAGTCTTTAACAGCAAGAGTATTCGTTTCGGGTGGTAGTTGGTTCAATCACCTATTTGGGGTACAGCATGCCCTCAACAACATGTCAAGAGGTTCTCTAGGGGGCGGCACTCCTTATGAGGTCCTATTTGGGACGCGAATGTGGTACCTGATCTCGATCTTGAAGGCACAGTGGCGGATGAAAAACCATTTGACATCAATAAACGTTTGGCTGTTTTACAGGATCTGAACGAAGCCAGAGCACTACAAAGTAACGTGCAAGTAAAAAGGACCGCCACTGGGGAAGTCAAATCAGTCATGGCAAGACCTGTCTGGATCCCAAAAGTCGGGGATCTGGTCAGAGAAAAGATCGAGGACAAGAAAGAATTTGGGCCATCCTACAGAAAGCCTGTACCTGTCCTGGCTGTCGAAGGAACAAGAACAGTACTTCTTCCGCCTCTTGCTGGTAAAAAAGAAACGAGATTTATCTCCATTGATCTGATCAAACCACACTATGTGGCCGATACTGAATAGTAGGCCTCGTGGGCTCCTGGGTAGCCGACGCACTCCTCTCGCTACCATACAGGAAGTTCAGACAGAAAGACTCATAATATTCCAAGAGTCACCAATTCAAAGTGATGGAATTTCCAACAATGAAATGGAACTCGTTCCTCTAGAAACAGAACTTCAAACTACAAATGAAAGACAAATTTCAATTTGGCCTAACACCGATGTCTACATCAATATGCCTTAACAAGAGACACCTACCAGTTCAACACGACCTGCCGAGTTACCAAAGATAGATCGACTGCATCTGGCTACTTCATTTATTTTGATACCTTCTCTCTTGATCCCAGTGAACCTGAGACAACGCCAGCTCCAGTTTCCCGTAAGCAACACATTTGTGAATTCTACACTTTTCTCAAAAATACTTACTTAGTGTCACCTTGGCTCCAGCTCTGGATCATAACTGGAATATTGTTTTTTCTGTTCTGGATTGGCCTGGTAACTGTATTTTGCTTACTCGTGAATGGAAAATATCTCCCAGAACGCTCTGCAGTATCCAATGTGAACTTGATCCTGAAACCTCATACATCATCTCATCGTGAACAAAGAGACTTGTTTTCTGTGAACATTACAGCTGTTCCAATTCCTGATGGTTTAGTTTGGGACATGGTTGATTGTGATGTATTTGGCCCTACTGAACGTTTGAAACTACCACATTTATTTAAAATTTCTCCAAATGATATCATTACCTCCAGTACATTCTCTGATGATTGGGACTTTGAAACTGTAATTAATATGTTGTCTGATCTAGAAAAATCAGCTGCATTTTCAAACAATGAAATGTTAGCGGACACATCTGACTTTGATAGCATGTACTGTTACCAACATTATGGTCATCACATTTTACACAAATCCAGAATCCCGAGAAATGTTTTCACATACCACCAATGGGAACATTGCCCAGCACCACCAAAAAGCAGTTGAAAAATGTTTGCGCAGAAATTTTCGTATTTTTCAGGGTTTAACACTTCTGACCCAACCTCATATTACTATAAGGTTGCACCTACACCTGCACAGAAAATTATACTGACTAACACCAAACAGATTTATTCTGCATCCTTTATTGCTCAACTGTCTGAACAGGGTTTCGACTTAAGGAAGGACACAATAGACACAAAATCAGTCTGGGGTTCTAAGGAATGGCAAGTTCAGGGAACAGAAGCACTATTTCGAGCGTGCCTCATTCCACAACAAATAATATTTCTGAATGAAACTGTGCAACAGACTTCCTGTCTTGGACTAGCTAAGAACAAACACACCACGGTTTACCACTCCTTCACACATCAATTTTACATCACGTGGACAGGATACAATAGATGACATCATACAGTACAATACATCAGACCCCAATTGGAAGGGATGGTTAGTTTGGCCCACAGACACAAACAGATGTCAATCAAGATTCAGGGGTACAACCGAAGGCTTTAGTATCCATAGGCCAGACCCACGATATGTACAGAGAGAACATCCGGGGGTAGTGACATCCTACAGTGTTGGGAAGTTGTGCCTCGATTGGCTAAAAACCTCAACACTGTCCCAGGTGAAAGAGCACTTATCCTTACTCTCAGATGAGGTGGATCTAAGGGATTTTATATTAGGTCCCAGAAAGCCACTTCAGAAACGTTTCTATTATGCTGTCTGTAATGAAATCTGGAAAATCTCCCAACAAGAAGCTGCGGAGAGACTCCGTGAAATAGATAGACTTAACCTAGAAAAGGCGTTAGCTGTAGTTGACAATGGTCTGACTACATGAACATCCAGGATTTATTCATTGGGCAACATTGTATCTTCTGCTATTGATATACTAGAACAGGACTTGTCCATACTACAACACGGGCAATCTCAACTACGTTCTATTATGTTGTTAAACTGGACGCTGCAATCATTGCGTGCTGGTGATGTGCCTTGCCGATTTATCAACAGTACGTCTCTATTTTCAGCATACAATCTAACTGAAAAACAGATTACAATGGCACAAAAGGGAGCAAAATATACTATGCTGCTTATTGAAAAACTGGACAAATTACCTTTTACTGTGGCAGAGTCACCATCCACAGAATGGTTAATCCATGGCCATATAACACTACCGGTCACTACTTTCCAGTTTCAGTATTGTCTAGAACAATGACAGGCAGGCAGATATGAAGCGATGGGTAGGGAATTCATTAGGGAATCTTGGGAATTGCCATACAGATTTCGATGCAGGAATGGGGACACAGAAGTGTTTCTTAGCGGTACCAACTGCAAGAATTCTTTAAGTGGATCTCTCATATGCCAGGATATCATGCTTAATGGGGCCTGAAATGGCTCAGTTGCTAACTTATCCTGCCACTTGAAAGGTTCCCCAGCTGCCGTGATTAATCCGGTATTCGAGTTACTTTCAAATGGGAGTTACTTGATGCTGAATGATCAAGGTTGTTGTGGGATGCTCCCGGGCATCGCATATCTTGTCACTGTAAGCTCCAGGGTTACTTGCTGTATGCAAGTATTGTTTCCACCGACCCACACAATCGGGGAGGCGCGGTTATGGCCTTTGTTGAATGTTTCCTTTATACCATTTGATACTCTGAGCCAAATGAAAGCCATGCTTTTACAGCAAACCATGCCCTTAACCTCCGCTCGAGAAACTTATGATCGCCAGGTTGCAAGGTCCTCGGCCGAGATACAGGCACTGATACAAACGAACTGCCCTTTCCATTTCACAGAAATGGTACAACATATCTTTAACATGCCTGATACGACGGGTATTGTCCACCTATTTAAGACCATAGGTTCTGGACTGTTAAGCACCTTTCAGACAATCCTCGGAGTTGTTCCCAACTTTATACACTCCGTATTCGGAAGCATTTTTGGAGGGTTTCCGCTGATCCTGTTTCTAATAGCGGGTATCCTGATTGTCCTTTTTCTGCTACGCAATGGATGTCCCAGTCACCAAGGAGATGGAAAGAACGCTCTTGGAGCACCGATACCGTGATTGCATGGTAATCCATCTGGGCACACCTCGTCTTCGAGAACAGAGCGAGTCTTGGTTCTTGTCATTTAGACCAGTCTGGATCGACTGTATTCTGCCTGTGCTCCAATGCCTGTTCTGCGGACAAGAATGCATGTTGGATCTTTGTTTAACACTTCCAACAATTGCGCCACTGGACGTTGATGCTTTACTGGACCCGATAGCCCATGTTCTGAAGTGTCCTGAGTGTATTCCAATGTTGATGTCTCCATTCTTAGAGCCACCATAGGATGCTTCAGCTCCTGTCGGGAAGGATACCCGCTCCTCAAGAAACACTCAGGCCTCGGATGACACTAGTACATACCCAACAGCGACTGTGGTGAATACGGAGGAACATCTGTGCTTGATTGACCTGATCTGCGAGGTGTTGCAGGGACCATCGTCTGCGATTGCAGGCAACAGTAATGTTGCGTCTCCCAGCCAGGACACAAACATTTGGCTCATCGAGTGCTGGGAAAATTCGGCCTTTTTCAAAAACAACTAAATTTGGAATTTTAAACATGACACCTTTTCTAAACTGCATGGCTTTCAGTCTTTCATTGTTCGGACTATACATACGAACTTATTTACTACAGACTTCTATCGCATGCACTATTTTTCCTTTTTAAGCATTGTTTTTTAGGAATTTTAAATACTATTTTTAATGGACTTATTAATAGTTGCGTACCTCGTTTAGCAGTATGTAGAATTTTTAGTATGTTGTCCAGTCGGATGAGGAGTGGGTGTTATATTCCATACAGGTACCCCAATATAGGCTCAGGTAGTCACCTAACCTTTCACCTATATTCTCCGTACCATTACACTACATAACGGTTCTTAGTACTGACATGTTACATAGTCACGGTAATGTCCAGAGATGACATGGGGTTTTCTCCGAAAAGCTTAAGCCTCTTTCATTATACATGAGGATTCTTGGAATCACAACAGGGCAGCAGGCCTACAATCTCCGGCATAATAACTATGTATAAGGGTCATTCCTTCCGTCATCCCAGTCCGACATGACACAACTAGGTATATCCCCAGGGGTACCACTTTGGGTATGTACACATCGTCTCTTGCTGAGATAGTCCAAGGAGAAAGGACTTCCATGCTGACACACTGATGTGAGACGCTGAGGCTCCTGCACACAGACACTCCAGCTCGCAGTGGTCTGACATCCCTTGCGGGGTGTCCATCTCGAGACCAAGACGGGGTCCCACAGTCTCTCACTTCAGGTAATGGGGTTGAATTTATCCTAGAGGGATTCTTGGCTTTTACACCCACAAACATGCTAGGTACACTTCGGTACATCTAGTTAGGGTCACATCGTAGGATTACGCATTTATTACTGTCATGTATTTTATATACTTGCCTGTATTCATTATTTTAGCACGATGGTAGAAATCTACCATCCTTTTACTCTGTTGGTGCTTATAATCATTTATATCTGTTACTGTCTAATGGTTGTTTCAGCACACCTATTTTACACTAGAATGACGCTGGTTCAATAAATGCTTATTGAAAAACGTCCCCACCGTTTATTCTGTGTATCTCTCTGAGAAGAAGTGAGCACGAGTGACTGAGCGAAAAGTAGTACACTGTTTCCACAATTCTGAGGGATCAGGGTTGTCATGTTCGATAGTTGCCAAGAACTATTCTCTACTTGGTAAGAGGGGTTTCTAGTAGCACTGTGAGCTAGCTGGTATACAGGTAAACATACCCGGTAGGGGTGTATAGAATCAGTCTGACACCAATCCTACAGTGTATGTTGTCTAAACGCCCAGATCCTATATAGGTTTATAGGAACTATACGACAATAGGATCTTCCTTTAAGCAGATGACATCTTACTCTGTCTTGGATCCAGTCCACACCCTTGATAGAATTATGCATGTATTCACCCTGTTCCCTCGGTACTCTGGGTATACCATTAATTGGACCAGATCCCTGATCCACCTCCTTCACAGATGCGCACAGCATTTGCCCAGGGACTGTGCTGCTCGTATCATTGTGGAGGTGTTCCATTATATAGGAATCTAGATCACCTGAGATCTGGGCATCTTCCACTGTCGCAACCTGGAGCCCCCTCTAGCACGTCTTCGGAGAGATGTTCAGCTTTGAAGGGCCCTGCCTCTGTCGCTTCTGTGGAAAGCTGCTTTATTTAAAATGATGGTGCCAACACGTTTTTTTTATGTGTCCAAAACACTAACCTACATAGTCCCAACATCCTCTTTTCATGTTATCGATCGAGAAACCCAAACACTACTCTGAGATGCAGGACCCACAAGAATAGCTGCCAAAAAATTGACAAGGAATTGGTACGATGGTGGTATTGCCCTGCCAGACATACAGAAATATTACTGGGTGGCAAACTCATAACATCAACCACTAGGTCCACCTACCTGACTTGGAACCAGCTTACCGAATGGATCGGCAAGCAATGCAGCCGAGGGATTAACTCAGGGCCATTTACGGAGGAGCGTGTCTCACATCCTTCCCATGTCCCACGGCAGTCACCCTCACTCTTTGGCACAAATCATTGAAGACACTGGGTTGGCAAGGTAGGATCACACAGGCCACTCCCCCTGTGGGACACTGCGTGACTAGGCACATTGGGGACACAGCCAGGATTTGACAAATGGGATTTTATTGGCATTGCAAAGGTGGAAGATGTACGGACATGGTTTGAGTTATTCCATTTGCTGGCTTACAGGCTAAATATCAACTGGCACCCATTGAGGCTACCGATACTTGCAATTGTGCCATGCACTGAAAAGGGCATTGCCAAAGGGGGAGGAGGTCCCAGAATCATCTCCGCTCGAGGATAGACTATTAACTGACTATATGCCCAAAAAGGCAGTTTCCCTTACTTACCACAAGCTAATCAACAACTCACCCGGCACCCTGACTTACCTGCCGGAACACTGGGAGAGAAACCTCGAGGGCCTGGAGGATGATAAGTGGCCTGAGGCTTTGGCATCCCCGCGGGAGGTGGCCATATGATCTAGATTCCGTCTAGTGCAAGTGAAAATACTACATGGGTGCTGCTATCCCTTTACTATTCTTGCGAAGATGGACAGGGCAACCACGACAATGTGTCTTAGGAACTGTGGCCTAATAGGCATGTTTTACCACATGATATGGAGCTACCCGGCCATACAGGGATACTGGGAATCAGTGGTGGCTTGTTTGAATGATATTTTTGAGAGTAATTGTAGTGTAGTTCCTATTTCCCTAATAGGCTCTGCGCATTGGAATAATATAACCTATAGGCTTGACATAGGAATGAGGTCGGTATGTCCCTATCGAGTATATTAAACTTAATTACTTGTGCCAGCTAGCTCAGAGGCCACTAGAAACTCCTTGAGAACAAGAAGGGAGTAGTTTCTGGCAACCGCAAAAACATGACCTCTTTGTTTCCCTTTAGAATCGGAACACGTCTCAGAGTCGTGGAAACAATAGATAACAGTTTCACTCAGTCAATCGTGCATGCTTAGTTTCTACAGAGTTACACAGAAAGGAAAGACGGGCGTTTCAATAAAGAGGTTTTATTGAACAGTCTTGTTTCTTGTGTAAGAGATATGTGCTGTTATGATCACAAGACAGTATGCAAGATAAATAATGTACAGCGTAAGCAGTAGAAATAAATACTGCGCTAGCATTAACTTTTAGCATATATTCACGTACATAAATAACATGAGCTAAAAATGCGAGTACTCATACGATGCGTCTCTAAGCTAGTTCTACCCCAATGTACCTAACCTAATCTAGGTGTAGGGAAAGGTAAGAAGTAGGCGAAGTATTCTCTAGTATAGTATACTAAGAGTATGTTAAGTCTAGTATGCCAAGAGTCCCTCTAGGTTCTAGTCAGCTCCATACCTTGAGAATGAGAGAGGTGAGAATCTCTTTCCGGACTCGAACTCTAACCCCGCGAAGGGAGTCAGATCACTGGAAGCTGGATTCTCTGCGAGCAGGGATGACAGCGTCTTCTCAGTGCGTCAGGCCGGGATACGGGCTCCTCTGATGCCGAGGTCTCCTCTAACTTGCTTGGGCAAGGGAAGGTATATTTATACCTGATAGGTGCCTTGGAATGTTAGCATTGACGTGAAGTTGGACAGAGGAAGACGTCAGGAATGAACCCTTAAGGTATAACGGTTCATACATAATAGATGAGTTCTTGGAGAAATCAATAATCCTGTGCTAGGGGAACTCCCGAGAGCTTAAGGGTCTGGTTTCTAAGAACTCGTTGTGACGTTAGGGTGGACGGATGTCGGTGACCATGCCTGTATTTGGAGTGCACGGCTAATGCCTAAATAAGGACTGGGAATCTATGCCTATATAAGGGCAATGCGAATTGTGCCTATATAAGGACATGTTTCAGGAAAACCTATATACGGACACCTAAAGCAGAATACAACACCCACTCCACTTTCGAATGAACGATAATACTAAATGCTAAACATTAAGTGCTAAACATTAAATTGAGTACCACATGTTACTAAAAACATTTCTAAAAGCATATTAAAAGAAGTTTAAAAATAAACTGTTGAATGTAATAGGTACTGTACATTTTAAAGCATCATTTTCATTCTAAGCATATAACGGAAATAAATGCTACATGAATGAATAAACAGAAATATATACATCTGATGAAATGGTTGACAAGTTTTCAAAAATCAAAGCCATTGCATCTCATGGTATTAAATGAAATGTTAGACAAGTAAGGTGACAAGGTGTCCCTGGAAGTATTCAAAGAAGTCCGTTTTATAAGAATAGTTTTACCGTAAGCAGATTGTTTTTTGCCATGTAATTTCAAAAATTTTAAAAAGAAAAAGTTCAATTCTGGGAAAAGTTCCAAGTTTTGAAAATATGAAGGCCAAATTCATTGCGTCCCTGGTACACTGTGAGCCGAATCAAAGTCAGTGTACGGGTCTGGTGTAAACATGAAATCATCTATTTCCGTAGCCAAAATATCGTCTACCGAAGTTGGAACACCTCGTTCAAAAGGTTAATTGCACAGAGATGAGAAACATCGCCTTCAGCAGAAGATGCAATGTTCGCGTCCGTTGTTACCTGTGTGCCTGTTGATCCATCTCGTACCTCAGCAGCTGCAGGAAGCGTCTGTGAGATCTCAATGAATGCCGTCATCAGGATTGGAAGCCTCTGCGGACAACACAGAGCATGGGCCGTTATCGGGTCCAGCAGAGTATCGATGTCCGTTGGCATGACTGATGGGAGTGTTAGACAGGTGTCTAGCACGCATTCTTCACCGCAAAACAGGCAGCGTAGAACAGGTAAGATGCAATCTTGCCAGATTGGTCTGAATGACAGGAACCATGTTGTATTAAGTTCCCGTAGACGAGGTATGCCCAAAAGCTGTACTATTCGCTCACTGCACTTTCGTTCAAGGAGAGCTTTCTCCACATCGCTCGGCGTGATGTTGGCGAATAAGCTTCCCATAGCGCAATAGTAGGAATAGAAATAGGATTCCTGCAACAAGTGCTAGAATTAATGGCACACCACCAAACACCGAATGTGCGAAGTTTGGGATGATTCCGAGGACTGCCTGGAAAGGTGCTAATAGTCCTGAACAGATGGTCTTAAATACATGTACAATTCCGCTCGTATCAGACATGTTAAAGATACGTTCCATCATTTCTACGAAATGTATAGGGCAGTTTGTACGAATTAAAGCCTGTATCTCAGCTGAAGTCCTTGCTACTTGCAAATCATAGATTTCTTTGGCCGAGGTCAGAGGCACTGTTTGTTGTATAAGCATGGCTTTCATTCTGCTTAAAGTATCAAATCGTATAAAAGAGACATTCAACGAAGGCCATAAAGGCGACTCCCTGACTGTGTCTATTGGGGCAAACAATACTTGCATACAGCAAGTGACCCTGGAGTCGACCGTTACCAGATTTGGGATGCCTGGCAACATGCCACAGCAACTCTGATCATTCAACATGAGGTAACTCCCATTAGAAAGTTGGCCAAACGTTGGATTAATCACAGCAGCTGGTGTACCCTGCTGGTGGCAGGACAAATTTGCCACAGAACCATTACAAGCCCCGTGTAAAGAAATGTCCTGACAAATTAGTGAACCGCTTAGTGCCCTTTCACAGTGTGTACCGCTAAGAAACACTTCACGATCCCCACTCCAACATCTTTATGTGTATGGTAAATTCCAGGATGTCTTAATGTATTCTTTACCCAACCTTTCATATTTGCCTGCTTGCATTTGTTTGAGGCAATACTGAAACTGAAAAGTAGTGACAGGCAGAGTGATTTTGCCATGAATAAGCCATTCTGTAGCTGGTTTTTCTGCCACTGTGAATGGTACTTTTTCCAGTTTTTTAATGCTCAGCACTGTATACTTTGCTCCCCTTTGTGCCAGTTCGATCTGTTTATCAGTTAGATTGTATTCTGCAAACAGAGCCGACGTGTTGATAAAACGCCAAGGCACATAGCCCGCTCGCAAAGATTGCAGCGTCCAGCCTAATAACATAATAGAACGTAACTGAGATTGGCCTTGCTGTTACATGGCTAAATCTCGTTCCAGTATGTCTAAAGCAGAGGATACAATGCTGTCCAGTAAATAAATTCTAGATGACAAAGTTGTTAACCCATTGTCGACCACAGAGAGAGTTTTCTCTAAGTTGATACGATCAAGTTCACGTATTCGTTCTGCGGCCTCTACCTGTGACACCTTCCATGCTTCATTATAAGCAGCATAGATGCCGGCATATATGAAACGTTTTTGACACGGTTTTCTTGGTCCTAGCAAGAATTCCCTAAGGTCTGCGTCGTCTTTAAGTAAAGATAAGTGTTGTTTCACATCCTCCAGTGTAGATTTTTGTAGCCAGTCGAGGCATAATTTTCCTACACTGTATGTTGTTACTACCCCCGGATGTTGTCTTTGGACGTATCGTGGGTCTGGCCTATGAATAGTAAAGCCCTGTGTTTTATTCAGGAATCTTTCTTGACAGATGTTTGTGTCTGTGGGCCAGATCAACCATTTTCTCCAATCAGGATTTGTTCTGTTGTAATATTTGGTCAACTGTAACCGCTGCCTGTGTATTGTTATTACTGGCAGGTGTTGGTACAGAAGGTGTTTTCATGTCTTTGATCTTGGCTAACCCAAGGCAAGACGTTTGTTGCACAGTGTCATTCAAAAACATTATTTGCTGAGGGATGATACATGCTCTAAACAAAGCTTCTATCCCCTGCACTTGCCAATCTTTAGAACCCCAGACAGATTTTGTGTCTTTGTGTCTATTGTGTCTTTCCATAAGTCGAATCCATGTCTAGACAGTTGGGCAATAAATGCTGCAGAGTAAATCTGTTTTGTATTTGTTAACATAATTTTCTGTCCTGTTTTGTTCACATTTTTATAGTAAAATGTTTCTGGGTCAGATGTATTATACCCTGAAAAATAGGGAAACTTTTTAGCAAACGTTTTTGAACTACCTTTTGGTGGTGTAGGACAATGCTGCCATTGGTTAAACATAAACACATTTCTAGGTGTTGCAGATTTATGCAAAAAATGATGACCATAGTGGTTATAGCAATACAGCTGTTCATAGTCTGATGAACCCTCTAAATATTCATTATTAGAAAATGCAGCAGACCTTTCTAGGTCAAACATCATATTATTTACAATCTCAAAGTCCTAATCATCAGAATAGGTACTAGATGAAACAAAATCACTTAGTGAAATCTTAAATAAATGAGCAATGTTCAAAAGTTCCGTAGGGCCGAAGATATCGAAATCTGTTTTGTCCCACACTAAACCATCCTGTATAGGAACGGCTGTGATGTTCACTGCAGACAAGTCTCTTGTTTCACGATGGGATGATTTGTGTGGTTTCAAAAGTAAGTTTACATGTTTACTTTCAATGTCCAAACGGATGTATCTGCAATTTATAAGCACGCTGATAGTCATAACCAAAGCTAGCCAAAGCAGAAAGAAAAATATATCCAGAAATGATCCAGAGTTCAATCCATGGTGAAACCAGATAAGTCTTTTTCAGAAAATGAAAAAAGTCTTGTACTTGCTGTTTGAAAGTTTATGATGCTGGCGTTGTTTCAGGCTCACTCAGATCCTCAGAAAACGTATCAAAGTTAATGAAATAGCCAGAAGCAGTTCTGTCAATTGTTGGAATTGCATCAGGATTTGTTGAAATCGCTGGAACCAGTTGATCACTTGTTACATTGGTGTAGACAGGTGTATTTGGACGAACTGTTACTTGAGTTTCAAGAGGGATGAGTTCCATAGCATTGTTGCTCAGTCCTTCATCTGTTTCTGCTGAATTCTCGATGGTTATCAGTCTTTCAGTCTGAACCTCTTGGATAGTAGCGAGAGGAGTGCGTCTGCTACTAGGTCGGAGTCCACGAGGCCTACTATTTAGTATTGGCCACATACTGTGGTTTGATGAGGTCGATGGACACAAATCTTTTCTCCTTTTTTCCAGCAAGGGGCGGCAGAAGTACTGTTCTTGTTCCGTGTACGGCTAGGACAGGTACTGGTTGTCTGTAAGAAGGTCCAAATTCCTTCTTGTCTGCAATCTTCTCTCTGACTAGATCCCCAACTTTTGGAATCCAGACAGGCCTTGCTGGGACTGCCGGTTTTATCCCCAGTGGTGGTTGGCTGCAGGAACACGTTGCTTTGTTTCGATCTTAGTTCATTTAGATCCTGTAAAACAGCCAAACGATCTTTGATATCAAAGGGTTTATTTTCCACCACTGTGCCTTTACATTCGAGATCAGGAACCCACATTCTTGTCCCAAATAGGACCTCATATGGAGTGACCCCCCAGAGAACTTCTTGGCAAATTATTTAATGAGCGTTGGACCCCATAAAGATGTTTGACCCACCCATCACCCGAACCTAATACCCTAGCTGTTATAGATTGCTTTATGTCCCGGTTTTTCCTTTCCACAACAGAATTTCCCTCAGGATGAAACGGAGAGGAGTACCGCAATGCAACGCCCAGACTGGCCATGGCTTCTTTGTAAGCCCGAGAGCTAAACGCAGGGCCCTGGTCAGAATGTAGCGTGCCTATTGCGTATGTGCCGATAAAGACTCGCAAATCTTTTATAACAGTTCGAGCGTCAGCCGAGCGCTGAGGCCATATCCATAGGAACCTAGAGCAAGAATCCACTGCGACCATTATATATTTATAGTTACCGTCCCTTTGCAAGGGACCGCAGTGGTCCAGGTAAACACAAGCTAATGGTTTGTCTGAAATTAACAGGGGTGTCTGCACAGGACGTTTCACTGTGGAGACTTTCATCTGTTGGCATATTTCACTTTCCAAAACATAGTTTTTGGTCTGTTTCCTAATGCCAGGCCACCAATATCTTTGTTTCAGTAAAGATACTGTTGCAGAAATACCTGCATGGGCAGAGGCTATCCCTTCATGCGCTGCTAGGATCAGTCCTAATCTACGTTCCTTGTTTGGAATTACCCTATCCCCCACTCCAGGGATTCGAGCAAAAGGAACGTTGTTCGCATCAATTACATAAGAGTACTTGAGTGGAAACTTTTTGGTAACGCTGCACCACTGCCTTTGCTCGTAGCATTGACAGCCAACAATATCTCACTGTCTATTCTCGTCTTTGAACAAGTGATCGCAGCTACGGAAGCCGTCTGAACAGCCCCCTTTGCGGCTTCGTCAGCCAATTAATTCCCTGCAACGTGAATGCCATCACGTTGATGACTCAATGTATGTATCACGTGAGCCTTTGGTAGTTCGTTTTTTAACTGAACTACTTGTTCCCAAAGCGTTTTATGCTTTATTGTGCCACCTTTTGCATCTTTGAACCCATTTTCAAGCCAATTTTGTATATATTCATTATACGACTGAACACAGTAGAAAGAATCGCACACTATGAGTGTGGGGAATTCGCGATCTGTACTTTCAAGTGCCAGTTTGAATGCTTGTAGTTCAGCTCGCTGAGCTGTACAATCTCCTAGAGATTGAGTTTTTGTGACCATTGGTCTGAAGTTACCATCGCGCATGCGACCTTTAACGATTGCGCACGCTGCACTGTAAGCTTGCTTGCTCCTTGTAGCGGGTTGTGCGGATCCGTCAGTGTAAATTATGAATTCATACTGATCGAGAGGCAGAATTTCAGTGGCCAGAGGACATTCATGTTCATATTGCAGGAACGCTTGCGTTTTTAAATCAGGATCAAAAACATATTCAACATCTGTTGCAGCAAGAGAATTAACCCATTGTATCCATCTAGGATGTAATGCTTTAGCATTTGGAATGCTCACTTTTGTAACCGCCTCTAAGGCCGGTACTGGGGTTACGATAATAATGCGTTTCCCTTGGGCTAGAGCTCTTTCTTTTGCTACAGCGGTTTGAACTGCTGTCAGTATTTTTTCAGTTGAAGTGAAGCGCATTTCTGCTTGTGTATACAAATGAGATTTGTATGCAATTGGTACTTTTTCACCCTCATTAAATGTTAAGTAGGTGAATCCGCATTGACCCGAGATTATTCGGATCACTAAGTTGCGTTTACTTACGCGTGTTTGTAAGTGATTTGTTGCTAACATGTTAGCTTGGAGTGAACGCAAGATTTCTGTGTGTTCCTGTGTCCAATTTTTGATTGAAAAATCAGGTTTGATTAACGCGTAGAGAGGTTTAACCCTTTCTGCGTAATTTAGAATGTAAGTTCTTCCAAAATTTAGAAAACCCAGAATGGATTGTAAATTTTTCAGCGTTTTTGGAGGTTGGAGCTGCGCACACCTTTCTAAAAAGTTAGCTGCCAAGCTCTTTCCTTCACTTGAAAGCTCATATCCTAGGAAAAGGACATTGAGACGGGAAATTCTGGATTTTTTTAAAGTTGAACTTATAGCCATCAGAGGCGAAGCCCAATATAATGGTACTCACCCTGTTCAAGTGCCTATCCAGGTCATCGTCAGTCAGATAGATGTCATCAACATATGACAATGCCTCATTATCATAAATTTGTAGTAACTCTGTTACCCTCGCTGAGAATAACCCCGGGCTGTTCTTGAACCCTTGTGGGAGTCGACAAAATTGACGCTGGGTCCCCATTATTGAGAGAGCTGTTAAGTACCTGCTTTCAGGTGCTATGTTTTGACAAAAAAAACCATTTGAAATGTCCAATGTGGTTTTATATTTTTTACGCACAATGTTATTCATTAATGCTGTACTATGTGCATTTTGCACTGCAAATGTTTTAGAACAAGTGTTTAAGTGTCTGTAATCCAAAACTAGACGATATGTATTGTCTGGTTTGGAGACAGGAAACAAAGGATTGTTCATTGAAGAGGTGCATGTTTCAATCACCCCTTGGTATTCAAGTTGATCTAAGATCTCCCTGACCTGCTTTTTAGCTTCTTGCTTTATTGGGTACTGCCTTTGTGCAGTAGGTTCATTTTTTAGATGTATTTTATGGTGAGGTGAGTCCTCATCCCATCCTACATGATTTTTATATAATGCTGGAGCCTGGGCAATTGCCCATTTCCTGGCATAAGTATATTTTAGATGAATTGGAATATGGTTGGAGAAGGCAGGCATAATAATGTCCTCACCATGTGGGCACTTCCTGACAAATTGGGGTGGCCAGTCTTTTTCTGCTAGAAGTATATCATAACCCCTTGAAAGTTTTTCCCAAAAGAGTGTTTTCACCTTTCTTGGTATGTCTCCCTCCATTCGGAGTGTTATTTCATATAACTTTTGTGGAGTACTAACCCTGGTGTCTACAGTCTCTACTGTGATGTACTCATTCAAGTCCACTATCTCCAGAAGTTCCTTCAGGTTCTGGCGAGCTATTGTGACTTCTGCTGCACTGTCCAGCATTGTCTGAGCCCATTCTCCGTTCTTGAGTTGTGTTCTCAGTATCCTCGGCATGTCTGATCTTCAGACCTGCTACCTTCTTTTTGAGAATTGAGGTTTTGATTTATTTTTTGGAACGTGTTTGTCGTCTTTCGATTTCACGCGTTCTTCTTTATGTTCTGACCGTCCTCTTCTTTCCGAAGTCTGTGACGATATCTGAAAGGTACGAGAGGAACGTGTATCAGTATCTTGATACCTGTCAGGTTTTCTTAAATTATCCCTACTCCTGAGGTTATACCTCCTTTCAGAGGGCTCCTTTTGAGGGGACCTACCTCGGGATTGAGAACGTTTCTCGTTTGAGTTTTGTTTATTAGTTTCCCACTTCTTTTAGAAGATGTAGGAGTTTGTTTAATAGAGTCCTTCTCAGGATTCTCAGATAGTTTTGGCTTCAATGGTCTTCCACCCAAACTATCTCTGCCTAATTCTGCATAAGATTGTTCTATTATTCTGGGTAGTTCTGTTTGATGTTCTGTAACATTGAATTCCCTTAATCGTTGGCGGATCGCCACTGCTGCTGCCTCCCCTTTAATATTAGATAATATTATTGTTGAGACCTGGTCGAAATTTTTCAGTAATTTCATACCTAAATTCAGAGCAGGCTCTGCCCCGTATTCGTTTTGAATTTGTTTCAGGACATCAGGTATTACTGCAATTGATGGAATACCATGTGTTTTAGTATAGATGGCAGCAAAGACTGAGCCCCAAGTGGTGCAGTCTTCCAGTTGTGGTGTGATCCCCATTGGTAAACAGATTGTTAGGATTCTGTGTTTCTCATACGGGCTAGTATTAGGAAATACTGCTTCTATTTGAGTAATTTTTTGAGCTATCCAGAATGGAATTTGCTCACGTTTTGTGGGCATTTTACCCATGACTGCGTATAGAGTCTGTGGTGTAATTTTTAGTGTATTCCCCTGTTGAGGGGTTTGATTTGGAATGGTCAATGGTGGTTGGACTGTGAAAGTCCGCATGACCTATTGGACTAATTGTCTGTAAATTTTTATTAACTCTGTAAGTTGAGTAAGTAATTCCTCGTCTGACATTATATCAGGCTAAAATCGGCCATGTTGCTCCTGGTCTACCTAGTGGACCGAGCCTGGTAATGTTTTATGTGATGTTTTAAGGCGCCTTTAAACCAGAGCTGATGCTCCTGGTATGTTAGTGGAATTTCAATATCCTCGAAAGGAACATTTTCCTCTGGTGGTTCATCTTCTTTGTAGAAGTGAAACAGTTTTGTTACTGAATTTGATTCAGGAAATACTATCCATGAATAGAATACCTCTGTCTGAAAAGATTCTTGTGCCTCTATCACGAAAACTGCTCTACTGCCTCTTGGTGGTAGGCTGTGTTTTATAAGTTTTAGAGTGATGGCTCTTCTTAAGTTTGGATGGATGTCTATAACACCCTCCTCGGTTTCAATTTAACCTGTAAAGTTAAAAACTGTTACGACTGGGTCAGCCGCAGCCACACCGTTCCCGGTGTCATTGTCCCCGCGTGTGGACATTTGTTTTTTGAAATATGTAGAACAAGTTTCAAGGAAACAAAAGATAAGGTGCACAATATTTTGGAACACTGTATCCTTCAAAGTTGAACAAACCAAACAACTAATATATAGGGTTTTTTGTCCTATTTAGTTTTGGCGGATATTTAACCCTACCCACTCCAGACGTCTTATGGAGTATGTGAGTAGGGGTCTCTGAGAGAAAAGCACGACTGAGTTACTCAGTATCTAGCGTTAAATTACTGCCTTACCAAACGTTTGGGCACCATGTAGTGTAGTTCCGATTTCCCTAATAGGCTCTGCGCATTGGAATAATATAACCTATAGGCTTGACATAGGACTGAGGTCGGTATGTCCCTATCGAGTATATTAAACGTAATTACTTGTGCCAGCTAGCTCAGAGGCCACTGGAAACTCCTTGAGTTACACTTAATCATCATAAAGCAAGTAATATAACATAACAAATCGAGACATTAGTTAAAGAGTGTACGAAAACCCAAACCTAAACACTAGTGAAAAACACTAAAATAATATAACAAAATATACAAAAAACCCACAAACAACACTAGAACTAACCTCTAGACTTCCCCTACATCCCCCACTACCATCAAAACAGCAGCACCTTACCGCTACCTGGATCCCGGAAAATAGACTATAAATGACACAAGTAGACAACAAAATAGAAGGTAGCAGTAAACAAAATGGCTGCTAAATGAAACTAAAAAAATCTGATCTCCGCATAAAAATGAACGAGAAAATGAGTAAAAAATGTTGAATAAATGTACTAAAAAATATACTGAAAAAATGTATGTTAAAATGATATTGAAAATATATATATGAAACAATTCAACAGAAATGTTACAAAAAATGTTAAACAATAGTTTTATTTATCTATATAGAAATGTTTATTTTTAATTAGAATTATATATGTTTAAAAATGTAAAAATATACATTAAATAAACTTTGAAAAATAAACAAAAATTTAAAAATGTGTTACATGTGTTTACTCTATGAAAATATGTAATTAATAATGTTATTTATTACAAATATGCAACTACTTTTAAAATATCCTTCTAAACACCAACTTTAATACTTAAATAACATAAACTACTCTTACTACATAGAAATACAATTTAAAAAATATTTCACACTAAAACGATTAAATTAAATAATCACACTCAAACGTAAAGCATTTTAAAGAAACTGTTGTACACTAAAGGGGTAACATTTACTATTCCCACTCCAATCTAAACCAATATCGGAAAGGTGTTGGACACTAAAGGGGTGACATTTACTATTCCCACTCCAATTTATACGAATTTGGGGAAGGTGTTAGACACTAACGGGATGATATCTACTATTCCCACTCCAGAACTTTTATCATACAGGGAGGAATTAAAAGAAGTGATGAACCTGCGGAGGGCAGCCAAACTGCCGTGGCTTGCGTATATCAAGCACACGCTAGCCAGCATGGGGTTGGGGGAACTCTGGGCTGACCCTGAGATTGCTTGCACTTCACTCCCCAGGAAATCGTTAAAGGCCCATTATGGGGAGTATAAAATGGCTCAGCTTTTTAGTAGCCCCCGAGTAGGCAAGTTAACCTCAGCCTTTTTAGAAATTAAAGATAGGTATAGCTTTGAGCCGGCCCTGGATGATATAAAGCCGGCTGCTGCTAGAAAGCTCTTTCTTCAGTTTAGGCATGGGGTTTTGCCTCTCCGGCTGTTTTACATACAAGTGGGGGGTCCGCAAGTCTTGAAGTGCCCGGCATGTGACTGCCCTGCAGAGTCAGTCCTCCATGTGTTTTTTAGCTGTCCTGGCTACCATAAGGCAAGAAAAAGATGGCTGGTGCAGATTTGTAGAAACCTTGGAACTAGGCGCTGTTCTGATGCTTTCAGGATACTGAAACACGACTGTAGTATCCCGATTGTCTATTCAGTTGCAGGTTTTCTATTTTCTATGTGGTGTACCCGCAGGATATTTTTAAAAGCATCCTTAAATAGTTAAGATAATGATTCTGGAGGAAACGAAATAATTTTTTAAATTTTTTTTTTATCAATATCACGGAAAAAATATCTATCTATGGTCACCCTTGCCAGTTTCAAAATTAGGTCTTGTTTTTACATGATTAGTTTTATCTGAACTATGTATGTTGGTTTTCCAATTATGTCACAGGAAAATTGTTCTTTTACTTCACATGTTTTTTTAAAGTATGTACATTTTGTTATATGTTTTTAATGCTTTTTAAAGTGTTAGCATTGTTTCTTGCCCTTGAGTAGCTTACCAGTCTACTACTTTAATTGTTGCCAAATCCTCATTCAGAAGCAGCCTGCATTGTGGGACTCCCAGTGCTAGGTTGTGTTAACTGCTGCATAAAACTAGTGGTAATAATAGTGGTCATTTTTTTATGAAAACTGTTTTTACTTAAATTATTTATTTATTCGCACTATGCACTTTTCAAAAGCGAATCTTTGTCCTTTGCTTTGATCAACCTTCTGTTATATCCACTGCCCTCGCTTTCCTTTGGTGAAGTAACTAGAATAGAGGGCATTTTTAAAACGAGTGTGGAAATTATTTACTTCATATGTGTGCCAGTATTGTCCATTATTGTTTTTATTATTTGTTTTTCATTATATGCAGTTGATTTTCTTTGTAATTTCAAATGTATCTGTATGTATCGGGTCTGTACTTTTAAGGTCATATTGACCGAAATAAAGTTTATTGAATTGAATTGAATTGACTATTCCCACTCCACCATAAACCATTTTGAAGAAAGTGTTGGACACTAAAGGGGTGACATTTACTATTCCCACTTCAATCTAAACCACATTGGGGAAGATGTTGGACGCTAAAGGGGTGACATTTACTATTCCCACTCCAATGTAAACAAATTAGAGGAATATTTCTGACACTAAAGGGGTGAAATGTATATTCCCACTCCAATGTAACCCAATTTTGGGAAGCTGTTGGACATTAAATGGGTGGCATTTTCTACTCCTACTCTAACCTAATCCAATCTGTGGAAGGTGTTGGACACTGGAGGGGTGAAATTTACTATTTTCACTCCAATTTAAACCCATTTGGTGAAGGTGTTGGACACTATAGGGGTAACATTTACTATATCCACTCCAATATAAACCAATGTTTGGGAAGATGTTAGACACTAATGGGGTTATATTTATTATTCCCACTCCAATCTAAACCAATTTGTGGAAGGTGTTGGACACTAGAGGGGTGACATTTACTTTTTCTACTACAATCTAAAACATTTTATGCAAGGTATTCTACACTAAAGATTGTACATACACAAGCAATAGTCCATACTCATACATAATTTTTCATCTATAAGATAAAATAACAAGCACTTACAAAAAACAATAACCCAAACTAAAAACCTATAAACATTAACATATAAAAGAATGTTTATCACAATTAATATTTAATGTATTTTATTAATATTTACTGATATTCCTAAACTTTAAAACATAACTGAAACAAATTCATACTTCAAAAATAAAAAATATATAAAAATAGTTTTCAAATGAAATAAAAATATATATTTTTAGAAAATAGATTTCCGACAACAGAACATATTCCAATATTAAACATTATACAAATGTAATTATTGAAATTTTGCTTACTTTTTTTCATAAACATATAACTTATAAACATCCAATCAAATATAAATTAATACATGATAAATAACACACATATATTCTATATTCATAATTTAATTTGATGTTCCAAAAGCTTTGAAAATAAGTGTAAATATGAACAGTAAACATTTTTCAAGAAATTACCATGACATTATCATTTTCAGCATTTTAAAAATTCTTAAAAATTATTTAAATTTAAAAAAATGACTTAAAAAAATATTAAATATCGTTTTTTCTTTAAAAAAGAATTAGAAATATTGTACATTGTTCAAGTTATTTTTGATATATTTTAATTTTTAGAAAATTGTTTATAATTAAAATAATTATTTTAATATTTACACTAATTTATTATAAATAATATACACATTCAAAATAATTATGAACTATTATTTAGAAAAATTATTAATACAAAAAAAAATGTATTTACACATTTTACATTAATATTTTGCCTGCCTTCAAAATCACGAACATTAAATTTAAATATTCACTTTTTAAAAATCTCCCCACCTGTATCCCCTAATAACTCAACATCCTGCTATGAAAGAAAATTATACATTCATTATTTTTACACATTAATACAACTAAGGATACATTGGCGGCAAAACTGATGGCGGCACTCTCAACGACACGTCCGTAGACAAAGTCACTGTCGATGAGATACGCAGTGTCAACGGCTTCACCATCGACCACTTCACCGTCGACATCATCACTGTCAACGAGACACCTTTTAAATATACCTCCGTTGATGGAGAAATGCCTCTTTTTGTATGGTCACCCCCAAAGTTTCAGACTAATGTTGCTGGTTTTTCGACTCTTGGAGGGCACTGAGGCTTGCTAACCAGACTTCAGTGCCTGTGCCTTAACACTAAAGTGTGTATGTTGGATTGGCTTATACCCAAATGGCAGGAGCTAACTTAAATGTAAATCCCTAGTATATGGCACCCAGGACATGTAAGTTAGAGGGTCACCTCAGGAACTGCAGCACTTGTTGTGCCAACCTGGTCGTGCCAAAGGTAAAACAGGACTCCTAGTCTGCCACTGCAGACTGGAAGGGCCGTTTAAACTGCTAACTCGAATTTGCCATTTAAAATAATGGCAAAGCCAAGTCCTCCCTTTTTAATATATGTAAGTCACTCATAAGGAAGGCCTAGGAAGCCCTATAGCATGGTGCTGCATATTGATAAGTTGAACATGCATTTTTACATGTCCCAACAGTAAAAACTCGCAATTGTCATTGGCAAGTGCAGAGTTGTAGGCTGCCACAGCAGCCCTGCTAACTTCTGACTGAGACTACTAAATTTTATACTGTAAGGCACCAAACAACACAATACATTAAGCCCAACTTGCTGCCCAAGTCAAAATTAGTGTAACCTGTTGCAGTGCGCAACTTTTTCAAAGTTGCCCTGTTTGTTACCCTAAAAAGCCTTGTGCCATCCACAGTTGGGCTGCTGAAGATGCCATGAATGACGTTGAACCCTCACCGGACTCCAGTCAGGAGCGAGGAAAGGATTTTCCACAGCCCGCATGGTACAGCCTTCACGAGCTGGGAGCTGCTCCAGCAACTGAGAAGGACTCTGGCAGCTAGCTCTGGATAGAGAGCCTGCACGGCCAGATGCTGCCAAGTGAGCAGCCTGACTTCTCCGAACTGAGCAGGCCTCGTGAGTGCTCATTCAAAGGGCACCCGCTGCTCCTCTGAACTTGTCTGTGCTGCAAGAGCGGGTAAGACTTGGACTGGGCCTGTTGAGCCCTAGGGGACTCTCTCATAATGGTGCTACGGCATTATAGACACTTTTGACTAAAATCCTGATTAGTCAAAGGGGAACTCTTGATTACAGCCTAATAGTGTGCATTCCCTGGATGTGGCCACCAGGGAATGTTGAATACCACTGTTACACAAAGGACTGTGGGACAGGGATTTGGCCACCAGTGAATGGGGGATAACACTTAAATAAAGGACTGTGGGGCAGGGATATGCCTGACAACTACTAGAGCCTCAACCTCAAGGGGGATTGCATTGTTGCTTCTGAATGTTGTATACTTTTGCATGTGTAGAGTTAGAAATAAAATACTTATTTTGTTTACAAGCAAGTATTTGACTGGAAATTAATTTATTGTTTGACCTTTGAGTTATGAGTCGTGTTCACTGGCCTGTACCTATACTGCCCTCGAGGAAGCCTTGACTGCTCAACTACAGCTACCACTAAGAAGTAAGTGCAGAAGGGGTACTTGACCCAGTTGCTTGGAATCCATAGTGGGTCAAGACCCGTGACATCAGGAGTAAAAGGCCTCAATCACCACGGTTCAGCCCAGTAGCCCTGCGTGCCCCATGGCCCTCTGAATGGAGTTCTGATAACATTCTTGATATGCTTGCCCTTTGAACCTATGTACAACTGTCCTTTACGTCTTCTGTCCATCATAACTGTCTTTCTAGTGGCCATTACATCAGCCAGGAGGGTTTAGTGAACTGCAGGCACTCTCCGTGCATCCTCCAAACACCAGGTTCTTTCCAGACAAACTGATTCTGAGAACACATGCCTCTTTTCTGCCGAAAGTGGTGACACCCTTCCACATTGGCCAGATCATTACACTTCTGACCTTCTTTGCTCCACCTCACCCTTCCAAAGAGGAGGAGAGACTCCATCGCCTGGAGAAAAAATGATTATTATTCTACACTGATCGTACTAAGGATCAATGGGTGGACTATCAACTCTTCATTGGGTTCACCAGAGCAAAGAAAGGAAAGGCTGTGCGAAAAAGGACCATCTCAAGATGAATCACACTTTACATTAAAATCTGCAACTCACTTAGCAATCCCTTGAGGGCTTGTGGACTCATTCCACCGGGGCCAAGGCTGCAACCATGGAGACCCTGTCCTGAATATCTGACATGCTGTGACGTGGTGTCTCTGTACACGTTCACCAAGCACTGCTGCCTGGACAGTCAAGTCTGTTGTGATGGGTACTTTGCCTGTTCAGTCCACCTGGGATGGTGCCTACACAGACACCGCGCACATTACTTTCGGTGTGGACGACGGCGATGTGGAGCCTATCAACATCACCTACCGGCGTGCAGGAATACTGCTCGAAAAGTTTCCAGATCCAGTCTGACACCTGGGGAATATTCCAAAGTAAGGAATCTGCGGCTAGATAGAGTTCCTAACAGATAAGGTGTTACTGAAGGTAAATAACTTGCTTATTAAAGCCCAGTTTTACCAATATTTGAGGCAAAGCAGCGCAGCATCCAAAGGTTCCTGCACTGCCTTACGTCAAAGGGAAAGATGAAATGAGCACCATATCTACTAAGATATGGTGCATTTTTCTCTCCTCCAGTGCTGGTGACCTCTTGGACCATCATGCACCAACGCACACAAACTTGCACCAAAGTGCAAGGGTGTGTGCATTCTTTAAATCATAGGTTTTGTACTGAAAGGGGACTATTACAGTAAAAAAGCTACGCTTAAAGACTTCCCATTTTGCATGTGTGCTGTACAATGCAACACACATGCAAAGTTGGAAATAAAAGGAGAACTCAAAATATTTCTTCTTGTTATGATTCCTCAAGGACGGGTTTGTCTTACCTTTGTGATGCAAACCCGGCACAAAGCGTTAGTAAATCTGGGCCTACATTTTCTACACGTTCCACTTTTAAATACCATGCATCATACACTGTGGGCCGCAAGGCCTAAAAAGAGGTGGCTCAATAATATTTAAAAGGGAGGTTTTCCCTTGTCAAAAGGAGTTGTTTTGAGTGGTCAGACTGCAAATTTGAACTGCAGCAGTCAGGCTACAATGGTAGCCATGCTTTCCTTTGTCACGGTAGAGCATCGCACAATAAGTGCTGCAGTCTACCTTAAACTTACCATATTATGGGCGCATTTCTTCACCATATATTATGACCTGATAAGAAAGGTATATATGCAATATTATAGGTGTCAGAGCACAAGCAATGAGGCCTGATCAGCAGTGTACCAAAACACCAGCCTCAGTCCAAAGAAAATAAAGGTGTTCACACAAAAATGGGGCACTTTCTTACAATCCAAAAAGCTAATCTCACCCCTATGCAAAGAGTGACCTTCAATGAGGCTGTCCTGGACAACACTTGCTTGAAAACATTTCCTCTTCCACAGAGGATCACAGAAATTCAGCAGATAATTCGATGTTTGTGACTCAGACATGGATCCTAGGTCTGCGTATGGTATACCTGCTTGACCACATAGGCGATTGGTCTGTTGTGGTGGCTTCAGCGATGGGGGATTTTTCCAGAAGCTGTTCACTACGCGGACTTCCTCAATGTGAGAGCGGATACTTTAAGTCACCTCTATCTGGAGGAGCATGAGTTGAGAGGGAATACACCTCAAGGTAACAAACATGATGGTCTCCAGATTGGAATGTTTATATCAATCAATCAGCATTTGTATAGCGCAGCACTTTCCCCTTAGGGGTATCTGGGCCCTGTGGATGCAACGTCTCCGTCGAAGAGCCAGGTCAGAAACGAGCAGGAAGAGGCAAAATAAAGGTCAGAAACTAGCAGAAAGAGGAAAAATAAAGGGTCAGAAATGCGCAGAAAGAGGCAAAATAAGGTCAGAAACAAGCAGAAAGAGGCAAAATAATGGGCAGAATGAGCAAAGAGAGGCAAAATAACGGGCAGAATGAGCAGAAAGAGGGAAAAATAAAGGGCAGAAAAAGGCCGGAAAAGCGAGCAGAAAAGAAGGCAGAAAACGAGTCGAGGAGGCACAAACCTAAGGCAGCAGAGTGTCACGGACTGCGGGCAAGCAGGACAGGAGAACTTTTGCAGGGGAGATGGCACAAGGATCTGCTTATAAGGTCGATTTGGTGACCACAGACCAGAAAGGAAGACCCAGAATTATGAAGACTTTGCACCAGCATTAGTGCGATGCAAAGCAGATAGCTGTATTTTGCTTTCCAGTTCCTAAGGTGTTTTGCAATGTAAATATGCCATTTCTACATTGCCAAATCCACTTTTCAGTGCTTTGTGTCACAGAGGCTTTACTAGGGGTCGATCAGAGCAAACACCCATATGTTTTTATGCTGAAACTGATCACCAAGATAGCCTGATTGCAAGGGAGTAGCCAGAAAATGAAAATACCCCTCACTTTGAACCAAAGCTCTTATCACACAAAGCAAGTCAAAAAGTGCTCTCCTGTCTCTTCCAGTTCCATCCAAGCATCTATCCATTCATCCTTCCATCCACCTGCTGATATCCACCATTTCACATTTAGATTCTGGCATCTATTCATTCTTTCAACCATATTTCAGTCATTCACCATTCTGTCCCTCCTTCCATCCGTCTCCAAACCTATCCATCAAACCCATCCATTCACCCATCCTTTCACTATTCATCCCCCCATCCCCCTTTCATTCATCCTTCCATGCTGTCACTCACCCATCTATCCACCTGTTCACTTCATCCATCCTTTTACTTATTCATCCACCCATCCACTCATCCTTTAACTCATCCATCCATCCTTTCACTCATGCATCCATCTATCCATTCACCCTTCACTCAACCATCCACCCTTTCATCAATCCATCCAGCCACCCTCCCTTTCACTAATCCAATCCTTCTTTCACTTATACATCCTTACATGCATTCTTTCACTCATCCATCATTTCACTTAATCTTCATCCTCCCTTCCACTCATTCATTCACCCTTTCACTCATCCATCCATCCTTTCACTCATCTGTCCATCTTTTCACTCACTCATCCATCTTTTCACTAATTCGTCCATCCATCCCCACACCCTTTCACTCATCCATCCACCCTTACACTGACACATCCACCTTGCACACATCCTTTCACTCACATGCTCACCCAACCTTTCACGTTAATTATGAGCCTTTATCTACCGAGTTGCAAACAGAAGAGGCCCATCGAGAACCCCCCCCCCCCACTGTAGCTGCTAAAGCAGGGAGGGGGAGGGGGGCATAGTTCACAACGCCCCTGCCTGATTGTGTAAAAAACTAACCTCTAGTAAAACACGTGAAAAAAGGAGGGAACGTGTTGATTTTCCAGAGAAACTGATGCAAATTACAGCACACACATGATGTGTCTGAACCTTCTATGGTTGTTTATGCTTAGGAACGTGTACTGGAAATTCTAGGCAATACAGTATGCAGTCTTCTCTGTGCCATGTGTGTCGTGCAATGCAGCCTTTCTGTGCACCAGTGTAGGGAGGACACCAGCAGCAGGTCATTCTTTGTTGGTATGGTGCTGCCCTGTATTTCCCCCTTCACACAATTCAGCACAGCATATTTGAATGCTGCACTGCATTGCCTGAAATCTTAGTATATTTGGGCCAAGTGTCCTTGTGGTTTTACCATAGACGTCCCCCTGAATAGTTCTCTGGAGGAGGCCTTCACATTCCCAATAATCCCACTTCTGTTAAGGGTTCTGCAGACGTTACAGTAAGATCGGGCATAGCCAATTCTGATTTCAAGAGGAGGGTTGGATGTTCTGATCTATTGGCATTCGGAATTCAGCCGCCTCTTCTATTCCCACCCAAGGCGCCTCTGCTTTCAGAGCAGGGTGGTCAGGTCTTCCACCCCAATCCTAAAAAGGTGCAGCTGTAAATGTGGAAATTTCACAGTGGCAGTTATAGGACTTATGTCTTCCTTCTGAAGTGAAAGACATAATTGTGGCTGTGAAGAAACCTGCTACGAAATCCAACCATGTGGGTCACAGGAATAAGTTTGTTCAATGGTATGAGGTAGAAAGCATGAATACATTAGTCACACCTTTTAAATTTTGAGATTTAAGATTCCTGCTCTCTGTTGCCCAACCAGGCCTGGCAGTGTCTACTGAAAAAGAATATTTGGCTGCCATATGTGCCATATGTGTCTTCACATGTTTTCCTGACCAAAAATCCTTGTTTCGACTGATACTTGTAGCACATTTTCTAAAATGTTTGCTTTACTTATTCCCTCCCTCTCTGTCATTGTCCCGCAGAGGATTTTTTTTTATCTTGTGTTGACTTTTCTAATGACATCCCCATTCAAAACAATGCACAGTTGTCCAGTCTGACTTCGCAGTCTCAAGATTGTTCTTCAGCTTGCGGGTTCGTAGAACTTCAGACCCTCTCAACTCGGCCACATTTCACACTTTTCTACCCAGACAAGCTGCTCCTCCATGCATCCTTTCTAAATAAGGTGCTATATGCGTTCCACAGGGGCCAGCCTATTATCCTTTAAATTTCTTCCATCCTCCTCATCCCACCAAAGAAGAGTAGCAGCTGCACGGACTGAATCCCAGACTTGCAGTATGATGCTGCATCGACCACACTCAACGGGGCAGAGAAGATAATCAGCTCTTTCATTGGAGCTTATGGGAAGGCAGGGATCAAACACACCATTTCTCCTCCATCTTGTGAGTTGCAGCCTACCTGTGCCCCAGATTGCAGTGAGCAGAGTCCAGGAAGTGGTAAGGAGGCAGACTAGTGCTGTCTCTTTCCTAAAAGAGTTAAAAAACGATTTTCCCTATCTGTGATTACTGTCTTTGCCTGTGGTTGTTACAGTTTAAAATTGTAGTTTTAACCTGCCCGTAATTGCATATTTAATTACCTGTTTTGTGTTCAAACTTGTGGTTTTTCCTGCCCATGATTGCTTCCATTTAACGTGTTGAATTGTGGGATTTGCAGTCCTAAATCTCTGTAGTTTTTCCCTCTCATTCCCGGGTGACTATCAGTTTTCCCTCCAAATTTCCCCTTGTCTCTGTGCTAAGACCTGTATGTTAAACAGTGCACCCCATCCACCATTTTGTGTTAACAAGTCAGTGAAACCAGCCCCCCCCCCCCAGCAACAGGGATATTCTACATCGGAGTGTGCTCTGAGGCAGCAGTGATCTTCTGTGTGCTGTTTAAACTGTGTTTAATAGGGACTGTGCACATCGTTCTTTGTCCAGGAGAGGGAGTAAAGTTATTTACAAACACTATTTTCAGAGGACAAGTTAGGCCCTTACCTGCAGAAGTCCAAAGTGTGGATTGAGCCCGTCTGTCTCCTAGGAGATTCTGAACAAGAGAAGCAGCTCCCCAGTCCCAGTCCCCACCCCCAGGCCAGCAGACCTAGGACTGGGGATTGGCTATTCAGCTCCCAGGCAACTCTGAGCCCTCCCCTCACACCTGCACAGGCCCCTTAAGGCTTTTCTGGGTGCACCCCAAATCATTCTCCTCCATCTTGTGAGTTGCAGCCTACCTGTGCCCCAGATTGCAGTGAGCAGAGTCCAGGAAGTGGTAAGGAGGCAGACTAGTGCTGTCTCTTTCCTAAAAGAGTTAAAAAACGATTTTCCATTATCTGTGATTACTGTCTTTGCCTGTGGTTATTACACTTTAAAATTGTAGTTTTAACCTGCCCGTGATTGCATATTTAATTACCTGTTTTGTGTTCAAACTTGTGGTTTTTCCTGCCCATGATTGCTTCCATTTAACGTGTTGAATTGTGGGCTTTGCAGTCCTAAATCTCTGTAGTTTTTCCCTCTCATTCCCGGTGACTATCAGTTTTCCCTCCAAATTTCCCCTTGTCTCTGTGCTAAGACCTGTATGTTAAACAGTGCACCCCCAGCCACCATTTTGTGTCAACAAGTCAGTGAAACCAGCTCCTCCCCCCCCCCAGCAACAGGGATATTCTACATCAGAGTGTGCTCTGAGGCAGCAGTGATCTTCTGTGTGCTGTTTAAACTGTGTTTAATAGGGTTTGTGCACATCGTTTTTTGTCCAGGAGAGGGAGTAAAGTTTTATACAAACACTATTTTCAGAGGACAAGTTAGGCCCTTACCTGCAGAAGTCCAAAGTGTGGATTGAGCCTGTCTGTCTCCTAGAGATTCTGAACAAGAGAAGCAGCTCCCCAGTCCCAGTCCCCACCCCCAGGCCAGCAGACCTAGGACTAGGGATTGGCCATTCAGCTCCCAGGCAACTCTGAGCCCCTCCCTCACACCTGCCCAGGCCCCCTTAAGGCTTTGCTGGGTGCACCCCAAATCATTCTCCTCCATCTTGTGAGTTGCAGCCTCACCTGTGCCCCATATTGCAGTGAGCAGAGTCCAGGAAGTGGTAAGGAGGCAGACTAGTGCTGTCTCTTTCCTAAAAGAGTTAAAAAAAACTATTTTCCCTATCTGTGATTACTGTCTTTGCCTGTGGTTGTTACAGTTTAAAATTGTAGTTTTAACCTGCCCGTGAGTGCATATTTAATTACCTGTTTTGTGTTCAAACTTGTGGTTTTTCCTGCCCATGATTGCTTCCATTTAACGTGTTGAATTGTGGGCTTTGCAGTCCTAAATCTCTGTAGTTTTTCCCCTCTCATTCCCGGTGACTATCAGTTTTCCTCCAAATTTCCCTTGTCTCTGTGCTAAGACCTGTATGTTAAACAGTGCACCCCCAGCCACCATTTTGTGTCAACAAGTCAGTGAAACCAGCCCCTCCTCCCCCCAGCAACAGGGATATTCTACATCAGAGTGTGCTCTGAGGCAGCAGTGATCTTCTGTGTGCTGTTTAAACTGTGTTTAATAGGGACCGTGCACTTCGCTTTTTGTCCAGGAGAGGGAGTAAAGTTTTATACAAACACTATTTTCAGAGGACAAGTTAGGCCCTTACCTGCAGAAGTCCAAAGTGTGGATTGAGCCTGTCTGTCTCCTAGGAGATTCTGAACAAGAGAAGCAGCTCCCCAGTCCCAGTCCCCACCCCCAGGCCAGCATTCCTAGGACTAGGGATTGGCTATTCAGCTCCCAGGCAACTCTGAGCCCTCCTCTCACACCTGCCCAGGCCCCTTAAGGCTTTGCTGGGTGCACCCCAAATCATGTTCCTCCATCTTGTGAGTTGCAGCCTACTTGTGCCCCAGATTGCAGTGAGCAGAGTCCAGGAAGTGGTAAGGAGGCAGACTAGTGCTGTCTCTTTCCTAAAAAAGTTAAAAAACGATTTTCCCTATCTGTGATTACTGTCTTTGCCTGTGGTTGTTACAGTTTAAAATTGTAGTTTTAACCTGCCCGTGATTGCATATTTAATTACCTGTTTTGTGTTCAAACTTGTGGTTTCTCCTGCCCATGATTGCTTCCATTTAACGTGTTGAATTGTGGGATTTGCAGTCCTAAATCTCTGTAGTTTTTCCCTCTCATTTCCGGTGACTATCAGTTTTCCCATCAAATTTCCCCTAGTCTCTGTGCTAAGACCTGTATGTTAAACAGTGCACCCCCAGCCACCATTTTGTGTTAACAAGTCAGTGAAACCAGCCCCTCCTCCCCCCCCCAAGCAACAGGGATATTCTACATCAGAGTGTCCTCTGAGGCAGCAGTGATCTTCTGTGTGCTGTTTAAACTGTGTTTAATAGGGACTGTGCACTTCGTTTTTAGTCCAGGAGAGGGAGTAAAGTTTTATACAAACACTATTTTCAGAGGACAAGTTAGGCCCTTACCTGCAGAAGTCCAAAGTGTGGATTGAGCCTGTCTGTCTCCTAGGAGATTCTGAACAAGAGAAGCAGCTCCCAACTCCCTGGCCAGCAAACCTTGTCTGAGGTTGCTGGGACTTTATATAGTCTCGCTAGTGGTAGGTACATGTATACACTGATTGGAGGTTGTATCTGATGTTTCTATTGGATTAGGGTTAGTGTCCTCATTGGTTGGGTATTTGAGAGTTCTGATTGGTTTCTGTGTCTGTGATTCAATCAATGTAGGGTTGGGACTAGGGCTAGGGCTAGGGTTAGGATTTCTATTGGAAGTAGGGACTAGGGCTTCCTGTGCCATTGGTTGCTTGGACTTGGGTTGGGACTACTGGTAGGGCTAGGGCCTCTATTGGACGTAGAGTTCAGGGTTTTTGAAAGTTATTGGGTGCTTGGACTAGGGCTGAGATTGGCTGTAAGGTCCTCGTCTCCTATTGTCTCTAGATTTTAGGGCTAGTGTTGTGATTGGATAGTGTTAGGGCTAGGGTTCTCATTGGCTGAAGGGGTTACCTGACTACTAGGGCTATAGACGGCCAAGGCTTAGGACGTCTCAGCCCAGGCGTCGAGGCTAAGGGTGGAGAGGACAAGGGTGAGTGCCTGTTTGAGCCTGTTCGAGACTGGTCGGGACCTGGGCCAGAAATGCTGCCCATTTTCCCATTCATTAATATCCACCCTATGTATGTGTCCCTCTATATATAAGCATTTATTTTCACTATAGATATGTACCTATCTTTGTGTATTGTTTTGTATAAACATGTAGAATAATTATGTTGTTATAAAAAAAAAAAAAAACATCTTTGGTCTACATGTACTTGCTTCCATTGTGCATCTATGTACCTCCATGTACGTGGATCTGTGTGTCTGTTACTTTTCTCCTGAAAATGCTTATCCAATGCACTACCCTATTTCTCATCCTGTACCTCTATCAATATCTTTAATCTTCGTATACTCACCTCCTTTATGCATCTATATACTTTCAGTGTACTTATGGATCTATATATTTATCACTTTCTTCAAATTTAGCATTTCCAATGCACTACCCTATTTCTCAGCCTATACTTCTGTCAATATATCTTCTAGCCCAACTTTCTGACTCATCTCAAACTACTTTCTACTACTCTTTCCAATGCACTACCCTATCTCTTACCCTATACATCTATCATTATATCCTCTACACCCACTCTCTCATTTATCCCAAACCCCATACCACTACTATGTTCCCCAAAATAACCCTTTCTAGACTCTCTCCTACTCTACCCTCCTTGCATCATCTGACACCTCTTTTACTATACCGATCACCCAAAACAAACCTTTCTAAACTCTTCCCTCTGACTCTTCCCTCCAAAAACCCTTTTTACTCATCCAAAAGCCTCCTCCTATTGCTATGACCTAAAAAAAGAAATCCTTCACTCTTCTATCCCTCCACTATCCCTTTCAATAAAAATAACAGACTAACATGTTCACTTCTCTAATTCCATATTCCACTATACTAATTCACCACTAATCCTTTATGGGTTCCAGAGTAGCGTGTTACTCGCCAACAAAGCGTTCTCAACACCTCATCAGGGTTACAAACGCTATATAAATGCAAACCTTTTTCCCTTTTTTACCCCTCCCCAACCCTTCTCAATCCAAATAACTGACTAACATATCCACCACTCAAATTGCTTCATATTTCACGATACTAATTTTTCAACACTAATCCTTTATGGGTTCTGGAGTAGCCTGCTACTCGCCAGAAAAGCGCTTCAACACCCCATCAGGGGTAACAGGTGCTATATGAATGCAAACCTTTCTTTCCCTTCTATCCCTCCGCTATCCTTCTCACTCCAAATAACTGACTAATATCCACCACTCAAATTACTTTCATATTTCACCATACTAATTCACCACTAATCCTTTATGGGTTTCCGGAGTAGCGTGCTACTCACCAAAAAAACCAAAACGCTTTAAACCCCATCAGGGGTAAGAAGCGCTATATAAATACAAACCTTTTTTCCTCTTCTATCCTTCTGCAATCCTTCCGAATCCAAATAACTGACTAACATATCCACCACTTAAAATTTACTTGCATGTTTCACTATACTAATTCAACACTAATCCTCTATGGGTCCCGGAGTAGCGTGCTACTCGCCGAAAAGCGCTTCGACGCCTCGTCAGGGGTAGTAAGCGCTATACAAATGCAATTACAATACAATACAATTTGTATTAAGATCTGCTATGCCTTAGCCAAGCATGACCCTCCGGAGGGCATTTATGCCTACTCCACTTCGGACATTGCTGCTTCCCTGGCTCTCAACAAAGGTGTTCAAATGACTGACATGCTACGTGGCCACAAGGTCATCTTTGTATACTTTTGTTGAACATTGCTGTCCAACAGCCCAACAACGGATTGACAGGTACTTTGGAAGTGTTGTATTGCATGACTTCCTGTCTTTATCAGGAAAATCAGCGCGACGGGTGGTGTATAGAATTACTGAGCACATGAAGAAAACTAACTCTGATCTAGTCAATGGTTATTTTGATGATTTCAAACATCTTGAATTGCAGCCTCGACTTTCCTGACATGGCGGCTATATTTGTGACCATGGGAGTCACACTAAGCAGGCATGCCTAAGTCGGTACAACGGGCTTCTCAGGACATGTCCAGGCAGTTTTGATGCAGCTTTCAATCGGGCACCAAAATCCATGCTGGTCCCTTTGACATATACGTCAGGTCAATGCAACCTGTTTGTTGGTGAGATGTTCCCATGCTTTTGGTCGGTGAGATCTTGCCAGCATTTCTGGAGGAATTTTGGGGCAACCAAACTCAAACCATCCAAGGTGGTCAGAATGCTGCCAAATATTTTACCCTTTTTGGACTGGACACCACTGACTGCTTGAGCAGAGTGGGAAACACTAGCCTGGCGCTTCAATGTCATGCTTGGATGATATCTAAGGGCTTGTCTGGTGACATGTAGGCCTCTTTAATGTTCAGTAGATCTCACCTGTTTAATGAGAAGGCTGATTCACTGTTGGAACATTACAAAGAAAGCTGGACCATGGTGCATTCTTTAGGTCTTTCCACTCCAGCAAGATAATACCCTCACTAATTTTGCCCCTTTTAAGACTACTCTAGAACTTAGGCATACTGGCAATGCCACGCCTCCGCAACAAACACTCCAGTGAGCAACAAACACTCTAGTCCTTTTGGAGTCAAGGATCAAGCAGACAATGTCCAGGCAACCAAGGGAAGTGATCTTGCCTGGCCCTTGCCCTGAAACATCAACCTCCAAGTCACTTTAGTTTGACCTTAGTGGCACACTGCCACTCTGTGGGTGGTAGAATTACACATTTCCTCCAGGGGTGGCAAAATAATAACATCAGAAAGGTCGGTTCTCCAGATCCTTCAACTAGGCTATGCCCCAACCTTCCTTTTTGATGTGTCACATCTCCCTCCTACATCAGAGCAGATTTCAGAGGAGCTCCTGTCCATCTTACTCCAGGAAGTTCAGGCTCTTTTCGTCAAAAGAGCCATAGAGTGTGTTCTGATCCAGGAAATAGGGACTGGTTGTTACCACTGCTAATTCTTCATGCCGGAGCAGGATGGAGGCCTTCTTCCTATTTTAGATCTCTGCCTTCTGATCACCTTCTTGCAGAAGGACACATTCAGGTTACTCACATTGGCCCAGGTTTTGTCTGCTCTGGACCCAGGCAACTGGATGGTGGATGTGGACCTGCAGTACTCTACTTTCATGTACCCATCCTGCAGTCTCATAGACACTGAATGGGACAGGACCATTTTCAATTTGCCATGCTCTGCTTCGGCCCGACCAGCACCCCATAGGCGTTCATGAAAGTGATGGCAGTGGTTGCTGCACATCTTCAGAAGTTGGGGATACCAGTTTTCCCCTACCTGAACGATTGGCTGTTAAAGGTGATCACAGACTAACTCGAGACAACAGGGAATCTACTAACATAGTTGGGGTTCACTGTCATTGTGCCGAAGTGACACACAACTCCTTCACAGAAGCTCCTTTTCATTGGTGCCGTCCTTGATACAATCGCGTTTTGGGCCTTCCCTCCATCACTACAAGTCCAGGGCATTCAGTCTAAGATCTCAATGGTTCAGCCTTGGTCCTGGGTCTCTGTGAGAGTGACTGTAAAGTTTCTGTGCCTTTTGTCCTCCTGTATCCTTAGTCGACTATGCCAAGTGGCATATATGGACTCTGCAGTGAAACCTGAAGTCTCAGGGGGTCAACACAAAGGTATCATGTTGGATTCCATCCAGGATTTGGGGTGCACTGCACAAGATCTGCAGCGGTGTCTGCTCTACCTCAATTGGACCAGCAGCAGACCACTCACCGTCCCCCACCCAGACCGGATGGGTGTGACGGAGGTCAATCAATCATGCTGTACTTGTATAGTGTGGCTTATCACCCGTGAGGGTATCCAGGTATCCAGTGCTTCAGGTTTCAGTCAAAGAGCCAGGTCTTGAGTCCCTTCTTGAAGTCTGTCAGTGAGGGCAAAGTTAGGAGGTGGATGGAGAGGGCATTCCAGGACTTGGTGGCGAGGTGGGAGAAGGAGCGTCCTCCGGTGCGGCAGCGGCGGATGCGTAGTATCTGTGCAGGGCAAGGTGAGCGGAGGTTTCTGGGTGGTTGGTGGAAGTTCAGGCGGTGGTTCATATATGCAGGTCCTTGGTCGTGGAGACAGGCTGAGGAGACGGCGTTGACCTGTCGTTTCATGGCAAGTTCGCTGCCGAGGTTGTGGGCGTGGTCTATTGGAGTGGGGGTGGGTCCGAGTTCCGATGGCCACCAGGAGTCATTCCAGAGGGAGGTGTGGCTGCTGAAAGTTTTGCCCGTGTTGAGCTTTAGGCAGTTGTCCTTCATCCAGGCTGAGATATTCTTCATGCAGTTGTGGAAGTTGGACTTTATAGTGTCAAGGTCTGCTGAGAGCGAGAGGATGAGCTGGGTGTTGTCGGTGTAGGAAATGATGTTGATGTCATAGGTCCTGACGATGTCTGCTAGCGGCGTCATGTAGATGTTGAAGAGCATTGGACTGAGAGATGAGCCTTGGGGAACTCTGCTGATGGTGTGCTTGGGTTGTGAGGTGAAGGGAGGGAGACTGATTCTCTGGGTGTGTTCCGTGAAAAAAAGATGCCATCCATCTAAGAGCATTGTCTTTTATTCTGATCTGGTGCAGTCAATTGATGAGCATGTGGTGGGAGACCGTGACGAAGGCTGCAGAGAGGTCAAGAAGGATCAGGGCGGCTGATTCTCCTCTGTCAAGTAGGGTGTGGATTTCATCTGTTGTGGCAATAAGGGCTGCCTTGGTGCTTTGGTTGGCTCTGAATCCTGATTGGGAGGGTCTAGCAGGTTCTTTCTCTCCAAGCGTTTGGTAAGTTGGAGGTTGATGGCTTTCTCCAGGACTTTGGAAAGGAACGGTAGCAATGAGATGGTCTGGCAGTTCTGGAGATTGCTGGGGCCTGTGGAGGGCTTCTTGAGCAGGGGTCTGATCTCTGAGTGTTTCCAGGCATCGGGGAAGGTGGCTGTGGCAATGGAGGCATTGAGGATGGTGGTGAGCTGGTGGCTGACCTCGTTGCTTCTGAGGTTGAACAGTCGATGAAAGCATGGGTCGGAAGGTGTACACAAGATGAATTGAGTTAATTAAGGCAGTCTTGTTTGGTGTGTTGAGTTGTTCCCACATGGTGAGAGAGTGGCCAGTGGCTGTCTTCGTGGGAGTGGGGAGGCTGAGGAAGTTGGTCGGTTGGGGGTCAAAGTTTCTTTATATGATAGATATCTTGTTGTGGAAGTGCTCTGCAAGAGCATCACAGAGAGATTCTGAGAGGAGGGATCGAGTTTTCTGTGGCTGATGAGCAGGTGAACTCTCTGATTATGGTGAAGAGTTTCTTGGTCTGGTTGGTGCTGGCCTCGGTGCGGTATGACAGGGCCTCCTTTTTCGCGACTTTGAGTTGGTGGTGGTAATTGTTGAGGGCAGACTTGTAAGTATCTCGATCAGTGTTGTTTCTGCTGGCGCACTTTCTAGTTGTTTGCATGTGCGTTTCACTGCGCTGAGTTCTGGGGTGTACCAGCTGACTCGTTTGGTGGATATCTGCATTTTGGCTTGTTTGGTGGGGGCAACTCGATTGGTGATTCTGGTGATTCAGGTGTTGAAGTTCTCTACTGCCCGATTCAGGTTTGTGGAGATGTCAGGCTGGGTGGTGTCGGCGTCAGTCCATTGGTGCTGTGTGACTTTGGTGCAAATGCAGAAGGGGGTGCTGTGGTAGTTGGGGTGGTGCAGGTGGTCCAGCGATGGTGAAGTGGACGATGGAATGATCGAACCAGGTGAGTTACGTGGTGTAGCTATATATGACTCTGTTGCTGGACGTGAAGATAGGGTCTAGAGTGTGTCCTGCTCTGTGCGTGGGGTCTGAGACCAACTGTGTGAGACGATGTTGTACATTCGAAACCAGGAGGTCGGTGGAGCTGGTGTCTGTGGGGCCAATAGGTGGAAGTTGAGGTCTCCCAGAAAGACGTAGTGTTCGGATTCAATTGCGAGTGGGGTGATGAATTCTGTGATGGCATCGCTGAGGCTGGTTTGTGCTCCTGGGGGTCTGTATACTAGAGTGCCTTTGATGGTGGTTTTGTCATCGGTGTGGAGTTGGAAGTTCATGTGCTCCATGATCGGCATGGCTTCATCTTCGATGGTGGTGCAGATGATTGATTCCTTGTGTACGATGGTGATGCCGCCTCCGTGCCTGTTGGTGCGGTTGTGGTGTTTCATCTTGTAGCCATTGGGTGTTGCGGTAGCGATGTCAGGGGCAATTCGGGGGCGAGCCAGGTCTCAATGATGAAGGTGACATTCGGGGCGAGGGTGGAGATGGTGTTGATCAGGACACATCGGTGTGGTTACGGGGAGGTAGTGGCTGGCGGGATAGGCATCTTGTAGGTTTTTGCGAGGACGGTTGACCCTGGGATGGAGGTGAACCGGCATCTGAGGCAGGTGAAGCGTGTAGATGCAAGGCACCAGTTGTTTAAAAAAACACTTTTATTGAGTTTTTTCATGGAACAACAGGCGATATGCATGGTAAGTTAAGTTTCATAAATCAGATCAGATATTAAATATACAATGTCCCAATGGAGTGGTGCCTAACATATGGTTGCGATGACATCCTATGAGAACATATGTTCATTCTTCAGCTCAACTGCAACAATAGACATGATTAACAGTAGAAACAAGCAGGGCACCAACAGGGAGCGAGGCTCGATGGTGGCAGGGGCATCCCAGGCATGGCATCGGGCGCAATGAGAGAGGGGGGGAGAGGGGAGTCACAACTCGCTGCCTGACCCCCCCCCTCCCCAGGTCCCTCAGAGTAGATTTGCAACTCGCACACAAGGGCATCCCACTCTTGCGCGATGGGGACTTTTTGTAAACCCATAGCCTCTTCTCTAATCAGGGCTGTGGACTCTGCCCTGCTTCATTTCAGCATTGCCGCATACCAGTAGGACATGCTCGGGAGGTGAGCGTTCTTTCAATTCATGGCAATTGCGCGTTTAGTTATAATTAGGACTAGGTCTATGAAACGGGTTGTCGCTCCTCGCCGCCATTTCCCGTCAGTAAATCCACAGCAATCCCGCCTCCATGGTGCCAAGACCCGCTCGACCTGTGACAGCCGCAAAGGCATTTAAGACCGTCCCCCATAGTGCTTGTGCCTATGAGCAATTCCAGAACATGTGTGCCATATCTGCGAATCTAGAACCACATATAGGGCACACGGACACGCTTTTATGCATTCGGTGCAGTTGCTTGGGGGTGATATAGGCCCTGTGTAAGATGTTGTGTTGAATATATTGAGATTTTGCATTGCGGGAATGCTTATGTGGATAGATGAGCACCTTATCCCATTCTTTAGGTGTGATCTCTCAGCCGATGTCTCGCTCCCAGTGCAGTTTCATGGTCTGCATCAACTTTTGGGAGTTAGAGGCCATCGTGCGTGCAAACCACGTAATGATGCGCCGGCCGGAACCCATCACATGGACTGCGTTGCCTGCGTCTCGGGTTCTTCGCCCGTAATGCGCCAAAGTCGCTGTAATGCTGCTAGTAGTGTGTGGTGCTCTAGGAAATGACCTGGGGGAATGCCAGAATGTTCACGTAGGTGTTCGAAGGTCGCAAGAGTTCCCTCATGAAATAAGTGACCAATGTGTCCATTCCTCCCGCCTCCCAGAGTTCCACCCACTCCCTGCCGAGCAAGTCCCTAAAGGGTTGTATGAACATTACTCTAATCTCTGGTGTATAAGGGACCTGCGTCGGCATCAAGCGGAGACTCCTAGTGTAGCTGGCATATGCAATACCCAATAAGATGTTGGGTCACGGAGGGAGTGTACCATCTGGCAGCAGAAGCTCATGTACCGTATGAGTGAAGCAATCCAGTGAGGAGCAGCCCAAGTCAACCAAGTGTCGATCCGCCAGCCATCGCAATGGTCATTGAAACTGCTCCGCAAGGTAGTAATGCTCAAAGTTGGAGGCCGAGCCCCCCCAGAACAACAGGCAACTGAAGCTTCCTCAGTGCCACTTGTCGTCACCCTTTATTCCAGATAAAGGATCCCAGCATGCCATGCTGGGTGCAAAATGTGGAGCGTGGCACAGCAACCGGCAAATTCAGGAAATAATAGAGGAGCCTAGGGAGTATCACCATCATGGAGAGGGAAACTCACCTCTGCACTGTGAGTGGTAGTGTGCTCCAGAAAGTGATCTGCGGCCTCAGGGAGGTAATTGCCCTCATGAGGTTGCCTTCTAGTAGGTCGCGGGCATCGTGGTAGATACGAACGCACAGATATTGGAGCATGGTCGGTTCCCAAAGCACCTGATGAAGTCCTGCCATAAGGAGTTGCGACTGGCAGATAGGTCTCAGTGGGAAAAGTGGGCAAGTATTGTCCCAATTCACTCTTAGCCCTGAGGCATTCTGAAAGTGTTCGAAAACTGAGTTAATGCTTCCAAGTCCCAGACGGATGTCTCGTATGTAAAGGAGGACATCGTCCGTATATAGGGAGACTGCATGCAATTCAGTGCCTATATGTATGCCCCATTCCACCCCGAGCGCCTCAGACGCTGGGCCAGCGGTTCTACTGCCAATGCAAATAGAAGCAGGGACAATGGACACCCCTGGCGCGTGCCTCGACTGATTTCAAAAGGGGCCGAGATGAGCTGGTCCATTTTTAACCATGGCGTTAGGGCCTGTGTAGAAGAGGCAGATGAGTCAAAGCAGCCTCCTCGGGAGCTCCAGTCGCGTAAGTACCGCAAACATGTATTCCCAGTCAATGGTGTCAAATACACGCTCTAGGTCTATTACCAAGCAGGTGGCAAAAGGCCAATGGAGGGGAGCCCATTCTCCTACTCTATGTAGTCTGCGTATGTTTAGGGTGGTCGATCGACCAGGTATGAAGCCATTCTGGTCAGTATGCACCAGCATCGGCATATATTCCGTTAGCCGACCAGCGATTCCTTTACTAAGTATCTTATAATCAGTAGCGAGCATCGACAAGGGGCGATAGGATGTCACATCGAGTGGGTCTTTGTAAGGCTTCCGTAGGGATATTATAAGAGACTCGCGAAGTGTCTGCGGTAGCTGTCCTCCCTCTAAGGCTGCCTGGTAAATCTCCATTAATTTGGGAACTAGTATACCTTCCTATACGTTAAGGGCAGCTGCAGCTCCTCTCAGGCCACGCAATCAATAGTGGGCAACTCTAGGTCCTCAAGGAAGGCTTTTATGTGCGCTGTACTGGCAACAGGGAGTGGGTGATAGAGCACTTTGTAGTATGTTGTGAATGCGTATCTCTGACTGGGTGAAGACCGTTTTGGTTGGGGATTGTTGTATTGCCGTGAACGGTGTCGGTGGTTCGCACTGCGCAGGAGCCAGGCCAAGAGCCGGCCAGCTTTGTCTCACTCCCCAGACACTACCCAGCAATATTGAGTGGCCGTCCAGCCATCCCTTCACGAAAATGTAGCACCCCTCACCCCTCTGGCAAATCCGGAGTATGTTGTGCTGTAACACTGTTCGCGCCACTTCTTTTTTAAGCGGACATCCTCCCCACCCGTGACGTGTCTCCTGCAGCAGTGCAATATGTGTTTCATGCTGACGCAGGTACTGCTGTACCAGATGTCGCTTGCGTGCGGTCCCCATCCCCCGTATGTTCCAGGTGATGACACTAAGGTTCCTCATTCTGTGGATAATAAGTGGTACAAGTGGAGAGCTCGGCGCTCATGCATTGCCTGTCTCATGCCCTGCGTAACCATAAAATGCGAAGTTCCCAAAAAAAAGAAGGGGGGACAACCAGCTGTGAAGGGCAGTGCTCCAACACTCACAACACCAGCAGATCAAACACCTAGAAGGAGGAAAAAAGTTAGGGAAAGTAGGCAGCCCATAAGCCATCCACACAGTCAGCGTGGTCCGATCCATCATAACATCAACATTTTGCAATAAGGATAAGAGTAATCTTAGCCAACAATTGTACCCATAGACAAGAGTTCATCAAAAGGAACCAGGCAGGCAGTATCAGAAACATTGTCAATTGAACAACAGTAGGCTGTCAAACCATAGAGTCTGCTGTTGTTGGAGTGACAATCAGCAGAATAAGTGAGGTGGTGCTGCTGGGCGAGTCAGGTGATCCAGTGCATGAGCGTGAGTCATAAGTGAATCCAGTAGACGGGGGAGCGGCGTTCCATCGTTAGGAGTGACACATTCGACAGCGTGCGCTACTGCTGGTCTCGCATCTGCTTCAGGGAGGGAGCCCCCTCCGTGCGGGATCTCGGCTTCCCCCGATCACGCCATCTCCCAGGGTGCTGAATCCTCTCTGTCCCTGTTGACTGGCTTGGCGTGGCAGTGGTGGATGATTCATATCATCTCTGTTCTACTCAGTCCCAGGCATCTGATGGTTCCTTAAAGAAGTAGCTTGTTTGATTGGCTATCACTTTGAGCTTCGTTAGGTATAGTAGTGACTGGGGGCGGAGCTTGGCTCGCGACGAAAATGGCCGCTTGAGCTCGGAGCTCCACAGCCCAGCGCGACAATCCTACAATTATCCTTCCCCACAACACCGTAATCGCCGTCACGCACAGCCCAGCTGGGAAAGGAAGACTGGTGCAGCCCGGGCCAACAATTCCGGTTCCCGTAGCCCTCCCCGGCGCCGTACAGGGGGTGCCGTCCAAGCTGGGACGTAAGGCCGCAGACCCCCGCGCTAAAGTAAGACGCGGGGCGAAACGGCGTCATCGTGCGTGCGGCATGGAGTGCCGCGGAAAGACGGAACCGGCCGTCACCTGTGAGCCGGTCTGGAGGGGCAGATAACCGGGACCCACGACAGTGCAGGAGAGGCAGCGATGGGGCGAGAAAGAACGCCGGAGGATACAGAGGGTGCGCGGAGCACAAATCATTGCCAGCATAGGTGTTTGCACTCCTCCCCCACCGCGAGAGCACGGCGGCGGGAGCGGCCGCGCCCCCGTAGGTCATGCAGTAGTGGAGGTGCGGAGGCGGGGAACCTGAGCTGCATTTGCTCACAATTGCCGAGCTGAAGGTGGCGGCGTGGAAGGACTAAGGAGTGGACCCGCCATTTTGCAAGCAGCCGGAAGGGAGCGAAGAGACGGCCACTCTGAGGGACATATTCACGGCGTGAGTACAGAGTCGGATTAGAGCCCAGGACGAATATGCACTGTCGTAGAAGAGAGGAGGAGCGTGCTAGAGGGGCAGGAAATACGAGAGCGCTGGCAAGCCTGATAGTGGTGAGCAGAGGAGAGGGGGCCCCAGGCTATAGGGATACGATCCTAGCGGAGGCTGACATTCTGTAGGGGAGAGCAGGAGCTGCGCCCTGAGTAGCGCCACGGTCGAGGAGCGCTCAACTGATACCGGAGCCCTGACCTGTGCAAGGCGAATGGCTTAAGACCCAGTGGGGAGCCGCTGACTGGTGCCTAAGGCGGGGGACTGAAGGCTTGGACTCCGTGGTGAGGGCACCTAAGCATTGCAACACCCCGGCGGCAGGCCCTACGGATTGAAGCGGAGTGAGGAAACGGCGAGAAGTACAGCGGGGGCTCTTGGTGAGAGACTGCACCCCCGTACATACAGCGCTGTGCCAAGCAGGTGTAGCATCGGTATGCCTGGCCACCACGGCGCTTCGTAGGCAGTGATCGGAGCGACATAGAGGTAATTGTGGGACTGCACGGTTTGCCCACAGCTGCAGTTGCAAGGGGAGTGGCCCAGCTGGGCACCCACTGGGCAGGAGGAGACAAACAGTATTAGAGCAACAGGCAACTACAGGCGATGTGCCCCGTGACCGGACTGCTGAGCAGATAGGTAGTACCCCACTAGCACAAGGCCTCTGGGCAGGGGAATCCAAGACCCGACTGCACAAGTGGGTCCCTGGGGTGCGACACTAGCCGGCACGCCACGGAGGGGAACCAGAGAAACGACCTCTGCATAACTGCGCTACAACAGAAAAGAAGATGGGCAAAACGGATAGGTCGCAGACCAAGCTGACCTTTGAGCAGAAACGCTCCAAGTCCCATGACCCTACTTTGGAGGAGGAAACTAGAATCACACCCCCGACCGAAGACGGTCAAGATATCCGAAGTTTGCTACTATCAATGGAAAAGGGGCTGCAGAGCGGTATCTCATCACTGGGTGCGAAAATTGATGCCCTATCGTACAGGATGGATAGAATGGGGGAGCGGCTGGACAAGCATGCGGAGAGGCTCGACATGTCCGACCGACGGCTTACGGAAGTAGAAGAAGCGCAGACGACGTTGGACACAGACCACAAAAAACTTGGCAGGATCATGCAAGTGCTGCAGGATAAAACGGAGAACCTCGAAGCCCGTTCGCGACGCTGCAACTTACGCATCACGGGCCTGCCGGAGACGACCCAAACCGGAAACATGGAACGGTTTGTGGAGAAGCTGCTGACCGACCTGCTAGGGGCGGAGGTGTTTTCGAACATGTTTGTGGTGGAAAGGGCCCACCGCTCTTTGGGTCCCCGACCTCAGCCGGGCGCACCACCACGCCCAATCATCGCAAAACTATTGAACTACCGGGATAGAGACGCAGCACTCCGAGTGGCGAGGGAAAAACAATCGCTGCCGTACGAGGGATCGTCCATTTCAATCTACCCGGATTTCACTGCTAGAGTGCAGGAGGCACGTAGACAATTCGTCCCAATGAAGAGGCAGTTCGAGAGTTGGGGTTAGACTATGCAATGCTATACCCGGCCAAGCTACGGGTGAACAGGCAAGGAAGATCACACATCTTCATAGACCCGAAGGCTCTACAGAAGGCGCTCAAGGACTGGAATAGGGAGCAGAGACAAAGCCCGGAGCGGCAGCTTCAAGATGAGGCAACTGGGGGATCGCTGGAGCACCAGGACTGAGTCCGATGAAGTGGCGTGCACTCGATAAGTACTCTGGGTGCCGGGGGGGGAGGGGGGCGGGAAGGAGATGGGTAGCCTGCTGGAAATGTGAAAATAAGGCTGTGCGGAGGCGGACAATCACAGTTAATCATTAAGCAGGTCTTATTGTAAACAGCATCCTGTTAAGGGGTAAACTGTGGTCAGAATGTATGCGGAAGTTTAGCGCATAGCGAAATCAAAGGGCATGGGGAGCGCCTGCCGGGAGGCTTGAAATTGGCAGATAGGCATCACTGTGCTGCGGAATCATACGCTGACGCGTGCTGCAGGGGACGGTGGATCGGTGTTGGGGGAGATGCTGGGGGGCTGTGCTGGGAGGTCGAGGAAGGGGAAAACTTGCATAGAATTGGAAGTAGTGCACAGAGCGACCTCCGCCCGCAAGTGATAACCACCGCTACAGATAACTAAGTTGGGGGTGGGTGGCGGGAGGTGTGGGAAGTCCCTACATGGGATGCAACGCGACCGAGTTGGGGGTGGTTCGCAGTGGGGGGGGGATGGGACGGGACAGGTTTTCCCTTTTTTTTTTGTTGTTGTTGGGAGTTAGTGAGGTCAACATTAAAGTCGGACATTGCACCGCACACAATTCACACGCAGGATATTCAACACTATGTCGCACGCGACAGACAGTATGTTAACGACTAGGGAGGAGGCTGTACAGGGACCACTGGAATCCCTCAGGGCATTAACGTGGAATGTGAGGGGCCTAAATGACCACCGCAAGCTGCGCAAGGTGTTGAACTACCTTACCAGACACAAAGTAGACATTGCCTTCCTCCAGGAGATGCACCTCCCAATACAGAGCCCAATGCTGCGCTCCGGAGGCCTTGTGGGGAACGTCAATGCAGCAGGTTTCACGACTCATGCACGGGGAGTTATGACATGGGCTAACCCCAGATCCGACTATAAGCTTCAACTACTAACGGCAGACACAGGCGGTAGGTTTGTGATTTCCCGCTGTCAGGGTAGGGGACTAGAGCTGTTACTGGTCAACGTGTACGGCCCCAACTACGACTGCCCTGAGTTCTTCAGCACACTAGCCAACACAGTGCACAGACACGGGCGGCACGTATGATATGGGGTGGTGACCTCAACCTGGTCAGGAACCCGAGTTTAGATAGGTCGGGAGGGCCGCCAAGGAAGCCGGCAGCGGCAGCAAGAGCAGTAGAAAGGGCAATGATCAGCGAGGACCTTTTTAGACTTATGGAGAGAACTTCACCCTGTGGAGGGTGGTTTTACACACTACTCCGCTTACTACAACCTACATACACGTATCGATTATTGGTTGGTCTCATCCCCCTCATGTCACAGATATCCACTTGTCAGGTCCTACCGCGTACTCTGTCGGATCACTCCCCGATCTTGTTGATCTTGCCCACCCCGAGGAAGACTATTCCCCCGTTCACATGGCGCTTCCCCCCCTACTCTCTGTTGGACCCATTGTTTAAAGGAGCGATCGCAGAGGCGATAGAAACATTTTTTGATACAAATATAGGGTCAGTGGACGATTTTCCGATTGTATGGGAGGCGTTTAAGGTGTACATTAGGGGGGTGGCCATGTCTAAGCACTCCGGGGTACTCCGGGACATCAGACAGAGACTATCGACTCTGGAGCAAAAACTGGGTGACCTGGAGAACAGACAGCAAGTAGGTGCAGATGGGGAACCCGCAGAGGCAATGAGGACTTTGCTAGAGGAATATCATGAGGTAGCGGATAACGAGGTGCAGCACTTGGGAAAATATGCCACAGCGCGCGCGTATGGGGAGGGAGACAGACCGGGAGCAGTGCTAGCTAACATACTGAAAGCCAGACGAGGTAGGACGGCTGTGACCGCGATTCGCTCAGAAGAGGGTGACTTGCTTACTGAGGAGGCAGACATAGCCAATAGGTTTAAACAATATTACGCTTCGCACTCAACAGGTATGGAGGAGGAAATACTAACGTACCTGGAGCACATTAAGTTACCCTTTTTATCGGACACACATAGGGAGTTCCTTTCACTACCCATAGAAAAAGACGAGATACTGGAGGCCCTGGCAGGAATGAAGGTAAACAGTGCCCCAGGGACCGATGGACTAACAGTGAATTTTTATAAGACTTTTATAGACCTCTTGCTCCCGTATATAAAGGAACTGTTTGAAGATATGTGTGTCACCGGACAAATGCCACAAACAATGAGAGAAGCCATATTGGTGGCTATCCCCAAGCCAGGTAAGCACCCGGAGGAATGTGGATCGTACCGCCCGCTTTCCTTGTTGAACATAGACAATAAACTGTTTGCGAAAATATTAGCTACGCGGCTGGCCCTTCTGACCCCTGAATTAGTAGCCCCGGAACAAGCTGGGTTTGTCCCAGATAGAAATCTCACGTATAACTTGCGCACGATCTTTGGCACAATGCAACATGTCAGGCAGGACACAAAAGCAATTGCAATCTTCCTGGACATGGAGAAAGCTTTTGACTCGGTGGAGTGGCCCTTTATGCGACAGGTGTTGACCAGAATGGGACTGGGCCCTGACTTTCTGCATATGATAGGGGTGTTATATAATGCTCCTAACGCGCAAATTCAGCTCGGGAATCTGGTTACAGATGTAATCCCCATCACAAAGGGGACACGCCAGGGCTGCCCTCTATCGCCGACGTTATACGCATTGATCGCGGAACCACTGGCGTGCGCACTCAGGGAATATCACAGCCACAGAGGAGTCAGATTTCCTACCTGCGAAATTATTGTCTCCACGTACGCAGACGACACCCTGATATACGTGAGAGACCCCGAGAACAATCTAGCCCCGGTCTTGCGAGAGGTGGTACATTTTGGGGCACTTTCAGGGTTAAAGGTTAATTGGGCTAAGTCCATTGCTTTCCCCCTTACTCAGTCCACTTCCCCATTTACGATGGAGTTTCCGCTGCAATGGTCAGAAGACTCGGTCAGATATCTTGGCATCAGGTTGCACACAGACCCGGAAATAGTTTTCAGAGCAAATTACGGGAATGCAGTAGACAAACTGGAAGACGATGTTGAAACGTGGATCGGGCTCCCACTATCACTAATAGGCAGGGTATCTATAATGACGATGGTAGTGTTACCTAGATTCCTGTTTCTGTTCGCAAACATACCGATAGTGCTCCCGCGCTCCTTTTTCGTCCGACTTAAAAAAACGCTGGTGAAGCTGGCGTGGGCGGGCAAGCAGGCCCGAGTACAATGGCGGACACTCACGCTACCTTACCATCTGGGGGGCTGGGAGCACCCGATCTAGAACTATATTATAGGGTGGCACAGGGGGCGCAGGCACACAGCTGGATACATGGTGCGGATAATATACCACATCTTAAGCTGGAGAAGCTGTTCGCAGATCCTCTCCCTCTACCGGCAGTCATCTTTGAAACCGTTGACCGTAGGACCGGCATTTTAGATTCCCTTAACTCGACAAGGCACGCATGGCACTGCATATTGCAGCAAACGACTGGGGCTCTACTGTACTCCCCGGAAACGCCCACAGAGTGGGCGGCTTGGTTGGCACCCTGCAGGGACAGAGGGGTGGTACAGGCGCTTCGTGCGCTGGGCATCCACAAAATAGGAGATCTCTTCTCGGAAGGAGTTGCTAAACCGTGGAATGCAGTCGCAGACACTGCGGTAACTACTAACCCACTTCAGCGTTTTCAATATCACAGAGTGTACAGCGCACTGAGACAGCAACTAGGGGATGACATGGACGAACCACCTGAGATCCGGGAACTATTGTATCTAATCAAAACGAAATCCCCACGCAAGTTAGTATCCAATTTATATAAGATGGCTATGTCCCAGAGAGCCAACCACTACACCAAAGCAAGATTAGACTGGCAGAGACTTGGGCATGGCTATTGATGACGACATGTGGTCATATTGCTGCGCCAACACGAAGCGCATCTCTCTGCATGGCAAACATAGACTGATACATTTTAAATATATTAACAGAGTGTATTACACACCGGAGAGATTACATAGGTATGGCCTACGAGAGGATGCAGCATGCGAAAGATGTCGCTACCCTACGGCGGACTTTATACATCTAGCGTGGGATTGCCCTGGCGTTTTTAAATTTTGGGAGAACATATTCCAAGAGATAAGTACCATTATGGAGCTGGAGATCCCCCCAGACCCGTTGGTGGCGCTTCTGGGCTATTGTAGGAAGTTGCCGAAAGCTGCTCGCAGACTGGTAGATATGGGACTGTTGATGGCGAAGCGTAGAGTAGCGATGTGCTGGATGCGGGGACCTTTACCCACGATCCCGCAATGGTCGCGAGACGTCCTTTACTGCTGCACACAATCAGAAACTTATAGCGACCTGCTACCGCCGCGGAGCAGACCTAAGAATTTTTGGGGTCTATATCTGAAGGGCGGGAGCGGAGGCGCGACAGTAGAAGCAGAGACAGGCGCAGAGGTGGACGCTAGCACCTTAGTGCGATAAGAGGTGAATGCAGGCCCAGAGGGGCGGGGTGGGCCTCACGGGCGGAGGAAGCCTCTGTGTCCAGATTTAGCTGGGTGACCGGAATGGATAGCGTACGTAGGTGGAGATCAAAGAGGAAAACAGGAGGGCACTTGAGGGAAATGGTTACAGTGTTAGCACCTCACAGTCGGGCTAGAACACAAGCTCCGATGTTTAGGCGCAAATGGCTGATGTGACACCTCACTGTTTGTTTGTTTTTCTTTTTGTTTAAATTTGCATATTTGTATATTAAAAGTGTTTTGGAACTGTATACAACATTTTTGACGCATGGCGCAAATGCTTCGTTACCAGAGCGACAATGTTAAGGGTAAGCAAAGCGCTGACCGGCCCCCGGGATGTGGGAAGCGTTGAGTTGAACAGTAACGTTATGTACTAGCACAGCCGGCCCTAGGGTTGTAGGTGTACTGCTATGTATGTCAAAAAGAACTTGCATAATAAAAAAAAAAAAAAAAAAAGTATAGTAGTGACTACTTGAGGCCGACCTCTCTCAAACGTTTTTGAGACTATTGTCCCGTCGGGAGCTGCCCTCAGAGTCCTCAGCCCCACAGAGTCCTCAGTCCCACACTCTGGTCATCAATGTACGAATTTGACCCTCCATGGCCTTCAACTTGGGTTGTTGTTCCTCAAGGGTACCCTCTATCTGTGTCACTCAGCCAGCCACCTTCTTCTGGTCATCCCGTGGTAGATTCAGATCTAGTACCACTGCGTGTATGCGATTACGCAAGTCTTGTCATGTCTCTACGATGGCCGCTTGTATTGGTCAAACTTGTCATCTGTGGATGGCTCACTTGATCCATCTCTCTGCTCACCAGGGGGGGGGGTTCACCTCCTGGCGGCCCAGAGAATGCAGCCTAGATCCCCCTCGCCGCCCCATGACTCACGGGGACCGTTCCAGAGCAGACAATCCGTCCATACTGCAGACAGGGGGCAGCAGAACCGTCAATCCACTTACAGGCCACTCAACGTGATGTGCTTCTAGGCGGCACAAAAATGCAGTCCCGGGGACCCCACTCTCGTGATCGCAGTTCGTCCCCCCAGGGGTTTAAGGAGCCAGAGATTCAAACCACCATCACAGGCATTGGCATTGGTGGAGTGGCGGGCGCCCTGGGGAGGTTCAGAATCTTCCTGCTCCCCAGGCTGTGCCATCGCACTAGCCCAGAGCAGACACGCAAGGACATCTAATCTGCTGCCAACAACACCCTACTATGACACCAAGAGGGGGGCCCCCCAGAGCAGGCAACGCCACATCTATGGCATCCCTCCCGGGCTCACCACATCCTCTCCGAGCCCCGCCGGGAGGAGGGAAAGAAAGTTGAGGAGGCCAAGTCCACTGCCTCAACAACTGGCCTCAGACCTTTCCAGGAGTAGGCCCCCGCCGCCTCGAAGGGAGGGATCCGACTCCCACCTCCCTGCTCCGTTGTGCTCAAATGTTCTCCTCAGTGGTGCTGCTGCGAGGGGTGGAGGGGCAGAGGGACACGAGCAGCCCCAGCTGCCACCCTCCAAGACTCTCCCAGGTTCCAGCTGACATTAGGGTCTCTCTGGGTCAGGGTCAGGGTCTCTCTGGCACGTCGGCAGGTCAGGACCCTATCCACCTCAGGCCCCCCTGCTCCAGCCTCTGTCAGTGAAAAATGGTCCCACAGGGCCACACTCACCGTCCACATCCAGCCGACTGGTCCATTCTGCAGTGCCAGCTTCTTGCAGGAATCGGCAGCCACCAAGCCATGAAGGCTCACGTTTCAGCTCTGTCCCGGTTGCAGACCTCTGCCTCCACAGTGCAGAGCACAGACTTCGCAGGCCAAACTCCATGCTGGCTAAGAAGGGGGGGAGGAAGGACCCCCATCGGGACAGAAGAGGGCCGCTTCTCGATCCCCCACTCCAACGCGGCAGGCCTGTCTGGGTCACACTGGACCACAAGCAGCAGCCATGAGGCTCCACTCCTTCACTGTGAGTCTGTTGAGCTCCAGGGCCATGCTATGCTACTCTGCGAGTTCCTGGAGGCTCCATCTTGCTGCGGTCGGCCACGCCCCCGCAAGGCAGCAGTTGTTATTGCGTCTGGGGTCAAGGGCACGGAAATCTGCGGCGCGGTACCTGTGGGGGGTCCTGATGGCCAGGATTCCTGGGACCGGGCGCTGTCCAGGAACGGACGTGTGCAGACGGGGACACCTTTGGCGCATCCGCGCTGCGGACTCCATTAAGTAGGTTCTGGGAGGGGTGCTGGGGTGGTGGGCTGCAGGTGGCGTGAAGCAGGCAGCGGGAGGCATGAAACAAAATGGTGAGCGGCCGACCTGGGACCAGGAACCTGAGGCTCTTACAAAGGGTTGCTCTGGCTATTGGCGGCAGAGGTCTAGCTGACACTGACTGCAGACAGGAGCAGCCTGGTGGCAGTCAGGCAATGAGGCGGGATAGCAGGCAACATATAGGCAGTGGGGAGAGGGGAAAGGACCTGCTCAATGGTGCCAGTCTGCGGCCTCCATTAGGTAGGTCCTGGGAGGGGTGCTGGGGAGTTGGGCGACGGAAAGAGAGTGGCAGGAAGCGGGAAATAGACAGCGAGCGGGCAACCTGGGGCCAAGAACCAGGGGCTTGTATGCAGGGTTGCTCTGGCTAACGGCGGCAGAGGGCTGACACTGCCTGCTGACACGAGCAGCCTGGTAGCAGTCAGGCAATGAGGCGGGATAGCGGGCAGCTTACAGGCAGCGGGAAGAGCAGAAAGAACCTGCTTAATAGGGCCGTGCTGCGGCCTCCATTAAGTAGGTCGTGGGAGGGGCACTGGGGAGTCAGGCAGCAGGAAGCGAGTGGCGGAAAGCGTGTGGCAGGAAAAAAACAGTGAGCGGACAACCTGGGACCAGGAACCTAGGCTCTTATGCAGGGTTGCCAAAGTTAATGGCGGCAGAGGTCCGGCTGACACTGCCTGCTGACAGGAGCAATCTGGTGGCAGTCAGACAATATGGCAATGAGGCGGGATAGTGGGCAGCTCACAGGCAGTGGTGAGAGCATGATTGCTAGGATGGGGAGGTCATTTGGGAGAGTGGAGATCAGAGAACATCAACCTGTTGGAGCTGCAGGCCATTCACCTGGCACTGAAAACCTTCCTGTTGTGTGTTTCTTGCATGACCCATTATCATTTTCCCTACGTTAGCCTGGTTGTACACATTGTAGGCCGCATTTCTTTTTCACATGTTCCTACATAAACACTCTTGCCTTTGTGCCACATTGTATTTTCACACAGAACCTGCATATGTTCTGTTCTTTTCCTGTGATTTAGTCTGAACACCATGACAAGGCCAAACAACAATGCCCCTAGTTATTCTTTCTGGTCGGACACTAGCACCTAGACATAACATGAGAATGCATCTGCTGTTTGTGAGCACACGTCTTGTCATATAACTAAGGTTTGAGTTCTAAAAAACACACACTGACCTAAGGTCCTGATGCAAGATCACCACGTCAGATGAGATGTAGAACGTCCATCTATAAATGCTAAGATACGGGTTGCGCCACTCATCCCAAAGATCTTCTATATATAATCATTTAGTTTCATTAGGAGGGGGGAGGATTTAGGCTAATCTGTCTTATAACATGACAGGGCTTTTTATGGTATATGGGTTTTTAACCATGCTAGCAATATTTTTGCTATCCATTTGTCTTTAAATTGTGGTGCAAATACTGCATCTTAGAGCATGATAGTTTAAACATTTCTAAACTTCCTTCATGTCTCTTGTTTATTTTATTGTGGACAGGTAAGAGTGAGAGAGTGGACGGGTGTGTCCTGTTAATTCGATCCCTGAGAGGATCAAGAGTGTTGTGTTCTGGGGTGCCAGCTCACTTGTTTCTCTGGAAATGTTAAGAGGGCAAGTGAGGCACAATAGCCAGTCGGACTTGGGCTCATGGATACTAAGGTAGTATGGTGACTCAGTCTCTACATGCCGATGTTCCATGGTCCCAAGCATAGTTCCGTTCCTGAGCTGAATCCCTGCAACATGGTGCTGCCAACATTTTGGTACGGTACTTACTTGTGGGAACCCTGAGCAGTGCTTATTCTTGTCCACAATACCCTTGCACCTTTGTTTCGGGGATGTCCGTGGTGTTGGGGATCCTCCACAGTTTTTAGGTATTACCTAATTCTGTTGGTTTTTCAAGCTTGAATATTCAAAGGTTTTATACCCTGTTTGGACTACGCTTTGAATCTGCTATAAAATTACCTATGGTGCAACCTATTGCGATTGCAGCCCATTTACAGCAATATGGGGTCCCGAATGCGGGAGCTTCTGTGATTTTTGTAGTAGAAGCAAATGCTGCATTTCACTTTGAAGTTTTTTTTATTCCTGGGTAACATTTCTGGCTGTGGACGCTAACACTAATACTTTTCATGAATATATTATACCCCAGGCACCTGCAGCACATCTACCTTAAGCTCTTATTAAAATTCCTCTTACAGACTGGGAATACCAGACTTGGTCGAAACGCGTCACAGAGGATTTATGCTGATAATAAATCCCCTTTTTGCTGGTTGAATCGTTTCCTGCATCTGTGGCCTGAGAGCGCGTGTTACTGGATTCATTTTCATGAACTTTACTGCCAGTTTTTCTCCGCCGGCGAACGCGCCACCCTCCACGGGCAAAGGTTCCCGGAAGGAGTTTGCTTTGTTTTGATATATATATATATATATATACATATACATACAGTGAACTAAGTATTCTTTGACTTAAGATATTCTTTGTTACCCCTTGTTGACCAATTAACATAAATGATGGTGCTTCTAATTGTAAATGTTCTAATGTAATGTCTTCTTGGACTGTCTAATATTCTTGGTCTGACAGCGCAAGAACCAATACAACCGTACATTTGAGTATAAATTTGTTGGAAAAAACGTATTTTCATGATATGGCGATCTGCCTGGCTGTTACTCAATTGATGTACAAAGGTAGTGCCAGTCTTTAAAATAATGTCTTTTTAATAATATTGTTTAAGCAAATTCTATTTTTATGCAGATTTTATTTATTTTAGTGCACAAGTTTAACTAATTTCTCTATATAAACTATATGTTGAACTGAAACTAGTACATGTTGATAATTATCATATAAATTTCAAGAACCAACGTGCCATGAAAAATATTTTTTTATTTGCGCATGAAAATACTAATTTAGCTAAATGTATGAAAGACAATCTGCAATACAAAAATGTTTACGTACAGACAATATTAAGTAGAGTATCTACTTGTGGTAAACACTGGAGAAAGAATTCTCAAGAAAACACTGTATCCCATATTTCTAATGTGCATTATAATGATAGCAAATCTCGGTGCGTTATCAGTTAGAATTAATACTTCTTCGACATATACAATGCATTAACTTACAAGGGCAGACTAATTCACAGCACATTTACTTTTTATAAAAACATTGACTCATGAAACAATTCATTTCCGCCATACAAAAGACATACATCAGATATACAAGGCAAAATTAAGTGTCTACAAAATATATTCAATTGTAAAGAATTAATATAACACATTGTTGAATAAACTATTTAGAAAAATGATTCACTAAATTAATTTACACACATTAATAGCACGATAACAATGTATTCTCTTTTGATTACATGTCCATCATAGCAATCTACACCAAATGCATTTTGAATTCCTAATTGCGTCAACATATGCTCTCATGTTCAGTGTTGAGGTAAGACAGAGGTATCCCTTTGTGACAACAAAGCACCTCATGTATTTTGAGCATTGCATTTTGCTCAAGAGAATCCTATGGTCATCACAATCTTCATCTCCTTTTCCTTGCACAGTACCTAAGTAATCAGAGGCAAAATTGGTGTTGGTATTGGATATTATTGGTGGTGTGTTAATGCCAACAACTGAAGGATGCAAAGAAACAGCCTGCAGATGTTAAATAGCATGCATTATATTTTCGCAGAACAAAGACCAAGGGCGGTATTATACATGTGCCGCCTATTCCTTCATTGCGTCTGGTTCACCTTTTAAAAGGTGCGCCCTGTGCAATGAAGAAAAATGCACTGTATTATGATGAATGTGCTGCCCCCAGGGCAACAGCTAACTCGCGCTGCCACCAGAGCAGTGCATTCATGTAAAAAACAGATCAGCTGCCTTTATAGCCGCTCTGTGTTTGCACAGTTCAGGCGGCAACCCGCCTGCACTTTGAAGGGGGAATAGATATCCCCTTGAAGGCGGGTGCAGTGAGTGACTACACCCGCCTGCAAGGAGATGTCTGGGGGATCCATGGGACCCTCTCTTCCTGTTCAAGTGGGCTGACATCAGGTGGCGCACTGACAGTGCGCCACCTGAGAGCTTCTTTGACTCTGTGCCCGCGTCTGTAATACGGTGCGGGCACAGAGGCACAGGGATTCCCTCATTTGCATGGGGCACACCCACATGCAAATGAGGGAACAACCTCTGAAGATAGCGCTCGCGCTTTATGTGCACCAGCACTATCGGTATTACAGAAGGGGCAGTGCAAGCGTCTGCGGCCCCTTCTGTAATACCGAAGTGCCCCAGGGGCGCGCAAAGCGTGAACAAACACCCGTTGCACCTCCGGGGCACTTATATAATACGGCCCAAAGTTTCAGAATTTAATTAATTCCAGGTATAGGGTTTGTATGTATGCATGTTTGAAAGGTACTTGTATAACATAAGCCTAGCTGTTAATCAACAACCCACTGTACATAGTAGGGATACAGTCAGAAGTGATGCTCTTCAAATGATGTTACTTGCTGATAGCTAAGGAGTTAATAATTGATCAAGATTGCTGATTTGTTTCGTGTTGGTTGAAAATGAAGGCCCTGTACCTACCTCTGGGACCACCCAGAAGTGCAGGTTTTGAAATGTCCTATTCTTTTGACTTCTTTTATCACAGTGTCCAATTTTGGTTCTGAATTTTCAACAAACACCAATGATTGTCAAAAGCAACCTGCCTCACAAGGTAACTAATCCATTTTACACAAATATAACTGTGTATTTTTTCAATGGAATAATGTGGAAAGATAAGGAGAGCCACAATGATGTTATCCCAGGTACATTCATAATGTAAATTATATGGAAAATATTTCTGATATTCTGTCTTGCATTCTGTGTCAGTACTCAATCAATTCATTAATGATATCGATTATGAAACCCCCAAAACTCATTAATTAATCGACACTTATTAGGCCTCTATTTTTCATATGGTCAGCCATGTAGCCAATGACTATTTAAGAAAAAATGGCTTCAGAAGAAGATTTGAGAGAACTTTGGACTACAAGGCTGCGTGTTATTTTTTTGTAAAATGTGTTTTCAGCTTCAGAGCTTGATGAGGAATTGTCAAAACAGCACTCACTCTTTTAATCTCTTTACCAAATTGCAAAAGAGTTGTCTTTTGCAGTACCAAAAGTTACATGCTAAGTCTGGGTGGTGTGGTGTAGGAAAGAGAATTCCTATAGAAGTGAATTAATTTGGGCAAAATGCAACCAAGTATTTTTGTGTTTTTCAGGATAAATGTATCTAACAATTTAGTGAAGTAATAATTTTTTAAAAATCATTTCTGAAAGTGACTTTGTAATGTTTGTAAGGAGGGAACTGAAAGCTCTAACTCAGGAAAAAACTATTGACCTGGGTTACCCAATGTTTTCTATACCATGTATATCGGCTTATGGCTTTCAATACTTTGAAAATGTATTTGGATTACTTTTCTGGTACTAGATTACAGTTCTAAGTTAAATGCATTTCTGTATTATAAAGTATTCAGAACGTTTAGAATGTTCACACATTATAGGAATCGAAAAACATATATAGAACGACATGCAAATATGATTTCAGAAAAATAGGAAAACTAAAACGTCCAGAAATCATTGATCCATATTCAGCTTGATTTTTAAGACTCTGCACCTCAAACTTAATTAATAGAGAAAGGAATGCTTTAAAGAAAATATTTGTATTAAATTTTACCCAGTAATCAATAGATGTTAAAGCCCCATCTTGATGACGATCCAAAACAGTAATTTGAAAAACATTTGAGGATTGGATTCACAAAACACATGTACCATTAATACACAAATGGAATTTGTGTAAATTGTGTATGTGTGTGCTCACACACAAATTAAGATTTTGCTTATAACATTTTTAGTGAGCCTACCATAAGACTGCAGATGGTACTATCCTTGCATGAAAGGAACCAATGTGTTCAGTTTCTAGCAGTCTACAGTGAAAAGGGAGAGAGTCAAAGGTACCACAATTGTTTCATACGCATTCTGTGAATGATCATCCAGGGTGCAGATCGTTGAATGGGACCTGGGCTATGTAAATAATCGAAAGGTCCACTCCATAATTCCACTTAGACACAATAATACTGATCATAGGGTGACATGCTCTCATGTCACAAATCCATTGAAATGGAATCCGTGGCTCAAAGTTCAGTTCATGTAAATGAAAGGAGCTGATGTTGGTACCATATGATGAGGCACAAGTCTTCACATTACGCCATGCTAAAAATTGCACAAAGGCAATAGGGAAAAGCACTTTAAATAATGCATGTTAGCTGAGCCCTCTCATATAGCAAGTTGTATCTTACCCCTACAACGGGGTATCTGTAAACGCAGTGTGCTCCTTTGTCACTGAGCTGAAGCTTTTGATGGTGCTTACCAAGTCTTCATCATCGGCGTACTGGAGAAGAAAAAAGGGTTAGAATTTATATCATGAAGCTGGGTAATTTACCATTTTAATATCTATTTCATACATACACATATCAGTGAAAGTAGCAGTAAGCAAATAGAAGTTGAGCTGGTACCATTTATCCTAAAATGCAGAGAAGGTTACTATAGAATAACAAATTCTTTGTTGGGATTATAAAGTCAAAAGATGCAAAAGTTACCAATGTCCCTCGTTTAAGAACAAAGAACAAAAAATTTAATTTATGGTTGCTCTTTCTTCTGGGCATCAACTTCTCATCTTTCGATATTTTCATGTTTGGGAGGAATAGCCCATTCAAGTTTTAATCATCAAACCAATTTTCACGAGTTTTCTTTCCTTCAAGTTAACATATTGAAAATTAAGGTTTCTAAGGTCTGGTGGATAGCAGGAAGGAAAGTAGAGGTAGTTAGATCATATGAATATTTGGGGATTATTTCTTCTTGATCTTTTACTTGAAAGGAGTTTTGGAACAAGAGCCTCTCAGTATTTGGAGAACACCTGAGATTCAAATGCTCAGATTAGAGTTCTTTCTACAGATCCTTTAATTAAAGCCTGCCATGGAAAGGCTGTTCCTCTGGAACTGTACGGAGCTGAACCTTTAATTTTGGATTGTGGATGACATTCAGAGATGTTAGAAGGAAGGTGCATGAAAAGGAAGTTTCATTCACCCCCTCCCCCAATATGGTAATACAAACCTTAAGAGTTGGAGTTGGCTTAATGCTCTTGGATTTTTTGACTAAAGCAAGAATGTTAAAATTCTTCCATTCTATCATCGAAGGAACCCTATTTAATTCTATAGGTTATAAGGGTAGGCACTAGGAGATAAAGCAAATCTGCTGAAAATATTATTTGTAAAATTGAAGCTTTGGCAGAACAATTTGAAATATATACGTTACCTAGTAGAATGGAGAACAATTGTATTTTATGAAAAAAGTATTTTCAGAAAAAAAGCTTTGGGGTGGGTTTACTAACCTTTTGTGCCGGATTTGCATCACAAAAGTGCTGCAAACTGGCATCTAATGTTTATTTGGGATTTACTTTACAATGCAAAACTTGTTTTGTAAAGCACTGCTTTGCATTACTTTGCATCAAGGGGCATTCCATGGGTGGTACACGAGAGTCCCCAGGTAACCACCCACATTTTTGCACTCAAAGACCTATCTCCTAACAGCTGTGCACAGAGATTTATTCTAAAAAAGAGAAAAGTTTTTATTCCTTCAAACTATTTTGAATTTGCATGTGTGCTGCACTGTACATCACATATCCAAAGTGAGAAAAGCTTGAAAGTTTATCTAAGCTAAAGTATTTTGTACCAGCATTGCCCAAGGGAGAAAACACAGCACAACACTATATCTACAAATATTTGTCTGCTGCTGGTGTCATCCGCTGCGCTCAAACAGGAGCTGTTGTGAGACGCAGAGCCTCACAAACCCGTACAGAGGTGACTGTATGCAGAGCCTCACAAACTCGTACAGAGGTGACTGTACACTGCATAGAATTTGTACTGGCGGTATACTCTTTCTATACCAATTCTTGTTTGTTAAACTCAGAACATGTGCAAAATGTTTTTTTTTTTAGAAATGTACATATATCCATTTTTGTGTGCCTACTTCAAGTTTTTACTGTAGGAAATACCCATCTTTTGTGTGGTGTACCACCAGAGTTTTGCCCTATTTGTTTTTGCTGACTGTAGAACTCTGGGCACTTTATCCCTGCTAACCAGTAGTAAAGTGCCTGTGCTCCCCTTTAACATGGATGAATTGTTATAATCCTAATTGGCATATTTAACATACCTACAGGTACTTAGAGTATGGTACAAGGTGTATCCAGCGCCTGTAAGTTAAATGTCACTAGTGGACTGCAGCACCTATTGTGACATCCACTACGTGGCAATGTAAACATGGCTTCAGGTGAACCACGGTAGCCTAATTGTAGCAGTACATGATTTGCAGTTCAACCGCTCAAAATGAACCATTTTGACAGGTAAAACATTCCATTTAATTATTCATAAGCCACCCCAAAGTAGGACATGTAGAAATTTAATGTTAATATGGCCTCACAGTTACTAGCACCCAAAAGCTATTTTCATAGTGGGAAGGATGACTGGCCCATAGAGAAACCCTAGGAGACAATATTAAATATTTATTTTGCTATCTGTGACCAGACAGAAACATAATTCACAAACTCTTCTTAATATTTATGAAAAGCCCAATTTAATGGTAAAGTCAGATTTTTGATAAATATTAAGGAAAAGTAACTTTTAGAAATGTACCTTTTCCCTGCCTAAAGCCTTCTGGATGCTAATTTTCATTAGCCTTCAGCTGCAGCCCTCTGACTGGTCAAACCCTGAATGTGATGTGAAAACTGCACCCAGAGCAGAGACAAAGGCCTGGGTATGGGTAGGTCATGTTGTTCCTCTGGCAGGATGGCCATTTGGGCTGTGCCCAGGAAGTGAATTTACTTCAAAGGGGCCTCCCCTGTTACAGGTATATGGCAGATGACACCTGAGTAGGCTCCTTCTCTTGATCCCCAGTCAGGCAGGCACCAGTGCCAAAGGTTTAAACAATATAGAGGACTGGAAACAAGCTGCCTTTTTCTAATCTACTACATGGCAGATCTTAGCATTGTTTGTAGCGTGCTCTGGTAGATTGCCTTATGCCTTATTGATTCTTTGACTATGTAATTGTTTGTATATACTGTATGCCCTATCTAGGTTGCCTTTGTTTTATCTTGAATTTTTCCCACTGCAGTCACTCATATCTCCCCCTTTTTTAGTTCTGGTTTCAATCCTTCACTTTCTTTTTGATTTTTTCCATCATTAGCACATACTACCATCTGGTTCTTGCTATTTTTTCTTGCCCATTATAGTTTTTCTCTATGTCTATAGTAGTCTATTCTTGAAATCTTTATACAGCCTCTATTATTTTTCCTATTATTGCCTTTAGTCAAAGTAATTTTTTGCCTCTTCAGTTTCCTGTTCGATTCATTTTTAGAAACCTTTTCAATGTATTTCAGTTTTTATGCCGGGTGCACTCTTTTGTGAGTTGTCGTCTATTTCTTAGCACCAGAGCATGCCCGTTCCGCACACAAATCCTTCCTGATTGCTTCGACCACAGCTCTGACTAAGTACAGCTCTTTCACCACTTGTCGGCAGCATGCGCCTGCATTTATTGTACTGATTTTTCTTCACTTTGCCCCTTTTTTAGAATTAATTGGGCCCGTATCACTGATCTCTGCATGGTGCAGCCATCAAGGAGGGTGAGTTGGTTTTCCGATTACACTATAGGGACCTCTCCCTTTTTGTTTTTGGTGACTTGCTGGTAATTGTTTCTCTCTTTTGTTTTTGTTTTTCTGTAGATTGATTCCCACATTTTTTCTAAGAAAATGGTGTCATTTAGCCACCGTGCTGTGTTGGTATGTCTTGCCTCTACTTTATATTATTTGTCATATAGTACATTGCACTTTTTCAAACATCTAATTCTTTGGATAATTTATTTGTTGTAATGTAGGCTGCTACCATTTTGGTCCTGTGATGACCTCTTTACAATTATGTGTGGGGTCAAAACATCGACTTTTTACTAGTGGGCTGATGTTGATGATATATATTTTGCCAAAGGAACTCTGATTTTGAGTGTTGCTGTTGAAACTTTGTTTACTATCAGCCCCTAGTATGTATAAACTGTAGATAAGCACTCTAGTATTATTAACAGAATTTTTAGAGCGCAGCGTTCACCTTACAGGTTTCATGGCACTATTATACAGCCTGAACACAATAATGCCTCCTATTTCACAACAGTTAGCCTTATTAACAAGAACTTTAGGTCTCTCAGTTTGGGAAGAGCCAAGTTTTTAGATTCTTCCTAAAACTAAGCAGGTTTCTATTGGCTCTAAGGGGGGCTGGTAGTTTATTCCATAACTGTGCTGCCTTGACCTGAAAGGATCTTCCTCCCGATCTTGTTTTCCTAAACGTTGGCACACATACCAAGTTGGCAGATGAGCACCATAGATATCTTAGACCTGTAAGAACTGAATTTCCTTTGTAGCAACAAAGGGCCTGTTTTATTCACAGCTTTGTAGACTATACACAGTGCGTTAAAAAGAATTCTCTCCCTTATAGTAGCCAGTGAAGCTCCCTCAAGGTGCTTGAGGCTGAGTCATATCTAGATTTATTCAAGGCAAGTTTAGCTGCTAGAATTTGAATCCTGCACAATCACTTGATTAGTTAGTCTGGTGCAACTAGTAGCAGGGCATTACAGTAATCAATTCTGCTTAATACAGTGCACTGTCACTAGTTGCCTGCCTGGCTGGGGTAGCAGTGGAACAATTTTCTTAAGATTTCTCAGCAGTCCAAATCAAGTGGCAGCCGTTTTATTAATATGAGTCTCCATTGATAGTTTTTCGTCCACCACTACTACCAGATTTCATACTGCCTGATCTTTCTTAAGATTCTCAGAACTAGTCCAGGGCCAGAAGTTGCTCAGGAGTGAGTATGGCACTTTAGAGGGGGCGCAACACAATAACTCAGTTTTACTTTTATCAAACTTCAATGTATTCCTCCTAAGCCAACTTGCCATCTCTTTTAGGCATGCATCAATCATGTCACTTATAAAGCGCACTACATACCCGCGAGGGTCTCAAGGCGCTGGGGGAAGAGGGGGGTGGTGCTGCTACTGATCGAAGAGCCAGGTCTTGAGGAGTCTTCTGAAGGCCAGTAGGTCTTGGGTCTGCCGAAGGTTGGTGGGGAGGGTGTTCCAGGTCTTGGCGGCGAGGTGGGAGAAGGATCTGCCGCCGGCGGTCGTTTTCCGGATGCGGGGGACTGTGGCGAGGGCGAGGGTGGTGGAGCGGAGCTGGCGGGTGGGGGTGTAGAAGCTGAGTCGTCTGTTGAGGTAGGCTGGTCCGGAGTTGTGGAGTGCTTTGTGTGCGTGGGTGAGGAGCTTGAAGGTTATCCTCTTGTTGACAGGGAGCCAGTGCAGGTCTCTCAGGTGGGGTGTGATGTGGCTGCGTCGGGGGATGTCGAGGATAAGACGTGCAGAGGCGTTCTGGATGCGTTGCAGCCGTCCTCAGGAGCTTAGCCGTCGTTCCTGCGTAGAGGGCGTTTCCGTAGTCCAGCCTGCTGGTGACGAGGGCCTGGGTGACTGTTTTTCTTGTTTCGGTGGGGATCCACTTGAAGATCCTGCGGAGCATTCGGAGGGAGTTGAAGCAGGATGAGGAAACGGCGTTGACCTGCTTAGTCATGGAGAGGGTGGGGTCGAGGATGACCCCTAGGTTGCGTGCGTGGTCGGTGGGTGTCGGGGCTGTTCCCAGTGATGTCGGCCACCAGGAGTCGTCCCAGGCTGAAGGGTTGGAACCAAGGATGAGGACCTCCGTCTTGTCTGAGTTCAGCTTCAGGCGGCTGGTCCTCATCCATTCGGCGACGGCCTTCATTCCTTCGTGGAGGTGGGCTTTGGCGGTGTGAGGGTCTTTGGTGAGGGAGAGGATCAGCTGGGTGTCGTAGGCGTAGGAGATGATGTTGAGGTTGTGCTGTCGGGCGACGTGGGCGAGGGGTGCCATGTAGATGTTGAACAGCGTTGGGCTGAGGGAGGAGCCTTGGGGTACGCCGCAGATGATCTTGGTGGCCTTGGATCGGAAGGGGGCGAGGCGGACGCTTTGTGTTCTGCCGGAGAGGAAGGATGTGGTCCAGTCCAGGGCCTTCTCTTGGATCCCGGCGTCGTGAAGGCGTGTTCGTAGTGTGTGGTGGCAGACCGTGTCGAATGCATGTAGTCCTTCTATCTGGCTCTGGCTGTAATTGTCTAAGGAAAGTATTAGCTGGGTATCATCCGCGTAGTTAATGAACGAAATTCCATGAGATATAACCAACGTCAATAGTGGGCGTAAATCTACATTGAAGAGAATGGAACTTAAAGCTGATCCCTGCGGTACTCCATGTTTAGTTTCCTTAAACTCTAAGCAAAAAGGAGGGATGGAGATTGCTTGACATCTGCCTGACAAGTAAGATGTAATAAACTCCAAAAAAGTGCCTTCCGCTCCCATCTCTTGCAGTCTAAGGATTAGTATTTGATGGTTGACAGTATCAAATGCCGCCGACAGGTATAGCAGTACCAGCACTGCCGTCCGGCCACTGTCAACCATCATCCTTAGTTCATCCATGGCCATAATTAGTGCTGTTTCTGTAGCATGAGCTGGTCTAAAGCCCATTTGCTCATTCTCCAAAATATGATGGGTTTCCAAATAAACAGCTAACTTTTTGCTGACATACTAATTCACAATTTTCACTGGGTAGGGAAGTTGGGAAATTGGGCGGTAGTTGCTGGGGCCATTTATTTCTGCCCGTGGTTTTTTCAGTAGAGGGGTGACTATTGCTTTCTCCTTGGCAGATAGTACTTTACCAGTAGACAATATTGATTGCATACTTTTAATAAACCTGGATACAGTTCCTCTGCTTTTTCTTTCCATAGGCTGGTTGGAATTGGATCTAATAAGGAGCATGAGGAGATTGTGGAGGCCAATGTTCTAAAGTCCTCCTAAACCTGTGCACTTAATTCACAAATGTCACTTTGCACTGTGCCGTTTTTTTGAGCACCTACAATATTAACTTTGTACTAGGCTTTGCTACATTGATTCATTGTACAGTTAATAAATTTGTTAGGGTATAGTGTACCGATACTAAATATTGTACGGTTCTTATTGGCCGAGGGAGGAAAGGCTTTATCCGCTCTCCAAGTGATCTCTGTGTTGCATAATTCACACCTCTAGGGTGGGCACACATGCTCTGCACAAGCGGAGAAGAATTTTACCATCTTGGATTTAGGCAGCGAGTGGCACACAGGAAATGCTGCAAAAGTGGGTAGAGCAATCCCTGGGAACTTTTACACCATAGTTTAGGGAGGGGCCAGGAATCACCCCACACACAAACTGGTGGCAGGCATAAATGTGCCACCCCAATAGCCTCCTCAGAACATTACTGGACCTAAGGAAGATCAGAAGAGGACTGAACCTGCCGTCTGAGGCCTGACAGGAGCCCTGAAAGACTTGGCCTTCTTCCTCTAGTATCCAGGTCAAAAAAGTGGACTCCAAAAGTCATAAGGCCAATCTCCTGTTCAAGCTACAAGGACAAAACAAGCTTCAAGAGGCCTTTTTCTGCAACTGACCAGCTCCAAATGGACCTGCCCTGAACCCTGCTGGTGGAATCCTGATCCCCAAGAGTTGTTCCTGATGTTCTGGAACACTTGGCTGGGTCTGGATGGACTTCTCCTTCTACCCCAGAAAATGTGGGACTCAGAAACCTTTTAGCTCCAAAGACCTCTGGCTGACCGGGACAAACCTGTCAAGTCAATTTGACAAAGGTTCATTGCAGCTAGGCTGAAGATTCAGGTTTCTACCGCTTGGAGCTTTATCATTATGTCAAACTCTCTGCAGTTGGATCCCGCAGTAAAGCTATCCGGCCTTCTGGAGTTGCCTTCGTCTGCAACCTGCAGTCTTGTCACTCTGGAGAAATCTGAGCTCCAAAAAAGTGACTTAGAACGAATTAAGAAATCGTGACTGGGTGAAGGTGCTAAAAGTATTCTGTCGGTGATGGACCTTTCCTGGGAGCGACATTCAAATTTATCCCACTCTGAGCTTTACCACAAAAATTCAACAGCTTCAATGGGACCGCGTCCAACAACTATCCAACCTTGTAGAGCCCTCCTTGGATACAGCCGGCTGCTTTGGCCCACTGAACATTTTGGAGTTCCACTTTTGAGACTAAGTCCCAAGGTAAAATCTCCGACCAGGTCGACCCTGGTCCCTGAATTTGACCCATGCTCCATCTAATTCAGCCGCAAACCACACCTATGTCCCAGTCTACCACTAACAGCCGACCACAATGCGTTTTGGCGCTACTTTTATTAAATAATTTACAAATTCATATTTATGGTTTTCTTAATTGGATTTTTGTCATTTTGGTGTCATTTTATTCACTAAAATATTCACTATTTTTCTAAATAGGTTTGGTACTTCATAAATGCTTTAAACATTGCCTCAAAGTTAAGCCTGTCCACTCTATTCCATAGCTACCAGAGCTCAGGTTACTTTAGTGACTTCAGTGGTTCACCCGAACAAGACTTGTGTTTGTTTCTTAAGGTGGATAGTCGCCCCCTCATCTAACATCCCATTTTCTTACATTGACACAAAGCTATCTCAGTAGATTGGCCTTTGCATCTAAGCCTGTGGGTGTTTGTGCTGATCTGCCCAGTACTCCCCAATGCGGCGCAAAGTGTTTTTTGCACTGTGGAAAGTTCACCTTTCATGCACAAAACCACATAGCAAGTAGCATGCACTACGTCACACTAGCACCAGGCAAAGCTCTGAAAATGTCTTTCATTTTCCAGGGTCTGGTATTTAAGGTCCACCTGTTACTGCTGGCAGTAAAAATCTACTGCTCAGAAGTCTTGAATTCGTTCTAGAACTGTCCTTGGAAGATGGGAACAAAACTCAAGCACTGGATAAGGCACAGCCTCTCTTGCCTCTACCACCACTTCATCCTGGATAGAGCATTTCAATCTCTGCTAATCTTAATCGCTGTAAACCACGAGGAGGGTTCCTGGTCATTTCTTACATAGTAATCTACTCTACGGGTTCTTCCCTAAGACAGGATGTGCTCTATACTTCCAACAGTGTTGGGCATATTACCCTTGAACAGGAGGTCTGAGGCCCATCTGTCTTTGAAATAATGTTTACAGACCACCAAAACAAATTTATGAGATGGATTTGGGAATGTTAATAACATATACATCTGATGAACATATATCATGGAATATTAGAACATTGGAATGTTTGGAGCTCGATTGAAAACAACGGAGTGCTCCGGGTTTCTAATGGCCCGGAGCTCTAACATTCCAATTTTTGTTCACAGCTGTTGCTGTGAACACAAGGCCTCCCGGAGCCTGAGGGGATTTCAACCCCCTCCGGCTCCATAAGGCCTTTGTTTTACAAATTTGAACATTCTGCCCTCTAGGGGCGGAATGTTCTAATAGCCTTAGAGCCCTTCGTAGCGGGCATTACGGCCAATAAAGGCCCGCTCCCTTGTTAAAGGCCAGAGCCAAATGCTGGTGCAGGCGTTTATTGGCTGGTAGGGCCGACTATGGCGGGCTCTAAGGCTATAATATTTCAATACTGGGAATACAATGAAGACCTCTGTTTGTTCTTCATACACTGCTCGAATGTTTCATGGTAGTGAGGAGCATTTGGAAGTGGTACACATAATCCATCAGTTTACGTTGGAATTAGGGGAAAATGTCCATGTGATTTGGTGTTTAAGGAAATTCGAGCTTGAGTGTTTTTTTTTAATCATTTGTGCCGTATACGTCACACTTTTGTACAAGTCTGAAAGCCTACTTGGTGGATAAAATGAATTATTATTCAATAAAATATAAATAGCGGGTCAATTACTGTTAATACAATTTTCTTGTAGAACATTAGCAGATCAAAATGTTTGAGCTCTTAAAATATACAAACACTGAAAGATCATTTTGGCGGTTATGGGCTGATGTAAGATTTCCATATGGGAGGGGTACCATGTTGCCTCTTTTGAGGGGTTTATTTTGTGCAGGATAATATAAATATACACAGTTTCCATAACTTGCCATATTAATATGCTATAGGTAGTGTTGGACTTGGCCCTTTTGGCAAGTTCACCCCTAAACTTTTGCCTTTTCTGTGACCTGGTGTTGGTGGTTTTAGGCCTCTGGGCACTTTCGCACTGTGGTCCAGTGGAAAGTGCATGCGCTCTCTGTGTACATTGGTGAGATTGGCCTGCCCTCCCATAGGAATGCATTGGGGATTCCCTGATCAGTGTGTGTCAGTGGTAATTCATGGTATGGGAGGAGCAGAGTGGTCGAGTTTGGTATGTATGAAATTGTGAGAATAAATGCTGCGCAATGGTGTGCGCAGATTTATGATGACTGGTTGAGAAATGCCACTTTTAGAAGTTAGCATTTCTGTGTGCTATGTGTCTGCCTGCCTGATGTGAATTGCATGTCTGGCTTGTGAGTGACAGTGGCTGGGAGGTGTGTGTGGCTCCAGGAGGGGCAGGGTGAGTCAGCGCTGGGCTGAATAGGACATCTGTGCTGGGAGTAGTGGGAGGAGTAATCCCCTGACTCTGAATAGGAGTATGCCTGCCCTGTACAATGCTGGCTCCGCCCCCTGTGGTGTGTCTGATCACCTAGCCCCCACCTGACAAAGGGGAAGAGGAGCTTGGAAAACAAAGTGCTCCAAATCCCCCCTGAACCAGTTGCATCTGGTTCCCCCATGCCCTGCACTACAGACAAAGGAAATGTTGGTATAAATATAGGGGCTGTGACCCCATGAAATTGTTCAGTTCTTTCCTATGCTGGTGTGCTGTTCCTGACTTGCTGGGGGCTTGCTGCTGCTGGGGCCCAGGAGGAACCGCCATGGGGGCTTACCTCCCTGCTGGAGAACCCTGTGTGCTGGCCTCCCTGGGCCCAGCTATGCCCCATGGAACTAGGAGAACATTTGCTGGGACTTATTCTCCTTTAAAGCAGGACTCTTGCCTCTTGCACCCTGTGAGTGCTTTTATTTTGATCCTGAAGGGGAGCACTGTGCTTTCATCTCCCCAGGAGAGAGGAGCGCTGGAGCTTCGCAGCGCTGGGCTGCACGTCGCTGCTGAGAGGGAATCCCCACCGTAGGGATTCCCCCGCGATGCCGTCCAGAGCGGGAGCCCACCCCGCTCTTATGGATTTTTAAATCGCGGGTGCCCACCCCGCTTGTGTGCTGGTTTAGGCGGGTGCCCACCCCCCATTGTCTTAGTTGACACGGGAGCCTACCCCGTATTGCCGCAGAAGGAAGAGGAGATTCTGGCCGCAGCAGCGCGACCAGGAAGTCAGGCACGTCTGACTGGCCTGGGGCGGAGCCGGCGCCCAGAAACCGGAAGTCTGGAGCCTCGCAGGCTCCACATTGAAGTCCCGGGTCCCAGGAGGGGGCCCGGGTGAAGAGGAGAGGCGGCCGAGTGAAAGTCTGCTGCCAGGCGGGGCTCCCGTGAGGTGAGGGAGCCCCGCGCATCCGATGAGAGAAGTCCCGGTCCCAGGAGAGGGACCGGGTGAAGAGCCGAGTTCCCCAGAGGAAGCTGGAAGCCGGCGCGACTCGAGGCGGGGCTCTCATAAGTAGAGAGAGCCCCACGTGTGACGGCACCCGCTCCAGAGCCCGGAGGAATCCCGCCAGAGAGCCTACAGACCCGGTGAGTGAGGGCCTTTCCTGTGTTGGTGCCGAGTGAGGCACAGCGCAAGTCCTCAGTCTTGAGCGGCCCCCGCCTGATAGGGGGCTGCTCCAACATGGGGGCAAGTTTATTTAGAGCCCCGTGGAGGTCCGGAAGGCACTGTGGTGCCGGGCCTCATCTCGGATTATTACAGCTGCCCTGCCTGACAGTGGGCAGCTGCAACGTGGCGCATGTTTATGGAGAGAGCCCCAGAGCAGGGCCTCTTTGATTATTTTCTACAGCTGCCCCGCTTGCTAGAGGGCAGCTGCAACGTTTTTGGGCATGTTTGTTCTCAGGGCACAGTCGGCGCCAGTGCCCCACATTTGAGATTCACAGCTGTACAGCACTTAGTGACAGCTGCAATGTTTAGGTCTGCGCAATTGCGCACTTTTGATTCTGCTGCCTTGGCAGCAGCCCTGACAATTTGGACATAGGGCATTTGAGCCCCTTTGAGAAGGCCAGTTGGCCAGGGGGACTGTTGGGTTTGTAGGGTGCCAGGCCCTAATGTGATTTATGTGGTGCTAGGAAATGTGATTCATGTATTGTGATTTACGCACCCTGTTTTATGCCCCTAACAGTGGTTTATGTATGAGGTTATTTGCATACTGTGGTTTATGCTAGTGAAATTATTCCCTAATGTGATTTATGTTTAGGAGGTTATTCCCTAATCTAACAGTTCTGTGTAGGTGCTACTGCATAATGTAGTTATGCTTAGGAGGTTATTGTCTAATACGTTTAGACTTATGAGATGATTGCATAATTTGTTTATGCTGGTGAGGTTGGCGCAGAATGTATTTCACGCCTAAATGTGATACTGTGCATAATATGGTTTATGTTACAGGATGATGCTGAGTACAGTGTTGGCCAGTGATTACTGGTTGTGTTCTATGTTTATGATATGTCCTACATTTACTAAGTTCACTTTGTGATGGTTCTGACAGTGGTCCAGTTGGCCCTGTCAGGTGTACATAATCCCTTGTAGATATTACCTAGAGCCAGGTGGCGCAATGTATATTATGTGATTACTATTCTAATGTGTTATGAGAATACAAAGGCTATTTTTGATATAATCTTGTGTGGAGTTCCTTTTGTGGTGTGCCTGGTATGTTGTTGCTGTGTTGCGCAAACGCTTTACACATTGCCTCCGGGATAGTCCTGACTGCTCGTGCCAAGCTACCAAGGGGGTGAGCAGGGGTTATCTTGGGTGTGTAACTCCCTTGCCCTGACTAGAGTGGTGGTCTCTGCCTGGCTTTGGCGCAAGCCTTAGCCAACCAGAGATCCCATTTCTAACATTGGTTGTCAGCGGTGAGGATAGGACTTGCGTTTGCGCAGTACCACAGCGACAACTGGTTGCACTACAAACTCTGCATTTAGATAGTCACATGGTTGGGGATTATTGTTTCTGAGTTTGTTTTAAGTATCATTTCATTGAAATGTGTTTTATTGTTGCACTATGAGTTGGGGGTCCTGCCAAGGACACAAATCAGAGAATCTGGAGGAGTGACTGCCCTTGTGCAGACTGCTATTTCTTGGGGTGGCCTGAAGCTGAAGGAGTGACTGCTGTTGTGCCATCGTGCTATTTCTTGGGTTGGCCTGAAGCTGAGGGAGTGACTGCCCCTGTGCTGTCTGCTATTTCTAGGGTTGGCCTACAGTGGTGACTTAATTGGCATGGAGTAACTGGCTCGGGAGGGTAGATTATCCCCTAAGTGCAGTGTGAGTTTTCTGGAATCCCCAGTAAGGGTGGGATCCAGTGGTGGCAGCGAGATGAAGTCCAGTGCACGAAGTCCCAGTCCCAGTTCCCAGAGGATGGTACCTGGTTCCCGGTTAAGAGGGGGGCAGGTTGTGATTCAGGGGCAGTGAGGAGCTGTCTCACCAGTCTGGGGGGGGGCGTATGTGGATGAGTTGTGTGTTGCACTGGACGATTGGGTGTGAGTTCTTTTGGTTATAAGGAGCTTGCATTGGGGAGTGACCCTAGAGGAATGGTGCAGGTATCTCCCAACCCGCGTGGTGGAAGTGGTTCAGAGTAGCCCAGCTAGGTGCCCTTATAGTGAGGAGGTTGTAGGGACTCACATCCTGTCTCGCAGGAGAAGGAGTGAGATTGGGCTGTGTCCCGAAGTGCCCGCACCTCAGTCTCCAGTACTGGATGGTTCTTAGAGGGAACACCAGGTAGGGAACCTAGTCTGTCCTGTTGGACCGTTCTTCGAGGGGGATCTCCCCGTGTTAGGTGAGCTGGGAGTGTCTGTAATCAGGCCTCCATCAGTTCTGGTGTCTGGCAGTGCCACTCCTAAGTGGAGGGTGCAGAAGTCCAGATTGAGGGGTGAGAGGGGGAAAGAGTCCTCAGTGGAAGAACCAGTGGGTCAGGGGCCAGCCAGAAGGGCTGAGTCACCAATGATTGACCAGGGTGATGCCACTTCTGTCCTGGGGCATCTTCGCGCACTGTCAGAGGGACAGGAGGTCGTGAGCTCTGCGCCAGGCAGACTGTCACACGACACATTAGTTATGTGTCACCCTCAGGGGGGGGCATGCGTGCTCCCCATGAAGTCCTGGTTCGTCGGGAATCCGACCAAAGGGTACCGTCCCTGGGTTGGGGAGCCAGGTTCAGGTGTTTCCTGTCCTGGACGGAAGGGCAACTGTAATCAGGTCCTGACCGGTTTGCCTTCTAGGGGTACCACTCCAGTTGGGAGGGTATAGGGCTCTGGAAGGGGGTGCAGAGGGAGGGAGTCCTCGCCTCTGACCCCGGTGCAGCCGGTGAATTTGGATCCCAGGTGGTAGACCAGTTTATGGAGAGAGGTCATGAACTGGTGGGAGAGTTGTGTTCTGGGGGTGCTTCTCCTGGGAGAGTGCGGAACCTCAGAAGAGAGGTAGGGTGAGGAGACGTTTCGCCCGTGACCTCTGGTCAACCTGAGGGTGCGGACCCTAGGTTGGAGGATCAGTGGCAGTTTGGAACTACACTGAGACGAAGAGTGGAGAATGGCTATTATGTGCCAGGGGTTACTGCCCCCCACTCTGTGGATTTGCAAGGACCAGTGACATCTGGATGGCCTAGGGCCTGGTCCTGGCCGTGGACAACTAGGAAGTACAAGTGGAGTAGCCTATTTGGGCCTGAGAGTTTTTTTTACAGAGGGAACCACGTGGGTTAGAGTGGCGTAGAACCGGAGGGTGTCCCTGCTGTTGCGGGCCCGCGTCCGTGTTCTATCGCCCAAAGCAGGGAAGCCCATCAAGGGAGTGATTGGTCTACCCTGCGTTTTGGCTGGAAGGGGGTTGTGTTGGACTTGGCCCTTTTGGCAAATTCACCCCTAAACTTTTTGCCTTTTCTGTGACCTGGTGTTGGTGGTTTTAGGCCTCTGGGCACTTTTGCACTGTGGTCCAGTGGAAAGTGCGTGCGCTCTCTGTGTACATTGGTGAGATTGGCCTGCCCTCCCATAGGAATGCATTGGGGATTCCCTGATCAGTGTGTGTCAGTGGTAATTCATGGTATGGGAGGAGCAGAGTGGTCGAGTTTGGTATGTATGAAATTGTGAGAATAAATGCTGCGCAATGGTGTGCGCAGATTTATGATGACTGGTTGAGAAATGCCACTTTTAGAAGTTGGCATTTCTGTGTGCTATGTGTCTGCCTGATGTGAATTGCATGTCTGGCTTGTGAGTGACAGGGGCTGGGAGGTGTGTGTGGCTCCAGTAGGGGCAGGGTGAGTCAGCGCTGGGCTGAATAGGACAGCTGTGCTGGGAGTAGTGGGAGGAGTAATCCCCTGACTCTGAATAGGAGTATGCCTGCCCTGTACAATGCTGGCTCCGCCCCCTGTGGTGTGTCTGATCACCTAGCCCCCACCTGACAAAGGGGAAGAGGAGCTTGGAAAACAAAGTGCTCCAAATCCCCCCTGAACCAGTTGCATCTGGTTCCCCCATGCCCTGCACTACAGACAAAGGAAATGTTGGTATAAATATAGGGGCTGTGACCCCATGAAATTGTTCAGTTCTTTCCTATGCTGGTGTGCTGTTCCTGACTTGCTGGGGGCTTGCTGCTGCTAGGGCCCAGGAGGAACTGCCATGGGGGCTTACCTCCCTGCTGGAGGACCCTGTGTGCTGGCCTCCCTGGGCCCAGCTATGCCCCATGGAACTAGGAGAACCTTTGCTGGGACTTTATTCTCCTTTAAAGCAGGACTCTTGCCTCTTGCGCCCTGTGAGCGCTTTTATTTTGATCCTGAAGGGGAGCACTGTGCTTTCATCTCCCCAGGAGAGAGGCGCGCTGGAGCTTCGCAGCGCTGGGCTGCACATCGCTGCTGAGAGGGAATCCCCACCGTAGGGATTCCCCCGTGATGCTGTCCAGAGCGGGAGCCCACCCCGCTCTTATGGATATTTAAATCGCGGGTGCGCACCCCGCTTGTGTGCTGGTTTAGGCGGGTGCCCACCCCGCCATTGTCTTAGTTGACACGGGAGCCTACCCCGTATTGCCGCAGAAGGAAGAGGAGATTCCAGCCGCAGCAGCGCGACCAGGAAGTCAGGCACGTCTGCCTGGCCTGGGGCGGAACCGGCGGCCAGAAACCGGAAGTCCGGAGCCTTGCAGGCTCCACGTTGAAGTCCCGGGTCCCAGGAGGGGGCCCGGGTGAAAAGGAGAGGCGGCCGAGTGAAAGTCTGCGGCCAGGCGGCGCTCCCGTGAGCTGAGGGAGCCCCGCGCATCCGATGAGAGAAGTCCCGGTCCCAGGAGAGGGACCGGGTGCAGAGCCGAGTTCCCCAGAGGAAGCTGGAAGCCGGCGCAACTCGAGGCGGGGCTCTCATAAGTAGAGAGAGCCCCGCGTGTGACGGCACCCGCTCCAGAGCCCGGAGGAGTCCCACCAGAGAGCCTACAGACCCGGTGAGTGAGGGCCTTTCCTGTGTTGGTGCCGAATGAGGCACAGCACAAGTCCTCAGTCTTGAGCGGCCCCCGCCTGATAGGGGGCTGCTCCAACATGGGGGCAAGTTTATTTAGAGCCCCGTGGGGGTCCGGAAGGCACAGTGGTGCCGGACCTCATCTCGGATTATTACAGCTGCCCCACCTGACAGTGGGCAGCTGCAACGTGGCGCATGTTTATGGAGAGAGCCCCAGAGCAGGGCCTCTTTGATTATTTTCTACAGCTGCCCCGCTTGCTAGAGGGCAGCTGCAACGTTTTTGGGCATGTTTGTTCTCAGGGCACAGTCGGCGCCAGTGCCCCACATTTGAGATTCACAGCTGTACAGCACTTAGTGACAGCTGCAACGTTTAGGTCTGCGCAATTGCGCACTTTTGATTCTGCTGCCTTGGCAGCAGCCCTGACATTTTGGACATAGGGCATTTGAGCCCCTTTGAGAAGGCCAGTTGACCAGGGGGACTGTTGGGTTTGTAGGGCGCCAGGCCCTAATGTGATTTATGTGGTGCTAGGAAATGTGATTCATGTATTGTGATTTACGCACCCTGTTTTATGCCTCTAACTGTGGTTTATGTATGAGGTTATTTGCATACTGTGGTTTATGCTAGTGAGATTATTCCCTAATGTGATTTATGTTTAGGAGGTTATTCCCTAATCTAAGAGTTCTGTGTAGGTGCTACTGCATAATGTAGTTATGCTTAGGAGGTTATTGTCTAATGCGTTTAGACTTATGAGATGATTGCATAATGTGTTTATGCTGGTGAGGTTGACGCAGAATGTATTTCACGCCTAAATGTGATACTGTGCATAATATGGTTTATGTTACAGGATGATGCTGAGTACAGTGTTGGCCAGTGATTACTGGTTGTGTTCTACGTTTAAGATATGTCCCTCATTTACTAAGTTCACTTTGTGATGGTTCGGACAGTGGTCCAGTTGGCCCTGTCAGGTGTACATAATCCCTTGTAGATATTACCTAGTGCCAGGTGGCGCAATGTATATAATGTGATTACTATTCTAATGTGTTATGAGAATACAAAGGCTATTTTTGATATAACCTTGTGTGGAGTTCCTTTTGTGGTGTGCCTGGTATGTTGTTGCTGTGTGCGTGTTGCGCAAACGCTTTACACATTGCCTCCCAGATAGGCCTGACTGCTCGTGCCAAGCCACCAAGGGGCTGAGCAGGGGTTATCTTGGGTGTGTAACTCCCTTGCCCTGACTAGAGTGGTGGTCTCTGCCTGGCTTTGGCGCAAGCCTTAGCCAACCAGAGATCCCATTTCTAACAGGTAGGTTTTAACAAAAAGGTTTTGCACTAATCTAAAGATTTGTCATTTTATAGCCCTAAGTTTACATAGTAGCAGTGAGTCCATTTTTTCATTGAATAAGTCACCTAAGATAGTTTAGCTTCATAGCAGTGAGTTCGCATGTAAGTAAGTCAGTTTACTTAACAGATATCAGCTAACTAGTCTTTGGTGCTTCAGAACCTAAAAGTACACAATTGCTGTAGCCAGACTGGGCATGGGGGCACTTGTTGGCAATACACTGAGGCCTCGAGGCATCACAAAAGTGCTTCTTCAGGTAATCATAAAGAGAAAGTTGTAAAAAGGTTAGGTTATCTTTATCATGAGGTCAGTCAAGGATGATGAAATTAGAGTTCATTTTGGTACAGTACTTCTGCACCTGATGTGAGGACAGTAGAAAATTGTTAACACGTAAGGGCGAAGAAGGGATTTATTGTCATTCGGATGGGTGGGATGGGAAAGAAGAAGGGTCCAAAATTATTTTCATGACAGAATTTCTTTCTTCCAAGGGTTTATTCCTTCACAAAGTCTCCTGCATGTTTCCTTATATACAACCTTAAATGATACAATTCAAGGTCGAATTTCATTCTTTCTGTACCCTCTGCAATCATCAAAGGTCAAGGAGACAGATGATCCCAGGACCAATATGCCCTTAGAGCCATTATAAAGGTTGGACCATGAGAGCTTCCCAGGGTTCATGCCTCTATCTCTCTTAAGGACAATGTTATAATGACGTTATGATGTCTTTAATTTGTCTCCTGAGCATATCGTTCTTTACTACATGCATTGTTGTTTTGGCTTGTAGGATTTGTTTTCCAGCTCTTATTGATGTACTTAGCTGTAATTCTAGGGCAGCCACACTCATAAAGGGGTCACACGTCGCTCTGCTTGGACTGTTGAAGGTGGGAGAATTTAGTATTGTTTAGTGGGTTTGAAGTCACACTGGATTTAGACAACTGACTGCCAGCTTCTTTTCCCAAGCTAACACTGATAGTCTTTGTTTATGTTTCATAAGGACTGAGTGGGAATTGTGTGAGTGGACTGTGCCATTGTGAGATGTTTTGTGTGGTGTGTGATTAACAACTGTTTTCTGTAGCTGCTCTTGAAGTCTTACACTTTATATTTTCTGTGAGTACACTATTGACACTAGCTCATTGGGTTAAACCTTGGCTTTGGTGTCAAAAGTTCTAAATATTTCCGCTGACTGAAACCCCTTCTCATAACTGAAGGGTGAAGCAATTATAATCTGGCTTTTACACCACCTCTAAGATTTCCTATCTGCTGTTCGCAATTGTAATTCTGAGTGCATGACATTTTATTGCTCAAGGTCATAGCACGCTACTGAGTACTCTGGCCAGGATAAGTGAGTAACCGGGACCTCTTAAATTTGCGGCTCTGACATGGATTGATAAGGAACTGATCTTTCTCAAAATATGTGCTCTTGAAGAATCACTTTGCAGGATTTAGAAGTGCATGCATACTTTGAGGGAACTCACCATAAACCACCAAACAGAAGGCAATGATGCTGGTACACATAGTAACCGTGTGCATAATACACCAAATTTGTGTATTTCATCTGTAGTACTTGGCCCTCCTGCAGGGTCACACACTAAACATTTTACCTTCACCCTTCCAGTTTTCTGAATCTGTTTGTGTTCGCTTTTGGGACTCTGTGCACTTTACCACTGCTAAAGTGCATGTGCTCACTCTTCTAAACATGGCAAAATAGGCTTATACCCAACTGTCACATTTAATTTACTTGTAAGTCCCGAGTATATGGTACTACATGTACCTAGAGCCGGTGAATTAAATGCTACTAGTGGGCCTTCACCACTTAAGTAGCCTTTCTAAATATGCCTCAGGTCTGCCACTGCAGCCTGTATGCAGTTTTATACTGCCAATTTGATTTGGCAAAATTAACCTTTGCCAAGCCTAAAGCACAATTTTCAATACATATAAGTCAACCTCAGGATAGACCGTAAACAGCCCTTAGGGCAGGGTGCATTTTATTTAAAATGTTGGACATGTACTTTTAAGTTTTACATGTCCTGGAAGTGAAAAACGTATAAATTTGTTTTTCACAACTGTGAGGCTTACCTCTCCCATAGCATACATTGGTTTACCTTATTACATTTAATAAGTGATAACGTTTGTTTGGGAGCAGATAGGAATATCATGTTTGGTGTCTGATGAATTGTAATTTAAAACCCTCTTTAATGGTAAAGTTGGATTTTAAGTTACAATTCTGAAAATGCCACTTTTAGGAAGTTGGCATTTTCTTTTGCTAACCATTTGATGCCTGTAGCCTATTTCCTTGGTCACTTGACTAGGTGTAGTTGCCAGTTGGCCTTTGTGGATTCCTTCCAAACAGCCATACAATAGGGGGTCTGTGTGTTGGCAGGATGGGCCATCCTGATTTGATGGGAGGTGCAGAGCTGCCACCTGTCACACTTGCACTTCACAGACACTGCCTCAGCTCACACAAAAAGAACTTCACACCAGCCTATTGTGACTGCAGACAGACTGGGGCAAGGACATGGAGGCAGGAAATTCCAAACAACTCTGGAGGGGAAAACTCCAAAAACGTCTCCCATTTCAAAGCTAGCACCAGGTATAAAAATGGGACCCTCACTCCACTCTTGAGTACACTCCTGGACCTGTCGACACTATAGAAGAAGAACTGCCCTGCTGCCAGAGGACTGCCTTGAAGCTTGAGGCCCGCCCTGCTGTCTGAGAAGGAAGCCTGGACCTGCTCCCTTCATCCCAGGATATCTGCGTTACTCTAAGGGCTAGTTAGCTGGCATCCTGTTCTGAGCTACAGGGACACAACAAGCTCCAGAGGACTCTCTGCAGCTGCCCATCTGACCTGCCACACTGGACCTGCCTAGACCTGCAACTTGACGAGCCTGAGTCCTGCTGACCTCTGCTGGAGTGAGTTCCTCATCCCAAGAGGTGCTTCCCAGGTCCTGGACCCTTGGTGTGGCATCAATTAAGCTCTCTCCCTAAGAAAAGAAGAAATCCTGATGTTTTGGTCTCCTCGCAGCCGCAGCAGGCCCAACTGTGCCAAGATCTTGCCGACCGCCAACACACCTCACTGAACCCAACCCTTTGCACTACAGTGATGACTGGCAATGCGAGATCTGCACTTCACGCTACAGCATTGACAGCCTATGGTGACAGCCAATGCAAAGCTACAGCGAAGACCATCCACGACGCTGGCCTTCTCTTTGCGCTACAGCACCGACTATCCGCAATGCTCTCCCTGCTCCTCGTGGCCTCCTTCACTGCGAATGGGACTCTTCCTGCTGGACTCTAGCATGTAATATTTACAGTGGGACTACCCTGGCCCCTGTTTCCGACCCACGCTCCATCACGGTCCGCCTGAACGTTTGACTTTCACCTGGTCTCGCACGACCAGATAACTGTGAGTGGTGCTTTGTGCTTTTAGGTGTTATACTTACCTAAAGTCTTTGAAATTGCATATCTCTGATTCTATTGATTGAATTTTTGTTGGTTTGGTGTCAAATAATTTATTACATTTACACCATTTTTCTCAGTTGGTATGGGATTATTCTTGTGTTGTGTTTTCACTTTTTGCTGTTTAAGTGCTACATAAATACTTTACACATTGCCTCAAAGATAAGCCTGACTGCGTTTGTGCCAATCTACCAGAAGGTTAAGCTTAAGTTAATATAGTGACTTTTCTAGTTCTCCCTGACAAGGAATGTGGTCGTTGCTTGAGAAGGGCTCACACCTCCCTAAACCAACAACCCCATTTCTCACACCATCTGTTTACCACACACTATTGATGCTAGTTGAGTAGTAAATATAAATACACAATATAACCTATCCAAACATAATTGCATTTGGGAAAAGTTTAGCATTAATTCATATTATGCAAACTGCACTCATACACATAATTAGCCTTATAATGTGATCAAGACTGATCCCTTGTTCAGTTTAAAATCTGTGTCCTTTTACCGCATGCAGAACAATAACTTACCATGCCACTATCATGACCTTGTCGAATAGTGTCCCACACTGGATCATCAATTACTGATTTTTTATCAGGCATATCCAGAAGCTGGCTGACACTACGATGTAGGGAATTCTGAGAAAAGGTCTGACTAAGTTGACCTTGGCTTGGAATTCGAAGGACAGACATATTCCTTTCACTCTGAGTAGGGGCGTGTGTTTCTGATCCGGGAATTTTTGTGTCAAGCATTGCCTGTGAAAACAGAAACTTTTTGTTACATTTCTTTAGCACAAGCATTAGTAAACCCTATAGATCTGTATTTTTATATATATTTTTTACAAATATGTACAATAAACATTCACAGTATAAAAGTAATAATAAGAAAAAACGGCATAGCCCAAAGATGTATATGTTTGCAGACTTGGTAGAGAGTGCAGAGACCACACCCTTCTTTACCAAAGCACAAGCTTTCACCAAAAGGGGCCAAAAGATGTAGGGCCATATTCATTAAAGAGTTGCATTGTCATTGCGTCACACAAGGTGATGCAAGGCAGAGCTATCCCTTAATTCGTGGCTTTGTAAAAAAAAAATTGCAATACAAAGCAGCTGCTTGTGCTGCGTTACTTTACTTATCGAGCTGGGAGGCATTGCATGGGTAGAGCATGGCCATTCCCATGCATCCATCCAAGAATTTGACGCAATTCCAGATTTACAGAGGTTTGGAAACCTGGGATTGCATGAAATCTGTATGCCTCCCAGCGGATAGTGTAACGAGGAGAAACATTTATCTCCATGCTCTCCATGCTGACAACTCACATAGCCTGACACTGTAGTGCACAGATGTGCATATATGAGCAAGCAAAATGGCATCCCTCACATTGCAAGGAAGCCAATGGCTAAAATGTTGGCTGACCCACTGACCTATGCTATATGCAGTGGTGGGTGGAAGCAAAACGTGAACGACAGCTGAGCACAATAATGGATTAAGAGGGATGGTCCAAAGTCCCTACCATCATATTTATGTTTGTATATATGTAGGCATTTTTAAAATATATTTTGATTACTTTACTCTGGCATAACAACGAAAGATGTCTCTAGGCCAGACTGTTAAATGGGAAAATAAGCTCCCGCTGGCATTTTTCCATCAGAAAAGTAAACCTAAGGAAGCAAATTCAAAAGGGAATCACAAGTATTTTAGAAGGGTGTGAACTATCTCTAAATGCTTAATAAAGCAAACAGAGGCAGAACTGATATGTTAAAAAATGATTTAACTGAAAATCTCATTCGGTGACCTGCTCTTGGCAATGATAATCACTAAAGAATATGCAGTGACGTTTACCACCCTCATAAGTCTTGGATTCACCAGTCCAAGCTGAGAGGGCTCTGCATTCTTCCCTTAACAACAAGTACCCCTTTTGCTAGACAATATGGAGCCTTACGTTTGTGTCAAAACAAGAATGTAGAGACGTGTTTTCCATGATGAACTTTAATATCATCTGCATGAAGGGAAAAATATTCATATGAAGTCAAAATAATACACAGTTAAAAATAGGTATCCTTGCAAAACGCTCAGCTGAAACATTTTTGCTTTTGACTCTGCTGGTTGAGGTGCTCTATTGCGAACTGCTAATGAAAACAAAAAGTAGCATACACATTACTTTTTGAATTAATTATGGCGGGTCTTTTTTAAATGCTTTTTTTTTTTTGTAACTTTATTTTCCATTTTACGAATATACAAAGGATACACATGTGCAAATCCGTTCACTCATTAATTGCCATGCATTGTCGCTGTACAATATTACAAAAGGAGAAAGAATAATACCGGTGGTATGACTGTCCAGGCTGGAATAAAAGAAAATATACATCAAGGAACATTTGCCATTTACAACAAGTGCAATCGACCGCCCCTAAACCACAACCTCTAATTACATTCTGTTAGTCAATCGTGCAAGCTTGCCTTTCCTATACCAGGACTCATCACAACAGCTGGATAGTAACGGAGTGCAATAGATGATCGGGTCAGGAAATTCACCCCACTCCCGTCGGAACAATGCCCTGCTCTAGGGGAGAGTTGGTTGTACGAGACATGTTTTCCACATATAAACGATATGGACCCCATATATCTTTGGGATGGGCTGTGCTGGGCATTATGCTTGCATAAGTTTCGCTATGAACATTACAATACGCTAAGCTGCGGAGCCAGCCCTGGGCAGTGGGTGTTGATTTACGGCCCCAATGTATCGCTATCTCCCGCTTCGCTAATAGAAGCCCCAGTGATGCGAACCGCCTAACCCTCTTAGGGAAATTGACTGTGTATCCCAGCAAAGCTACTTCCGGTGTAGGGATCAGGGGTAGGTTTATCATTTTCCCAAGAATGTCGTGGACGTGCTCCCAATATGTCAATAGTTTAGAGCATGTCCAAGTGAGATGAGAAAAGTCAGAGTGTGGTGCCGCGCATTTGCGACAGTTTTGCGGTTTGGATGGGTCGATTCTATGCGTTTTAGCAGGGGTGAAATAAATGCGACGCAAAAACTTAAAGTGAAGGAGTTTGTGTTTGCTGTTAAGTGAAACCTCCTGAGTGACAGCGCAGCATTTGGCCCATTGATCATCCGTTATCGGACGTCCCAAATCTGCCTCCCAGTCGCAGCGAATCTTATTGTCATTAACGGGCCTTGTGTTAGCAAACGCCTTATATAATTTGGGGATTGAATGCGCGCCACTTGTGTTTTCGATTATCCGTGTGAGGGGAGAAAAGGATTCAGGTTCGACCGGGAAGTCCGGTAGGGTGGAGCGCAGCGCAGACCTAATACGGCCCAGGACAAATCTATCCATTACACTACTGTCCTGGAAGCGGGTATCTTCCGAAAGGGAGAAGCAATGGCCTCCGGGGTATAGATCGCCCACCGTGGAAATTTCAAATTTCGTCAGGGTGCGCTGAACTAAACGTTCGCCGATGATCGGGATCCAACGGTCATTGGGTATAGGCAACGCCGAGGAGTATAAGGCGGTAGCGCCAGTCAGTCGTCTCAGCCTTTCCCAAGCCCAACTGGTAGTGGAAACGGTTTGGATGTCGCAGGGGTCCCTTGGGATGCCTTTGGGCAGAACCGTAGAAAGCTTTTCGGGAAGAACAAAGTCCGCCTCCGGAAGGAGATATGGTATCCGGGCATCAGGATGGAACCAGGAGTGTGAATAGCTGCATTGGGCCACTAAATAATATAACTGTAGATCTGGAACATTGTAGCCACCTCTGTCATACGGCAGTGTAAGCACAGACCAGCGGACACGAGCCTGCCTACCGCCCCAAATCAGACGTGTAAGGAGTGTGCGGAGCGTTCGAAAAAAACTAACTGGGAGGGGAATTGCGATATTAATTAAATAATATAAAAATTTGTGGAGCACCACCATCTTTAGGATCGCTACTCGGCCCGCAAGGGACAAGGGCAACCGCAGCCATTTGTCCACTTGCGTTCCTAACGCGTCGAAGGCTCGCCCGTAATTCAGGCTGATGATCTGGGCAGGGTCTAAGTGGATATGAATTCCCAGATATTTGACCGAATCATTACACCATTCTAGCGGGAATTCACACTCCCACTGCTTCGTGCTCGTAGTTAAAGGAAAGATAACAGATTTATGCCAATTAATACCCAGGCCCGAGAAGCGGCCGAATCTAAGAATCTCCCTGATTAATGGGTCCAAATTTTCTTGGGGTTCTCTGACATATAGGATCGTGTCGTCCGCGTACAGCGAGACCAGAAGAGGACCAGTATTAAATTGTATACCACGGTGTAGGTGACGCTCCTGGAAGTGGCGTATTAACGGATCCATTGCCAGGATAAATAATAGAGGGGACAAAGGACAACCCTGGCGGGTCCCGCGGGAAAGCCCGAAGGGCTGAGAGAGTGTGCCATTTAAGCGAAGTCTCGCCATGGGTTTACTGTATAACAGTGTGGTGGTGGAAATCAAACCAAGAGGCATGCCCATGCGGCGCATTATAGAAACAAAAAAGGGCCACTCCAAGGAGTCGAAAGCCTTCTCTGTATCTAATAGGATCGCCGCTGCTGGGACTTCAGGATTTATTCTGTGAATGACGGCAAAGAGTGTTCTAAGGTTAAGAGAGGTGGAGCGGTGCGGAACGAAGCCAGATTGAGCCGGTGATATAATAAATTCCATTAATTGGGACAGGCGATTTGCTATGATTTTAGCTAGGATTTTGTAGTCCAAGTTTAGCAGGGACAGAGGCCTATACGATCCACACTGGGAAGGGTCTTTACCAGGTTTGGGAAGGAGGATTATGACCGCCTCAAGGAGTGTAGGGGGAAGCAACTGTTTTTCTAAAGCCTCCGCTTACACTTCTATGAGTTGCGGTGCGAGTAAATCTTTATACTCCTTGCAGAAATCCCCTGTGAAGCCACCCAACCCGGGGGCAGAGGAGCCCCGGAGGGTATCGATGGCCCCTAGCACATCCGCTACGGCAATGGGAGTTGCCAAAAACTCTTGCATATGTTTTTCAAGATAAACCAGAGTGATCTCGTCAAGATATTGTTCTTGTGCTTCATGGGAGCTCCCTAGCTTGGAAGCGTACAGGGTTGAGAAATAAGCCTTGAATTCGTTATGGATGTCAAGTGTGGAAGTGAGGGGGCGGTCGTCAGCAGTTCGAATCTCAGTGATAAATGCTTTATTATAAGGCGGACGTAGCATCTGGGCCAGAACCCTGCCGGGTCTCTCACCTTCCCCGTATCTCCTAGCAGTCTGGTATTTGCCCAAGTATAATATTTCCTGCTCTGCCGTTTCCCTGTAATCAGCCAGCAGAGTCGAGCGCTGCCCCTCATCAGCAGGGCTTAACGAATGAGCCGAGGCACCATCAAGTACCGCGAGTTCGCGTTCTATGCGTGATAAAGTGTTTCGGAGATCCTTGAGGACCCCGGCGTGTTTGGTGATACAAGCGCCCCTGATGACGGCCTTGAACCCCTCCCAAAGGACTGCCCAGGAGTCTACCGATCCAGTATTAATGGAGAAATATTCTTCAATGGCCTCACGGATTTCTGCCTTAAACAGTTCGTCATGAAGCGCGCGGCTGGAGAAGCGCCATTGCCGTTCAAAGCACTCAGGACGGGGGATCTGAAGGTGTAGCAGGACCGGAGAGTGATCGGAGTATGTCCGAGGGAGCGTTTTGTGTGAGGTGCACCAACCAGAGACGTCTGGGGTGAGAAGCCAAAAATCTATCCGAGTCCATGTGTTGTGGTGACCTGAATAATGCGTGTGGCAGGATTGCGTGTGCGCCAAATGTCTAAAAGTGCAAACTGCTCACAGAGCTCTAGGAGGGCGCGACGTGCGCAAGGTTTAGTGTCTGGGGCAGTGGAAGTGCTATCTAGGTCGGGACTTAATAGCAAATTGAAGTCCCCGTCTATTAGTAAAGTCTGCGGTGCCAACCTAGCGAGCTGGGCATGAAGAGCATGAAAGAAGTCTGGGGAGTCGGTGTTAGGGGCGTACACACATACCAGGGCAACTTGGAAGCCCAACAGTGACCCCGCAACGATAAGGTATCTGCCCTCCCCATCCCGGGTGATTGAACCGAAACTGAATGGGACCCTCCTGTGAATCAAAATGGATGTCCCCCTCGCATAGCTACTAAAGTTGGCAAAGTCTCTGTGCGCCCCCCAGCTGGCACCAAAGCGTGCTGCCTCAGTTTTGGGGAGGTGCGTCTCCTGTAGGAAGGCGATATCAACATTGTGTCTTAAAAGGTAATGGATAACCTGTCTCCTCTTGCGTGTGTCATTGAGGCCCCACACATTCCAAGACACCAGGGACAGATCTGAGGGGCCAACTATGTTACCCAACCTGGTCATCGTGGCGGAACATCAACCTTGTCATATTCAATAAGCGACAATAAAACAGTACGTGCAACAGTGAACGGAATAGCATTACCAGTAAACATTTTGTGCAACCATGTACCCCCCCTCACATCTCCCCCCACCCAGCCAAACCCCAAAAGGAGTGTGGCCAATCCCAAAAGGAAAACTGCGCATAAAGTACCAATCGACTTTGTGTATGCATGACAATCCCCAAAAATGGTACCCCGAAACAAGAAACAAATCCAAAGGATACACCATGGGGGGTGGCAACGCTAAGGCACTAAACCAGCTATCTAGAATACAATATAATAGGATGGAGAACATATTCCTAGTATTGAAATGTGAAGCGAGACATGAACTTTATGACGATATTAACCCAAACCAGAGCCAGAGAACCGGTCTGCACTAGCGTCCGAACCACTATGTGGAGGAGAAGGATTCCCACTGCCCTTTGAGGAGGGGTTGATGTTTTGCCTATAAGCCTGACAAAATTCCTGCGCTTCAGTAGGAGTGTCGAACATGCGAGGCTTCCCACCCACATCAACTTTCAATCTGGCAGGGTACAACATGCCATATCGCAAACCCAAGTTCCTAAGGGTAGCCTTGACCCCATTGAATTTGCGGCGGGCCTCCTGCACCATGGCTGTGAAGTCTGGGTAAAATGATAATTTGGAACCCTGCCAGTCAATGACCCCACGCTCCCTAGCAAGTCTCAAAGCAGAGTCTCGGAAGTTCATGAGGCGTGCGATGATGGGTCTGGGGGGGAGGCCAGGATTGGGCCGGGCCCCAATGATCTATGTGCTCTTTCTATCACAAAGCCAGGAGTGAACGATTCTTTGCCGAACAAATCTGTTAACAAAGTCTCGACAAACAGGTCCATACGACCGGTGGAGGCAGTCTCTGGAACACCAAGGATGCGTATGTTGTTGCGCCGGCTGCGCGCTTCGAGGTCCTCATTTTTGATCGCCACTTCCTTGAGGATGCGCTCTACGCGTTCCAGTCTCTTAACAGATTGGGCAGTTCCGTCCTCAATGTCAGAGATACGGGCCTCAGCTACATCAAGCCTCCTGTCGTGAACCTGTATCTTGGACCCAAGGCTTGCGATGTTTTGATCAAGCAAGTCAAACCGGCTATCTAGTGCTTTGAAGCCGGCCCTCATTTCTTGGAGAAGAGAGGCAGCCCCCTCGGGGGCCCATCAGCGCGTTCTGCGTTTTGTGCGTTGTCCGCCATGCTTGAGCTGTGAGGCGGAGCGTCGTCAACGAGTTTTTCAAATGGGAGCGTTCTTTGTTTTGGGTCCTTACGTCCCATGCCGTGAGGGAGCAGGGCTGGTAACAGGGTGGAACAGGAGCAGGATTCCAACAGAAAGAGCCCCCCAATCCGCGTATGAGATTCTTCGCCTCGCCACTCCGCAGCGCAGGGAGCTGAGCTAGATTGTGGGACCAGAAAATGAGAGGATGTGCCCTAAGGAAGCTTGGTGAAGGAGCAATAACAGATATGTATGGGGAAAGTGCAGAGCCAAGACGAGGAGACCCAGCCAAGCCAGTGCCGGGCAGCCGAGACAGGTGAACCGCAGCTGCAAGATGTAAACATGGACGCAGCGTGCAGGGGCGCGCCACGCCCGCAAACCTGGTCCCAGCATTATGCCGTTAGTGTCCAGCACAGTTATAACAACCGCTGTGGCTAAAGAGGAGACTCCCCCATCCAGGCGATCAGTGGATGAAGCAGGGCCAAAACACGCCCCAGGGGGCAGGCAGATCGCAAGCCAAGAGTCTCCCAAAGTGCAGGCCTCCGCTACACCCCCGACCCCGGCTAGGGCCACCGAATGCAAGAGGAGGCTGCTGTCCCGCTGAGGAGTGGTGGAGCAGTCTCAGCAAGCGCTGCCGCCTCGAGCCGGGATGCTAGATAGAGCAGGCGGCGGGCGCGTCACCTGCAATCTCCCCCCGTCGGGTGCCTCAATTCGTCCCGCTCTGGCAGAAAGGGAGTCGGAGGACGGGCCCTATCCCCGCCGCCAATCTGCATCAAAAGTGGGTGTAAATCCGACGCGGCAATGAGGCAGTACGATATGCATCGCTGAGGGTGGGGGGGAGATCTGAGCTGGTCCTGCCGCCAGCGCCCGCCCGCCGCCGCACCGGGCCGAGGCCCGCTCACCAGGTTAGCCGAGTCTCCGCCGTGTATGTCCACCAGCGCAGCAATGGCGTAGTTCGTTGTCCGGAAGGCCGCACCGGCGGGCGCTTCAAGTCGCTGAAACTCCGGTTAGGGGGCAGCTCGGGATTCCGTTTCTAGACCGGATGGGTCCGGTGACATTCCGCTCAGCGGTGTTTCGTGTCTCGCAGCATCGGGAGGGCTAGTGTAAGAGGAATACGTTAGGAAGCCGGCGAGCCCCACGGAGCTTCAAAGCCAGGCGGCCATCTTGGTCGCCGGCTCGGCCACGCCCCCCTTTTTTAAAATGCTTTAAAAAAAATTAATCCAGCCGCCCACAATGGCGCAGGGCCGTGGCTTTGTCTGATGTAGTTCATAGTTGCGCTGAGACTTTAATGAATTTGACATGACAAAGATCTGATTAGAAACACTGCCAAGTATTTAATGAGGTGTACAGTGTGATTATTGCCAATAGAAAAAGGATGCTACCTCTCCTTAGTCTTGAAGAAGCCCTGGTGTAAGTATTTTAGTTGGTTGAAACGTCGACAGATCACCACTGGTCTACATACAAGTTATAAACTTTATATTCTTAGGAATTGGTCAATTTCAGTAACCAGTGGACTCTTCGCTGATATATAAATTATTCTTGCACATATGTTCAGTTCTGTTACAGAATTTCACTTACACTGTGCCGCCACCATGAGCACCTTTTGGCTGGACTTTGATGTTCTACAGTAATATTTATAATACAATATGTCCATATATGTTATATGAAATTGCCTTTTGTCTCTGCTCCAATTCATTGATTGTAAATTGGGATATTGATTTAGCCTGTATTTAAGCTCTCAAGAATGCTGATTTGTAATGAATGAATCAAATGGAACACTGTGCTCTTCTTAATGATCTCTTGGATATGGTGTCATGTTTGTGGAAGCAACCCGGCACAAGGCAACCGCCTGGAACTTCCTTGCCATAAAACTGTCCCTATGTGTATGAATGAGACAGACACATGCCTGAGTTTTGCATAGGCACCTCTCCGCTAGTAGAAGCGCAAAGAAACTAACAGCCCATTAGCAATAGCAGAGCAGGGTGGGGGGTCTCCTTGCATGTCCTCACGCCTGAACCAGGTGTCAGGGGATGCTGCTCTGCCCCATATGGCTCCTTCACTTTGATTTTTCAGGATACAGGGACGAGTCTCTTAGTCTTTTATAGACAACTGCAGAATTTTCTCCTAGTTGCTGTCAGTCAGTCAGAGGACTTTGGGTCCTGCGACCTGGCTTGGGGTCTGCAAACCCAAAATGGATGACAAGAGTAAAAGCCCTCTCATCCAGTCAGATTTTTTTTTTTTTTTGGATCCATGGATGATACGCACACTTAGGTTTTTTGACCTCGGCAAACTAACAGTCCAGATATCTCTTTTTCACACTTTCAATCAAACTTGAAACATTTTTAAAACACTAAATTCTCAAAAAATACTGAACAGATTTAGAGTAAATCAATCAAAGGTACTACCTTGAGTAAAAATCTACTTTCATGCCATGTTTGGTGTAAGTCCATTCAGTTTTCTTTTCTATCTCAGAAAGTAAAGATTTCTATGGGAGTTCAGGTAAAATACATCTAAAAAATGAATAAAGTAGGGGCTGTTTTGCAAAATATTTTGCACAAAAACTGTAATCTGGGACCTCAAATCACAGATTCTGATTCTCAGAATTTGTATTTTCTTCCTGGTGCACATTACATTCATGAATTCAAACAATCCACCAGGTGGCCAGAATTTCTACTATTGTAACGGTGAGTTTGCAAAAATGGGCGTTTCCTTTGAAGTTACGAGGGTGTTGGCCTTACCAATGTGCCAATCAGCCACACAGTTGTATCTTTCTGGGTATTTGCAAACATTTTCGATGTATTTTTCCATTCCACCTTTAAACATATGCTTGTTTAAAAAGAGGTCAAAATGATACAATGAGTGTGAGAAAGTGCCTCAAACAAACTTTACTTCAGGCGGTGGGGATGGCTTGTGGCACATAGAAAAATATTTTTCATATGTTAATTATAGCCTTAGTATTAGGGAAACTATAAAAGTCTAAGGGCCATATGTATCAAGCCTTTTTCCCGTTTGCAAACGGGCAGATTCTCAGAATCTGCCCGTTTGCGAATGGGAAAAAGCCTTTTGGGATGTATCCATCGCAAAATAGAGAATCGCAAAATTTGCGATTCTCTATTTTGCGAATGCAATTAAGGAATTGCAAATTGCGATTCCTTAAATGCAATTCTGGAAGCACCAGAAATGTGCTATTTGGCCTTAAGGAATTGCAAATTATCACCAACTACAAGTTGGTGGTAATTTGCGATTTTCTTTAAAAAAGCACTTTTTGATTTTTTAAAAGGGCCATATGTCGCACATACATGCCCCTAGGGCATGTATGTGCGCAAAATGTGCACACATGCATATTTCAGGGATGCAACAGGGTGTCCTTTTGGCACCCTTGCAACCTTGAAATTGCATTCTGAATTTGCGATTCTCTAATTGGTAATCGCAAATTGAGAATGTCTTCCCATTCATTCCTATGGACCTCCTAGCCCATAGGAATGAATGGGAAGGTATTCCTTATTTGTGAATCTCAATTTGCGATTCGCAAATAAGGAATATGTAGGATTCGCAACATTTTTAGCAAATCCTACATACATTGCATTTTGCGATTCTCTAATTGCGATTCGCTAAAAATCGCAATTTGAGAATCGCAAAACTCTTTTTGATACATATGGCCCTAAGTTTGTTCTCAGGGTGCATGTGAGTTTTGTGAAATGTATTTATTTTAATGTTTTTATAACACACTAGTGCGATCAATTAACACTACAGAGAGTCAGAGGTTGGTCTTCTGTTGTTTGTGAAAAGTTAAAATATTGGTTTCATAGCAAAGACCTGGTGGAACAGAGTTTCAGTAGTGGAGCCTTAATGATTCAAAGCCCTGTCCCAAAACTATATCAAGCTTAACCGGAGCACTTTGAGGCCATGTTGAGATGTTGGCCTTAGGGATCTGGCCAGTTGGTATAGAATGAATAATTTGGGAAGTTAGCCTTGGCTTGTCACAGGCAAGGCTAAGTGCACCAGGCAACATTTTTTGAATTCAAACCTTTGTTAGATAGGGAACCAACAGCGTGATTTTAATGCTGGTATAGTGTGATTGGAACCTTTCAAGCAGAGAATGAGTTGGAAGCAAGGCTTTGTGTAGTTTACTCAAGGTTTTAGTGGAGGGCCCTATAAACTCCTTCATGGTAGTTGATGGGTGAGAGATCCAATGCTATGTGTACAGAAGTTGGAGAACCCCAAAAAGACAATGGTGGTAGAAAAACCTAGAGTTCACTCAAGTAAATAAAGATAATTCAGTGTCAAAGATAACTCACAGATTTCTGTCTACATTTGAAGGCTTGCGTAGAGAGAACGAGCTGAGATTGTGGCAAGAGTCCCAGGTTTGTCAGACCTGGTTAAAAGGATCTCAGTGTTAGTGCCGTTCAGGCATAACCGAATGGCATCATCTTGCCTCGTATTTCAGGCAACTGTACACTTTCCTTCTATTTTCTATCTTTCAAGAGTTCAGTTGAATATTGTAGCTCTTGAAGATTTCTAGAAATGGAGCAATTTAGGCTTTGGTATCAGTGCAGAACATTGTACCTACCACTTGGGTGTAGTTTGAAAAGAATGTTTTAAACTATTGGCAAATGATACACCTCAGCTGAAATGTAGTATCTAGTTGACATAGTAATATGTTGTGGCGGACTGCTTCAAAAGCTGTAGACAACTCTTGCAGAATCAAGGCACACTTTTGATCATTGTCCCTCGCAGAGAGAATTTCTTCCTTTAAATTCCTCAAGGTCATTCTAGTGATTTCCCATCATCCAGCTGCACAGGAAGTGACATCACTGTTTTCCCATCAAAACCATCTTGAAAAGAAGAAGCTAAGCAAGAGGACCCAATTTCCCATCATCCATCTACACAGGAAATTACATCACTGCAGTTCCTATCATCCATATGCACAGTAAGTAACATCAATAGTATCCTGCCAAAACTGTCTTCAAAAGAAGATGCCAAGCAAAAGGAATTCATTTCCCATCACCCATATGCACAGAAAGTGACATCTCTGCATTGCCCATCATTCATCTGCACAGGAAGTCATGTCACTGGTTTCCTGCCAAAACCATCTTTAAAAGAAGACAAGTAAGAGGACTTCATTTTCCATCATCCACCTGCACACCTCCCCCTGCACTCCTCCCCCTACTTAATGGTAGCAACAGCACAGACACCCACAGTGGGTACGCCAAAGACCAGCCTGTCCATGCCTACCCAAACATATATCATGCCCAGTGCCAGGAATCCTGGTCTTCCCCATACCTACTACTACCCTGTTATGCTACTCCACGCTCTCAATCCCAGCCACCGCTCACTGCACTGCTGCTACAACCGCACCTCATGACACAGAGGGAGTGTCCACATGCACCTCATTCAAGTTCTCATGCACTCTCCCATAAGCTGCATCCACCACTCCTGCACCAACAGCACCCAGCACTCCACTCGTTTGCACTCACACAAACCAGCCACCGGCTCACACTCACACAAACCAACGACCACTCACGCAACACGTCACACTTGCGTGTATGCCCCACAACATCTGCTCATTTACCAAACATGCCCCAGATATATTGGACCTACTGTACGACCATGCTCTGGACATGCTCTTCCATACAAAAACATAGCTAAACCCACCCGCTGCTTCAGACATTGCTACAGCCATTCCTACCGCTACAGGATTGCCAGCAAGACCGTCAGCACAAGCCTGGAGTCGGTGTTGCCATCATTTTCAAAGACATGATCAGTTGCACCACCTACACGGACACCCCCATTATTTACATGGAACACCTGAAGTTTAAGACATGCATTACAGCTAACTGTTCCCTAGGAAGAACCTTTGTATACAGACCACTAGAACCCCTCACCAATGTCACCAGTGACATCAGAGACTTCATCACACCCTTCACTATCAACACCAATAACTTCATTGTCCTTGGCATCCTTAATTTTCTTCTAGAAGACCACCATCCAACCCAAACTCTCTGACATCTCTAGAAAACTTCAGAAATCCTGGCTTCTTCTAGCAAGTTACCGAACCCATCCACACTGTCGGACACCTACTGTATCCGATTGCCTCCTCAAAGAGTAACATCACAGTCGACTATGACAATGACAGGCCACACTCTCATCAGTTTCAGTATACCCAGCCCGCTCCACCACAGACCTACCACATCCGCCTGCAGCAGCTGGAAAATCATCACACAAAAAGACAGGACTTCCGGCCTGTCCATGCACTGGCCCAAGCACACCAGCAACTTGCCGAAATCCATCAAGAACCTTAACAGCTGGATCATTGTATGTGCCAACACCCTGGGTACCCTCAAGCAAAACCCAGCAGCAACAGCCCACCCTAAGGCCAGCTGGTACACAGAGGACGTGAGACTGATAAAACATCACTGCAAGCAACTGGAGCACAAATAGAGAACAAGTAAAGACATCATGGATAAAGACAATTTCAAATTCACCCTAAGACACTACTAGCAGCAGACACAGAATACCAAGTGTACAGCTCTTGCAGACCGCATTGATACAGGCACACACACAAAAAGCAAGGAATTATTTGCCATCATCAAAGATTTCACTGCGTCTCTTGCCACCTTCAGCAATATCAGCCCCTTACAAGATCTTTGCAACAACCTCTCGGAGTTCTTCTGCAACAAAATCACCTACATATACAGCAGCTTCGACCATCAACTGGACACTGTCACCATTGCAACACCTCAAGAAACCATCAGCTGACCCAGCAATGCTCTCCAACTACAGACCCATCTCCCTTTTACCATACCCAGCTAAGGTCTAAGAGAAACTAATCAACTGACGCCTCACCAACCATCTCACCAACCACCAGCTCCTCGATGCAGTCTAGATTCAGTCCCAACCATAGTACAGAGAAAGCACTCATCACCGCCACAAATGACTTCTGCATGATCCTTGACATAGGAAACATGACAGTCCTCATTCTCCTGCACCTCGCTGCAGCATTTGACACAGTCTCACGTCCCATCCTAATCAGGCGCCTGCACAAGATTGCCATCCAAGGACCCACTGGCCGCTGGATCTGCTCCTTCTTAACGGATAGAACACAAACTGTCAGCCTTACTCCTCGGAAGCCCGCAAACTCACGAGCAGAGTGCCTCAAGGTTCATCGCTCAGCCCCACCCTATTCAATACACAGGATCCCTCTCACCAACTTCATCCATGCACACCACACGCACATCTTCTCCTATGCTGACGATATGCAACTCATACTCTCCCTCTCAGACAAGACCCCCAACACAAGAAACACGTTCACCACCTGTTATCCTTTCTTGAATTCCACAAGAAGCTGAAGACCTGGCTTTTCAATTAAACAACCTATCATAGGCAGGGCTAGGCACACACACCTACTCAATGCCAGTGCTTAATTTGTAAAATATTAAGTGCCAGGGCTCTGACCAGGAGGCCACTGAGGCTTGCACCACACATCGCCCTTGTCATCGCTACCTAAACATCTACTGACCATCTCTCGCGCATGTAAATGCGACAGTTCAGATTATTCCAGGTCCCCAAAGCTAAAGGAATGGCTGGGGAGGCAATTATTAGCACTATTTTAATATATATTGTATTCCTAAACAACCGTTGTTCTGCTCATCTCTAAATTAGATGAGCAGCGCCACCATGTGGTAGACTGTCAACACCATACTTAGAACAGGTAGGGGACGGTGCCGAGCACCGGAAACCAATTAAGTGCGGGTGCTGAGCACCGGAAAGCACCGGCTCAAATTAAGCACTGCTCAGTGCCAGGATATCCTCATGGGTGACAGTGCTCTTTAAAAATACACATAATATAACAACGTCTCTCTGCGGTCTGTAAGTCACTGAGGAGGTTATTAGTTTTCAAATAGGCCTGGATTATGTGGTGGCCACCACTTGCAGGTTTTGGCAAAAGTAAGGTGACCAGAGAATAGTTTGTAGTTTGCCCGGGCATTCAGGTCAGTGGTAGTTTCTGGACGAGTGGTATGACTATAATGTTTTTAACTATGTTGCGGATGTCTCCTGCAGACAGGGTTGAATTGAGAAATCTTGTGATGAATGACACTATGGCAGATTGGCCAAGTTTATTGTTTTTGCACTGCAGGACCTAAATGGACATCAAAAGGGGTAGTAAAGGTTTGAGTTAACTGATGATGTTGATAGTGTTCACAGAAACTAGGAGGTGTCTGGATACGTATAGCATGGACATCTTTATGTAAGGAAGAATGTGTAAAAATGTGTAAAATTGCAGGCTTGTTTTTTGTGTATTGGTCCTGTTATGATCAGATATACTAAATTCCAAAACCCTTGTGATTGGATTAACAGAACCCTCAAAAATTGTTATGGGGTTAAAAGAAGTAGCAATGTCTCCTGGAATTAAAATTTGCTAGTGTTAGGATTCTATAATAGGTTTTGCCCCATGGTCTCTTAATAGTGTGTGGCAGCAGGCAGGTGGTAAAGAAAATTTGGGGTGCCTTTTGATATTTACATGGTCAGGGTTAAAAGGGCTTTATAGGCTGAAAACGGTCCTAGCTGGCATGTCGTAGAGCGATATACCTTCTCATTTATAACCTTTTAGAAAGGTAATGTAATTCAATGATCAGATTGCAAGTTGTCCCCAGTGACGTTATCATATGCTCAACTGTCCCGATTGCTGCTCACAGTTAAGAAAACTTTCTAGGTGCAAAGAGAAACTGACATTAGTGGATCTTTTATTCCTGGTTTTGAGCTGCAGAGGTCTCTCGAGCTGATTAGTGAGGTTTCTAACGAGTTGGATTCCCTCGGCTGATGCTGTCTCTGAAGGTACTTGAGAACGGTAAAAATGCGTATGTTTGGTACAAGCAATGTCATGTGGGAGGTTGAATTAGAAATTCCTGGAAGGAGGCAGACCTGTTCTGCCTTTACAGAGATGCTGAGTAGACTTAAAATGGATTCAGGTTGAGAAACAGTTTGACAAAGTTGCAATGTCTCAGGGTGGCTTCCCAGAGGTGCATTTAATCAGTGTTACAAAAGATTATGGGTTTTCAGATTTAGGATTTTCACAACTGCTTCTTGTTCAACTTCCTTAAGGGACCGGAATGGGACCTCTATACGTGTCTGAGAGCTCTTCATATTGAGGAAAGGGGCAAGAATTCAAAAGGGCACTGTATACAAAGATAATGCCATGCAAATAGTAATTGTCTTGTTATAAACGTTTGATGAAATTTTGGATGCACAGTAAATCACTTAAGCAACTATTGATAAGATTTCGTAACAGAAAAAAATGTAAACGCAGAGCAACCGATTTTGTTTTGCTTGAAATTGTAAATTTCATTAATTGACATGCATTTAATTGCCAATGAAAAATGCAACTCTGTGTGTAACGATGTGCCATTTTTCATACTCTCTCTAGATTGTCCTTCATGCTTTCTAAGCAGAGTCATGGTTACTTTTTTGTGTAACTGTTACTTGTGCTGTGTCTCACTGCACACATCAGTTATTCACCAAAAATGCCATGCAGAAGGTCGTCATGCAACACAGCAGATCATGCCAAAGGTTCTTGGTGCACACTGCAGTCTGTGCCCTCCTGGGCTACTCAAGGTTACCTCAGAGTGCGCCGTGTAGCTTTTTAGAGTGATGTGACTGGATGATTCCGACATTTCGGCAACCGGATCAAACTAGGGTTCAAAGAGGAAGGTTGAGATCATGAGAGGGCGTTTCGGCATTTTCTCTCGTGTAGCATTAAAGCGCTTCATTCTTTCTCCAGTCTCATACTTTAAACGGAAGTTCTTTTCAGAGCTTGGTCAGGCACCAGCTCAGAGAGGGGAAGAGGAGTGTTAGGAACTGAGGGACATATGTACAAGCCCCTATCGCCACCACAACGTCACTTTTATCGACGTTGTGGTGCCGATAGGGGCTGCGCCTTATTTACAAGGCAGCGTTAAGCCACTTAACTTGGCTTAACGCTGCCTTGTAAATAAGCCCCCCTTTCACGCTATGCTTAGCGTGAAAGGAGAGGGCAGTGGGTGTTGCGGTGGGCGTTCCACCGCAACACCCATAGATTTTAACGCTGCCCCCTATGTACAAGGGCAGCGTACATAGGAGGCAGCACCAAAATGAAGACCAGGTAAAACCTGGTCTTAAGTTGGCGAAACGAGGAGAAATGCACTATTTCTCCTCGTTCTTGCTTTTTTCATGTGTGCTGCCTTGTTCAGCACACATGGAAAAAGCAAAATGCCATGGATTGTTTATGTACAAGAGGTCCTCCTTCCTATACATAAACAATCTTTAAAAAAAATATGCAATTTTGTGACTTTCATGTGTGCTGCATTAAGCAGCACACATGAAAGTGACAAAATGGCATTTCAGGATTGTTTATGTGCAGGAAGGGACACCTTCCTACACATAAACAATCCTCCCACTATGGTGCAAGGGTGCCTGCGTTGGCGCTACACTGCTAAGTGTAGCGCCATAGCAGTGGGAAACGCAAGGCTGCACCATATCCTTGTAAATATGGTGCAGCCTTGTGTTTCAGAAGTGGGGGAGTGATGAGTTAAGCCATGACGGCTAACGCCTAACTACACCACTTCTATTGTACATATCCCCCTGAGTGTGGGAGATGAGACAGGTGTGTGAGTTAAGGTGATGTAAAGTGTAGGTCAGACTTAAGCTGGACAGTTTCTGACACTCTTCCACACTGCGAATGTTAGCTGTGTTAAAGAAAAGAGTTCAGTGTGACCACACAATAACTGCTGGAAGTGTGACAGAACAATGGGTATCCACTGAGACATCAACATCATCCTTTGTAGAAACATAATGAGGGAATTTGTCTAAATACTTTACAGATGTGTAGCAAGAAAGCCCTAGGAGTGAAATACTGTGAAACTGGAGAGAACCTCACTGGCCAATCTTGATCCTCACACTTTTTAACATCTCTCTGGATGTGCTGACGTCCTGGCAGCCAGATCATCTCAACCCATCAGCACACCGATGGCACTCAAATATATTATACTGTAAGATTTCATCCTTGGATGTTGTGCACCGTCTGAGGGGACTGTCTGGGTGACATTGAGAAACTGGACACGGGTTCGCCCATTAAAAAATATTCCTGCTGAGATGGTGTTTTTTCTTGGTTCCTAATCACTTTCCCTTGTATTCTTTCAGGCTGGCCATCTGCATTATCTGTTTTCAGTATGATTCAGTCATGGGTGTGTTCAGTGAAATCTCTATATTGGGTACTTCATTCTAATCCGAACATTAAGGGGCATATTTACAACAGAATGGTGAAGCGTGGCGTTAAGATGAAAAAATTGCTAATGCCGCGCTTCGCCATACTGAAAACGCAGGGATGCGCCGTATTCACAAGAATGAGGTGCACCCCTGCGTTTCCACTAGCGCTGGCGTTAAACCTAGCTGCCTAGCGCCAACGCAGGCACCCTTGCACCATGGTGCAAGGGTGTCTGTGTTGGAGGGAATGATTGAGTCCAGAATGCCGATTTGAAACTCCTATGTGAGCTGCATTGTGCAGCACACATAGAAGTTGCAAATCGTCATTTTTTTAATGATTGTGTATGCGCTGGAAGGGACACTTTCATGCACATTCACAATCATGCATGGAGATTTGCTGTTTCTATGTGTGCTGCACAATGTAGCACACATAGAAACAGCAAAAACAAGGAAATATTAAGCATTTCTCCTCGTTTCGCCATTATAAAACCAGGTTTTCCCTAGTCTTAATTTTGGCACTGACTCCTATTTACACTACCCTTGTAAATGGGGGCAGCATCAAAATCAATGGTTGTTGCGGCAAAACGCCCACCGCAACACCCATTTCCCACCACTTTCACGTTAAGTGTAGATTGAAAGGGGGCCTTAATTACAAGGCGGCGTTAAGCCACGTTAAGTGGCTTAACGCCGCCTTGTAAATAAGGCGAAGGGGTTATCGCCACAGGAATGTCGCAAAAAGTGAGTGGCGATAGGGGATTGTAAATATGCCCCTGTTGGAAAGTGGATTATTGGTAGGGGCAAATGTAGGTCTGCCACTGGCAATAAGGCCACCAACCATTGGTAGGACTCAGCATAGGTCTTAGAAGATTATTCCTATGCTCAACCCTTGGTAACATGGCTGCGAGCAGACAGGCTTAACTTCAAAGACAGGTATGTAAAGCATTTAAAAACACAAATTCAGTAAATAATTAAGACGCAACACATAATAAAAATCCAACACCAATTTATAAAAATAGGAAATATTTTTATCTTTAAAATGACACCAAAACGACAAAAATCCAATGTAGGAACCAGAGATATGAATTTTCAAAGATTTAGCAAAATATAGCACTTAGAAGCTTATAGCACCATATTGGGATACAGGCTCGCGATAGACCGACCCAAAGTCAAAGTTTCAGGCCGACCGCGATGGAGCCCTGAGCGGATACCCTATGCGGAAGGTCCCGGTCACAGTTTTTACCTTCGGACTTAGAAACTTTTCTGGAGCTTTTCTCCCCGAGGTCCCTCGAAGCTCTCAGCCAGTCCGCATTCGGTGAGGGTTCGCCGGCTTGCCTTGCGATGAGCTCCCAGTCACCTCTCTACGTTCGGACTTAGAAACTTTTGCGGTTCGACCTCTGGAGCGTTCCAGCGGAGCAAACCCAGGATCCAGGTCGACACGCGGTTGAAGGCAGGCGGCTTGGCTTTCGCGGTTGCTCCCGGTCACCTTTTCTACGAGCGGACTTAGAAACTTTTCTGGAACTTTTTCTCGTGGGGTGCCTCGATGCTCTTCACCAGGCCAGATTCGGTGAGGGTTCGCCGTCCTCGGATTTCTTCTACTCCCGGTCAAACTCTGGAAGTTGGACCGACGGAGCTTTTAGCGGGATGAACCTGGATGGCTTGGCCGGCTCGCGGTTGAAGGCAGGTGGCTTGGCTGACCAGGTTGAGTCGGTCCCTCTATGGAGCTTTTTTTCAAAGTTCCTCCAAAGTTCTCCAAAGTTCTTGAACTTCTTCCTGAAGTTCCTCAAACGGTCCCAAAGTGTCTCAAACTCACTCCAAGGGTCTGGAAGCTCCAAGATGGTCCTTGAAAGTTGAGGACTTCAGTTCCCACAATCCACTTCAACGTCACCCTTACAAATCCACTGGTAGTTCCCCAGGTTGATGATCCTTGGTGGTGAGGGCCCAGGTGAGCTCTGTTAACCTGTAGCTTGCAGGGAGTCCACTCTTTACTTCTCTTTCAGCAAGGGAGTCCACAGGGCTGTAGTTTCTGATGGTGCAGGCTTCAGAGGTCAGGCCTTAGAATTTGCACAGCAAAACTTCTCAGCTTGGCACAATATCTTGCTTTCTTCAGTTTCAAGCAGCAGATCTGGAGGGCTCTGCCCCTCTCAGATACTTATTCCAAGTTCTCTGGGTCAAGCAGGAGGTCACTTCCTGACCAATGGGAGCAGGGTAACTCCTCAAACATATGACCACATCCTGTATAGTGTGGCATTTTGTCCCAGAGTGCATCAAATCTTCCAAATCCATAATGGCAGATTTTCCAGCTAGGAGGTAAGAGCTGGCTAAACACACCCCTAGGATGGCTAATTTACGTAGACTCTCCCCCCTGCATCTGCTCATACCTTCCTTAATCCTACCATCTGCCTAAGGTGGAAAGTTCAGAGTTGCAAATGACACTGTTCTCTGCTCTCCTCTTTGAAGAACATAGTTTACGACTCCTCCCCCTGGCCTGGCATTCCTGTGGAACAGCACACTGCCCTGCCAGCAGAGCTGGTTGACCCCAGGGGCTCTTTATCACCTCTTCAAGGCAGCCTGGCTAATCCACTTAACTCTGACCAATCAGGGCAGACCACTGGAAGGCTGAATCTGGACTTACAAACAAGAAAGTCTTATAACTTCTTGTATGTACACTTTAGGAGAAATTCAACAATATCATATTGTTGAATTTATTAATACCATTCGGGGAAGTCTTTGAATGGCACTTCTAGCCCTCTCCTATCAAGAGTTATTAGTTAATAACTTCCTACCATGTTAACCTATGTAACAGGGGATTTGCAATGGGAAAAATGACTTGGGCCATTTTTCCAGCACCAGAACTTACAAAAACATATTTTATAAGTACTTTGCTTATATCTACAGGACCCCCACCCCATTGGATAACTAGGGGAGACTTTAGGGGTTCTGAATCTGTCAAAATATTGCAGATCCTCACTTCACAGTGCTCCTAGCATCAAAGTCGAATTTGGGCAGCACTTTATCACAATGTGGGGAGTGAAATGTGAAATTTCACTTAACCCAGGGCATATAAAACTCATTTTATAAGGGTCTACCTTATAGATACCTGCCCCCACCCCTGGGACACCTAGGGGAGACCCTGGGGGTCCCTAATATGCCATAACATTGTAGGTTATCCATTTTAAGTGCCCCAAACACCAAAGTCGAGTTTGGGCACAATTTACTTTTTAAAAGCAGTCCAGGCACCCATGGCTGCTTTTAAAACTGACCTTAGGCCTCAGCAGTGCACACATGCAAGTGCAGAAAGCTGCTGGCCTCTAAACTGCCATGCCCTACTACATACTAGGGACTGATAGGTAGTTTCAATTCCCCTGCCCTATTATATACAAGGGGCTTATAGGGTAGGTCATGCCAATCACAGGGGTACCCCAACCCATAGTGTACCCTGTGTATGTAGGTGTTTTCACTGTATCTAAGTGTTTTCAGCATAGCACTGGCCCTGGGCCTGGTTAGGCAAAGCCCAGGGTCAGTTACCACCAGTACCAGTCAGCAAAAAGTTGGGGGGTACCCAGGGCACAGGATGACTTTGCAACAGCCCCTAAGGGTCATTTCACTTTAATTCTCACATTTCCACATTAGCTACATTTTCTGCATGTGTGTATTCATGTGGTATTTCCTCAGTGGAAACTTAACCGAAACACAGCAGAGGGCTATAAAGGGTCAAAGGCAGAGATATAGTCAACGAGTGACTGGAGGGGTATCTGGGTTCTGAGAGCAGAAGTTGACTTTCACTGTGTTGCAATTTAGTGTTCTTTAAATATGTGTGTTCAGCTCTTTCCTAAACTGGAGCAGGATTGGGAGGTCCTGATGGATATGGGAATGCCGTTTTAGATCCCGGTGGATACATGGAGAAAATTTGTTGCCTTGCTTTTCCTTCTTTGCAATTATTTGTCTCCATTCTGATGGAGTCCTTTCTATAAGGGTTCCAAAAGCCACCAGAGACAGTGAGCTTTTTAGCTACACATGAAAGTCTGCCAACTGGGACGGCCTTGTAGGTGCTGCAGCTGACAAACGAAGAAGGTGCAGGCCAGCAAGTGGAGCCATTGGAGTTCAATTGGTGTGAGGGTGATGTGATTGCATTTTTTCAGGATCCTGATGAGGTGTTCTGCTTCCTGTGGGATACTTCAAGGGGAGTGGTGGACCATCCCAGAACTTTTTGCCTTCCTCCTGTATTTTTTCTGACCTATTTTTGTTGGTTTTATGACTCTGGGCACTTTACTACTGCTGATCAGTGCTAAAGTGCATGTGCTCTGTCTTGTAAGATTGGTCTACACCTGTTTGGCATATTTTATTTACCTGTAAGTCTCATATACCCAGGGCTTGTAAATTAAATGCTACTAGTGGGCCTGCAGCGCTGCTTGCGCCACCCACCGAAGTAGCCTTTCAAACCTGTCTCAGGCCTCTGCTGGTGCAGGGCCTGCGTGCACAGTTTACTGCCACAGTGACGTCACATTTCAAGTGTTTGCCACGTCTGAAACTACCCTTTTACTACATATAGGTCACCCCTAAGGTAGGCTCTAGGTAGCCCTATGGGCAGGGTGCTGTGTAGGTAAAAGGTAGGACATGTGCCTTAGTTGTGTGGCTTGTCCTGGTAGTGACAAACAGCCTATTTAGTTTCTCACTGCTGTGAGGCGGCTCTCCTCATAGGTTTGCATTGGGAATTCCCCGATATGTGTTTCAGTGGTAATTTCAATTATGAAAGGGGTAGTGTGGCCATGTTTGGTATGTTTCGAATAGTTGTAATAAATCCTGCTTATCCGTGAAAGCGGATTGGTTATTACTATTTTAGAAATGCCACTTTTAGAAGTGTGCATTTTTGTGTGTTTATGACTCTTTGTGACCTGCCTGGTTATGTATTTACTGTCTGATGTAGGCTGACAGGAGAAGGGGATGTGCATTCACTCTAGGCAGTCACAAGGGCGGTTGAGGTGTGTCCTGCCTTTCCTGGGTGACTCAGCGCTGGACTGAGTAGACCCTGGCTGCATTTAGAGTGGTGGGAGGAGTTTCCCTCGCACCTGAATAGACCTGGTCTGCATTTAGAGTGGTGGGAGGAGTTGCACCTGCACCTGAATAGGGCTGTGCCTGCCTTTCACAAAGCTGTCTTCGCCCCTGTAGTGTGTCTGGAGCCAGAGCAGGGAATTGAATGGGGGTGTTGTGCACTTCTTGAAGTTGATCGAAGTTCCCCCAGAACAATGACTTTAGGAGTATAATTATAGGGGCTCTTATCCCACATTCTTAGTTCACTTCTGGACCTGGAAGAACCTAGGTTGGAGTAAAGGCTTCTGTGCTGAAAAATTGCAAACATGCTGTGCTGACTGTTTCAACCAACTGATGCCCTGCCTGGGTGAGCTGCCCTGCTGCCTGCTGAGCTCTGCCCTGCTGTAAGGCCTACTACACCCCCAGTGTGAATCCAAAGGCAGGTTGGCCTGCCTACTGGTCTAGGGACCTGAGGACCATTACAAAGATTTCTCAGACCCTGACATGGGACTCCACTGCCGTGATTGGTGGCTCACCTCTTGAATACAGACGGGGAAAGGTGTGTTGCTCCCAGTACCGGTCGCAGGCTGCTGTGGCTCTCTGATCCTCAAGAGTGGAGTGTGTGGAGCGTTTCCCACTTTTCCCAGGAAGGCAGCATGTGCTGACTAGTTCAGGGAGTAGTGCATCTGTAGCGCTATATCTTGGCTATAGCTGCGGGCCCCAAACAGCGATTAGGAGGCGCTCCCAGTGTCTCACGGCCTCAAGTGCGCTGCCCAGATTCCCCTGCCTTTGTGGGTTTCAGCCTTTTCATTTACTGTCAGTGCCTGCGCTGCATTACCCCCTTCGTGCATTCCTTACCGGAGGGGGGTACGTTCGAATTTCGGGGACTTCCTCCCTGAGCAGGCGCACTCCCGAGCTGACACTGCCGTCGGGTGCAACACCGCAGCGGAGAGGGACAAGCGGTTTTAGGTTGTGTCTTCCCCCCTCCAGTTTTTGACTCTCAGTCTTGTAATAGAGGCCCCCGGGATCCCCTGGGCTTGCGAGGCCCCACGCTGCCACTCTGGGCTGATGGCTGTGGGAAGGACCCGCCTTGCCTTCAGGGCCCGAAGGGCCTTGCCTTGCCTACAGGTTTACACAGCAATTGCTCACCTTGGTTTCTCAGTCCCGAGGGGCCGGAGTCAAGTGCTAATTAGGGAAGCCGACCCATGCAAATCTCCCCAGTAGGAAGACAGCGTCTGCACAATAGTGTGAAGGCTCAGCCGGCATGGAGGAAACATTACCGCACTGTGTGTAATAGACGTGCAGGGGAGTATTGTTGATGGTGATATTTCATGATTCCTGCACTTTTGGAGACAGGTGATGGTTCCTATGGTGACATTTCCTAGATTTTTGCACCTCATGACTGGGGCATTTATTAACCTTTTGCATACTAAGCATACCAAGGCTGATGTTATCAGAATACTGAGAACCACAGCCATTCTTGTTTCAGATGCACAGTCTTTACAATACATGGGGGATTCAGATGTGCTCTGCTATGACCTAACTGCTGCATCTCATGCCCTGATATTAAGATATGTCGTTTTATTCCCTGTACTGTCAGGATAACAAGTACTATACCAGGAGTGCTTAGTAGGCACAGTGGTTATCTTTCACGTGTTCTCATCTTTACAATCTGATGCATTACCTACAGTGTTCTTTCTAAGGTACTAGGATTTGCATAAGATGCAGAGTATTATTGATTCATATGCTGCATTCCTTACCCTGATGGTATGATGTATGTCATTTCAATTCTTCCATTGTTAGGATAATGAGTACTGACTCGGGCTTTGTATAGTATGCACAGTTCTTTTGATTTATGCCATTTGGTCTATGTGTTTGTACAATATACTATATATTTTTATATATAATCCTGTGTGAAGTCTATTTTGTGGTGTATTTATTGTGTCACTGGTGTGAGTGTGTTGCTCAAACGCTTTACACATTGCCTCTGGGGATAAGCCTGACTGCTCTGCCAAGCTACCAAGGGGGTGAGCAGGGGCTATCTTTGATGTGTAACTCCCTTGACTTGAGTGGTGGCTTCTGCCTGGCTTAGGTGCATACCCTAGCCAACCAGAAACCCCATTTCTAACAGGCAGCCAGTGTAGAGTCTAGGAAGGCATGGAGTATGGTGTTAGCAATTTTCGGATGTAAGAGTATGAAGGCTTGAGCAGCAGTCCTTAAGCCTCTTTCTTGGAGGAGTGATTTAATTGCCTTTGGCAGATAGATTGCTGCAGTGTTGATTTGGTCTATTTGTCCTATTTAACTTGCTAATAGACATCTTAACCCCTAATATGTCCTCTCCACTTCAGAACTGTGCTCAGATGATCATTCTATGATTTTTCCAGAATACATGGCAGAAATGAATTTTGCATTATGTTGCCTACATTCTCACTGGCACTATACAAATCCAACTCAATATTTCTCCTCAACTCATAGGATGCACACCTCTTTGCTACAGTTTTACTGGCTCTCTTCTTTTAAAAGTTTGTTTCATCCTGTAGAAGGGTGTGTGTGTCTTTTGCTGAAAATCTGAAGATTTTAGGCTCAGTCAATGAATGAGCTGAAATCATGATATAGGGAGCTTGACCATTCTGAGTTCTGTACATTAAAGTCCTGGGTGCATATTTATGGGGATTCCGCGAAGGGCAGCGCAGCAAGTCATCTTGCTGCGCTGCCCTACACCAAAGTGAAAGGGCAGGAATGCATCGTATTTATGCATTATGGCGCATCCCTGTCCTTTACCCCTGCTCTGGCACCATTTCGGCAGCCTAGCATTGTGGTTCAAGGGTGCCTGTGTCATCAGCAGGATTGTTTTTTGTGCAGAAAGGTGTACCTTTCTGCACAGAAACAATCCTAAGAGGAGTTTTCCTCTTTCTATGTGTGCTGCAGAAACCAATCCTAAGAGGAGTTTTCCTCTTTCTATGTGTGCTGCAGAATGCAGCAAAAATAGAAAGATGAAAAAAAGGAGCAGAAATAAACGTATTTCTCCTCATTACACCTCACCTCGGGAAGCGTAAGGATTTGGCGCTTCCCCAGGTTTACATTCTCTTCAAAATCTGGGGCAGCGTCAAAATCCATTGGCGTTGCATGGAAAAACCCACCACCACGCCCATGGGACGCCTCCTGACTTTGGCAACATGGCAGAGTGCAGTTTTACTGAAGTTTGAAATGGGTTAATAATGTTGTGGGTATTGAGAAATGCAGTACAATAGATAAAACAAGTTTTTCCAACATTGAGCTCAAAGGGCATTGAAAGACAGGAGAATAGCTGGATTACATGTCAGCTGTGGGTTTCCTAAGTAGGAGAATGAAAATAGGAGATCAGAAGCATTGAGGGTAGACCCCAGAGTTGAACAGTGATGTCAGACAGGAGAAGACACATGATGAAAGGTCAAATTGATTTAAGATTTGAGAGAAAAAAGGGTCAGAAGGTGCACATGAGGGGTTTGCCTTCCAAAAACTTGTGGATAAACTACGAAGGAGAGGTTAACCCCAGAGGATGAATAACTAAATTGTATTGCTTATACGAAGGCTGTGAGAAGGATAAAAGTGGGAGCTGGGGCATATAACATGCAATCCAGAGTGGAGATGCATTTCTTAATGGTTCCTTTATGAATTGCACTAATGCCCATCTCTATTATCCTATTTGGCTGCTGAAATCTGAGGAAAATGGTTAATTGACATGGAATTTTTTTGCTGATTTCTTTCACCAAGAAACCTCAAAATGAACAGAGATGCAGAGGGCTAGAAATAGAGCCAGGAAGGTATCTAGTAGAATTTGATGGAAGACAAAAGCTCCCCGTGACAAAGCCCTGGAATGGATCCGGTCCTTCCTCACAGGCCGATCACAGAGAGGCAGGATACCACCGTTCCACTCTGAACCTACAGAGATCAGCTGCAGAGTGCCACAGGGCTCCTCCCTGAGCCCGACTCTCTTTAACATCTACACGGCCCCGCTCACAGCCATCTTCAGGAACCACAGACTCAACATCATTGCATACTCTGATGGCACCTAGCTGATCCTCTCACTCACCAATGAACCCACAGTCGCCAAGAACAACTTCCATGGCGGGATGAAGGCTGTCGCCACCTGGATCAAGGAGAGCTGCCTCAAGCTAAACTCAGAGAAGACCAAAGTCCTCATCCTGGGCTCCACTCCCTCCACCTGGGACAACTCCTGGTGGCCCCCAGATCTTGGATACCACCCACACTCACAAACCATGCACAAAACCTCAGCATCATCCTGGACACCTCGCTCACCATGAACCGCCAGATCAACTATGTCTCATCATCCTGCTTCCACATGCTACGTCTGCTCTGAAAGATCTCCAAGTAGATCCCCACCGAGTCCAGAAAGACGGTCACCCATACACTCATCAGCAGCAGACTCGACTACGGCAATGCACTCTATATCGGCATTACCCAGAACCTCCTCAAGAAACTGCAAAACATTCCGAATGCCTCCGCTAGACTCATCCTCAATATCCCCCTCAGCAGCCACATCACTGGCCACCTGAGAGACCTCCACTGGCTCCCAGTCAACAAAAGAATCAAATTTAAGCTCCTCACACACCCCTATAAAGCCCTACACAACGCGAGACATGCGTACATCAACCACCGCCTCGCATTCCACGCACCTACCAGAGACTTCTGCTCCACCCAACTGGCACTGGCTGCTGCCCCACTATCTGCAGGATCACGGCAGGAGGAAGATCCTTCTCTTACCTCACAGCAAGGACCTGAAACACCCTGCCTCTCCACCGTCACTGCCTCAATTCAGGAAGGACCTCAAGACCTGGCTCTTTGGCTGAATCACAGTGCCTTCAGATGGATCAGCAGTCTCCTCCTGCCCCCCCCACCAGCGCCTTGAGACCCTTATGGGTGAGTGGTCGTGCTTTAGAAGTCACCTGATTGATTGATTGATTATTTCTAAAAGCACCTTACAATCTCTGAGATACTGGCAGATCCTGTAGACTCTAAGAACCAAGCTATCAACTACAGAACAACTTCACTTAGGGAAAAGAGTTGTCATTCTAGGCATGTCCTGCTAATGTCCATCCCTCCACTTTCGTTTTCCAAAGCATGATGAGTGTCTGTCAGGCTCAGCAAAGGTCAGGCTAACAGATAAATCACCATGTCAGAGCCAGGCACTTTACTTGCGCTAATGCGAACGCACCTGAGCCAAGCTTTGCAAGGCTGAAGATTTCACAGCCCTGAGGGCAGTGACCTTATCAGCCCAGCAAACCCCTGTGAGGTCCTCCTCTTCATGACAAGAGGGAGCATCACCAATAGAGTCAGCCGTGGGTGCTTTAAGTTTAAAAAGAGCTGACTGTCTACCAATGTCGCCTCATCACATAATGGAGTGTGGTCAGTAAGTCTCACTGATCCCACCCCACTCTGTGAGCAGTTAGCTACGTTCCTCCTCTGATTGGCAGACCCATGAAAAGGTTAGCCAATGAGAGGAAGCGATAGCATCTTCTATTTTTCCCTTCCCTGCCAGAAGCCTCAAGTTCCTTCTAGTGCCTTCTTGCTTCCCTCTGCCGTCACCTGTGTATGTCGTTTTTGAATGTTTGGGTGCCTGTGAGTATGTATGAATGTATGTGTGATTACGCACATGTGCATGGATATGAGTATGCATGCTTGTGAATGGATGTGCATGAGCATGTGTGGGTGCTTGTGGGTAGATGAGTGGAAGTGAATGTGTGTGTGTGTCTCTACCTGTGCCCTCCCAACTATTCGTACAAATTACGAGCCGCCACTGTATTCCACAGTTCAGGGTGAAGGGTAAAGGTCAGTGAAGCATTTCATCTAGGTCCTGTTGCAGTGAGTAGTTAATGTGCATAATATGTGTTGCGTACTGCCATTTATTGCGGGTTTTCCAGGCCTATAGGTACTACTGTATTCCAACTGGATAAATATGCTATATTTCCTTTTACTCTGGACGCTACATGGTAGGGTGATGGCCAGCATTCAAGGAATACTGCAATTGGGAGAGGGGGGAGGCCAATAGCTTGGAATCAGATACTCAATTAAACATGTCACTGCAATCAATAAACTCAAACATGTTTATCCAGCATCATCAACATTGTGGATGTTTTGACCAATTTTCATAACCTGAATGTTTTGGGACTTTCTTCAGGCGACAGGCGTGCATTCTATCTATTTGGGTGTATTGTTGTTATTTAATGCCATTTAGCCCTAGAATTGGTTAAGCAGTAATCCATCTTCAATGAGAGGTCTGATTCGGTAGCGGCTACAGTGCCTAGTGAAAATGGAACTGCCACTGGTTGACATTTCTTTAAGAATTTAGGGCCAGATGTACCAAAGGGTTTTCCCCATTGTGGGGGATATTCTCAACAATCGGCGAAAACTATCGCTAACCTCAGTTAGCGTGCGTTTTCTTATCGCCATGTACCGCGTGAAATTATCGCTGTGTTAGCGGCGTATTCACAACATGCCGCCAACAGGCGATTGTTTCAGGGAACGGCGGTGAAAACTGGCACTAACATCAGTGCGAAGGCAATAGGAAATCCGGCGTTAGCGGGCGAAAACTACCGATAGGCCCATTAGCGGCAAAAAAACTCACATTAGCCTAGCCCAACGTGAGTTTTTTTTGTCTCTAATGCAAAAAATAGCCTATCAGTCAACATCCAATAGAAAATAGGTATAAAAACCAAAAAAATGCAGAATGGAGCAGCCTTGGCCAAGTGGAGCACGCATCAACAACCCCTGCAAGCCACCCAACATCCAGGATGACCAGGATGAGAGCCAGGATGCCACGCTGGACCAGCGTCTGGAGCCTGGATGCCTCGCTGGACCTGCGTCTGGAGCCTGGATGCCTCACTGGACCTGCGTCTGGATCCTGGATGCCTCGCTGGACCTGCGTCTGGAGCCTGGATGCCTCGCTGGACCTGCGTCTGGAGCCTGGATGCCTCGCTGGACCTGCGTCTGGAGCCCAGATGCCTCGCTGGACCTGCGTCTGGAGCCTGGATGCCTCGCTGGACCTGCGTCTGGAGCCTGGATGCCTTGCTGGACCTGCGTCTGGAGCCTGGCGTGGGATGCGGAGGAGCTGTGGAGTCGATGAGCCGTGGTGGTAAACATTGAGGTGCAACGATCGCCCGTACCTGGTGATGAAGTCTGGCAGGTCGCATGGAGACATGGTGCTGACCTGTGTGAGAAGACCGCCTTGTGCACCTTGGAGCTGTCAATAGTAGAGGCGCTCCTGCGCCCCAACGTAGGGAGCTCTGCATCGCATACTACGATCCACCACTACACCGGGGTGCACGGAGGGGATTACCAATGGTGGGTGCCGCCTCTCTGCATCACAGGCCGGATGATGTTGGGATGGCCGGACGCTGTGGAGGGTGAGGCCCCTGAGCTGCGCAGAACTTGTGTGGCGTAAGCGCTGCAACTTCACGCCTAAGGGGGCCCTGCTGCATCAACTGCATCGGGAGGTCCACCAGCGGACTTGGCGGCGACTGCTGTACCCAGGCTTGTGAAATCCCTCCTGGCTGAGGCTCCTGCTGGCTGAGTCACATATTTGGAGAGAGTACAGCGGATTGCGCCACGGTGTTAATGTCCTGGTAAGGAGAAGGTGGGACGCGTAGCGCAGGATGCCTGGGGGTCGAGTCCCCCAGGCCTAGCACACGTAGGTGACGCACCCCCAGTGTCGGCTCATCCACTATGGCGGAAGAGCGTCGCCCCACTGCTTTCAAGCAGTGCAGAGGAGGAACAGTCATCACATGATGATAACTCACTGATGTAACTGTGCTATGTTTCCCTTGCGGGTGGGAGGGTGGGTAGGACTGCTCCAAGCACGGGCAAGGCATGGGCGGATTGGCATGCCCACTCAAGTGCGCAATGACTGTTTGGTCGGCCCACTCAGGCCGCCCAAAGCAGTCATGGGCACTTCCCTGTTCGTAATGCAGGCTGCATTACAGCCTGCATGGAGAACATGCCCACCCCTCCAGCCCCTGGTTGCATGCCTTGTCCCGTTGTCAATTACCAATCCCACCGCCGCTTCACAGTGTTGTGATTGGCTCAGGGGTGGGAGCCTGGCTGCCTACTTCCTGTTCCTGGAAGCAGACGCAGGAGAGCAGGTGCAACGAAGACACGGGACCCGGCATCGAGGTAAGACTTCCCTTATCAAAATTTTTACAACACCCGCTCACACACACTTCCCCGCGTCCATGCCCCAGCCAGTGTTCTTTCCAGCGTTTGCCACCTCACAGCTGTCCAGGCCCCTCCCCCCCCAGCACTTCTCAACGGCGGCCGCTGTGCACCCATGCACAGCAGGCGTACCACCCGTGTGCCAAAGGCACATACGTGGTTGCGATGCATGCCATTACATAGCATTCCATTCCCATGCATACTAATACTAGGCACATTGCAACAGTAGAGTAGGTGTTGCATAGCGGAGACATCAATATCACTATTCCCACATCAGTGAGTGCAACCCAAAACTTACCTTTGCACCCCAAACCCACCCGTGAACCCTGAAATTCCTTTTTGAGCCCCCATAACACACCAAAAATTCAAATTTGACCCACATGCACACCCCAAATTCCATATTTTACCCCAAAACACACCCCAATTTCCATATTTTACATTCGAAACCCATACCCACCCGAAAAACTTTAAATGACCCCATTACTGACCTCACAATGCGTTGTAATCAAATGCGATGTAAAGGCACCTGGGTTGTCGGAGTTGCGTTGTTGACGATGTACTGCCTGCGTTGGAATGGTCGCCTCCCGTGCCAAAGGCAACCCATGGGCTACGCCGTTTGCGTCCGTCTGCCCATGGACCGCGCTCTGCACCAAGGAGCCTTCCTCTTGGACACTCCACCGCTACGACGCCAGCAGCCTCCCCGACATCAACCTTGGACGCCACCTCGCCTGCCAGGACCAACCTCTGCTCCGGACCGGACATCGCCATCGCCATCACTGACGGCTGCAGTTTCACTCGCAAGGAGCACCCCGACCGTCAAGGAGGATGCCTTGCCATCACCTACAGAAGCACACTCCGACTGACCACGCACTCTAATGACCCAAGGGTGACCATGGACCACCTCAAATCCCTAATCCGGACCAAGCCCAAGCACATCCTCTGCGGCACCCTCATGTGCAGGCCCCCCGGGCCATAGCCCCCATTCGCCAATACCGTTGTAGACCTCATTGCACGCCCGGGTCTCCCATCCACCTACGACATCCTACTCGGTGAACTCAAGTTACACCTGGACAACCCCAGTGACCAGGACACCACCCCCTCCTAGGGAAGGTCCCCTACATCAGACGCAAGCAGCAAGTCACCGCAACAAGCCACATAGCAGGACACACGGTCGAGCACGTCACCTCTGCCAGCGGGAACTTCTACTGCAGCCACGACCCGGACTCTCCTGGACCGACCATCATTGGTAACGTCACGCCTTCACCTTGCCCACCCAACGCCACCGCCATCATCGCACCTCCTTGCAGCTGGATCAAGGCCACCGAAGAACGTCTTGTGAACTCCCTACGCACCAACACTCCACCATTGCTTCCAAACGATGACACTGCAGCGCGCAACCGCCACCAATGGATCTCCAACAACGCCGACATTCGGGCACCCCCGCATGAACGGTACTGCGTCAGTACCTTCCACATGCCTGATGGCAGGCGTGAGGGTGACGCAGTGCCACAGGGATAGGCTGGCCCCATGCATTGATGGAGTTGCGTCATGGTTGTGACACAACTGCAGCAATGCGTGACTTTAGCGCAGACAGATACGTCAGGATTCCTGACGTATCTGTCATTACTTGCGTCATTGAGCGCTGTCCAGTGAATACAGCACATCCATGCTGTCGCAAGAAGGGTGTTGTGAAAAGTGTTGCAACTCTGTCTTGTCGCAGCACTGCAACACTTTTCATGACTGGGGCCCAGGACTGCGCACTATCTTATTGATGGTGCGCATTCCTGCGCTGTAGTTTTGTCACAGGGCAGCGCCGCTACATTGCTTGCAGCGCTGTCCAGCACCAAACCTGCTGAGATGTGCCCCCAAGTGTTATCCCCATTTTTAAAACCAGCTATTTTCTGGTCTTAAGTTCCAGCAGCTAACGGGCCTTAGCGGCTGTTTTTTTATCGCATCGCCGGTCCGGGCGATCGTTGAGAATATCGTGAAGTGGGGTTAGCGTGCGTTTTAACATGGGAACGCCTACATTGCATATGATTAGCATTAGTTGTCGCTAACATCGTTGGTGATGTTAATAGCGGCCACTAATGCCAGAAAGCTGTTGCTAACGGCTGTTAGCGACAGCTTGAGAATAGGGCGATAAAAATATCGCCGCATTAGCGGCAGAAAAGTGCCGCTAACGCGGCGATAACTGCTTGAGAATATGCCCAGGTGTGTCTACGGGAAAATGCTTTAGTACAAATGGCCCTTAGCCTATAACCAGCCACTGAGTTATATGCAGGGACTTCCGACTCAAAACGTTTTCCAAAAAAAGATTCTTTCTGTTGTATCATATTAAAGGTCTCTTGCAGGAGGCATCTTCTACAAACACGCTCAGGATGCTTGTGCGCGCACTTACAGCCGGGTAGAATATCGGAGAAAAGAGCTAACATATTCATTCTAAAAAGAATGAACATTAATATGCTAATTCCAATTTTTCGTCAACTATTATTTCTTTCATATTCGAGCGAAAATGTTGCTATAAGTGTTATTAACTTGACTATCATGTACAATGAATGCAGCTTGTTTTAACACAGGAAAGTTAAAATCCTCCTAAGCTGTTCTATTTCTTACACTTCCACATAAAGCACACGTGCACAGCTCGAGATGTTGTCTTTATGATTAATAACCCCTAATTCAGATTGCATGAAACTGTCTGATTGTTTCATGAAGGGCTGTCTGCTTTCATAACCATGGTATTTTCCTTTCGGTGCATTAACAGCTTTCTGACTCGCACAAAGAAAAGTGCCAATCCATGTAACATTTGCATAATTATAGAAGAACAACTATTAACCCCATTGGCTCCAGATTGTCATACAGGATGCACAATGCAATTGTCCTAGGGCACGCACAGGCGTAGATTTGGAGCTGTCACACTTCTGAAATAATTGAAGGCTCTGAAACATGAAATAATTTCTCGCATAGTTTCTTGACCTTATATTGGTTTCCATGATTGTGCAATCACTTCTTGCATCCCACCAGGCAAAAATAATTGCATCGACAGTACTGTCAAACCCGCTATAATTTGTTAGACGTACCGTATAGGTTTCATTTTGTGAGTAGACGCTCGTCGGAGACGTTCTCTTCTGAAGTGGGACCAGGGGAGGACGTTCTCTTGCGTAAGGTTGTTTGCTGACCTTTCTGTGCAGAATCAGGGATAGAAAGATGGCGAGCAGGAGCAAGCCCAGAAGAGCCATCAGTATAATGAACCACAGCTCAGTGTAGAACTGGGCCTTCCTGATCTCCGTCCCGTTCTTTGCTTCTGGCGCGGACAGGAAAGGGCCTGGAACAGGACAAGCCAAGTTAACTTACAAGAGGCAAGTTAGTGGTTTCATTTCTGGAGGTCAGAACATGTAAAAAGGCGTCATTTAACATAAAGAGCTCGTAATGAAAGGAGAAGCATAAAACACAAATGGGTTCATTACATTTCCAGCTGTAAACTTGTGTACTCATACTACACCCAGGATTCGGGATACTGGGGGGGATATTTACAAAGAAGTGGCAGAGTGAGGCGTTAGCCGTCATGGCGTAACGCCTCACACCGCCACTTCAGAAACGCAAGGCGGCACCATATTTACAGGGATATGGTGCAGCCTTGCGTTTCCCCCCTGTGCTGGCGCTACACTTAGCAGTGTAGCGCCAACACAGGCACCCTTGCATCATAGTGCAAGGGTGTCTGCGCGCAGGGGAAGATTGTTTATGTACAGGAAGGTCCCCCTTCCTACACATAAACAATCTTGAAGTGCCATTTTGTCACTTCCATGTGTGCTGCTTAATGCAGCACACATGGAAGTTACAAAATGTCATTTTTTTAAGGATTGTTTATGTGCAGGAAGGGTCACCTTCCTGAACATAAACAATCCAAAGCATTTTGCTTTTTCCATGTGTGCTCCACAGGCAGCACACATGGAAAAAGCAGAAACGAGGAGAAATAAAGCATTTCTCCTTGTTTCACCAAGTTAAGACCAGGTTTTCCCTGGTCTTAATTTTGGCGCTGCCTCCTATTTACTCTGCTCTTGTAAATAGGGGGCAGCATCAAAATCAATGGTGTTGCGGTGGAACGCCCACGGCAACACCCACTTCCCACCCCTTTCACGCTAAGCATAGCGTGAAAGGGGGCCTTATTTACAAGGCAGCGTTAAGCCACGTATAGTGGCTTAACGCTGCCTTGTAAATAAGGCAAATCCCTTATTGCCACGGAAATGTCACAAAAAGTGACGTTGCCGTGGCGAAAGGGGCTTGTATATATGCCCCTGAGTGTTGTAGTATTTACTAAGTGCAGTATTACTGCTTCCTCCCAGGTTCTGAACCTCAGAATGGGGATAATCTAGCGATACCACATTTTCCCTGCTACCAACCTGGAAAAACTCAAAATGATGCTGTTTTCAACCATGTTTTACCTGAAACAAATTGTGCTTTGAAAAACTTGTGTTTGTTATGTAATTTTATGTTATGTTGATTTGTAGAGCGCGCTAATCACCGGTGAAGTGCAGTAATTACCACAAAACTCAGGGGCATATTATCAAGCCTCAGCGATAATTATCGCTGAGCGCAATTAGCGCGCTTAGCGCGCTTTTAATTATCGCCGGCTATCGCTGGAATATATCGGCAAGCTAGCGCTGTATTATCAACGCTTAGCGCTATGGCGATAAATATTCCAGCGATAGCGGGGTTTTCCATGGAACATCGCTGGTTTTCCAGCGATGTTCCATGGAAAACAGCGATAAGCTTGATGTTAGGCCCTGTGGCCTTAGCCCCACAATCCACCTCCCATGTCAGGTATGCCTTAGTTAGGAATTTAACAGACGTTAACAGACGTTAAATTCCTGAGTTAAGGCAGAGTTAGCGCGATTTAAATTATCGCTACGCTCGTTGTTAATATCGCGAAGCTGCCTTCGCGATATTTTCCCATGTTGTTTTCACAGCCACGCCTACTTTGCATCTCATTATCGATGCGAGGCGTGTGTAAAACGGGAGCTAAGTCAAGGAAACACGCGCTAGCGTGTCCTTGTAAATAATGCGATATAATTATCGCCGCTTTGCGCCCGAAAAACGGATGCTAAAGTGGCGATAATTGTATCGCCGGCCCTTGGTAATATGCCCCTCAGAGTTCCAATTTGGTAGCAAACTCCTGTTTGTGACTGAATCAGAATTCCACTGGACAAGGAATTAGTCTCAAAGGGTCCCGTATACATGGTGTTATATAAAATACAGTAAAATGTATAAAGCTCACAGCTGCTTCCAAGGAATCATCCCGGCACTAGCAGCAAGATTGCAGTAAGGACCAAAATCCACAAGAATCACGAAACATATATCTTAAGCAGCAAAAAGGAGAGTTCAAGTGATGGCGAAAGATCGGTTCAGAGGGGACAGAGCGCAGAGCAATTGGGAGGGAGTTCCAGAGATAGGCAGTCATTATAAATAAACATTCAGTTATTTTATTATGTATAGCTCAGTTCCAGGTAGCAGACCCAGATAGATGACATGTAGTAGAAAGTATAAATATATTCTTTGGCAGTAGCGGCCGGTGGTGGGAGTGCTACCGGGCGCTGACGTGGGGCGGGGGAGGGGGTAGTAAACTACGGATTACGGCCGATTAGAGGTAAGTACACATATAAATAAATAAAACGAATTTTGTTGCGCGCGCTGCATCGCATTTGGCGATGCAGCGCGCAAAACGAAATTCGATTTATTTATTTATATGTTTACTTACCTCTAATCGGCCCTAATCCGTAGTTTACTACCCCCCGCCCCACGTCAGCGCCCGGCAGCACTCCCACCACCGGCCGCTACTGTTCTTTGGGTGTATATACCGCAAAGTGTTTTGAAATGGCTGCAATGTGCGACATGTTTGAATACGTTTCTAAATAACATTTGTCTTTGGTTTGGATACGTTTCTAAATAATATTTGTCTTTGGTTTGTGAAATTTACTTGTTAAATATTTTCTTTCCTAGTATATGCATGATGTAAAGTACACAACGCAGCTACCCGCTTGATATTGAAAGCCCGATTCAAAGTTTTTGCACTTGAGTACAATTTACATACATTAAAAACTGACCTATGAGTGGAAATTCCATGACCTTTATTCACAGTATCAGGATCAGTGGACATCTCTGCCAGAAGACTGGGTTTACTCTTGAGGATAACATGCCTTTTAGTAGATTGCCCAGGGAATTGGACAGATGGCCAGTAAAAACGTTGGCAAAAAGCTACAAATTCGTACATTATCAGAGATTCTAATGATTTTGCAGGTCTTTTTCCACACTGAAAAGTTGCTCCCAAGTAGAGCAAAAGTAATACCCCAATTTGTGCGTGAAAGGAATGGGCACAACCTCAAATGTTATGGAGCTGTTAGAGAGCCAGGGTGCATTTGCTTATTTCTGCCATTCATACATTAGCAAGTTGTCCACCTTGTATACAGGTCACAAGCGTACATAGTGGCAATGTTCAATTTGCAGAGATTTCCATGATGTACACACGAGGGTTCTGTGAAACTCTGAAAGTGCATAAATCTATATTAATTGGAGGTGGAAGTCTGCAACACATCAATCAGCATTTGTCTATTTGAAGCAACGAGAAGGCATCACTAACTAGAGATATAATACTTGATTGCCTCTCATGTGACAACGGTCTCCGAATTCCGTGGTTGGCATATGTTGAATCAGAAATGGGTAAAATTGGCATTGGCTTTCACTGAGCCAAATTCATGTTTAAGTTTTAACAAAAAAGTAGGCTAAATATTTTATGAATCTGCGCAGAAAAGGCATCTTAGAAGTACAGAAGGGAAACCTCGGATCACTGCATATCGGTCCTCGACAGTCCTAGAATGTCCCCCTGTTTATCTGCGGCAGCCTTGTGGGAGATGGGAGCGCTCTCTGGGGCCGATTCACAGAACTAATCTGAGATAACATCCTAAACTTACTACTTTTGTTATTCACAGAAGGCATTTAGTAGTAGTAAAGTTAGGAATCCTTCTTGTTCAACTAAACTGTCCCTCTTTCACTGAAAGAGGGACAGTTTAGTTGAACAAGAAGGTTTTTAACTTTTTCTTCAACTGAGAGGGATTCTTCAGATTGCGTAAATCCAGGGAAGGGAATTCCAGTAAGTTGCTGCAAGATAAGACAAGGAACTGCCGCCTTTACGTTTCAGGCGAAACCTGGGGACAGACACAAGGAGCATATTCGAGGAGCGCAGACACCTGCCAGGGGTGTAAAACTGAAAACGTTTCCTAAAATAGGCAGGGCCATACTCATAAAGTGCAGCGTGAGCAATGGTAATAGCCTTAAACGTTATCCTAGATTTTACTGGCAACCAGTGTAGATTTCGTAGGTGATGCCTAACACTGGAGTGCTTGGGAAGATCCAATAAGAGACGCGCAGCAGCATTCTGAACCACCTGAAGTCTGTCCAGCAGATAGCATGGCAAACCGGCATAGAGTGCATTCGCATAATCTATGCGAGAAGTGACCAGAGCACGGATAACCGTTTCTTTAGCAGCGAGAGGCAATAGCGGCAGAAATCTACGGAGAAGTTTTAAAATACCAAAACAAGTGCCGGTAAGTTTGCCAATCTGATTACCAAAACTTAATTTCTCATCAAACCAGATGCCAAGATTTTTCACAGAAAGACCAGAAGGGAGGGACAGGGGGACTCATTAGGCCAAAAGTAATGCCAAAACAAAGGGGGAAACTCCCCAAAGAAAAGAATCTCAGTTTTGTCTGCGTTACATTTTAACTGAGCCGACGCAAGCCAGCTAAATACCGCAGAGAGGCAGGTCTTGACATGAGAAGTGTCAACCTCATGTTTCTTCCAGGTAAACAAGAGTTGCGTATCATCTGCATAAGCAACTACTTTGGCACCCAGATCCTCAGCCAGCTGAATAAGGGGAGTCATGTAAAGATTAAATAACAAGGGACTAAGAATAGACCCTTGTGGCACTCCTGTCAGCAAGTCTTGAGAGGATGACACGAAAGGGGGAATCCAAACTTGTTGAGTTCTTTTTTCCAGAAAGGATTTCAACCACTCCCAAGCAGTACCGGTGATGCCAAGCTTGTGTAAACGGGCAAGAAGAAGTGAATGGGGGACAGTATCAAAAGCGGCAGAGAGGTCCAGCAGGACCAAAACAGCCCTGCCCCCAACATCCAAAGTCTCACGAATAGCCTCTGTTACTTCCACGAGAGCCGACTCCGTACTGTAGGTGGCCCTAAAACCTGATTGTGCAGGGTGGAGAAGGCCATGATGTTCAATAAAAACTGTGAGCTGCTTCTTAACCATTTTTTCACAAACTTTAGCAATCGCAGGGAGCAGAGAAATAGGGCGATAGCTGGAAGGGAGATGGGGGTCGAGAGTGGATTTTTTTATAAGAGGAACAAGCAGCGCCTGTTTCCAATCAGTCGGCACAGAAGCAAGAGAAAGTGAGGTATTAATCAGCTGGTTCACAAAGGGATTAACAACAGCCGCAGCAGTGGCCATAAGTTTCGCAGGGCATGGATCAAGCGGAGATCCTGATTTAAGGCAAGATAAAGCCACCAGGGAGTCTGGCAGAGAAACAGGTTCAAATGCAGAAAAGGTGATACAAGAAGTGGAGCCAGTCAAATAATCGGGGGACAGCAGAGAAATCTGGCTATTAAAATTTTGAAAATGTGATTGCAATGACCTGACCTTATTAATAAAAAAGGTGGAAAGTTCTTCACACCATTCGAGAGAGGGGGTGTGGGCCACATTCATTGCTTTGGGAGATGTGAAGCTTTTTACAATGCTAAACAACTGTTTGACATTATTACTAGACAGGGCAATTCGGTTAGTGTAATAAGTCCGCTTGGCCAGTCTAATGGCCGCATAATAAGCCTTTTGGGCCAATTTCAGTGTGGTCTTGGCCCCGGAGTCATAGTCTTGTCTCCATGTTCTTTCCAGCTTTTTACATTGTTGCTTCAAAATTTTAAGCTGGGGCGAGAACCAGGGTTTGGGCAATGGGGCATTATGGTCTCTAGGTTTGACTTGTGGAGATAGATTGCTCACTACCTTCTCAATCCAACTGTTAAAATGGGCAAGAGCAAGATCAAGATCATCAGGAAGCGACAGTGGGCATTCTGCTAAAGCTAAACAGAAGGCCGCAGGCTCTATTTTAGGAGGCAACTTCCCCAGGCCATTAAAACGAGGCCTGAGGGAGGGATGACCTTTAGAAATCTGCCAAGAAAAAGGAATCAGGTAATGGTCGGACCAGGTAACTGGTAAAGAGGGAGAGACCACCAGAGGAAGACTGGAGCAAATTACATCAAGCGTGTGACCACCACAATGAGTCGGGGCAGTCACATATTGCTGAAGTGAAGATGATTGTATCACAGCTAGAAAATCATGCGTGTCACTCCCGTTGCTGTTATCAATGTGGATGTTACAGTCACCGAGGAGAAGAAAATGCGAGTATCGCAAAGCCCTAGACATGGTCCAGTCGGCAAGCAGTTTAGGAAAAGGACCGGCCGGTCCAGGGGGACGATATAACAATATCCCACCCAAGCAGTAATGAGGGGACATTTTAATGCAGAAGTCAAGGGCTTCAATGTCAGAGGAATCAGTCAATTCACTGCATTGACAGTCCCACTCTTCCCTCACAATCATTGCAACTCCTACTAAATGCCTTCTGTGAATATCAAAAGTAGTAAGTTTAGGATTTTATCTCAGATTAGTTCTGTGAATCGGCCCCTCTGTTATTAAGGTTTCGAGCTGATACTATTAAATACCTATTGTGTTTCCCACTTGGGTATCAGTCAAATCTCGCTGCTATTCCGTGCCTGTGGGATGCCAAAACTGGCCAAACAATGATACACTTTTGATTGTTCTGTAAAATCTATGAATTTTATACTAGGTTGTTTCTAATTCCTCTTGTTATAAAGAAGTATCATAATATCAGACAGTGTAGAGCTGTGTTCTCATTGGTTATGCAACGGTCTAATATGGAAACCTGTTTACATGTAGGCTCATTTTTAGGTCGAGCCTAGACAGCGCTTGTGCTGTCTGGAAGATCTGTTGTATGTGCTTTGTGGGATCTGGAGATCAGCCCTAGGATTTGTCTGCTTCCGCCTTTGCTTAGGGACTTTTTTTTCTGTTCAACTGCCTCTATTTAACTGTCTTGATAGAAAACGACCAGTAGAGGTCAGTAAAATACTAGAATTGCTTTCTACTTAGGGACTTTTGTTTTTTATTTTTCTGGCAACTGCCTCTATTTAACTTTCTTGATAGAAAACGACAAGCAGAGGTCAGTAAAATACCAGAATCATTTTAGCAATCCCTAGACTCCAGGACATAGAAACGTGTATTCAAGGAGCACCCGTAGACAATAATATTTTTTCAAATCTTGTATTTTCAGTGATATGACCACCGAAGGGGCTGATTTTATACTAAAAACAGAGCTTTGGACAATACAATTTCCTGCTGATAGGCAGTATTTCTCTCCATGTGTTCTCATACCTGCCATGTTCCGCAGTTTAGTGCTTACTTTCCCTCCATGTTAAAGAACAGTAGATGCTTCAGCACCCAGGCTAATGTGCTGCATAGCTAAATACATATAATGTCCCAAAGGCGAGACTGATTGAATTGCAAATGCTTGTTAACACATGCTGTGAGGGTACGTGGCACTATATAATTTTAAAATTTGCTGCTATTTGATGATATTTCTGTCATATCAATATGATTTTAACTGTAGGAAACGTTTATTTGATATATTTGTGTTACTTTTATGGATGAAAATGTCTTCAGAATAAAGTGTTTGAAACTGAAACTGAAACATCAACCAGCATTCATCCAAAGATTTCTCTATGGCATCCTTTCACTTTTCTGCTCTGGGTGGAGTTAATGAGAGCCCATTTATATGTATGTAACACTGGGCTCTGAAAGAAACTGATCTATGGGCTCCAAAGGTCTCAGGACCACTTGGCTGCAATATTCCAGATTACACAACAGGGCAATCACATAAAACCTGCCTTAAAAGGACTCTATTTGATTCCAGATGATAAAAGAATTGGTTTACAGTTTGTGCCATACAGAAGGCTTGCCGAGGCAGAGATTCAGGATACCTGCAGGGACTTCCCACCAATACAAACCTGCGATCAGCAATGGCGGGCACGCCTCCTCCCTCAATGAGGATTCAGAAGGAATAAGCATGGAAGAAGATCTCTATGAACCCAGAGACACAGGCTGGAATTCACTAAACTCAAGCTTCAGGGTGGAACCAAACTAGGACCATTTCAGGTGAGGCTTTTAGCCTAAACTGCTCAAACATGAACTTGAGTAAACTCACACCTGCGGGGATAATGACTAAAGAAAATCGAATTTTGAATCATCCACCACTTACTGGAACAGTCACCTTCTTTCTTTATTTCATCTGGAGGTGTTAAGTAACTGAAAGGAGACGTGCATTTCTTTTCAACTGAGTAAATCAATACAATAATACATTTAAATAAACGACTAAATACATCTATGCATTTATTTTCACAATTTCTGTGTTTCAGGCTCTATAAAGTAAAAGTTGAAATTTAACTTCCATAGCCAGTTCACAGACTGATAACTTCATTAATTTATAAGACTCCAATACATTTTTTCCAAAGTTGTTAAAAGATCAGCTAAAAACCAAAATGAATGCCAGTTTTGATGTGAAGTGTTACAAAAGTGAAGTAGGTCAGGAATTAGTGTTTCAGAGTAGTTCTTGCATAGGATAGACGTTTTAAAATATTGTGAAAACTACTAATCTCTTATCTATTATCTGCTGACCACTGATTTATGTTTTTTCTTTTTGGTGATTTTCATCAAAATATCAGTGATTTTTAACCTATACTTCTGACTATGCTCATTTGTCTGTCTAATGTTTAAACCTTTTTTTCTCACCACCTCCTTCGAATCTTATTCCATTAAATGCACAGCAGTAGTCTTGCCCTGCACCCCCTCTATGCTCCCTTCTGACTCTCAGTTGTTTTAACATAACATGCATTTTCACCTCTGGACCACTCCTCTCTTTCTAGCCAGAGTGATTGAAAGCATAAAGTGGCAATTAAAAGAGGCGGTAAAGAGAGTTAGCATTCCAGTTGAAATACTAAGGGCATATTTACAATCCTCTATTGCCACCACGTCGTCACTTTTCACAATGTTGTGGTGGCGATAGGGGCTTTGCCTTATTACAAGGCAGCGTTAAGCCACTTAATGTGGCTTAACGCTGCCGTGTGCCCTTTCACGCTATATTTAGCGTGGAAGGGGTAGGCAATAGGTGTTGCGGTAGGTGTTCCACCGCAACAGCCATTTATTTTAACGCTGCCCCATATTTACAAGGGTGGCGTAAATATGGGGCAGCACCAAAATGAAGACCAGGGTAAACCTGGTCTTACCCTGGTGCCACGAGGAGAAATGTTTAATTTCTCATCTTTTTGCCGTTTCTATGTGTGCTGCGTTGTGCAGCACATAGAAACAACAAAACACCATTGATTGTTTATGTGCAAGAAGGCTGTCCCTTCCTGCACATAAACAATCATTAAAAAAATGATATTTTGCAACTTCTATGTGTGCATGTATGTCAGAATACAGGCATAACAGTGAGCACAATAATATATTTCAAGGTGATTGGATCATGTGGTTCACTTGACATGAGTTCATCATAAAGAGGAAGCACTCAACACTGTACTTTGTCTTTAGAATGCTTCTTGCAGAGTGCCACACTTTGGAGCAGTGTGGCTGGTATCAGGCACTTTCTCTATTCCATATTACGCTACGGTCCCACAGTGACAGCAATTACCATTATTTGATTCTTGATGGGTGAAGGAAATTGGGTTATTAGTTGTGTGGCCGGTATAAGTAATAGCTGCACAATTTCGCACCCAATTGTAGTGCATGACTCTCTCAGGGTAGCGAAGCAGAGTAGTCCAAGGCCTACTAAGGGGAGGAGGTGTGGGCTGGTAATCACCATTCACTGGTACACAATATTAACACTTAATAAATGATTGTACAGTCAGTGCTTTTTCTTTAGGGAAAGAAAAAGTATATTTTTACTACGCAGCAATCTACAAATATGTACATTATGCAGATGGAAAATACCATACATGACATTGCATAATCACCTTAGATCCCCCAAAGTGATCATACAAACATGTAAGATAAGTCTCTTGGCTTGGTCAAAGGTTCAAGATCAACAAACCACAAGACATCATTTTATATGTGCATGAAATCATCAATAAGAATAATCATGTATAAATCCACTTATAACTGTAATAAAGCCTATTCATTGTGATCCATAATCACTGCCCACATTATTATAGCACTAAAGCATTTTAAAATGAGCAACACGTGTCTGCATGTTTTTATATAATTTCCAACCATGAAAATACAACCATTAAAACAGCCCCTGGAAGGCATCACATTTGATCACATAACATGAAACCATAGACTTAGCCCCTAGGGGGCACTGTACAACATGTACTTTCTTTAAACAGCTTTATGCCACCATAAATACTGCCATATAACAAGCCCCTATACAGCGGTGCACTACCAGCTGTAGAGCAGAAGTTCCAGCCGTGGGAGTGCTTTAAAAACATTAGAAAATCCTAGAGGGGTCCTGGATTCTACTACCCTTCAAACATAGGGTCAGGCCCTTGTAAATATTCTGTAGAGGGGAGCTGCTGCACTGCTGCAGCCCCCCCCCCCCACACACACTTCCATTAGTGCACTGGTGGTGCCCCTGCCATCCTGGGGGGCCACCATAAGTAGAGAAAGTTAGGTAAATTAAAAGGACTTGCAGGGCACTATGGGGCGCCCCAGCCTGGGGCAGTGCATATTTAATGAGCTGCTATCCCGCTGCACTGAGGAGAGCTGCTACCTTTTCTCCTTTGCTGCACAGTCTTGCGCTGTGCGACTTTTCCTCTTTGTGTCTTTTTTTAGGTCGAGCCTGGGCAGCGCATGCACTGTTCTGCGAGGAATGCTGTATTGGAGTATGCATTTGAAGCCCCGCCCACTCCGCCCATATTTGTCATTGGCTTGTGTTATTGTCCTTCGTAAATGCTGGCTTCTGATTCGTCAATAGGCTTGTTAGTCCCTCCTTAGTACTGCCCTGTCTTTATTTGTAACCTTCCATGAGAACTGACCCTTTTACCTCTGTTGTTACACGGTATGTCTTATTTACTCTGTAAGCACTATTTTGTTTAATGAGTTTCTTGTACTGCAGGCATGGCATGGCATGCTTTCCTGCAACATTCAGCACACCATGTGCTTTACAGGCCGTCACGCGCACAGGTTTTATATACACGGGCACCGCTCCGTGTTTCAGTGCGGCGCCCGCTTTAATGTTTTTTTAAAATTTAATTACTATGGTGCCCACTTCACGTACTTCATGTATTTACGCAATGCTTGTTTTTCCTGTAACATTAAAAAAATATATCTATAGAGTCTCCAAGTATCCCTCTGATGCAGGGCCGGGCTGCTGCCCTTTTTAAATCCTCCTCCCCTGCCCCTTCCTTCCCTCCACCGGCTCCTTCCCACCCTCCTCCCTTTGCACGAAGACATCACGGGAGCCGCGGAGCCTCCTCCAGGAGCCGACTGAGGCGGGAGGAGACGCACAACCGCAGACCTCTCCTGCTGGCACACGAAGCAAGTCACCTTCCTCGCTCTTCAGCACACCAGCCATATTTTTTGGGGACTAGCCAGAGTTATTAAAGTTGGGCTATGTGTACCGTTAAACCAAGCCAGATGGCGTCACAGTGCCTTTGAACGAAACTCAAGGCAAGTAATTCTCACGAGGGACCGCAAGGCTGGAATGTCGAGTAAGAGTGCACGCACTTAGGGGCATATTCACAAGGACTTATCGCCGAGTTATCGCCACCTTAACGCATCAAAAGTGGAGATAGATTTAACGCCCCATTCACAAGCGGGTGCAAATTGCTGACATCGCCAGTATTCCCGCGATAACTGCCTCACAATTTATCTCTACGGGTGACACCACCAACTAACCCTAATGAGATGCAGAGTAGGCGTTCCCGTGCAAAACCACACGAAAACACCACTACACCACTCACAACGAACTGCCAGATCTGTGATGCGAGTCAAAACCACGCGATAAGCCTCTTGCTGGTGTTAAGCAGGACGACTACCTGCAGTAGGCAACGGAGCGCCGCACACAGCCACACCCGAAGAACAACCAACGCCATGGAGCTACTCATCATGCAGCTTGGAGCCCCAACAGGGCAACAACACCCACCGCCACCACCCCCAGGACCGCCACCACCACCAGGACCCAGACCGGCACCCCCCCCGGACCACCACAGAGGCAGCGCAGAGTAAGACAGTGGACCTACAGAAAACGCACCAGTCTCACAGACCTAACGCCAGAGGAAGTCATTGCCCACTACAGGCTCAAAAGGACAACCATCCTCCGCATCATGACCCACATCGGCCACAGGCTGACTGTCCCAACACAGCGGACAACCAACATCCCTCCGCAGACAAAGCTGCTGGCTGTGCTGCACACGTTGGCCTCTGGTACCTTCCAACCAACAACGGCCAGAGTCGGAGGAGTCTCACAGCCAGCCCTATCAAAGTTCCTCACACCTGTCCTGGATGCTATCATCAGCTTCATACCCCAGTACCTTCACTTCCCCCACACTGCGCAGGAACAGCTGGAGACCAAGCAAGGCTTCTACGCCATTGCTAGATTCCCACACGTGTTGGGGGCCATTGACTGCACACATGTCCCACTTGTGCCCCCTGCACACACATCTACCGCAACAGAAAGCACACACATTCCATCAAGGTGCAGGCAATAGTGGACCACCGGGGAATGTTCACCAATGTCGTCGCAAACTACCCAGGCAGTGTGCACGATTCCTACATCTTCCGACAGTCCATCATCAACCAGCGCTTCCAGGATGGCACCTATGGAACTGGACTGCTCGTTGGTAAGTACCAAATCAACACACCACACACCTCAAAGCCACCATCACACAACGCACAACTGTGGGAATGCACACGTGACCAAACCACATACAACATGTCAATCAACATGCCTACCTACCAGACACGACAACACAACTCCATTGTGATCCTGGGCTTTCCATGTACACAAGCCAGTATATCATGGCACCACAGCCACACAACAGCTGAACGTGTGGAGAGGCGGAAAGCAGGCATGTGCGAAGGATGCAAGTGACCCATGAATGGGAATGTACACAACGACAAGTGTGGCGTGAATGTGCTGGACAGACCTGGGTATGCAAACCACAGATATGTCCATGCAGACATTAACTGCTGGTGTCTGGAGAGTAGTGAACAGTGGACGCAACCATGTCACCCCAAGCTGTGGGTTAGATCGCGGAAATGTCGCTCGCTGCGTCCCCCCCTGTGTGCGTGAGCGTAGTGGGTTGGCCCGGCTCACGCCAGGCCTGCACCGGGGTGTGGTAAAAACACCATTGCGCTGAGCGTGATGCTCTCCCGGAATGGCCAACGTCACTGCCAGGGCGGTGCCTCTCAGCCCGCCACGAGGCCGACGCCGTGAGCAGCGGGGCCTGCGAGCCTGTGCGCCTGCTGCACCCCAGGCCGCTGACACCCAGACCCGGCTTGCCCGCCCCAGCGCTCCAAGGCCGCACTGCTCACCTGCCGACACCGTTGTGTGTCAAAGAGGGCCCACCACGTGCCGCTGCGAGCTCCAAGACCCATGCCCGCGACCTTGGCAGCCTCCTCAGACCATCACTGTCCTCCGTGACACAGGCCCCCAGGAGTCCTCATTCGTTGACATACTCCACCGCTGCAGCCGGCCTACTCTGCAGTCCAGTATGTCCCACATCTAGAACTGAGTCTTCATTAATCAATGGCAGAGTTCATGCCAGTGAACGCAGGGAGAGGAGTGAGAGAAAGATGCGTTTCAGTCCGGTGGAAACACGGATCACCGTTACGGAGGAGGTCAACCAGTAGCAAGGACTGACCTGGTGCCACTAACCCTGTGCGCCGTGAGTCACCATCAGCCTCCGGCAGAACATTGTTGGTGTCTGAGCCTGTGGCTTGGGGGTTGTCATCAGCAACTGACAGGTACGGACTTGGTGTTTGGCATGAGTCTGTGGCATTCATATCCGCCATGTTGCCGGACACAGCTGGTATGTGCCCTCTGCATCATGCCCTGGGGGTACACCTCCCACTCTCCCCCGAGACACTCCGCGAAAACCACCTTTGATACATACGAGACCCTGCTCTGCCCTCATGACCCTACCCCAGTCTCCCGCCAGTCAGCGTCCCGTGGTGGTAGGCCCGTGTCGGCCGCTGTGCATCCGGGGCCACTAACTCTGTGCAACTCAAGTCATGGTCCCTTGCTGTTCGAACATTGCATTCCTGAGTACCTGATGACTGTTGAAGTTGTTGCCAGCACCAGCTACTCCCTGAGGGCTGGCTTACACTCACCCCACACACAGCCAGCACAGGCGTCACTGGACTAGTGGGCCTGCCAACACATCATGCCGAACCAAGTATTGATTCTTTTCTCTCTGCACTGTCACAGGTGATCAAGGATATGCACTCTGCCCTTGGATGATGACACCCCTCCGAGACCCGAACACACCCGCCCAGAGGCAGTACAATGCGGCCCACATACACACCAGGGGCATCGTGGAACGCACATTTGGCGTGTTGAAGTCACGTTTCAGGTGCCTGGACGTCACAGGTGGAAGGCTCCTGTACAGCCCAGACATCGTGTGCAAGATGATCGTTGCATGTTGTGTGTTGCACAACATCTGTGTACGCACCAATGCCCCATGGATCCAAGTTCCAGAAGTACCGGACGATGATGAGGACGATGGGGCAGGTGGCCCACATCCCACTGCAGCAGGATTAGCCCATAGGAACACCCTCATTGCCAATTTCTTCTCATGAGCACGTCACATTGTGGCCGTCCGTGGCAATCATGGGACAGTACAAAATGTCCCCAAGCACAGCATGTCTGAATAAAAAATATTTGCAGGTTACAGGTTGTACTTGTACATTGTCATGTCACGGTTTCCTGCTGTGCCAGATGTGATTGGCCATGTTGTGCACATATGCGGCACCAGTTGTGTCCTGTGTTCTGTTGTGGAGGTGTTGCTGTTTGTACCAGGATGTTGTCAATGTCGAGGTGCACTTATTCTTATGTGCGTATGCTGCACGGTGGGTGAGTCGCTCCTGCGGCTCTGATTTGGCTGCCACTTATCCCTTTCATGCGGTGTGCCTTTCAGTTCTGTGCTTCCACAGTGCTGAGATGTTGCAGACTTGGGTAACTTGTGCTCTTTGTTGAGTTGTGACTCTTGGGCATGGTTTGTCTGCAGATGTGTCGTTGACGTCAGGGGTTGTTTGTGCAGGTGGTTGTGTCCGAGTGTGACCTGCTCCTTTCCGGTTGTGGTCCGCACTCAGCCACCTCAGTGTCATGCCGTGTACATTGTCATGATGATTGGACTGCAGCCATGCTACTCGTCATGTGGTGTCTCTTGCATTGTCAGTGTGGCTGACGTATATGCATGTTTGCTGTGTTTCGCACGTGTGCATGTGTTGGTTCTGTGATTGTTGATGTGTTGGGTGGGTGCCCCTTTGGGCACATGGTGTACGTGGGACTACTTGGTGTTTGTGTGTGTGCTGAAGTGTTCCGGTGGGATCAGGGACATGAGCCTGAGTCATTGGGGGTGTGCAGTGTGCTCTGCTTAATTGTGCATGTGTGCCATTGTGCCCATCTCCCCCCGTCCCCCCACTCCCTGGTCGATACGCACCCTGTTGATGTAGTGTTGGGTCATGTTGGGCAGTGTCCGGATCCCCAACTCCTGTCACCGTCTCCCGACTGGTGACTGTGGCCACCATCTTCTCCATGTCATTCAGCTCCTGGTGTTCTGCTGGCCCCCCTCCTCCGAAGTGCGTTGCTGCTTTCGTGTTGGCAGCGAGTTTCTGCTTGGTTTTGCCATTCACATCAATCCAGTGCCTCTTGTCCTCTTCCATTGTCCTCCTCGGCGCTGCGACGGCATTCACATGGTCCAAGATGGTGTGCCATCTTTGCCTCTTTGTTGCCAGTGACACGTTGGAGGTGACGTACAGTTGGTAGTGGTGTTCTATCTCATCCGTGACGATAATCGTGTTTTCCTTCAGACTGTACCCCGTCTTCCTCTTCCTCTTCTCATTGCCCTTCCACGAGCCCTGGATTCCTGGGTGTTCCTCCGTGGGGATTGTGGGGTTCATGTTGTCCTCTGCAGTCGGTCAGGGTGCATCCGTGGTACTACGCAGTTCATTTCCTTTTTAGTGGCATTTTCCGTATGCTGTTCTTGTGCTTTTTCCCGCATTGCGCGTGGGTATTGCTGGCCTCTCGCTGGTTATCACTGTTTTCTTATCGCGTTTGGGCCCATCGCGTCTTTTTATGCGTTGGGGTTTGTGTTTTTATCGCTGTCGCGGTGGTTGTATTGCGGACATTGGCTACGGTTTCGGGAGGCTATCGCATGGTACCGCCGTGTTGTGAATTCCACGTTAACAAGGGGTTATTTTCCCGCGATGGACTGCGATGTGTAATGTTGCGTTAACATTTTTTGGAGATGTTTAGCGCACGTACTTGTGAATATCCCCTAAGAGCTGGGAAAATGGGACAATGTTCACGTCTCGCTCAAATTCTGTGATGCTTCTATCCACAGCTCGAAAAGTTATTTAAAAAGAAAGTGATGCCTCTCCATTTCCTCTAGTTCCTGCCAGCTGTTACCTACACATCCCATGTCCTCTATACTTTTAATTTCGAATCATTATCTTGCCCTCCATCTCCGTAATTCATTCTTTCTCCCACCTTTTCTTCCCTTTACTCCTTTGTTATCTACTCCCAACCTCTCAAACTACTTCTCTCCTATTTTCATTTATTAGGTTGAGCCTGGGCAGCCCATGCGCTGCTTTGCGAGGCATGCTGTATTGGAGTAAAATGTAAAAATGTAAATCCAGTATTTGTAAAGTGCAAACAATTGCCCGAGGGCGTCAAGGCGCTGGGGGCCGTCGGGAAGATCAAGCGAGCTATTGCCCAGAGTCACATGGTGCTGGGCTGATCTGCCGCCGGCGGAGGGGATCAAACTGTGAGCCCCCGAGTTCCAGAGCCAGCCGCCCTGGCCACTGCGCCACACCTCTTCCCTTAGACTTGATTAGGTCGAGGCTGGGCAGCGCATGTGCTGCTCTGATAGGCATGCTGTATTGGAGTATCGATGTGAAGCCCCGCCACTCTCCGCCCATATTTGTCATTGGCTTGTGTCATTGTCCTTCATAAATGCTGGCTTCTGATTGATAAATAGGCTTGTTAGTGCCTCCTTAGTACCGCCTTGTCTTCATTTGCAACCTCCCATGAGGACTGACCCTTTTACTTCGGTTGTTACACGGTATGTCGTATATACTATGTAAGCACTAAGTTCTTTTAATGAGTTTCTCTTACTGCAGGCCCGACATGCGTTCCTACAGCATTCAATGCGCCATGCGCGCTTTCACGGGCCACTTTTACAAAAAAAATGCATTTGTTTGTCAACTTGACAAACAAATGCTTTTTTGGGTGAAAGTGCCCCATACCGCGCTTTCACTTTAATAGCGGCAAGCGGACCTTTCTTTAGACATGGCTCGTATAAAGAAAGGGGCGTGGCCTCTATTAACGTGAAAGCGCAGAATGGGTTGCTTGTAAACAACAAGCATTTGCAAAGCAATAGGTCTCGCATTTTAGAAACTTTGACCTATTGGTATTGTAAATGACAATACCTTTTATTATTGCTGGTTTTTTAAACACATAAATTAAAGACATTGTCACTTACAATGCCAATAGGTCAAAATCTCGCAATTGCGAGACCTAATACATTGCAAATGCTTGTTTTGTTTTGTTTTTTTGGGGGTGCCTGGTCCCCTCCTTTGAGAATACAGCTCAAAGGGTAGCCCCCTACTGTGTTGGCTCCAGCGGTCTGGGCTCCCTCCTTTGTTGAGTAGGCTTGGGCAGGACCATCCCTGGTACATTGTGACTGATCGATTCAGATGCCTTATCCCACCCCATATCTCCTCAGGAGCTGGGTGAAGCACTGTTAATTGCTCCCTTTGTGTGGGGATGTCTTTCTTCTTGCTGTTGGAGAGAAATGTAATTAACCTGGCACAGCAGGGTGACAAAAGGCCTGGACTCTGATCCTAAGCTGAGCCAGAGAAATGTGGCAATTCTGGATTACCTAAGTTGTACAGCTATCTTTGTGAAAATTGCAGATTTGATGCTCTCACAAAGGCTACTCCCCATTTGGATATGACACTGGTCTTTGTAGGTCAAAGGGGAGTGAAACTGCGCTCTAAGGCAGTTTTCTCCCTATGTGTATAATAAAGTGTCACTATAGACAAAACAGTAAAACACACTGACTTTCCCTATTAGTGTATACTAACATTATAAGTCCCACCCCAGGTCAATATCTAATCCTGCAGAGTCCCCTTCTGCGCCAAGCTCCCTGGGTGCAGTTACCGGGCTGTGCATGACAGTAGTCTCCCACACGCAGCCCTCACATGTGTGCACACACATGTGCACATGTGTTCACGTGTAATCACTCAAGAGCGCCTTACCCTAGCAGCGTCGCAGTGGCCTTATCTTAAAAGGTGGACACTGGTGGTAATAAGCACAGTCCATTTGCCATGTAATAACCATGAGTGAGACACATGCAGTGAGACTCACCCACAGTAAAATGTCCAAAATCGGGTGATCAAAAAAGCAAAGAAATCCAGGCATACTGAATGGGCGGAACCTAGTTGAAACAAACGCAGATGCCAGCTGAAAGTAGAGAAGGGCTAGCCATCACTCATGGGTACCCTTACCTAGTCAGTAGTAACAAGTGGCAATAGGTTCTGACCAGACACACCATTCACCAGTTGTCCGCTACCACTGAGACCTTCCACTTGCCTTCCTATGCTAAGACCACCCACCTAACTCAACCATGTGGCCACCGATCCATACAGGGAACCCAGACTGCACTAAGAACACTACTATTTCTAGATTGGATTCATCCAGGACATTAACCACTTTCATGGTCTGAGCAAGTCTAGGCCCACCTTTGCCCTGGGTAACACAACGCTGCGTCCACCCACCATTCCTGGCAAGTGTTCAGTGTCTCAGCACTGACGCCAACACAACAGACAGGTCTAAAACCTGTCCCATGGGTCACTGGCTGTTCCCCCTTCTGAGACTACACAACCCAGTACCCGCACTCAACTGGGTCACTACACAAGCGCCTTTATCGAGCACCAGACCCTCACCCACAGTTGTTACTCTGGGGTCTAAGTTGCCACCACACCCTCTCGGGATAACTGTGACCCCTTAGGGGACCCCAGCCCAATCACGGAGTGCTCCCAGACAATAGTCACCCCAGGCAGTTCCCACCACAGGATCCCATCACCTGTGGGACTCCCTCCAGCCCCACTAGTCAACAGACATGCTGTAGAGCACTGAGTGAGACATGCCTGACTCAGGCCCTGCTTAAGCCACTTCCAGGCTCCATGCTGACAACAGGAAGACCAATCAGGCACCATAAAGATTCCCCAGAGAAAGGTTCAAAAGGTCACCTTGAGGTCCACACTGCCTCCTTTCATCACACTTAGCAGAGGGCTACCCAGTCCTTGCCTGGCGTACCAAGACTGCCGAGGGTCTAGGGCAACACCCTAGACTGGTACACCTGAAGTGCACCACACTGGAGTCTGACCGGTAGAACCCTCGACAGCTGCCCGTTTGACAGCCTAAAGCAAACCTCCCAGACAGTAGTGGCTAACACAATCCCAGAATGAAGAACGAGGTTCCCTCCCTAGGAATAGGGCTCACCTAGACACCTGGTACCGCCACTGCAGGTACACCCGCCTTCCGCACACCCTTGCCACGGACATCCGCTCCACTGGTACACCTAAAGTGCACCCACCAGAAGTCTGTCAGGCAAAGTCCAATGGGCATGGATGACAAATTATTATGTCACTGTTTGCCTATGAGTGGCTTCTATTCCAATAATCCAATGCTTGTAGACAGTACTATAATCTAGACAGATCAGCAACCAAATTTTGTAGCTAGACACTTATAAAGCAAATAATACATGTTTAATTTTCAGGACTACTCTTCAGTACTATATTTTGATGGAAAGGGAGCTTTGTTTTGCCAATTGGCCCATGCAAACCCCCAAACAAAAAACGTATTTCCCTCGAAAACCTTATGTACTTTTAAAACAATGCAATATTTGTATACTTAATAAAATTGGGGAAGTGTTAAGAAAAGCTGAATGCCAGTTTGCAACATAAAATGCTGGAAAAAAACTTATACCATGAGGATTGGCTCACAAAAAACGTTTTTTTGCAATAAAAAGTAACTCCCAACATTTTTTGCAGGGAACCGTTACTGCAAGCACATTGGGGGTGAAGATGGGTAACTGCAATCTTTGAAAACTATAGGTTAGATTTACTAACGTTTGTTTGGGTGCCCATACAGCATAATGAGCTTTATTCTCCAAAGACATCAACCAAATATGTACTGAGCATGCAGCAGTCACCAGATTTTAGATTGTGTTCTCAAACAACAGAATTGCCACAAGAATCATAAACCTAGACCAGACTTACAAACAAAATCAAAACATCATATGAGTGCCCTTACATGAACATGTGCCTCCTGGCCAGAATTGCTACAATGCCTGAACCTGAGCACGATTACTTTGTGAATACTTACAGAACACAAATATCGTTGCAAATGTATTAAGTAACAAACATAAATAAATATTAAAGTCTTTACCAAGTCCTGTTGAGGAGCTGTACTTGACCACAGGTGTGCTGACGCTTCCTATATCAGTTGTGCAAGTCACTTGAAAGAAAAATTCTAAAAAGAAAAATTATAAACAAAATAATATATTATAAAGAAAACGTGTACAACTTTTGGGAAATAAGCAAAAAACGAAATATGTTACGGAAAAGAGCAAAAAAGGTAAGATGGAAGAAAGGTAGGAGTGAGTGAATTGAAGTAAGAACTGAAAGAGATGAAGAATAAAAAATGAATAGAGGATGACTATTTCTGCAAAAACCCTGTGTACCAGCCACAAATTCTTATAATTGTGTCTTCATTGTATTAAGCAACTTAATTTAATGTGTGATGCTGAAAATAATTATAAACCATGTTGAATGTATCCTAAACAGCGGGAGTTAGAACAGAATTGATTGGGATATTTAACAAATACTTCTCAAATGCCTCTAGTTAATCTCTAATATTAACTTTTGGTTTTTACATGTCCCCCCACGGTCCTGTTATTGGGTGCAGTAATGTCGCACAAAGTAATTACGGATGCCATTAAGTAGCGTATTTCCCAGGTGCGGTGTTACTGCATGGTTCCAAAATGGGGATAACTGCAAGTTACATCAGTGCCATTGATTTTAAACTAGTAAGAAGGAAAACGTATATAAAAAACATAAGTAAAGAAATTGAGCTTGAGACAATTAAAGTTTCGAGGCAGATACACGGTTTTAGATTCCAATAAATGCATATATTTGTTTCGAAACATTTTTATAACTCTTTATTTTAGAGTATGATTCTGGTAGCAGATTAAATTTTGGGTCGCAGACTACCAGACAGCGTAGCGTCTGGTTTGCTAAAGACATCTAAGGGACATCCAGGAAGTTGGCCTAGGAATGCATTCTGTCCGTTGTTTGCCATTGGCTTTGTGGTTTGTAGCTTATGTTTTCTTGTTTTCTATTTGCTGACTTTTTTTGTTTGAGGCTGTCCAGCTTGAGTTCGTCCCTTCCCTTGCCCAAACCTTATTTACAGTATCCTTCTGAGTGCTCCCTTTCTTTAAAAAGGCCTGTAAATCTTGTTTGTATTTCATCACATGTACTGTGCTTTCAAAGACTGAGGTCAAATGTCAGGCTCTGTATTCCGAGGGCTCTTGTTTACTGTTCTTTCTCTGACTTCAAAGTGAGAAGATTTAAATGACAATGTTGTTGGAAACTGGTGGTAGGAAGGAGTTTTCTACTAGAACATTACAACATTTAAATGAACTGTGTAAGTATTTCAGAATATATCAGAATTAGGAACACAAATGAAGCACATTTTTTGTTATTTCTGAAGTGTGTTGGAAACAAATACTTTAATATGATCAAAACATTACACTAGGTGATGCAATTTCCTCACATTTTCGTCTGTGTACTGTATAGTTTTATTAGTAAAACTGTATGTCTGTTCAAATGTAATGGTCATTTTAATTGAAAATGTATTGTCTGTAATGGCAGTTTGCTACCACACCATGAATTCTCCACTCTATGTCACTCCACTCTATTCTGCACCAACCCACACCACTGCATTCTACTCTGCACCACTCCACTTTACACCACTCCATGCCACTGCACTCTGCACCACTCCACTCTACACCACTCCACTCTATGCCTCTTTACTCTACCCTGTACCACTCCACTCTACACACTGTACTCTTTGCCACTGCACTCTACACCCCTCCAGTCTAGGCCACACCATTCTGCTCTGCACAATTCCACTCTAAGCCACTCTGCAACAAGACACTCTACGCCACTGCACTCTACGCCAACACACTCTACGCCAATGCACGTTACTCTGCAACACTCAACTCTAAGCCCCATCACTCTACGCCAATCCACTGTACGCCACTCTAATCTACATTGCACCACTGCACTCTATGCCACTGCACTCTACAAGACTTTACTCTATGCCATTACACTCTATGCCACTCTACGCAACTGCACTCTAACCTGCACCACTCCACTCTATGCCACTTCACTCTACGCCACTTTACTCTACTCTGAAACAATCTACTCTATGCCACTGAACTCTAGGCCACTCTACTCCACTCTGCACCATTCCACTCTATGCCACTGCACTCTCCTCAAAACCACTGCACTCTATGCCAATACACTCCACACAACTGCGCTCTCTCACTGCACTTTACACTACTGCACTCTATTCTGCATCACTGTGCTCTACATCACTGCCTCGCCACCAATGTACTCTGACGCTCTACTCTTCAACACTACACTCTCCGCCACTGAACTCTATGCCACTCTACTCTGCACTACTCCACTCTACGCTACTCCACTCTACACCACTACACTCTATGCCACTGCAGTCTATGGCACTATACGCTACTCTGCACCATTTCATGCTACTCTACTCTGCACCACTCTATGCCACTGCATTCTATGCCACACAACTCTACTCTACGCCACTGCACTCTATGCCACTCAACTCTACTCTGCGCCACTGCCCTCTACATCACACAACTCTATGCCACTCCACTCTGCACCACTCTACGCCACACCACTCTGCACCACTGCACTTTACATCACTGCCCTCTATGCCACTCTACTCTACGCTGGTCCACTCCACTCTGCGCCACTACACTCTCCACTACTCAGTGGCGTAACAAAGGCCCCCACAGCCCCACAGTGCGGGAGGCCCCAGGTCCCGCCCCCCCAGCACAGAACTCTGGCCTGAGAGCTCCTAAGTGTGCCCTGAGGGGGGCCTCTCTGTGCACTGTGCAGGGGGGGGCTCCGTCAAGTTTCGCTACACCACTGCACTCTACTATGCACCACTCTAATCTATGCTACTGCGTTCTACGATGCGGCATTGTACACCACTGAATTCAATGCCATTGCACTCTACGCCACTATACTATGCAACACTCAACACCAATGCACTCTACACCAGTCCACTGTATGCAACTCCACACTATGCCACACCAATACATGCCACTGAACTCTACATCACTCTACTCTGACTACTCCACTCTACACTACTCTACTCTACACCACTGCAGTCTATGGCACTATACTCTACTCTGCACCACTCTATGCTACTCCTCTCTGCACCACTCTATGACACTGCACTCTATGCCACTCGAGTCTACTCTGCACTGGACGCCACTGCACTCTATGCCACTCAACTCTACTCTGAGCACCTGCCCTCTGCATCACTCAACTCCACGCCACTTCGCTCTGCAGCATTCTACTCTATGCCACTGCATTCTACATCACTGTACTCTATGCCACTCTACCCTGCGCCACTCTACTCTGTGCCACTCCACTCTGCACCACTACTATGCACTACTCTAATCTATGCCACTGCATGATACGATGCAGCCTTGTACACCATTGAATTCAATGCCACTGCACTCAATGCCACTGCACTCTACGCCACTATACTCTGCAACATTCAATGCGAATGCACTCTACACAAGTCCACTCTACTCTATGCCACTCCAGTGTATGCCACTCTACGCAACTCCACACTATGCCACACCAATACACAACACTCTCTGCCACTCCACTCTACAACACTCTACTCCACTCTTCACCATTCCACTCTGCACAACTCCATGCCTCTCTCCTCTACACCACTAACTTTTAGCCATGCTGAACAGCAGCCAATCTGGTGTACAACATGGCTAAAACACACTGGCAAAGCCAATTGGTCTTGCATAGGTGAGACCTATCTGCTTTGCCAATGCCTGTTATTAAATTCCTGCAGCGCCAGCTCAAACCCTGGCTTTCCAGCTGCTGAGAACCAATTGTATAAGGGAAATGTTCATCTTCGCATACCTGTGTTACCTCGTTGGCCTCTGGTTTAATTTAGCGTTCCATCACTGCCCTTGAGCATCTGATTGCCTAACCCAGACCTATTTCTTGGCACTTATCCACTGCAGGGCCAAACTACTTTTGATAACTTTAGCCTTTCATGTTTCGCATTAAAAAGAAAATCCAACCTGACCTCAATGAATCGATGAGGGAAGAGCCCAGGATTAGTTTTTAAATCAATATATTCGGTGCATCTTGTGACATTTCTGCTTTTAAATGTATGTGTTTTTTGCATATAAAACATTTGATGAGTTCAATACCGGCCCTTTACGCCATATTCCAAGTAGTTGTTTTATACAGTACACTGACAGGCTCCTAAACATCTTTTTTTAAAATGCTGTTTCAAAAACACACCGACTTGAAGCAACCAATAGGCACTCACTAACCAAAGAACATTTGTGAATATTTCAAGAATGACGGCGCACAATATAGTTTTGCATCAAAAATCATTACAATCTATTTATTTGGCAGTCTTTTTTCACTGTCCTCTCATTGTCATTATCCAACATGTCCAAAATCTTGAGTTGACACATACTCATCAAAATATGCTCATTTTGAAAGAAGAGTTATGGAAGCACTTACTTGAGTGTTATTTCTTGCAATTTAAACCTTAACTATGTTTTTGAAATGTAAAATTCCGTCGAGCAGGTATTATCTCATATGCTGACGACACTCAGCTTCTTTTCTCATTTAACAAGTCCACTTTCTCCACAGGTATGATAGCCATTTCCAATTGGATGAGGAGCAATTTCCTTCAACTTAACGCAGGGAAGACCGAAATCATGCTCTTTGGAGATGCACCCCTGTTGTGGTCACCGGACTGGTGGCCGGTGATTCTTGGTGATCCCCCTGCACCCAAGACCGTTGTCAAGAATCTGGGCATGCGCCTAGATCAGGCACTGACCATGAAAGAACATGTGGCCTTTACTGCCGGCTCCTGTTTCCATGTGCTCGGTCTGTTACGGCGAGTCTTTCCTTTTCTCCCAGAATCCACTCGAAAAACCCTCATTCAGACACTGGTACTCAGCCGACTTGACTACTGCAACGCTCTACTGATCTCAGCTAATGAATCTTCACTGAGCAGGTTGCAGATAGTCCAGAACACCGCGGCGCGCCTTGTCTCGAATGCTCCACCCAGAACGGCATCCCTTTCCCTTCTTCAACAGCTTCACTGGCTCCCGGTGCGCAAACGAATTAGGTTTAAAATCTGCTACACTGTGCATAAGGCCGTGTATGGCAAGGGCCCCATTTACCTTGCCAAGAAGCTCAATCATTATATCCCTGCAAGGGCCCTTCGCTCAGGAACCAAATCCCTTCTCTTGGTCCCGTAGTTTAAGAAATCAAGGATGGGTGGAAAGCTTTCTCTCACCTTGACCCTCTCTATTGGAACCAGCTCCCCACCCATCTGAGACAATGCCCTGACCATCTCCAGTTTAGAAGGCTCCTTAAAACTGTTCTGTTCTAACCCATTCCCTCTGTCAGTCTTCCGTTGCATGTCCGTAGCGCGGTGATACCCCTACAGGGGTGATTCAGGCGCTCTACAAAACACATAAATAAAAAAAAAAATTATCCTTTACCCCTTCAGAGCAGTGCGGGATGAAGTTGATGGTGCTCATAAAAGAGGAACTCAAACTATCATTGCTAAAGGTGCAACTTTCTCTATAGCACATGTAACAATGTATACCACATGCATGCTTTGAAAAAACACTCATGTTCTAGTGCTAAAGTATTATTGGCAGTCCACATTCATATAGACTTTTTGGGAGAACTCAGACAAAATTTTATGTCTGCTTAGTTGTAAATACATCATTGGTTACCTTACTTCATGCATGAGCAGGCAGTGAGCACGGTATTAGCATGCATAATCAACTTCAATGTAGAGGACTAAATGGGGTTATCCTTTAACACATAGGCTGTACTAAGCATGTGTATCTATACAAGAGCCTATGGGACTGTAACTTAACAATTGGGCTACACATGCTCCTAAGGGGCCATACCAGAACAACATATGTAGTGTTGTACATATGCATTTGAGGCTCATAGTAAATATAGGAGGATGCACTGAGCACACAATGCTATAATAGGCAAAAAGGGCTAAACCTATGTGGCTATGCTGAACAGTTGACTCTACAACTGTGCGTATGAGGCTTAATAGGTAACAGTGGGCTATACATGAGCATATAAGTCTATGACAGAGCAGATGGGGCTACACTTAGTGCAAAGGTTATGCAGATGAACATATAGGGAGAAAATAAACAAAGGAACCTACACCTTTGGGTCTTAGTGCATATGAAAGTGCACTTAATGTTTAGGGCTATACCTGAAAACAAAGTTATGCCCACACCTATTTGTCCGTACTGGGTATCTGATTGATAACATCATTTTATGCTTTCTATAAACATTTAATGCTATGTAGGTGCATTTGACACAGTTCATATAAAAGTGAACTTATACCATGGAATATGATGGCTGTGCCTTTAGCATGTGAGCATATCTCTTGGCATTCAAAGCAATGCCCAGGCATATGATTTTGGCCTGTGGTAAACAGTCTCAGAGAAACTCTGTAGGGACTCCTTCTCCTGAGAAGACAGGGGTGTGGTTGCTTTTTCATATACAAATTCAATGAATAATGCTGATAATCATTTTTTTCTATTGTTTCTTTTGGACATATTTATTCTTTAACAGAGAGAGAAGATGATTCTAAAGGCTTATGTACAGGAAAATCTGCAAAATGGCTTAATTTTACCATCCGTATCACCTGCTGAATCACCTTTATTTTTAGTACCCAAGAAAGACCAGGATCTCTGACCGTGTATTGATTTTAGAGGCTTAAAATAGAATGCCATCATGGATGTATTATTATCAGATATATTTTAAAATAGTTTGTATTTCTCCACGTGGATACCTTTCTGGTGTTCTCATAGACCCATAATTAACATCAAGAATATGTGAGTTTGGTGTTATCAAGACTTCAGCAAAATTGGCGCACCTTGGCCACTCCCCCTCTCCACGCCAGGACGATGCGTGCGCAGCCGGCAATGTCCGCGGCTGTGTTTTCGAGCCGGAGCTCGTGAAATTGCAGCGTTTCTTGCGCTGGGGTTGCTGCCTGGAATTGCGACCTGAGGAGAACTTGAGGAGATCCTGCTGCGCCCTCCAAACAGCGGATGAAAGGAAACCGGGCGTGCTGCTTGGAAGCTGGCAGGTGGGCCATAAGGATTGATTGAGCTCCCGGTTTTTGGGATTTTTGTTTCTGCTGGCTGGGCTGCTCCATTTTACTGCGCCATTCTGCTAGGTGACTGGCTTTGGGACAAAGAGTTAGTTACAGGACCAGCTTTTTTCGCGCCCTCTAGACTCAGATCAACTGCTTACGGGCGCTGTCTTCCTTGCCTTCACGGACCACCAGGTTTCTCACCAGGGGGTGAGTACATGTGGTCTGCTGTCAGCTTGGGCATAGTGCTTTCGTATTTCCTGGTAGAGGGTCGCTGAGAGGGGTCCTACGCGCAACAATATTAAAAGTTTTTTTTTTAAAAACACTTCTGTAATCTCCACAAGCACAGTATAGCAAAAGCAGCATATAATTCCAGCAGTGATTTTGAGTGGAGGCGGAGTGGTTGTGAGGAAGAATGAGAGAGCAAAGGGAAAAGTTAAAGAGAAAAAAAGACCTTTTGGAGGAACTCTCAACATGCAAAACATTTCTAAAAGTACTGCCATAACCCAGCTTGATTCCACAGTCCTGGTCCAGAGAGTCAAAAAACGTGTAGGGCAAGCAGCAGCTCGGGCACATCACGCCGCATCTTCATGAAAAGACCTTTTGCCTACAGAAAATTTGGAGATGGCAGCCAAAGAGCTCTCTCAGAAAGACTGTCAGGGGGGCGCCTCAGCCAATCTGGATACGAGTTTTAGTCCCGTTCTTGGTGATGCCGCAGGGGGGCCTCCAACTGCACAGATATCTGTAGAGGAATCCGAGGCAACAACTTCCATGAGTGATGCTGGAGGTTGGAAAATTCAAGGAACTTAAAAAATACCCTCTATTTTCTAAGGCTAAATCTGGGTCAACGCCTGGTGCAGATGTGCTGGAGAGTGCTCCACCAGTAGCTGTACAGTCCCCTGGTTCAACGGAGGGTATGTCTCCCAGAGGCGACAGTAATGTTTTATCACAACTTCCACCACAATCTCTACTGTCTCCCTCACAGAGACCACCTGGATTAACTGTGCCGGAAATCACAGGGCAGGCAGTACCTGAAAACACGGAAGTGTTAGCAGCACAAACTAAATCCGATCTTGAATCCACTCAGGGAGCCCCATCTCAGGACGATATACCCTTCACTCCGCAATGGGATGCCAAGAGCCTGCTCAACCTAATTTTAGAGGAGATTAGGGAGCTTAAAGCCTCTCAAACTGTAGAGATCGCTGCTATACATGCCCGGCTTACAAAACTCGAATATAATATGGCCCGGGTCCTGGCGCGACTTAATGAGGCAGAAATCAGGATATCGCAGCTGGAGGATCAGGTTTCCATCATGAAAGATAAGGTAGCTGCTTGCCAGAGTCAAAAATCCGCAATGGAATATAAATTGGAGGAATTGGAGAACCATTCGAGACGCTCTAATCTTCAAATCCTTGGTATTCCGGAAGGTCTTGAGCATCAGCAGACACTACAATGGGATGATTCTTTTATTTTTTTAAATGTCCTCCCGGAATATAATGGGGTTTTGACTCTTATGAGGGTTCATTGTGTGCCAGCGTATCTCCCTCCTAACACCAAATTCCTGCGGACGATCCTGGTCAATTTTGGAGATTACAGGGTGTAGGAACAAATTCTATCCAAAGCGATGAAGCAGCGACAGTTTACCTCTTCATTATGTCAGTATCATTATGTCGTATTTTCCCTGATATGTCCGCCTCCGCAGCCAAAAGGCTGAAAGAATTTGTTAAAATGCTGCATTTGTTCAAGGAACAGGGGGCACAGGCAATGATTGCAACAGAGTAAACTAAAAGGGCTTGTAATGTCCCCGAAGTCCAGAAGCTATTGCAACAAATCTCTAATAATTTCTAATTTTTTTGCTAGATGCTCCTAGATGAATGCCATGATTGTCTGCATATTTTTCTGTCTTTTCTCTCTTTCTCCCCCTTTTTGAATTTGTTTCAGATAGTTTTTGGGGGAGTCCTACTTTTCTTTTTCACGTCCTGGGGTGGGGAGAGATGGGGTGGGTAGGCCGATAGCTTCTGACACAAGGTCATGGTGCCAGTTTGGGGGTGTGGGGTAAGCCTGTCAGGTGTGAGCAGGGACGTTGGACTGCTCACCGTGGCTTTTATGGGAGGGGGAACGGGGGTAGGGTGGAGGGGGTGTGTAGCAATGGGAAGCAAGAAGGGAAGACGTGATCCATTTCTAAAATTCCAAAGTCAATTCTAAATTGCGCTATCCGAACTCTATTTGTAAATTTACACCCTGTGAGTGTCAGTGCTGTATCAATGATAGACCTTTGTGGGTGGCCAGGTATATCGGAGGATTTATCTGTCTTAAGTTTCAGTTTATATTTGAGACCTCTTTAGGGCTAAAATAATATATCAGGCTAATGGATAAAAAGGAAATCCTAAAGGTGGTCTCCTTTAATGTCAATGGCCTCAACAATAAAAAGAAAATGCGGGCAATTGAATCCTGGATTAAGATGGAAAATCCATCTGTAATTTTAATTCAAGAAACCCATATACCGGTAGGTAATTTAGCAGATTTTTCTATGTTAGATCCTGGGTAGCATATCGGGGCTTCTCATCTTCCTCTGCAACACATCGGGTCACAGCGATTTTTCTGGGTAAAAAAATTCAAGCAGAGGTGGTGAATTTTGTAAGTGATAAGAGAGGAAGGTGGTGTTGGGCGACAAGTAAACTGGGGAGTAGATATCTAACCATCGCTAGTATTTATGCCCCAGTGGAAGATAATGCTGAGCCATACGATGAATTATTTCAATCCTTAATACAAATTCCCGGTGAAATAATCATAGGGGGTGATTTCAATTTTTTATTAAACCCAAACATTGACTCTTCAGTCATTCCCCAAAAACTATTAAAACCCCAAACTTTTAAAATTATTACAAATTATAGCAAGACTTTGGAGTTAATTGACCCCAGTAGGGAGTCATTTCCGACTAAAATCGCGTATACCTGCTTTTCAGGCAGATTCCGCACTTCTTCACGTATTGATTTTTTTCTTATATCCAAGGACCTGAATTTTAGTAATCAGAGAATCCTCCCTAATGGATTCTCGGATCATGCCATGATACTTTTAGAGGTTGAGTTAGGCAAAGTTCTGGTTCACCCCAAGAGATGGACTCTTAATAGGCAATACTTACTGGAAGAAAGTTGGGTGCCACTCTGTAAAACAGAGATAAAGGAATTTCTCGCAAGAAATCATGGGACGGCTCCTCCTCACATTGTCTGGGACTCCCTTAAGGCATATATTCGTCGCCTGGCTATTGGTAAAGATGCAGAAAGTTTTAAAAAAGAGAAAGAAAAAAAGCAAATCCTAGAGCAGAAGGTTCGGAGGTGCTATGATACTTTTCTTAAAAGTCCTTCTACTCCCAATCAAAAAAAACTTCCCAGGCTAAACGGGCTCTAAACTAAGCTTATTATTTAAAATGTGAAACCTCCAATCGTAACTATAGGCAAAAGGTATTCGAAGAAAGTAATTTTACAGGGAGGTTTCTCTCATGGCAGGCTCGGGAGCAGGCTACAAGTAACCGGATCAGCATATTGAAATGCCCCGCTACTGGTACCCGAAGCGAGGACCCAGCTATTATAGGGGACATAATGCTGAAACACTACAGGCTCATTTATGGTCTAAAACAAACAATCGATAAGGCGTCCCTGGAAATGTTCCTTCGGGAACAGAAAATTCCGGTACTCTCCAAGACCGATAAAATTAATATGATGCACCCCTTCTCTAAAGAAGAACTGGGTGATGTTATAAAAAACCTCCCGAATGGTAAAGCCTGTGGACCGGATGGTCTTCCAGTAGAATTTTTTAAAACATTCTCAGGGGTTTTATCAGAATACTTTTTATTGATCGCCAACTCAATTTTAGAGGGAGGTCCGATACCAGTATCATTCCGAAGAGGGAAAATAGTCAGTTTTTAAAAAAAGGGGAAGGACGGCGAAGACCCTAATTCATATCACCCAATCACACTTCTGAATTCTGACTATAAAATTATTACCAAACTTTTAGCCAATAGATTTAATACAATAGCTTCAAACCTGATTAATTCTGATCAAAATGGTTTTATTGCAGGAAGACAATTTGGGACAAATACACATTATTTAGCAGAAGCACTGGATTATTTCGAGACCAAGGAAATACCGGCCCTAGTCCTTCAGTTAGATGCCGAGAAGGCTTTCGACCTCGTGGTCTAGGAGACTTTATTCCGTATCCTGTCTAGGTTCGGTATACCCCCCAGATCACGGGGCTGATTCAGAGAATGTATCACAATGCAGAAGCCAATATTATTGTTAATGCCTCCGAGGTAGGACAAATTAGCGTTCAACTTGGGACCAGACAAGGGTGCCCACTGTCCCCTGTTTTATTCGTCTTTTTTATAGAGCCTTTGGCTATTGCCATCTGAGATAATGTAGATATTCGTCCCCCTCTACCTACTATGGGGAAACTAAAATTATACGCTGACGATATCATGCTCATTATCGATTGCGATAAGGGGGTTCAAGTAAAGGTCTTTGAGATCTTTGAACAGTTTGCATCGTTTGGCAGGTAAAAAATTAATAAAAAGAAAATGGAAATAATCCAGTGCGGATGCAAGCCTAATGTTTTACATACTGATACCTTGTCATGGGTAAATTCCAAACCCAAAAAATATTTGGGAATTAATTTTTTGTCACGAATTTCTGATCTGTACGATTAAAATTTTGCTCCGCTTCTGTTGAAAGTACAGGATTTATAGCTCCGTTGGAACTTGCTTCCGTTAACTATCTTGGGGAGGCTTTCTTTGATCAAGATGTCTGTTCTTCTGCTGTTTAATTTTTTATTTTCTGCAATTCCGTGTGTTTTAACAGCACCTTTCTTCGGTAAGTTAGAGTCCATGTTTAAGTCTTTCCTCTGGGGGAAAAACCCCCGAATTGCACTAAGCGCTTTATACGAGGAGTTGGAGAAGGGTGGGTTAGCCTTCCCTAATCTCAGGGATTATTATTTTAAATATTTTGCACAATATATGTCTAAGTTTAAGTCAGAATTGCATACAGGAGTATTTGTGAACTATTTCATGAGCTTAATTAGTAAAGAGTACCAGATACGCTGTCCATTAAAAATCAGGAAATCACCAAAACTAGTGCGCTATAAGTTTATGCAGAGGTTTTTTCGCAAACGTCAGGACTTTTATAGCAGATATACACTCAGCAATCAATACTTCAACCCCTTTATCCGAACTCACGTTGGCATTTGGGATCAGAGAATTGTCTGAAATTATTCAAAAATGGGCCAAGGCCGGATTCTAGAAAATCTCAGACTTTATTACGATTGATAGGTGGCTAGATATTTCCGAAATGCATGATCTAATTCCAAATGATTTTCTTCTCCTCAGGTCCTATAGTATGCTCATCAAGTTCCTTAGTAATCTGGATCTGATGCAGATTAATGAGCGTAAAGATCTGGCGCTCGCGCTATTTGAAGAAAGCGTAGTTAGGAAACCCGGGGAGTGGAAAAAACTTTTAGCCCCTATCAAAGGTCCGGATCTCGCTCAGAAAGCAATAATAAAATGGGAAAAACATGAAGGCCTAGAGGTAACAGCGAGAATGTGGACCAAAGTAAATAAACTTAACTTCAGCATGCTACGGGGAGCTAATTGGCGCCAGATGCTATTTTTTAGCAAATGGCTCCTATATAGAACACCACATTTTTTATCCAAGGTTTATCCCGGCCAGTCTAGTCAGTGTTTTCGTTGCTCAAATCAGTCGACAGCCAACTAGACGCATATCATTTCACAGTGCCCTTTAATTCAGGGGTTTTGGAATGATGTTTTCTGACATTTGGCGGCCGAATATCTAATTAAATTGGATTCTAACAGTTGGATGAAAGTCCTGGGTTATGATCCCTCCCTTTGCTTATCTGATAAATGGGTTAAACTATTATATATTGCAATGGCGGTTGCCAGGTCGCTGCTGCTTCAAAGATGGTGATCAGGTTTGGTACCAACAAAAGATGAGTGGGTTCGGAAAATGAAACATGTTAGAAATAGTGAGCGTTTGTTTGCAATACAAAGTGGGGGGATTAGGAAATTTGAAAAAGTCTGGGAGGTATATTTCAACTAAATATTAAATAGAGCTTAAAATTTTAAAGGCACTGTTAATGTGTTGAAATATTATCCGATGTCTTATATGTCGACATATTTGTTTTCTTTACTGCCCTTTATTGCACTATAGACACTTTAGTTACTCTTAAAATAGGCAGTCAACGTTGTGTTAATACTATCCGATGTCTCATATGTCGATATATGTGTATACTTTACTGCACTTTATCGCACTATAGACACTTAAGTTCTTCTTAAAACAGGCAGTTGATGCCGTAAAATATTAACAGAAGCTTTATCTTCTGCTATATTTCGATGCTTTATCCGGATTCGTACTTTAGTGCACCATGGGCACTTTAGTTATTTTCTCTTAAATGGAGAATTGGTACTGTATCTGGTCTCTAATGGCTTTTTTCTTTTTAGTGCAATGTGATTCTGGTTTTTATTCTGATTATGTACTCCTCTCTTTTACTCTTGAATATGTATGCTGTACGTTTTGTTTGGAAGCGCATTATCGGACATTTATACTGTGATTTATTGATGAATTTGTAAATTTTTTCTGGATCTCAATAAAAAAAAAAAAAAAGACTTCAGCAAAATCATTTGTCTTACAATCCTAATAAGGTAGAGTTTGAGAATGAAGACGTTTAGTATCTTGGGCTCAGACTGAATGCTTCTGGCCTTTCTCTGGATCCTAAAATGTATCCGCTATTTTCAATTGGTCCTCATCTACTAATGCCAAGGAGGTTCAGAGTTTCCTAGCATTCACAAATCTTTATCGCAAATTTATCAATAACTGTTTGAGAAAATTTGTGATAAAGAAGAATATTAAGAACAGCTTAAGCTTGGAGGATAATTCTGAGAAAAGGCTTTTTATTTGCTAAAACAGAAGCTTACTCACACACCAATAATATGTCATCTGGATATTTCAAGAAAAGTTTATTGTGTGACTAATCTGGTCAGCAGTTCTGCTTCAGGGCAGTTCTGTTACACGAACAAAAGTTGATAGACAAGAACATCCTGTCTTTTATCTATCCCATGTTTTTCCAGAAACAGAGCAATCATTTTCAGTACCTGAAAGAGAACACTTACCCATGAAGATGGCTTATACTAAGTGGAGACATCTGTTGATGGATACTAGAAAACCATCTTAAATTCAAACTGACCATCTGATTTACAGTTTTTGTGAAATCTTCAGTCTTGAAATAGTACCTAAGCAAAAATGTGTTTTCTTTGCCCAGCATAATTTCACCATCACCTATATTTCTTGTTTAAATAATACATTGGTGGATGCTTTATTCTGCCAATATATTGAATCCTCACATACTCATGGTCAGCCAGTAATTTCCTCTTAACAAGTAGTTGGAATAGTTCAGTCCTTAGACAAAGGTAAGATGGTTTAAGAGTTAACGAGCTAGACATTTATTTAAATACTATTCTAGTTCAAATAAATACCTTTTCAACCATAAAGTTATTTGTATTCAAAATAAGTACATACAGCTAAGTGGCATGAAGATGTGTCCTTATTTGACATTTCTAATCATACATGAGTGAATACTGCTTTCAATTTAGTTTTACAATTTTGTTTGGTGTCCTACTGTTCGCGCTGATGTCCAACAATATTTGCTTCCCTGCCAGTTTTGTACCCATCATAAATACTTATCTTTTTGAATAACTACAGCCATTACCAGTAGTTTTTTAACCTTGGCATGTGATTTCTGCAAATTTTATAATGGAGCTTCCACCTTCAGAAGTATAGTGTGTGATAATGCTTACTATGTATGCCTTTTGAAAGATTGTCCATTTGTTGATTTTACCAACAGCTGAAAAAATGGCTCAATGTTTTTTATTAATATTTTCCATCTTCTTGGTTTGGTTCATTATATTATTTCTGATAGAGGTACTCAATATGTTTCATGCTTTTGGAAAGCTTTGAGGTTATTACCTGCAGTCAAATGAGCAAACTGAGTTAACAAATCAAATGTTGGAGCAATATCTACAGTGTTGCCGTAATGCAATGCAGTGCTGTCATGTAACTCAAGATAATTGCTTTTCCTATTTACTAACTGCAAAATCTTCATATAATAATTCATCTTATAGTACTAGTAAGATTTCACCCTTCATTTGTATGAAAGGTTTCCATCAGGACTTCTTCCATCTTCTACTTGTATTGATTTGTTGGTTCCATCAACAACTTAGGGGCCGATTCCGATCTCGGCCGGTAGGGCTCCGAATAGGATTCGGCTTTACCGGATCCGATTCGGAGCCCTTTTTCCGACCGAATCGATGCACGCGGGTCCGGCCGAGCGAGTACGATGCGAGTCGCCGACCGACCCGTCCGGGCGACCCGACCGCTCCGACCGACTCGTACCCGGATCGTACCGCTCCGACCGACTCGCTCGGACCCGATTCGCACCAGCGCAATGGAGACGTTTTCCGGCCGGGTAAGTACGATGCGCACCTCGACCGCTCCGACCGACTCGCGCCGTCCGACTCGAACTCGCTGTCGGAGCCGTACTTTGGGGGTCCGTGTCGGACCCCCTGTACTGCGTACCCGTGCGAGCGCACACAGGGGGACCCATGGGTCCCCCTACCTGTGCGTGTACGCCGCGGAGCAGCCGCGGCGTACTCGCTGTAGGGGCGCCCTTGTCCGCCTCGCACCCATTGAGGCAATGGGAGCCCGCGTACGCGTTGTACGACCGGCTCCCATTGAGTTCAATGGGAGTCCGACCGACTCGTGTCCGGTGGCATACGAATGCATCGGACTCGTTCGGTCGGACTGCACGGGTCCGATTCGGTCGGAAATCTCTCCGGGTCCGGCTCGGTCGGAGAGATTTCCGGCCCGAATCGGAATCGACCCCTAAGTAGTTCAACCAGTTGCAGAAGAATAGGCAGCATGTTCCAGAAAGCTTACACTGGCACAAGGTCATGATTAAGGAAAATGTAGACAAATCAAGATCAAATTCTGTTCTTTTTGTTCCTGGAAGAAAGGTTGGACTATCTTCTCACATACTTCAGGTCAATACAATGCCAGTAAAACATTAACCAGAATTGTTAGGCCATTTGTGATAACTGATCAAATCAATCCTGTGTCATTTTGGTTGAAGTTTCCTTGTACTCACAAGATTCATGCTGTTTTTCATGAATCCCAACTGAATTTTCCTGATCATTACGAGCGACTTCCATTTGATCCTCCACCAGTTATGGTACAAGGGCAATCAGAAAATGAGACTCAATAAATTTGTGATTAACTGATATTTCAAAATCATCTTCAATTTCTGATCCATTGGAAGATTATCCTTCTAGTGAGCATACTTGAGAAGATGGCTCTTTTGTTCCAGCACCCTTATCAGTTCATCGATTTTGTTTTACAGCAGCCTGTAGAGCCTGAAGCTTCAGGGTAACCTGCAACATCCATGCTAACAGCAGTGTCAAGAGCTTATTGAAGGATGTGCATATTCAAGGAGGAACGAAGCACTCCTCATGCTGACTGCCAGCATTTTACTGAACGCTGTGCTTGGCATATGTCTAAACATCCATGTCGCTTGGATGGCATGGATGGCTCTGAAATCTCCACGTTTGCAGTGACCCGGAGGCGTGTTTTTTAAACTGCCTGGAGTGCGAAGCACTAGAGGGCAGCAGTAGAGCTCTGGAATCCAATATGGAAGGAAGGTTGTCAAACTTGGGGCTCTTTTTTGTTTATCAAAGAAACACAATGACTTTCTGAACAGATGTGTGATAAATCTTATAACCAGCTCTTCCCAAGATGGTTTTCTGTCCATAAGATACTATTCGAGGGGCCTAATCTAAGTTTAAAATCGATAACAGAGCGATAATTGAATGACTAGTTTGCTTATTTTGGTTCCTTTGTACAAGTGGGTAGACACTATTTTGGATCTTTTGATGTGGGTGTATCTACACTAATACAGCTTTCTAGGATATCATTAATGCAGCCAGGTGCCTGAGCATTTAAGACTAGTGTAACCTGTCTGAAGCTACATTCTGTACGTAGCTGAACAGTAGAACTGCTGCATGCACCAAACGGATATGTCTGGCTCGGTTATCTCGGATCTGTCAATAACTATTGATTTTCACTCTGCATTTTCCAAGTATGTATGAATAAATGGATTATGCATGAGCATATGTGCATGTTTATAAAGCACAAACTTAGTCGGGGCAACAGAGCTCTGTATAAAGCTATTGGGGTACTGTGCTCAGTGAAGGGCTTTCTAAGGTGTCTTAATAATGTCGCTATAAACGCATTTGAAGTGCAATATGAAAAGGTTAAGTGGCAAAAACTGCGATATATATATTTTTTAAAGAATTGAGGGTCTATGGGAAATACCAAACAGATTTTAACTGCCTGTTATACCTAGAGCTCTTTAACCATTTTTTATCTAAATTGTGCTACAATTAACTATTCTATGTAATTGATTCTGAATTTTTCTTGGGAGGACAACTCCTAATACGTCTGTAGGGGGTAAGCCTTGCCTAGCTCATCAGAGAACTACTGGTATGTTGCATTATTGTCTCTCCAGACCTTCTGAATTTGTGGCTAATGTATGAAGCAAATGCATTGCATAGGCTTCCGTTTGGACGTGTTTCAAAATGTTCTTCCGGTTAAGAGCCTATCCTGCTACCCCCTTAAACTCACTCTCATTTATTTAAATTTGAGGCATGTATTTACACCTCACTCTATTCAAAGATCAAGGGATAACACTGGATGAAGTCCTCATTAGGCCATTGTTGTAAAAACTGAGGGGCATATTATCAAGAACGGCGTTAAAATTATCGCTGGTTTAGCGGCAGAAAACTGCCGCTAAAGCGGCGATAATGGGCTTGATAAATGCCCTGGAGAATTCCAATAGAAGCCCATGTTCACACCAGAACATGGACTTCTATTGGAATTCTCCAGGGCATATTATCAAGCCCATTATCGCCGCTTTAGCGGCAGTTTTCTGCCGCTAAACCGGCGATAATTTTTAACGCCGTTCTTGATAATATGCCCCTGAATTCAAAGACCTTGGGTTTTTGACTGCCCATCCAACCACACCTGAATGATTCCTCACATACCAAGAGTAGATTACAATAAATAGCATGTCTAACATAGACAATAAAGGCCATCATCAGTTTCAGACACAAAAAATACAAACATACTTTTATCAGAGGTCTTAAGGAGGTGTAATGTGCCATCAAAGCCACTGTAGAGGCGCTGCCCCCCCTCCGTCAACACATACTCCTTCAGCTGTCCATTCAGATGGAAGCTATGACTCCAGTCCAATGAAATGGTAGACACATTGCTTGTGACAGAAAATACTGCTTTGTACATAGGCACTGAAAAAGAAAACATACAAATCAACAGTTCGTAATACACGTGAAACAGGCCTTTGGTTAAACTGCATTGAACTATTCAAAATCAGAACTGTTTGACATGTGTGGGACGTCTTCATGAGAAAACAGTAACCAGCTATGATTCTATTTTACAAAAAAAGTATCTGAATTTCTTTCTTATCTTTTAATAGGAATTTGTATTTATTGAACACATTTAATAAAGCACACTCTACGGTATGGATAAAAAAAGAACAAGAGATATGTTTATGTATTTATGTTTGTTATGACTGTCTATTTAGATATTGGAGCACTATCCAACAGTTATGGCAGGTTCATCAAAGTATGCACCCTCTGGTGAGGCACTCCTTTCACCGCAGCACTGTGAAAGGCCAGCCATGACTAATGCCTGGGGCACTGATTTGTACTATAAGGGGGGCAGTGCCTTCCACGAAAGGCCTTGTCACAGTGCAGCCTCAGGACCCACTTCCCTTTGCAAACAGTAGAAGTACTGCTCACACATTCTCACCAGCCAACAATGGCAGGACTGTCAATGGTTAAATTGATGCCACATTGCCTGGCACAATCTGGAAGACATTAATGTCACCAGTTCATTGTGCCAGGCCTGTGGTACATTGACATGCTTCCTGCACATCCAGGAAAAGACAGGACTTTAAAAAGGCCCCAATGACATGCATGTCTGGGATTAAATACCAACCCCACTGCTCTGTACATACTGATGGCAGATTTATCACTGCTTGTTCATGCTTTATTTTGGTAGTATCTGTATGGCAGTCACTGGACAGCTTTACCTTTCAGAGATGTTTATGCACACTCGTTTCTGAAAGTTCAATATATAATTTAATATCGTCTGATATTAGGAGGTCACGAATTGCCTGAAAATGACTAATACAATTTTTTTAATTTTTAACACTTTATTCAAGAAATTCACACATTACATGGTATGCATTTAGAAGACACAATAGTAAACAATGTCGACGGCTAAAAATATACACATTGGCACAGCGTAGGAAGCTAGGAGGCTATGTTATACATCCTGAAGGTACACAGAGCAGACCTAACCTTAATGCATGTGGCATCACTGTGTCATGTCAGCATACGAGTCCACGTTCTCAGTGTCATCCTCATTGCTTGGGGGCACAGTCCGGTTCTCAGTGGCATGGTCTGGGGAGGGGGATCCATCGTCCGATCTCTGTAGGTACGCTATCAGTGGAGCCCATATGTCATGTGGGCGACTGGTCGGGGGCATGAGGTTCCAGTATTCAGTCAGCTGAGTCTGACAGTGTGCGGCATCAGCCAGCCAGGCCTTGGGTGATGGTCCCAGTTTTCGACCCCAATGAATCGCCACCCGGCGCCTAGCAAGGATTAACAACATGGCAGTCAACCGTCTGCTAGCGTCTGTTATGTCTTTAACGTAGCCCAAGAGGCAGAGCACGGGGTCCGGAGCTAGGGTATTCGAGGTGATGTCACTGATGATGCGGCATATGTCATGCCAGAAGGCCACTATCTTAGGGCATGTCCAGGCTAAGTGTATAAATGAGGCGTCGGGAGCGGCGCAACGTAAGCAGTTGGAGTCTGCACACAGTCCCATTTTATAAAGTGTAGCGGGGGTGCGGTAGAGCCTATGGAGGTATTTAAGGTGTATGAGGCGCAACCGGTAATTCGGGGACAGCCTCCGGGACTGGTTGCAGCAGTAAGTCCATTGTGCAGGCGTAGGGGCGTCGCCGAGATCAGACAGCCAGGCAAGTCGCAACCGCTCAGTGTTAGATGGGGATGCCGCGAGCGTCAAAGCGTAAAGTCTGGTGATCAGCTTGTGTGGCGAGGTGGCAGTATGAATGTATTCTAGCGCGGTGCACTGAGCTGGGGGTGCAGGAAATGAGGCATTATTGTCCTTGCATGTGGCGCGGATTTGGAAGTAGAGCAGCATGTCTAGGGGAGTGGAGTTCTCAGGGAGAGTAAGGAACTGGTCATTGGGGTATAGGTCTGCGCCAGTGGTGATTCCGAGAGAGGCGGCACGCTGCGCCATGCCCAATGTTTGGAGAGGAGGAAATGATGGGTTTTTCGCCAGCACCATAGCAGGGGCGAATAGCGCTGAGACCCCTGATGCTTTGCAAATGCCCTCCCAGGCCCAGTGCAGGCACTCAACAGTGTTAATTTCACCTTTAGGAGCAGTGTATGGGAAGAATAAAGCAGTATGTATTGGCCATGGGGCGGCGAGGTCGGTCTCCACCGCGACATGCGGTTGGAATGGCGTGGGGTGCAGCCAGAAGTGGAGGAAGCTAGCCTGTGCTGAGTAAGCATAAAGTCTAAAATCCGGAGCCCCCATCCCACCACGTGCGAAGGGGAGCGTTAGGGTGTCATAGGCAATGCGTGGCTGGCGGCCTGCCCAGTATAGTGTGATGATGTTGGAGCGTAGCCTCCGAAAGAATTGGGAGGAGAGTGGCAGTGGGATATTTAAAAAAAGAGATTGAAATTTGGGCAGAATTACCATCTTTGCAATGGCGATTCTACCGGCAAGGGAGAGTGGTAGAGTTTTCCAGAGGAGAACTCTGGATTCGAGCCAGTCAATCACTCTGCCATAATTCTCTTTCCACAATTCATCAATGTCTCTCGAGAGCCATATTCCCAAGTACTTAATCAGGCCAGATGCCCAAGAAATCGGGTATTCAGTGTCAAAGGGGCGAGTGGCGTCGGTTAGCGGAAATAGAACGCATTTACCCCAATTTATCTGCACCCCAGAGTAAACACCGAAGCGGATAAGCTCTCTGGTCATAGGGCCAAAGTTTTCTTGGGGCTCACGGATGAAAAGAGCAATATCATCCGCATACATTGATGTGACCAGGCTACGGGATGAGAAGCCGATGCCCCTGAGTGTGTGATGTTGCCTTAACCTCGCTGCGAGTGGCTCCATGGCTATGGCAAACAACATGGGGGATAGGGGGCAGCCCTGTCGGGTGCCACGGGAGATGCTTATCGGCTCAGTTATTTGGTCATTGATGTGGATCCTTGCGGCTGGGCGTGTGTATAATATCTTTATTTTGTTGATGAAGAGGGGGCTGAATACCAGACGGGCCAGCAAGGCGAAGAGAAAGGGCCATTCAAGTGAGTCGAATGCTTTGGTGGCGTCCACAGCAGGTGTGTTCAGGTTGATTTGATGCAATATGGAAAAGATGGTACGTAGGTTATGGGAGGTGGCACGGCCAGGGATAAAGCCAGATTGGTCCGGGCGGGCGATGAGCGACAGTAGAGGGGGAAGGCGGTTGGCAAGGAGCTTCGCGTATATTTTGTTATCTGTGTTGATTAATGAAAGTGGGCGATAGGAGTCGCAGGAGTCAGGGGGTTTACCGGGTTTGAGCAGAAGGGTGATGAGGGCCTCGCGGAGCGTGGTGGGGAAATGGCCTACTTTGACTGCCTCATTGTACATTGCCGCCAAATGCGGAATTAGGATTGTAGCGTACTCCTTATAGAAGGCCGCCGTTAGCCCGTCTGCCCCGGGCGCCTTTTCGCTTGGGAGGCTAGAAATCACCCGAACGACCTCCTTGGATGTAAAGGGCTCGTCCAGGTACTCGCGATGGGCATTGCTGAGCCATAGTAGCTCAATAGTATCAAAGTATTGTGTGAAGACATCCGCGGGGGTCTCAATGCCGGCAGTATATAACTCAGTGTAGAATTGGGAGATTCTGTCGAGTATACCCTGCGGGGAGGTGATTCTGACACCACTCACGTCTAGCAACTCGGTAATGTAAGTAGATGCATGGGGTTTACGTAATAGATGTGCCAGGGTTTTCCCGGGGCGGTCCCCCTCACCGTATCGGCGAGCTTGCGCTTCACGGCCAAGGTATGCCGCCTCGCGTTCAGCTTCGGACTGATACTCAGTTAGCTTTAGGCGTATGTCAGCTAGTAGAGAAGGTGATGGTGCAGTGCTGTAGGTCAAGTCGAGTTGTTTGATTTCCGACTCTAGTTGCTCCAGGGTGCCGCGGAGGGACTTAAGGACCCCGGATTGTCTGGCAATGCATTCACCTCTGATTACCACTTTAAATGTTTCCCACAACATGGAGGGGGAATCCACTGAGCCCACGTTGATTTAAAAGAATTCAACCATAGCCTCGCGAAGCTCTACCCGAAACACCACATCCCGGAGAGCGTGCGGGGGTAGGCGCCAAGCGAACATGTTTTTGGGCAGGCGGGGGAGTTGGATGGTAAGTAGCACAGGTGAGTGGTCAGATAGTGTGCGTGCCAGGTGAGAGGAAGACGTGGACCAGCCCAGCACATCACGGGTGACAAGCCAGAGGTCTATGCGGGACCAGGAGTTATGGGTGTGGGAGATGCAAGTGCCCTCTCGTTTGTCGGGGTGGTGGTGTCTCCACCCATCAGTTAGGAAATTATCATGGAGAATGGCATGCAGCGTGAGGGTGGCTTGAGGGTGCAGGGTGCGGGGGCCTGAGCGGTCCAGCATGTTATCCGGGGTGACATTGAAGTCTCCTCCCCACACCAGAGGAAGCGGGCCGAGAGAGTAGATCAGTTTCCAGACATGGGCGAAGAACTCCGGGTCGTCCGTGTTTGGGCCGTATATGGAGGCTAGTATCACGAGTTGAGTATATAAAATGCCTGTGAGGAGCACATAGCGGCCGTCGGGGTCAGAAATGGTGTGGGTGGCCCTCCAAGGCAGCCCTCTTCTGATCAGAATGGCTACCCCTCTAGCATAGTATGCTATAGAAGGAAGCGTGTTTGTCGCCCCAGTGCCTAGAATTAAGCTTGGCCGCCGTGTGGGTGGTGAGATGGGTCTCTTGGAGAAAACATATGTCTATCTTGTGTCGGGCAAGGTATGCATGTGTGAGACGGGCTTTCCGATGGTCGTTCATGCCTCTAATATTCCAGGTCGTGAGTTTTAGCTCAGTCATTTAGCCGATACAGATAAGCAATGTGTGGTTCAGTGTAAGCAGTTTTTGAGTGCAATGTGCCGTTGCGTAGCAAGCAGTAACATGTGAGATATTCAATGTACTACCAAAAAGAAAAGAACAGGGAAAGAAATAGCCAGTTGACAGATTCAAAAGCGGTGGTGAGTTAACAGTGCACAGTCCTGGCCCCCACCCCAACCCTCTCCCACCCACTCCAACCCCCCAACATGGTTGAGATAATGCCCATTATAATATGCAGCACCCCCATGGTCCACAACCACCCTACTGGCCATTTCCAATGTACCCCCCAAATCAACCACAATTTTACCAAATTGAGAACCCCCCTTTTTTAGGCAGAGGCTGGGGCAGAGGAAGAGGGCACAGAAGAGGAGGTCAGAAACAGGTTCAGTGGCAGGACGACCAACCGAATGGGATGGACACCCGGAGCAAAACACGGGGCAGAGTAGTATAGTAGTGAACTTATCACAGAGACCACTGACCGTTACTGAAGAAAGAGTCTTGGAAAAAGGGCTTGGCTTTGTCCCCACTCCAAGGGTAGACAGGTTCCAAGAACAATGTGAGATTCACAACCTATTCAGGAAGGTTCGACTGAGAGCATACTTTCAGGATACTGTAGAAGTTAGTCAAACCAGTCAAACTGACTCAGGATTACATAATCCTTCCACTTTTACTCCTACTATGAACATGGTACCAACAGAAGTAGTGACTTTTGAAAAAGCGGTGTTAAAGGAACTTGAGAACGGAAACACTCCGGTCCCCTTCCATAACCTATCCAACCAAGAACGTACAGCTATAAAATCATTAACGGAAGACATGAGTATTACCATAAAACAAGCTGACAAAGGGGGAGCAATTGTCATACAATCCACCAAGGATTATGACACTGAATGTCTACGCCAACTTCAGAATAGAAAATTCTATACCCCTATAACAACCAATCCAACGACCCGTTTGGTAAAAGAAATTACCTCAATGGTTTTTGAAGCGGCAAATAACGGATGGGTTAGTAAAAAAGAGGCGGAGTTCTTAGTCACACAACATCCTAAGACTCCGTACTTCTATACCCTCCCAAAGATACACATGGGAACCACCCCAATCCCAGGTAGACCCATTGTATCAGGAATAGGCTCTCTTTTAGAACCCCTGTCGAAATTCTGTGATCACTACCTACAACCTCTAGTAAAACAGACCCCTTCGTACGTGAGAGATACCTCCGATGTCTTGCGGCTCATTGAGGGTTTGGAGGAGTCCACCGACTTTGACTTACTAGTCACCTTAGATGTGGAACAATTATATACCAACATCCCACAGAGAGAGACATTGACTGTGATAGAAACAGCCCTGTTGGATACTGAATGGTCGTCACCTATCCCCATTTCCTTCATCATGCAATGTGCTACTTTAGCACTGACAGAAAACTTTTTTGAATTCAACACACAACTCTTCCACCAGTCTCAGGGTACTTCGATGGGGAGTACCTTTGCACCCAGTGTAGCATGTTTGTACATGGCTGCATTTGAGAAAGAAGTGATACAGCATACCAACAACCCCTTCGTAGCTAACCTGAGACTGTGGAAGAGATATATAGACGATATCCTGATCTTCTGGAAAGGTGATGAACAAACTTGTATTGAATTTTGTGGATGGATCAATACCAAGAACCAATACCTGAAATTTACCCACACTATTTCAAGTACTGAAATTCCATTCCTAGATCTTACCATCAGATTAAAAGAAGGAAAATTGGACACGACCTTGTATAAAAAGCCCACTGATATGAACAGTCTGCTACTATATAGCAGTTATCATCCTAAGACTTTAAAAGATAAACTTCCTTTCAGCCAATTTCTACGCATAAGGAGAAATTGCAGCTCCATACAGGACTATAAAACTGAGGCCGAACTACTGTCCACTAATTTACTGAAAAGAGAGTATCCCAAAAAACAAGTCAGTACATGTATGAAACGTGCCAGAAACAATCATCGCGAGAGCCTCCTCGAGGTTAAAAATAAAGAACCAGACAATGTCCTCACCTGTGTCACTACCTATACCCCCAGATCAAATATGATCAAAAAGGCTGTAAACAAACACTGGGGTATTCTGAACACTGGTGATCTAGAGATCCCCAAACCCAGATTTGCTTTCAAAAGAACGAACAATTTGAAAGATATGTTGATACATACAAGACCCAGAAATAAATCCACCACTAGCCAAAGACGTTTATGGGACCTTCCACCTATTACAGGACATTTCCCTAGTGGATCTTGTGCTGTGTGTCCCCAGACCAAACCAACCAAAGAATTGAAACTCTCAGACAGGTTCACATGGAGAATCACAAAACACACAAATTGCAATACGCCACGTTGCATTTATTTATTGACATGCCCTTGTGAGAAAAATATATAGGCATGACCATGAGAACCATTAAAACCAGAATAACAGAACACAAAAGTAATATTCGCTGCTTGAAGACCAACACTAAGCTCTATACTCACTTTACGGAACATCAACATTCTCCTGAGAGTATAAGCTGGGTGGTACTGGAAGCACACCAACAGATTACACAAATAGATCTCTTTAGGATAGAACAAAGATGGGTCTATCGTTTGGACTCGGCTCACTGTGGTCTCAATGATGAAATTCCCTGGGGTACTCTAAACCATTGATAGTCAATTTCACAAACCCGTATTAAACGTAAAATGGGCGTTTCATTCACTCTATACAGGGGCCACTACATCTATAAGCCCCTATACCAACCGCTGGACTAATGGAACTCTGGTCCGGTTATGCACCATATATGATGATAAACAATTTTAACGTATGCATCTCCGTTGTAGCCCATATCCGAGATACATAACATCTATCGAGGTCACACCCTCACATCCCCTTATTTCAAGAAATCATGGGACCGCTTATCTGTGTCCTGAGATTTATGGACCGTTACTTGTGTACCCCATTCGGACATCACCTATTCAATATATTCACAAATCATCACTTCACTCGAACATGTCCACTAATAGTGTATCAAAGGGCCCCAATTCTTCTATCCGTCCATTTTGTCCACAAGCCAATTCTTAAACCTTTTCTAATGTGGTTAAGATAAAAGACGGGCTTTTGTGATACTTTGATCTGGTTGTACTAGAATACACACTAACGTTGGGCATCAATTGATTTCTGAATATATTTGATTCCATTGATTAACTACAAATTTGAATGGCCATTAGGACTTCCATCCTACAAACCCACTCCAAGATGGCCGCCACATTTACATGGTAGCACAAGCATGTGAAGCGATCACATGACCCTCGCAAACACCAGCTGGAACCGATCGGCTCCGCGCTCTCGACTCCGTTCTCCAGGGAAGGTATTTAACGCTGCCGGTTCCAGGAATAAACACCTTCCTGGATGCAGCGAAGCGGGGTAGGTCGGCCGTTTGACTCCAAATGGGAGTAGGTAAGTTGGCATGAATGATTGGAAGCCTCCTTGTCATATGTAACGTATTGATGTGAGGAAACCTAGCGTCAAGATCCTTAGTGTGCCTGCCGGTGGAATCCACCGTGTTTTCTCACAAACTTTTTGAGGATGGCCTTGTACGCAACCGGGAGTCGGGGGTTGTTTATGCGCGGCGATAATAACTTTTGGCTATCCACTTCTGCCAGTGTTTCGTCGCGCCTAGTGCGCCCCTAGATGTCCATGGATTGTGATTACGGTTATTTTAAATAAACAAAGTGGGGAGAGGGTATAGTGGCTTCCACTTTGGCGACACCTGGACTGACCGGGACCCTGTGCCTTTTTCCTCTACTCATTACCTGGCAAAGACATGATGCAGAAAATCAGGAAACTAACACCTGACGTTTCCTTCTTTTTATGTGTCATCTTTTTACTACTCTAGAGACACCACTTATTGTGTCTTTTTAACTTCGTTGCAACTGATGAGGCAATATCAGATACCTAAATAGGTGAGTCTACATTACACTCACCAACACGGGTTTCATCACGTGTGCATAGATGTTTTTATGGGGTTATCTATGAAGTCACTCAATGCTTCAAATTGTAAAAGCATGACCAGTATTGTATTTTTCATTAATCTGAATTCACTATAGTATTATCGACTTATGTGATCCTTACGAAAAAACCTTTTTTGCTTTTGTTTATACTACAGGTTATTTCATTTCCTAAAGGAAATGTCCTTGAGGAACTACTAGCGGTAGGTAGCGTTGCACCTTACCACCTATGTGTAGATAGTTTTGTTTTAATTCACACGGTCCTGAAGAATCGCTAATGATCATTCCTTGACAACTAATAGCGAGAAACATGTCGACCATTTGGGAGTTGAGTGTAATTTTTGTCGCATTATAACAAAAAGAGTCACCCCTCCCTATTTACTTTTAATCAGGTCGGGTCCTTCGCTGAATAAATCCATCACAGAGGAGTCCCTTACCTGTTTTATTATCACTTTACACATCTACACTCATTCTGGCCCCACACACCCACGGCACCCATACGGCGAGGAACAGAAGATCTCAGAAAAAGAGCCCCTTTAAGGGTGCCCGTCGGGCATTGCAGCGCCGGCCCGACGAGGAGCAGGCTCAAATGATGAAGCATGACACCTAGCTTGCTGGGTGTGTGAGGGCCCTAGTTCCTACAGGAGGAATTCCCCCTATCCTCCTCTTTACCTGTAGCACCTTTAATATTCTTACCTTTTGAGTGATTAACACATCACATAGGAACTCCGTACTCTCTTTCTTGGGAACTGAGATAATGCCCCCCCTTCCACCAAGGAACCCCAACTTGGCAGAAAACAGTTGATACTGGGAATCATCCCCTGTGGGGTACGCGGGCTCGTCCAGACCATCCCCCTGGCCAAGAGGCTGGGTGGCCGAGCATAATACGTGCAGGAAAAGGGAGATACAAGAATCATCGAACACAGTGTTAAAGAGAGAACACAGCACAACAAATAGCATATTTAACAAGTGGCACTAGGCTGCTATAGGCAGAAGGGATCAACATAACACACTCAGCGTGTGGTGCAAAGGATTTGGGAACGGTTCAGTCATTGTCACTGGTGTGGCCCTCGGCAGTAGGGGACTGGTGATCCTTGCGGTGCGGCTTTTGCAGTTGTTGAGTGAACGCCAGGGCAGCCTTTGGATCAGTAAAGTAGCGAGGCTTGTTTCCAAAATCGACACAGAGTTTGGCCGGGTACATGAGGGCGTAGGGAACATGTAATTGCTGAAAGGCTCGTTTGGCTGGGAGAAAGTCTCTGCGGGCGGATTGCACTGTAGGAGTAAAATCCGGATAGAAAGAAAGGGTGCTGCCCTGATAACGAACCTCTCCCATGTCTCTCGCCCTGCGCAGGATGGCGTTGCGATCTCGGTAGTTCATTAAACGAGCTATGATAGGCCTAGCCGGGGCCCCCGGAGGAGGGCGCGGCCCCAGCGACCTGTGTGCCCGCTCAACAATGAATACGTTGGAGAGTACTTTGCCAAATAGATCTTTCAAAAGTGTCTCCAGGTAGGGTTCCATCTTGTCAATGGCGGTAGATTCAGAAGGCCTACGATGCGAACATTGTTCCTGCGGGAGCGGGATTCGAGATCTTCGCTTTTGGCGCGGATCAGCTCCAGCACCTTGTCCATTTTCAATAGCTGTTGTTTCCCCGCAGCATCCGCATCATCTAAATCCGAGACTCTGGCCTCCAGGTGATCAAGACGTGTGTCATGTGTATCCACGCGCTGTTTTACCCGGTCTAGGCGGGATGTGAGGTTGTCGATCTTGGCGTCAATTGTTTGGAGGCTGGATTTGACCTCCAGGAGCAGGGAGCGGATGCTTTCATCCTGGGGCTCCAGATTTTCAGTCTGTGTGGCGCGCTTCCTGGGAGGTCTCGTCCAGCCTGCCAGCCCCACGGGTCCCGAAGGTAAGTCGCGATTGTTTGGCGTCGGCCTTCCCCATCTTAGCAGGTGGTGTCGTTTGGCCCGAGGGCCGAGGCGTGGGGTTGAAGTCGGCGGTTGCCAGCCGCGTATGGAACTAGTAGATGAATGATGAAGGCGCCAACGGAGGTCACGCTAGGCCGAGGGCGCTCCCAGGGCAGGATGGGCAGGTGCGGGGGAGCGTCGCCAGGGCCGGGCCCCAGCGGCCAGCGGCCGCCCGACCCGGGCGGGCCACAGTCCCAGCTCCTCAGACCCCCCAGCCCCTCGTAGAAGGTGCAGACCGCTCACGAATTGACCCGCCTGAAGGTAGCTGTGATGGGCGGCTGTCAGCGGGCCCGCGGTGGAGCTGTGGAGAGCGAAGTGCTCCGAGCGCGTAGGCAGGGGCCCAACGTGAAAGGCCGCACGGTCTCTCCAGCGCCCAGAGGAGGGTATGGCAGGGCTCAGGGTCGCAATCCGTGGGGGCCGGCCACCAGTCCGATGACGCCACGCAGCTCAATCAAGGGATAAAGGAGGCCAAGCAGATGGAGGGGACAGGCCCGGCCACGGCCGGTCCCAGGTGGGGGAAACCAGTAGGATGTTGGAGCGTGGGGGGGAGCACCAGCAAAGGTCCCGGGGAATGGCTGAAAGGTGAAGTTCTGAGGCCGAGTCGGGTCGCAGCAGGCTCAGCCCGGGCCCCCCCACCGCAACCGCTCCTTATCGGGCATGCAGCGGTAGACAGGCGCTGGTGTCCGCTCCACAGCCGAACGCCACCCCCTGCCCGTCCGCAGAATCCGGCAGGGCCTCTGGGGGCAAGGTGAGGATGTCACGGGGCCCGCGGCAGCACTCTGCGGGGGCCGCGCCGCAGTAGGGCTCGTGTTGCACCGCCCAAGTCGAGCAGCGAGGCGGCTGGAGACGGGCAAGATGGCGGGCGGCCAGGCCCGAGGTAGAAGGATCGGCGAGCAGCGGAGGCCTCAAATCACACAGGAGTCAGCTCGCTGGGGTCTCCAGGCACTGCGGATGTTAGCTGTGCCAGTCGGGTGAGTAGATTCTCCCCATCCTGAAAGGATGTTGCAGGATTAGGAGCTCGGCCGGCGGAGCTCGCCTACGGCGCAGCCATCTTGCCGCTGACAAAACCACGCCCCCCGAAAATGACTAATACAAATTAGTTTGTTCTGAACAGGTGCCCCCACATATGTCCTTCCCAGGGCCTCAAAGGTGGGCCAAGCACAGAGGGGAAAGGAACCACCATCTTGCAGGGGCAGCCAGCACGGATTTGGGGTGGTGAGGCGGGGAAGCGAGGGATAAGGAGGTATAACTGCAAAAAAAAAGAAACATTCACTTACATCCTCGCCGCTCTGTCCCACATCGTCTCTCCTCCACTGAACTGGAAGCAGCAAGGCTCCCCTGAGCCAATCACAATGGTGCAATGCAGCATTGTGATTGGCTCCCCTAAACCAATCACAACGCTGTAATGCAGCGCTGTGATTAGTCTGAGCGCCGGGGTTTGGTGCTAAGACGGGGAATGGGGGCCTGGGCATGTTCGTCATGCTAAAGTGCTTATGACTGTTTGGCCTGCCCGAGAGGGCCGGTTAAAGTATCAGGCGCATTTTAGTGTGCCCACGGCTCCTCCCCTGCTCTGTCAGCAGAGCAGCCCCACCCTCATGCTGGCGCAGCAATAAGAATAAAATTATAATAACATTGTGTCATCATTTTATTTTTCCTTTCTTTTACTGCTGCACAGCCACAGTGGGGAGACGCTCCTAGGCCTCAGCGGAGGAGCCACCACTGCCATCTTGTGCAGTGCCTTTGGAAGGGGCCCACAATGGTGTAATGATGTGTTTCCAGAGCATGCACAAAGGAAATTTACAATCTCTTCGGTGCAATGCAGAGGAGGCCAGCAGCTCTGCTTTGCATTCCGATGGGATGGTTGTGTGGGCCAAGTGGAAGTCCTGAGGACTGCAGGTGGATATCAGATGTCAAAAGGCGAGTTCTCAGCAGCATCTCGGTCAGAAAAGGAGACCTAAAAGAGCAGCATCTGTGCGGGTGCTCGAGGCTGTAATCAGGGATGGCTTTAGCTGGTGGTACCTGGTGACAATCTCTTTTGGCCCCCCCAACCACCCTCACCACCGTGTCCTCCTACTCTGATTCTCTCTCAACCACCGGGTCAAGGTGCCCCTCATCTCTCCATAGCCCTTCTCTCACATACATTTCATTTGTTTTTAAGCACTGGTAAAGACTCAGCTATCCACATAAAATACAGATCTGTTCTTTGCAGCAGACATATTAACCCTCAGTGCTACTTTATGGCAAGTCAAAACTGCCACTAGACAAAACTCTGATCTCTCTCTCTAGCAGGAACATTAATCACAAGAGTTATCCTGACATTTTTATTGCTGCCTGAAAGCTGGACACACAAGAAACTCTGCAGTTTTATTGCTAAATACAGTGCCCACCCCGATGTCAGTGCCCCCTCCAGGTCTGCACCCAGTGCTGGTACACCGGTCGCACTACCCTAAAGCCAGCCCTGGCTGTAATGGCTTGTATTTCTCACCCAAGATGGGAGAGGAGTGAGGGGCTCCCAGCAGAATGAACAGTACCCCTTTGGGATAAGTCCAAAGGAAAGATGAGCAGGGCTGGTCTGGAAATGGCGGGCCACATCCTTTTTTCCTCGCAAGAAAAACCAAGTGAAGAGAGTGTGCAGGCCGAGGGATTGCACGGTGCCTTGGTGCCCGAGTGGACGAAGAAATGGTGCTGACATAAATACAGGAGGACAGGAGGACCACAGCAGCCAGCCAAACATGAGGAAAGTGTGGAATTGTGGATGGCACAGCAGTAAGGGATCGCGAGGCATTGCGATGCCTTTAGGCCCCAGACAGGAGAGAGACGTGGGGGGCATAAGAACAGGCGCAATAGGGTTGTAGGACCGAGTTAGCACCACAGCAGTTGAGACCAGACCAAAAAGAAGCCCATCAAGCATAGCAATATGGAGAAGCAAGGTCACCAAGACATATGCCATGAAGATGAAGCCCCTACTGGACAAGATAGGGCGGTAGGGATTTGGATGCCCCTGCCTCAAGAAGAGACAGAGCGTAGGACACATGTGAGGACAGTGATGAAGGGAAGATTGGGTGATGCAGGAGTCCCGGGAGCATGGTGTTGATGGAAGGGTGTTAGACCTGGGGGTCTCTAGTTGGCTGAGGTATGTACCTTAGTCCAAATAGGGACCCTTGCTTCTACGTCAGGGTAAGGAGGCACACACCTTTAGATAACCCCTGCTCACCCCCTGGTAGCTTGGCACGAGCAGCCAGGCTTAACTCCAAGGCAAATGTGTAAAGTATTTGCATCCACGCTCTCAGTGACACAGTGATAACACCACAAATGGACTCCACACGAGTTTCATAAAAAACAAGTATAAGTTTATAAGAAAAAAAGATATACGATGAGACCACATGATAAAAATCCAACATACGTGTATTTGTAATATTTCACCTTGCCGGTTATTAGGCCAGCAAGCACTGGTAGGTTCTTGCAGTATTAATGAGCCATTCTCAATGATCTAATGCAGTTCTAATGCAATGCTATGCAGTTAGTAATGCAAGAATCAGGCAATTCGTAATGCACCAATCAGGCAGTTTGTAATGCGACAATAATGCAATTCGTAATGCAACAATCAGGCAGTTCGTAATGCAAAAAATAAGGCACTTCATAATACAACAATCAGGCAGTTCGTAATGCAAAAATAGGGCACTTCGTAATGCAACAATCAGGCAGTTCGTAATGCAAAAATAGGGCACTTCGTAATGCAGCAATCAGGCAGTTCGTAATGCAAAAATAGGGCACTTCGTAATGCAACAATCAGGCAGTTCGTAATGCAAAAATAGGGCACTTCGTAATGCAACAATCAGGCAGTTCGTAATGCAAAAATAGGGCACTTCGTAATGCAACAATCAGGCAGTTCATAATGCAAAAATAGGGCACTCCGTAGTGCAACAATCAGGCAGTTCGTAATGCAAAAAATAAGGCACTTCAGCACCGATTGCGGTGCTCTGCACGGTCTCTATGCCACTCTTACTGACTCGCGGTCAGCTACTGCCAAAACATGCCCCCAACACCGTTATGATGGAAAACAAGTGCAGTTCCACACTCTGGCCCCGGTACTGCCACTCCTCGGCAAGTACGGGCCGCGATACGGTCTTGAACGGAGGCTCGTGCTGCAAAGATGGGAAAGGCCGAGAGCGTTTCTCTCGGAGCCCGCACCCCGCCCCAGGCGGTGACACACGCACGCTCGCTGAGCGTTACCTGGGGGGTGCGATCTCACTCTCCTCTCCTCGCGACTTGGGCCTCCGGTTCGACTTCGTTGATCTTGGGCAGTGGATCTCGGACCCCCGACGATGATGGTTCGAGGTCTCTCTTTGGCAAAGGCAGGCTCGGGCTGGCGGCACAGCTCCTCTGGGGATGCCGGTCCGGGCCGATGGCAATGACGATCGCAGCAGCTCTGGTCACGCTGCTCGATCGACGCAGAGAACAAGACTGCTCCGGGACACTCCGTCACGGGGCAATTCTCACGAAGGTCTCAGGCTGCAACAGGGCACACGCACACAGCGTCGCTGAGACTCACTTAAGCTCCGGGTGCACACGATCACAGGGCAATCCTCACGAAGGTCTCAGGCTGCACGAAGCACACGCACACAGCGTCGCTGAGACTCACTTGGACTCCGGGTGCACACGATCACAGGGCAATCCTCACGAAGGTCTCAGGCTGCACGAAGCACACGCACACAGCGTCACTGAGACTCACTTGGACTCCGGGTGCACACAATCACAGGGCAATCCTCACTAAGGTCTCAGGCTGCACGAAGCACACGCACACAGCGTTGCTGAGACTCACTTGGACTCCGGGTGCACACGATCACGGGGTAGTTCTTACGCAGGTCAAAGGCTGCAAAAAGCACACGCACACAGCGTTGCTGAGACCCACCTGGAAACTTTTATGTTCCTGAGTTTCCACAACAGGGAGCCAGCTCTCCTTGGGCCCTTGGGGACAAGTTACTTCAGGACACAGCACACAGCAAAGTCCTCTCAAGCAGGGGGACACAGCACACAGCAAAGTCCCTTAGCCTCTCCTTGGTTAAATCAGCAAACTGCAGGCCAGCCCCAGAACACACAGCAAGGGTAAGTCCTTTCCTTCAGTCTCTTCAGCTGTTTCTTCCTTGGCAGAGGTTCCTCTTGACCACGAAGTAGTTTCAATCCTTTTCAGTCTTGATCAGTCCAACGTTCAGGGGTTTCAGCTCTCATAGTTGTACCCCTAAATGTCTTTGAAGTCTTTGTGTTCAGGGGGGCACTGACCCCTGTCTAAACCAGTTCTGGGTGTCTCCCTGCCAGTGACACCTTCTTCCTTTGATAGTGGGGGTCTGGATCTTCAATCACTCAGCAGGAGATGGAGCCATTGTTTTATGGCGGCAGCCCAGGCCTCTTCATCTCCAGGGGCTACTCCTCCCCCTACACTCCAGATGCAGGTCAGCCTGTTGCTGTCTCACCTCCTCCGCTGGGTCAGGACATTTCCCAGATCCTATCACATTCAAATCCAGACAGTCAATCCACAACCAGGCAGAGACACACCGAATTGTTAGAACAAAAAGACCAGCCACTTCTAAAAGTGTGGTTTCTAAACACACAATGTAAAAACCACCTTCAGAAAAAGATGTGTTATTAAATTGTGAATTCAGGCACACTAAACTTCACCTCTCCATCTATGGGAAGATAGGCTGGAAACATATTACACAGCCTCCCCCATTCTGTCCTATGGGCAATATGGCCTTCCAACAGTGAAAAACGAAATGGAGAGTATTTCACTGTCAGGACATGGTACACACCTCAGTACATGTCCTACCTTTCACATACACTGCACCCTGCCCAGGGGGCACCTTGGGCATACCATAGGGGTGTCTGATGTGCATAAAAAGGGAAGGGTAAGGCCTGGCAAGTGGGTGCACTTGTCAGGACAACAAGGCAGTTTAACAAACTGCGTGCCGGCATTGCAGTGGCAGGCCTGAGATCTCTCTTTAAGGCTACTGGAGTGGGTGGCACAATTAGTGCTGCAGGCCCACTAGTAGCATTTGCATTACCAGCCCTGGCACACATAGTGCACTTTACTAGGGACTTTACTAGTAAGGCAAACATACCAATTATGGACAACCAATTACCATTACACTTTACACAGGGAGCACTTGCACTTTGACACTGATCAGCAGTGGCAAAGTGCCCAAAGCATCTAAGTTGGCAACACCATGTCAGAAAAAAGGTCTAGGGGGAAGGCAAAAAGTTTAGGGAACTTTAGCCAAAAAGGGCCAAGTCCAACAAAGGGTCACAGGATAGCCAAGGGGCTGCATGACGAAGGGATGGGGATCATGGAGTTAATAAGAGGGTCATCAACAGTAGAGAATAGTACGGCGGAAGAGGATTTACAGTAGACAGCCACAAGATTGGCAAGGAAATGGTTGGAGTTTGGCAGTGGTTGTGGTGCTGCTGAGGAACACTGGGTCGAGTGCCATAGATGATATGGTGGCTATCAGCAAAGATGAAAAAGGGAGACGGACACTGAGCTACAACCGCGACCATCAGAGGAAGGGAACAGCAGAGAGAATGGGCAGTCAGGGTAAGGAAGGTTGCAGGCAATAAAAGGCTGAGGTGGACAGGGTCTTTGTGTTCTCAGGTTCTGGATACCGACTGTGAGTATGCAGAGGACTGGTGGGCTACATGTGAGGGTGAGGGTGAGGAAGTGGGCTAGAGAAGGGCAGACTATGACAGACATAGAGACAGCAAGGGAAGGGATAGGGACGATAACCAGTTCCAGAGGTTGCAGATAAATTGATGGGAATCAAGGGACAGATTCTTGGTGAGAACTGGAGAAGGAAAAAAAGGTGAGAGTAGACACGACAAAGTGACACAGGTGAAGGAAATTGACATTAGAAGGCTGGATGGAACAGACATGGAGATCGAAGTATGGGGAGACTCAACACATGTAGGTGACAAACAGCACTGCAAGAGAGAAGAGAGATTTAAGTCTGGGATGGCAGCTGAGGAGGATCAGACAAGGACCCGTGAATAGCAAAACAAACGCCAGAAGAAGCAGGGCTGACAAAATTGCCCTAACTGGGCATAGCGCCTCTTTGGGTGGTCACTTGTTGACCAGTATCAAAGAAAAGATCTGTGCTAGCGAGAACGTAGATATAATTAAACTGCTGCACAGGGAAGCATGTAGCAAGGAAGAATCCAAAGCTAAGGAGAGAGAACTGGCTAAGACGCCAATTTATTCTAGCATATTCTATGAGAAGCATCCAGACAGCCATGGGTAGCACTTGCAATATCTGGATGTCAGAGGCACAGAATGGTTTTAGGATTCCATGCACAAGGCCACGTCCACGACGCTGGGCTGACATCTTGACGTCTGTTAGAGGATTAGATGATGTGGTGCATGGCAAATTGATGAAAGAGTTGTGAGAAAGTAGGTGGGACCCTTTGAGGAAATCCCCATTCCGATCCTGATGATATCACTTTTGGGGATCATTTCCAAGCAAACAAATGGGGAATAAAGACTGATTCATCACAGATACCTCAAAAGAAGACTGTTCAGTTCTATACACAAGTACTGATGAAGTGATTGATCTGAATAGAAACTGCAGTGTTTGGGCTGAACTGGGAAAGACAACTAGGCATGTCGTCTGCTGCAAATGTACCCAAATGATTTTCTCTTATTGGTAATTCAGTTAAATTGATTTTTTTAGTTGACAAAACTATGTTGATGGGTTGTGTTGAGCTGCTCGGTGGTCTGTGTGGTATTTAAAACAGCCCATTATTTCCTGGAATGGGTGGTGAGGATGATGGCTTTGTCAGAGCAACTGCTGCACAACCCTGATTCTTTCATATTTGTAGGAAGAAAAGGGAGCCAGAGCCAATGTACCCACCTGATGGGACCATTGGAACAAGTGACAAAGGAACTTGGGGTTTCATGTACACTGGACAAGACAAAGGGGGCAGTGATGACTTTGACCTTCTTAGGCAAACAACTTGATTCCATGGCAGTGGTGTCAAGGCTGCCTGGAGACAAGATAGTGTTGCTGAGATTCACGCTGTGGGATGCAATGAGTAGAAACAAATGTGAAATGAAAGACACTGCAACAAGTACCAGGGCACTTGGGTTTTGCTTGAAAGGTTGTGGCACCCCGAAGAACATAATGCAGAAACATAGAGTTAGCCATAAGAGTGGTGACAAAGTCCTCACCATAAAGCCAGTATTATAGACAGGATAAGATAAGACAATGTAAACGTAAAACAGACCAGAATACGGAGGGTGTATGGGTCAGGTTAGGCAAGTCAGGCAAGAACAAGATTTGTTCAGTAAGGACGTATAGTAGCTCCCAGTAAATGTGGGGTGAAACGTCAGGGTTAGCATTGATCAATGAGGATGGCGGGAGGGCGGCAGATAATTAGATGCTGGGAATGCTGTGGAGATGCTCTACAGTTAGGAGGATGGATGGGTTTAGAATTGGGGCAGTAACAGAGGCACACAGGCTGGGTTGTAGGGAGAGCAGGCTGAAGTACTTGAAGTACTTGGGAATTTGTGGAGGCATGATTTTCATGAGGGGCTGTCAGCACGCAGTGGTACTTAATGGATTTTGTTTTTCTCTAGGAAGGGTGCAGGCAGCAGAAAGAAAGAAGTGTGGATATGTGGCCACTCTATCTTTCAATGGGCAAGGGACTACGCTAAGAGGCAATCTTATGGCAAGCTGCTGGGGTTGGATGACAACAAGGTGGCAGTGGGGTGGCATTGGTTAGGAAGGGATCAGTCAGATGGGGCCAACTGCCCATATTATAGAGATTGGTCAGACACAACATCAGGGGAGGGGCCGTGGAAGCACTGCTTTCACCCATCACACAGTCACACAATAACAGGCTTATTGAGGTTTCAAAACTGCACACTCTCTTTGAACACCCTAGGAGAGTAATGCGTCTTTAGCATTCGGCTGCCAGACTTGAGGGAAAAATGTTTAGCAAACCCTCTTTGCTTTCACTTAAATCCCAGACCTACATGACCCCGCTATATTTGAAAGAAGCTCTCTGCTGCTAGAAGCTTCTGGCCTGCTTTAGAAGCCAGCAAGTATGATATGACACCCAGTTCCCTGCATAAATGATGTATGGAATGTGAGGAGAGTTCGCATTCTACCTTTGGGAAGCAACATGCAAATACAGCGGATCCATCGCCAGCTCCATAGGGCATAGCTGACTATTTTGATTTCAAATCTCTTTACTGATTTTAAAACACAGAAAAATAGCAGTAGCGTGAGCTAGTGACCCACTTTCAATAGTACAGGAATGAATAGCATAACATCCCCCAACTCCCCCTCCCCCTGGGAACCACAGCTTTTAAAGATAGAGAGTGACAGAGTCTCCTACGGTCTAATATCATAATTTAACCAGAGCCCTCATGTTGAGAATCGGGAGAAACCTCTGTTAAATGGAGAAGGCAGAGGTATCTGAGGCAGGAATTCTCATGGTAGTGAAGTTATAAAAGGGCACCAGAGCTTGGGGTAGGAGGTGCCATGTGCTGAAAGGGTGAGGGACAGTCGATCCATGCCCAGTGTATACTAAAGACAGTGTAGCCATCCCTGATAGGTAGGGAGCTGACCCGTACCCCAATGTGACAGAATATTCCGTAGGGCCGCTCCCAAGGCCAGACCATTCTGCCTTCCTGGACCTGATACAGCTGATAATTTAGAGGATTTATTGCCTGAAGTCTCAGAGCTGAAAGTAACGATTTATTACAGTATTGTCCAATGGAAATTCTAACTGATAGAGATATCAAGATAGGGCAGTGATTCAATCATGACATTTCCCACTTCTGATAATATTTAGACTGTGTTAAACCTGGCATCCTTTGGTTGGTGTTTCCCCAGACTTTTTGCCTTTTACCTCCTGTTTTGCTGATTTTCTTTTGTTGGCCTTAGGACTCTGAGCCCTTTTACCACTGCTAACTAGTGCATGTGCATGTGCTCTCCTTAAATATGTTTATTGGTGTATACCTAAATGGCATATTTGATTTACTAAGTAAGTCCCTTGTAAAGTGGTATCTCATATACCCACGGCCTGTATTTCAAATGCTGCTGGTGGGCCTGCAGCACTGATTGTGCCACCCACATAAGTAGCCTTTCAAACATGTCTCAGTTCTGCCATTGCAGGCCTGTGTGTGCAGTCTACTGCCACTTCAACTTGGCATTTAAAACTACTTGCCAAGCCTTAAACTCCCTTTTTATTAAATATCAGTCAACCTTAATGTAGGCCCTAAGTGGCCCGAAGGGCAGGGTGCCATGTAAGTAAAAGGTAGGACATGTACCTATATGTTTTATATATCCTGGCAGTGATGAATGCCCAATTTCCTTAGTCACTACTGTGAGGCCTGCTCCTCTCATAGATTATCATTGGGGATTCCTTAAAATACTTTTAAGCTGCAATTCCTGATTGCAGAGGAGTAGCTGCATGATATTTAAAATCTTTGGATTGGTAATGACAAATCCTCTTCTTTGTAAAGTTGGATGTGGCATTATTAGTTTAGGAGTGCCACGTTTAGAAAGTGGGCATTTCTTTGCTCTTAGCTTTTTGTGTGCCTTACAGCCTGTCTCCAATACACGTCTGGGTTTGGGTGACAGCTACACTTTGCGCATTCCCTCTAGGCAGCCCCAAACACAGGACATTCAGCTGTATCTGGGTACCTCTGCATTCTGATAGGAACTTCCTGGACAGGAGGGAAGGGGAGGAGCGGACAAGTACACTTCAATAGGTAGTGACCTGCGCTCATGCAAAGCACTGATCAATCCCTGGGGTAGCCTGGCAGACAGGACTGGGCTTAATGGGAACCTATGTTCTTTAAAGACTTTCCTTTGAACTCACCTCCACTTCAAAGGCATTTTAGAGTGTAAGTACCGGGGCTTTGACCCCTTCTGATTAAACACTTTATGGACCTGTACCCAGGCATCGCTGGCTCTACATTTGCACATTGCCAGAAGGAACTGCTGTGCTACCAGGAGGGACTGCCACTCTCCTAACTGCTCTGCTGTGTAGGCCTGCTGCTTGTTGAAGATGCAGGAGGGACTGCCACTTTGCGACCTGCCTGGCTATGCTGGCCAGCTGCATTACTTTTGTGTAGAGCTTGACTATTTTTGTTCTCCAAGGGCTTGCTGGCTTGCCCCCTGTTCTCCAAAGTCTCAGGGCTATCAAAGGACTTAATCTACCTCTTCACTGCTGTGGGACTCCGTCAGCATGACTCCAGCAGTTACAACTTGACCCCCTCAGGCTGTGCCTGATTGCCCACCAGTGCCGTTGTCTACATGAGCACTTGATCCGGTGAGAGATTGTGTGCTTCTCTGTTCCGTTGGTGGCCTGTGCACGCTCTTTTTTCACCAATGATTGTGAGCCTGGTAGCCTTTCGCTCCAACCGGAGCCTGTGGGTGCCTGACTCGGAGGACGCCGCCGCCACTCCATTGCCAAGCAATGCTGTGTTCTGCTTCCACTGCTGGCGCCACAAGGACAGCTGACTCAGTGTGGTTCAGAGCACCCGGAACAGGTACTGTGTTTTAAAACGGACCGAGAGGTCCCTGTAGCTCCCGGCGCTCTCTCTAAATCAGATGGGATTACCTTTACAGCATGGTCTCACTAACCGGCCGTGGGCTTGCTGCACATTTATGTTCCTGGGGACTTTTTCTGGCAAATGCGGCTATGGCTGACTTCTGAATCGGCCCCTGACTTGAGACTAAGGTAGCACGAACTGGTCCGATTGAACGTGAGTGCTCTATCATCACTCAAGAATTATTAAGCACTGTGATTTACTGTGATAATTGTTTAACCCTGCATAACTTGATAAGAATCTATTGTATTTTTATTGTTTTGGTCTTGTTATGTACAGACTATAATAATTTATATTTCTAAACTTGTGTGGAGTCTTTTTGTGGTGTATTCGTTGTATTATAGGTGCAGTAAATGCTTGGGGCATTGTGCTGAATGACAGCTGCTGTGCATTTTGTAGCTAGCACTGTAAAGCATTAAGTCTGAGAAATCCTTGAATGTGAATCTTCGAAAAGACCTAGGAGAGGTGTAGCGTACCGCTTGAGTAGCCCAAAACTGTCATACTGCAGGCTAGTAACTAGTCAGTCAGACGGTCAGTCAGTTAGAGGAACATATCATACACTGTCATTCAGCAAGGGTAGGTGCCCTGGTGATTTTTACACATGTAGGATCGTTGAATACTGGGGCCTGAGGGCATATTGCTGTGATCCTAGGTAGAACTCAGGCTCTGGGGGCATTCAGAGTGGCTATCTTTAGGACAGTGGTGCTCTAGTGGAGGCCCTGGGGTGGGCATGTGCAGGCCCACTGATCCATAATATTATAAGAGCTGGGTGGCTGCACTGCATGTGCACCCAAGAGGTTTCAAAGGCAAGCTGATCTAAGCCCGTCTGCACCCGTTCACACCAAGACTTTCCATTTGCTGACTTTCTTAAACCAGGGAGGAGGTGATATCTTCAAACATTCTAAAGTAGCCTTTTGGCACTGACACGATTCCTCCACCCCAAACACAAGGTGTGACTCAAAGAAAGGAGGAAGCAGTAGCTTCTAAAATCGAACCAGCTTCATCCACTGGTGTTAGACCTGGCACCATTGGCGTGGGTCTCCCTTCCAACTTTCGCTTTTTGTCTCCTCTGTGTTTGCTGGTGTTAGATGCTCTGGGCGCTGTGCCACTGCCATTCAGTGCTACAGCGCAAATGCTCCCTATTGTAAATTGACTGGATGAATTGGTATTCCCATAATTGGCTCATTTGATTTACCTGTTAGTCCCTAGTATAGTGCACCGTGCATGCCCAGGGCTGGTAGACCGAATGCTGCTGGTGGGCCTGCAGCGCTGATTGCGCCACCCACATAAGCAGCGCGTAAAGTGTGTCTCAGACCTGCCATCGCAGAGTCTGTGCGCAGTCCAGAACTGCCATTCTTTGACTGTAAGGTGAACCCACTTCCCAGTCCCTCAACCTTCCCTTGGCATCATGTAAGTCATCCCTATGGCAGGGTGCGTTGTATGTGAAAGGTAGGACCTGCCTTGGTCTGTGTGGCATGTCCTGATAGTGAATTACACTCCATTTCGTTTTTCACTATTGCAAGGCTATCTGTTCCCCTAGGCCAGAATGGGCAGTTTTGATTATTACATCCTATAATCCTAGCTGACCCAAGGAACATGTTTGGAAAGTCGAATTTAGTATGCCTGAGCTCAGAATATTAAAATACATCTTTTAGTGAGGATTATTTTCATATTCTGCGTTTGAAAATACCACTTCTAGGAAGTAGGAATTTTCTTGCCCAAGTCGTTCAGTGTGCTCTGCTGTTATGTGTATTGGATGTCTGGTCTTGGAGGGTCAGGGCAGGCTGAGCCCGACCTGGGTTGAATAGCGAGATCTGCAGCTGGAGTATGGGGAGGGGTGACCCTTTGATCTGAGCAGGGCTGGGCCTGGCAAGGTGAATGATGGCTCCAGCCGCCACTGTGCGTCTGATGGCAGACCCCCTCTTCCTCAAAGGCAGGATGCAGCCTCGTAAATAAAGTGCTCCAGGACCACACCGAACTGGTTCTGGCTGGGTTCAGTGACTTGTGACTTTTGAGAACAAAGACCTGTGGGGTATAAATATCTGGGCCAAAACCCCTACACAGTGTGTTACTTCTGGAAGTCAAGACGAACCTCTATCCGTGTAACGAGAGGAAAAGGACTTTGAAACTTTCATCCATCTTGCTGAAGCAACTACCCAAGGGCCTGATTTGAGCTTGCCTCCTGCTGAAGTCTCAGGGACATTAGACTTCACCCATCAGCCTTCTGAATTCCTATTTGAGAGGGGTTCTACTCGCAGGTGAGGCCTCTATCGAGAATTCCAGAGCCTCTGGGTCTACTGCGGGGAACGCGGGCTGAGACTCATCGCTATCGCTATTGTGGGCCGCTGCAGCTAAGGAGCTGTTGCCGCTGAGAGCCCGCATTTGCTGTGCTACGAGAATCATCGCTATCGCTATTGTGGGCCGCTGCAGCTGAGGAGCTGTTGCCGCTGAGAGCCCGCATTTGTCTGTGCTACGAGAATCATCGCTATCGCTATTGTGGGCCGCTGCAGCTGAGGAGCTGGTGCCGCTGAGAGCCCGCATTTGAATGTGCTATGACAATCATTGCTATCGCTATTGTGGGCCGCTGCAGCTGAGGAGCTGTGGCCGCTGAGAACCCGCCTTTAATCACCGTCCCAGGATCATCGGGAGTGCACACCGCGGACCGCTGCAGCTGGGAGCTGTGGCCGCTGCGAGTCCGCCTGTCATCCTCGCGGCTTCCTCCCGAAGCTGCGTGCCGTGCCACTTTAAACCTCAGGTACATTGTGCATCACCGGGTCGCGTAGACCCCGGCCTCGAACTAAGTTCGTTTCACCCGCTTTTGAGTGCTTTATTGCCTTTTCAGTGAACTTATATTAACGTGCATTGTGGCTTGTTGATCGTCTTCGAGCCTTGTGTTAAACTGATATAAAGCTACTCCTTTTTCTATAGTTACCTGTGTGGTGTCCCTTTGTTGTGTCTTCACTGCGTTATTGTGTATGGTCACGAATGCTTCACACACTGCCTCTGAGATAGGCCTGTCTGCTCGTGCTACGTTACCACAGGGTTGAGAGGGGTTATCAAAGGGTGTAGCCCCCTTACTCTGACTTAGGAAGAAGGGTCTCTTCTTGGACATTGGCGCCAGCCATTGCCAACTAGAGATCCCCATTTCTAACATTGGTGGTCAGCGGTGAGGATCAGGACTTGCATTTGTGATCCACATACAATAACTGGTGTACACTACTAGTGAGTGCAGACCTAAATGCAACCACATACGTTTTTGATCTTGGTGTATGTTTGATCGTAATTGCCAGTTATGTCTACAATGGGTAAGCCAGCATCCAATGCTTCGGAGGATCTCACCTTTGAGGAAGAGAGGTTAGAAACCTACACTGCCAAACAGCTAAAGTCGTTTTGCAAGCAATTCACCGTCCCTATTGCAGGTCTCTCTAGGAAGGAGGAGTATCAGAAGGCGCTAAAGGCCTGGTGGGAGGCGAGGGAGTCCCCGGGAATGGGGGAGAGCCTGGGGACGGGGAGAGAATGCCGGAGGGCAGCAGGATGACGAAGTGGATTTAGTGGGAGGTAAAGCACTTTCCAGTCCAGGTACTAGCGTGTCCTAAAAGGCCTGTCTCCAGAAGAGATGGAGGACAGGGAGAGAGATAGGAGGCATAGTTTGGAGATGGCCAAATTAGAAGGTCAGAAGGACCTAGAGAGTAAAAAGTTGGATATTGAGAATAACCGGTTAGCATTTGAACTTGAGAAAATGAAACTGGAGCATGAGAGAGTATTGAGGGAGCTGGAGATCAAGGCTAAGAGTTTAGATATCTCCCCCTCTGGTGGCAGCATACCTTTAGTACCTACCGAGTGTAGAGTTTATATACCCAAGGATGTCATCAAGGATTTCCATAAGAGTGAGGATATTGGGCAATGGTTTGCCGCCTACGAGATAGCAATGGTGTCCCACAGGGTCCCTGAGAAGGATTGGGGAGCGGGGTTGTGGGGATGATTTGTGAGTGATGGGAGGGATACCCTGTTGGATCTGCCTGAAGAGAGCAGGATGGTGTATGCGCATATGAAGGAGGCCTTGATGACGCGATATGGTTTGACCCCAGAGATTTACAGGCAGAGATTTAGAACCTGCAAGAAGTTAGAGGGTACCACTTGGGTTGAATATGTGTGTCTTTTTTGCAGAGCAATGGATCGCTGGGTAAAAGGTAGCAAGGTTGAAACCTTTGAACAACTGTAGGATTTGTTTGCGTGGGAGCATTTAGCTAGTAACTGTTTTCCAGAGCTACGCCAGCACCTTATTGATAGCAAGCTAACTAACCCTAGGAAGCTTGCTGAGGAGGCGGACCGCTGAGTGAGCACCCGGGTTCGCAAGGGTCATGTGGGAGACTTCGCCAAAGGTGGGCAGGGTCCCCAGCAGAGAAGTGGGGGGGACAGGGGTAAACAGAGGGAGTTCCAGAGAGGGCCCCAAAGTAATTCCCAAGGGAACCCAGGAGTGGTGTCCCAGTCTCCCCCTGAGAAGAAGCCAGTGCCCCCGACAGGTAGGCCTGTTCATAGGGGGCCCCTTACTTGCTTTAAATGTGGTCAAGTGGGCCACCGGTATTATGATCCCCAGTGTCCCCAGAGGGACCTCAATGCACCACCCAGTGCACCAACCCGCCAGCTTGCTAGTGTAGCCCTGGGAGGGGAGGAGATGGGTGCCCCAGGTGGGTGGGATCCCGTAGAATTGACCCTTGTCTCGCTAGGAGACTTTGAGAAGGTCCCTAACCCCACGCTGCCTGATAACACTAAGAAGTACAGGCAGTGGGTGACCATCAATGGCCATAGGGTGGAGGCTCTGAGGGACACCGGAGCAAGTGTGACTGCTGTCAGCTCCCGGTTGGTGTCCCCAGAGCAGGTTGTCCCCCATGCATTCTGCCCAGTAGTGTCAGCAGACAACTCTGAGAGCCAGTGTGAGGTGGCCCAAGTTCCCTTTGAGTGGGGGGGGGTCTCAAGAACTCTTCAAGTAGCTGTGAGGCCAGCCATGCCAGTAGACTGTCTGTTGGGCAACGATTTAGAGAACTCCCCATGGGCTACGGTGGAGAGCAAATCTCACTTGGAAATGTTGGGGCTGCCTGAGTGGGCGTGCGCGACCACTCGGTCCATGGCAGCCAGTAAGGACGTTCAGAAGGACCTGGAGCCTGAAAGTATGGCCCAGGCCCTTGCCTTAAAGAGAAGGGGTAGGGGGCGCGGGAAACCGGCCTCCATAGTTCCCACGACCCAGGAGGGAGCAGACCTTGAGGGGGATGCCCTGGAGCCTACCGGGGAACAAGTAGCCGAACTGGGGGACCTGCCTGGGCTGACCCATTGGCAGCAGGAAGGAGGGCTCACCAGGGAGGAATTTTGTGAACAGCAGAGAACGTGCCCTTCTCTTGAGGGGCTGCGGAGACAGGCGGCAGCCCAGGCAGCAGGTGATCAGTCCGGGTCACATCTGATCTATTGGGAGAATGACCTCCTTTACAGCGAGCCTAAGGTTGCTGAGCCTGGGTCAGCCCATGTGCTGGTGGTACCCCAGTGCTTCAGAGCCTTCCTACTGGGGTTGGCTCATGATGTGCCATTGGCAGGACATCTGGGGCAGACCAAGACCTTCGAGAGGCTGGTCACCCACTTTTATTGGCCCCAGATGCGCAGGAGCTCAGATGCTCACTGCAGGACATGTGAAACGTGCCAGGCAAGTGGAAAGAGTGGGGGGAAGATCAAAGCCCCACTCCAGCCCTTTCCAGTTGTCAGTACCCCATTCGAGCGAGTGGGCATTGACATTGTGGGGCCTCTGGACCCCAAGACAGCCATGGGCAACAGGTTTATCCTGGTCTTGGTGGACCATGCCACCCGGTACCCTGAAGCCATCCCACTCCGGACAGTGAGGGCCCCCGTGGTGGGACGTGCACTGATGGGGATTTTCTCCCGTGTGGGGTTCCCCTGAGAAGTGGTGTCCATCTACTTCATTTCCAAATATATGAAGTCTCTGTGGGAGGAGTGTGGGGTAACTTATAAGTTTACCACCCCTTACCACCCCCAAGGTAATGGGCTGGTTGAGAGATTCAACCGGACCCTCAAAGGCATGATTATGGGCCTAGAAGAGTCCATGAGGCGTAAGTGGGACATCCTCTTGCCATGCCTGTTGTTTGCTTACCGTGCGGTGCCACAGAAGTCCCTAGGGTTCAGCCCCTTTGAACTACTCTATGGTCACCCGGTAAGAGGGCCTCTGGGTCTGGTCAAGGAAGGCTGGGAGCAATCTCCCAGGAAACCTCCCCAGGATGTGTTAGCTACATGCTGGCCTTCAGGAACCAGACTCGGCATTTCAGAAAGCTTGCTGAGGCAAATCTGGAAGCCAGCCAGGAAGAGATGAAACGTTGGCACAATCAGAATGCCACTCTGATTGAGTTTCAGCCTGGTCAAAAGGTTTGGGTCATGGCCCCAGTGGAGCCCTGTGCGCTCCAAGATAAGTGGACCGGACCATTTGAGGTGGTGGAGCGCAAGAGTCCTGTTACCTACTTGGTGGACTTGCAGTCTCCCGGAACCCCTTGCGGGTCCTGCATGTCAACCGCCTGAAGCCCCACTTTGAGAGGTCCGAAGTGGGCATGCTCCTGGCCACAGATGCTGGGATGGAGGAGGAGAGTGAGCCTCTTCCTGACCTCCTGTGTGCAAAGGAGCAAGATGGGTCAGTGGAGGGTGTGGTCCTCTCCACCACACTGACCCCTGAGCAGCAGAGTGATTGTCGCCAACTGTTGGGACAATTCAGTGATCTGTTCTCCCTGGTGCCTAGTGTCACTGATTGGTGTGTCCATGAAGTGGACACTGGGGACAGTCCTCCTGTTAAGCACAAGGCTTACCGAGTGACTGACCGGGTTAGGGCATCCATTAAGGAGGAGGTTTCCAAAATGTTTGCTTTAGGGGTGATTGAGTCCTCTAGCAGCCCTTGGTCCAGCCCAGTGGTCTTGGTACCAAGAGCTGCAGCGCCTGGTACCACCCCAGAACTTCGGTTCTGGGTGGACTACCTAGGTCTCAATTCAGTCACAAAGACTGAGGCGCACCCCATCCCCAGAGCTGATGAGCTCATAGATCGGCTAGGGGCTGCACGGTACTTCAGCACGTTTGATTTGACGTCTGGGTATTGGCAGATCGCCTTGACTGATGGGGCAAAGGAGAGGTTAGCATTCTCCACACCGGATGGGCACTACCAGTTCCGGGTGATGCCCTTTGGGATGAAGAATGCCCCGGCCACCTTTCAGAGGTTGGTCAACAGGGTGTTTGTTGGGCTGGAGGATTTCAGTGCTGCCTACCTGGATGACATTGCAGTGTTTAGTTCCTCATGGGACGACCACCTGCGCCACCTCTGGGAAGTGTTGATGGCACTGCGAAGGGCAGGCCTCACAATCAAGGCAAGTAAGTGCCAGATTGGGCAGGGTTCTGTGGTATACTTGGGACACCAGGTTGGGAGCGGCCAGTTGGCGCCCCTACAGCCCAAAATTGAAACCATCCTGGCTTGGGAGCCCCCAAAGACCCAGACACAGGTGAGAGCCTTTTTAGGACTCACAGGTTATTACAGGAGGTTTGTCAAGGGGTATGGCAACATTGTTGCACCCTTGACTGAGCTGACTTCTAAGAAGCAGCCAAAGATTGTGAACTGGACTGACACCTGTCAGAAAGCTTTTGACACCCTGAAGACTGCCATGTGCACAGCGCCTGTACTTCAGGCGCCCAACTTTTCAAAAGAATTTGTTGTCCAGACAGACGCTTCAGAGCATGGTGTGGGAGCTGTTCTGTCACAGATCAATGAGGAGGGCCTAGACCAACCGGTAGCCTTCATTAGTAGGAGGTTACTTCCACGGGAACAGAGGTGGAGTGCAATTGAGCGTGAGGCATTTGCTGTGGTTTGGGCACTGAAGAAGCTGAGACCATACCTGTTTGGGACTCACTTCCGGGTTCAGACGGACCACAGGCCCCTCAGATGGTTGATGCAGATGAGGGGTGAGAATCCAAAGTTGTTGAGGTGGTCTATTTCCCTACAGGGGATGGACTTTACGGTGGAACACCGCCCGGGTACAGAACACGCCAATGCTGATGTAAGTCATTCCTATGGCAGGGTGCGTTGTATGTGAAAGGTAGGACTTGCCTTGGTCTGTATGGCATGTCCTGATAGTGAATTACACTCCATTTCGTTTTTCACTATTGCAAGGCTATCTGTTCCCCTAGGCCAGAATGGGCAGTTTTGATTATTACATCCTATAATCCTAGCTGACCCAAGGAACATGTTTGGAAAGTCGAATTTAGTATGCCTGAGCTCAGAATATTAAAATACATCTTTTAGTGAGGATTATTTTCATATTCTGCATTTGAAAATACCACTTCTAGGAAGTAGGTATTTTCTTGCCCAAGTCGTCCAGTGTGCTCTGCTGTTATGTGTATTGGATGTCTGGTCTTGGAGGGTCAGGGCAGGCTGAGCCCGACCTGGGTTGAATAGCGAGATCTGCAGCTGGAGTATGGGGAGGGGTGACCCTTTGATCTGAGCAGGGCTGGGCCTGACAAGGTGAATGATGGCTCAAGCCCCCACTGTGCGTCTGATGGCAGACACCCTCTTCCTCAAAGGCAGGATTCAGCCTCGTAAATAAAGTGCTCCAGGACCACACCGAACTGGTTCTGGCTGGGTTCAGTGACTTGTGACTTTTGAGAACAAAGACCTGTGGGGTATAAATATCTGGGCCAAAACCCCTACACAGTGTGTTACTTCTGGAAGTCAAGACGAACCTCTGTCCGTGTAACAAGAGGAAAAGGACTTTGAAACTTTCATCCATCTTGTTGAAGCAACTACCCAAGGGCCTGATTTGAGCTTGCCTCCTGCTGAAGTCTCAGGGACATTAGACTTCACCCATCAGCCTTCTGAATTCCTATTTGAGAGGGGTTCTACTCGCAGGTGAGGCCTCTGTCGAGAATTCCGGAGCCTCTGGGTCTACTGCGAGGAACGCGGGCTGAGACTCATCGCTATCGCTATTTTGGGCCGCTGCAGCTAAGGAGCTGTTGCCGCTGAGAGCCCGCATTTGTCTGTGCTACGAGAATCATCGCTATCGCTATTGTGGGCCGCTGCAGCTGAGGAGCTGTTGCCGCTGAGAGCCCGCATTTGTCTGTGCTACGAGAATCATTGCTATCGCTATTGTGGGCCGCTGCAGCTGAGGAGCTGTTGCCGCTGTGAGAGCCCGCATTTGTCTGTGCTACGACAATCATCGCTATCGCTATTGTGGGCCGCTGCAGCTGAGGAGCTGTGGCCGCTGAGAGCCCGCCTTTAATCACCGTCCCAGGATCATCTGGACTGCACGCCACGGACCGCTGCAGCTGGGAGCTGTGGCCGATGCGAGTCCGCCTGTCATCCTCGCAGCTTCCTCCCGAAGCTGCGTGCCGTGCCCCTTTAAATCTCAGGTACATTGTGCAGCACCGGGTCGCGTAGACCCCGGCCTCGAACTAAGTTTGTTTCACCCGCTTTTGAGTGCTTTATTGCCTTTTCAGTGAACTTATATTAACGTGCATTGTGGCTTGTTGATCGTCTTCGAGCCTTGTGTTAAACTGGTATAAAGCTACTCCTTTTTCTATAGTTACCTGTGTGGTGTCCCTTTGTGGTGTCTTCACTGCGTTATTGTGTATGGTCACGAATGCTTCATACACTGCCTCTGAGATAGGCCTGTCTGCTCGTGCTTCGTTACCACAGGGTTGAGCAGGGCTTATCAAAGGGTGTAGCCCCCTTACTCTGACTTAGGAAGAAGGGTCCCTTCTTGGACATTGGCGCCAGCCATTGCCAACTAGAGATCTCCATTTCTAACAACTGGCAAGTAAACTGTCATTCACATTTTGCTTCCACCCACCACAGCATACAGCGTGGATCAACAGATCAGCCCGTGTTACCTGCACGAAACCCCCTGCACATTGTTCACGTCCGCCTTGTTTTGAAAAGCATTCCAAAACCTTGGAATCAAGACAGCGGCATAGCGTGGGTTGCCAGTGTCCAGGACAAGACAAGTATCCTTCCACTTTTCTTTTAAAATTCTGCGCCCCTAAGAATGCGCCTGCACCCCTAATAATGCTCCTAAGAATTTTGCGCCTGGTGCAACCGCCCCTGTCGCCCCCAGATAAAGAAGCTTCTCTCCACTCAAGTTCTGAGACTGACATTGTGTTGGCGCTAACAATTTGGCTTCCCAGCTGATTCCAGTGCTTGCTGGTGGCTCAACGATTGTAACTCCACCCGAAGGTAACTCATGTTTTTCCCATCTAAGGACTGACAAACTAGGCACAGAACTTTCAATTAGATGCCAGTAGGGCTGTTTTCACCCCCATAATGTGGTTGAAATTACTCACGCTGAGAGCCCTCTTGATTCCTTTGTTCCCAGCCATCTGCACGTTAATAATCAAGTATTTAGATATCCCTGAATGAGGACAAAGTTCATAGTCGATGCAAGAATTAGCCATGTTTCAACTACAATGGGCTGTGATGCTGAAAGTTAGGCTGAGTCGACCATTACAATTGTGAGAGATGTACTATACAGTGCTTAATTTGTAAAACAAACAAAAAAAAAGGTGCCAGGGCTGTTGTCAGGAAGCTACTGCAGCTTGCACCACACATTGCCCCTGCCAGCGCTGCCATTGATAGTAACAACACAACTACTAACCATCACACGCCTACAAGTGTGACAATTCAGACTGTTCCAGGCCCCGAAAGCTGTGAGAATGGCTTGGGCACAGGTAATAGTAATTTTTAGGGTATATTGAATTAATAATTAACTGTTGTTGTGGTCATCTCTAAATTAGCCAAACACTGCCACCTTGTGGCAGACTGTCACAAGCACTGGTGTTGACAATTAAGAGCTGGACAGAGCACTGAAAACCACCGGCTCAAATTAAGCACTGGTAATGTAGAACTTCTGCCCATGGAAACCAGAGTCAATGTTTGTTTACAGTGCCCAGCTGGCATGTGAATACTATAAGCGTGTGCGGCTGGCCGTACATGATTACATTGTGCAGAAATCAGTCTAGCACAGTTTGTCATTACACAGTTTTGCACATTTCTTTACAACTTCATTTCTAATGACAAAACATTGCAAAGAATGAACAAAAGCAGGTTAAGTGAATGATAAACAAAATAATGCAGGCTGACTGTCTCCAAAATTACACTTTGTTAGTATGTATGATGTTTACTGGAGGGGAGAGCCTATGGTAATTTCCCTGATCTTAAGTGTCACAGGGTGTGCACATGCCCCACTTAGAAAAGGTACAATGTCTTTAATGGGCTGCAGCAGGAGGTAGTATTTCATATCAAATCAATATTTATTGCAAGTAAGCCCCAGGGACTGAATGAAGTTAATATATTTTTCTGCAAACTGGAAAGTGAAATATGTCATCTAAGCATCTACTCATTTTAAAGATTTTCCGTGAACCATTAGTTTGTTTTCAAAGATAGTTAAAAAGCCCTATAAACAGCAATTTAGGTGCAATAAATCACCTATATGATTAATCAATCAATAGTTGAGTACATTAGTATATCATCAACCACTGGTCCTTTAATACTATATTAGCTGAAAGCAACTGTGTTTTCACACCGAAGACATGACCATTTTTCATCTGCCTGGCAGCGAACCATAGCACAGAGCACTGTTAATTCTATGGTCGTTGTTTTGCTAAGTATCAGATGACATTTTTTACAGGCCTCTTTACATTAGGATGATATACACATATGTCCTTAAAATTCACTTTATAGGGTACAGTCAAATTTCTAAAAAGGGGTTACAAATCTTTGGAGCATCTGAGATGGTCCCTCCTTTATTTATTTTAACCTTTTTTAAACATCACGCTCATTTTTCAGGTCTTCTGACATCTTAATGCAGCGCATTTTTTATCCACCAATTACTCCCGGTTGACATGTTAATGCTACTTGCTTTTATTTTCACACACCTATTGCCTCCAAGGAAGCAACACATTGTGGCGCCAGGCAACAGCTAGCCTTTTTTTTTTTATGTCTACGTGTATGCAGTACTCACTCTCTTTGAGAGTCACAAAATGGATCCACTCCGAGGCTGTACTTCCGGCAGAATTATAAGCGACCACTCTGGTGTTGTAGCTGGTGTAAGGCCGCAGCATGGTCAGGTTGGACTCCTCTTCCTTGCCACTAAAAACGGCTTCCGGTAGACCAGGTGTACACGCTTTCATGACAGGCTGCAGTGGTTGGGGACAGGCTGTGCGCATGTGCACTTCATAGCTAGAACAGGCAGAGTTATAAAAGTTATTTTAAATATATTCGCAGGCACTGCACACACACACACCAACAAATGAACTTCTTTTACATACAGTAACATGAACTCTATTTTAGATATTTTGTTAAACGTGGCTTTTCATCTATAGGAACTGACATTAGAAGCAATAATATTAGGAGTAAAAGAGCTAAATTGGGCCAAATTGTTGCAGCAAACACATTAACGATTTGAGCTAACTCAGCGATTAAGCCACTGAATCAGAACAACTTATTGGGAGAGTCACTGTAATTAATCCGCATTAATTGAAATACAAGACTTGCACTGGACATGTGTGGAGAGAGAGCTTTAGTTGTGTTACTGAGAAGTAATTCACAGCAGTAACTCTCTTAGGGGCATGTGTACAAGGAAGTGGCGGAGTGAGGCGTTAGCCGTCATGGCTTAACGCCTCACTCCGCCACTTCATAAACGCAAGGCTGCACCATATTTACAAGGATATGATGCAACCTTGCATTTCCCCCTGCAGTGTATCGCCAACGCAGGCACCCTTGCACCATAGTGCAAGGGTGTCTGTGTGCAGGGGAGGATTTTTTATGTGCAGGAAGGTCCCCCTTCCTGCACATAAACAATCCTGAATGCCATTTTGTCACTTCTGTGTGGTACTTAATGCAGCAGACATGGAAGTTACAAAATGTAATTTTGTTTTACGGATTGTTTATGTGCAGGAAGGGTCACCTTCCTACACAAACAATCCAAGGCCTTTGCTTTTTCCATGTGTGCTGCAGCACACATGGAAAAAGCAAAAACGAGGAGAAATAAAGCATTTCTACTTGCTTCGCCAACTTAAGACCAGGTTTTTCCTGGTCTTAATTTTGGCGATGCCTCCTATTTACGCTGCCTTTGTACATAGGGGCAGCATCAAAAACGATGGGTGTTGCGTTGGACGCCCACCGCAACACCCGCTGCCCACCCCTTTCATGCTAAGCATAGCGTGAAAGGGGGGCTTATTTACAAGGCAGCGTTAAGCCACGTTAAGGCGAGGCCCCTATCGCCACCACAACATCACTGAAAGTGACGTTGTGATGGCGATAGGGGTTTGTACATATGCCCCTTAGTTTGTTTCTTGGGCAAAAAACACAAAGATCAGAAAAAGATGACTGAGTAGGACAAGATCTATCAGTCTCTAACTCTGCTGATATGATCATATGTCATATTTTTGCTGATACTTCCTTAATGTTAGATCACAGGTTCGTGGTTGAAGATCTGCTGCAACTGGATGATGTGAAATTCTATAACAGGTGATGGGCCCATTTCAGATTGGGCAGGAGTATCACACTTCAGGCCCTGCATCTACAATTGCATATAATAAGATTGCTTCATAATCCGAGATTGCAACCCGTCCTCAGACAGAATTAAGACCTGGATTATGTCCAATCTATACTTTTTTTAATAGGTTTCAGATCGGACGTTAATCGAGACTTTGATTTTACTGAACTTCTAAGTGTAATACACTTACTTACAATGGCCTTAACCAGCCCTCTTCATCCATTGGTCTTCTGTGGTGTCATTCACACTTTTGTTCCACCCACTACAGCATAAAGCATCGAGTAATGGGTCTGCCCATTTCAGTAATTCTATATCTTCAATGTGAGTGGCAGCATTCTGCCCCTTCACAGGATGCACAGCCACAAACTAGCTCCCTTGAGTGCCAGGGACTACTATGGCAACGTGAGGTTTTTGAGGCCAAAAAAGTTAATTTCCTATAGCCAACGTTTCTTTAGTTTGACAAGGGTAACGTTCACAGCGATATAGTTTTGCAAAAGCTAGGACAAAACAAAACAAAGCCAAAGGGCTGGTAGCCAACACCAGGCATTGGCTTTGGCAATGCCTGTTTAATTGATGGCAACTGTTCCAGTTCTTTATGGGTGATCTCTGATTCATTAATAACATAACATGGCATAGCATAACTTAACACAGCAAACATAACATAGCACAACATAACACAGCATATCACAACATAACAGCACAATATAACATAACATGTATATATGCAAAGCGCATGTTCTCTCGATAGGTAGCTTAGCGTGAACAGCAAAATGCTTGTCGTTAAATCAACTGAATGTTACACTATGAAAATGACTATTGTCTTCTGTATTTTATTTTTCTACATAAACGAATACTACAAAAGTATAATTTTAATGTTTCATGTTCATTTACAGACTGTAAAAAGCATTAAGAAATAGCCACCACATACAACACCACATGCATCAATATTTTTCTGGTGATTGAAGAAAAAGGGTGATTGTAAAGACAAATAGTTAACATCCAAGCTCCTAATTTACTCTGAATCTCAGGGTGTCCACCCATATTCAGTGCTTTGCTGCTCGCCACCTAGCTTTGCCATATAGCTTTTGCCCTATCTGGGAAAGTGTGCACATGGTACTATTCCTATTATTGTTGCCCATTCCATGGTCGAGGGCAGAGGAGATGTAAAAAATAAGGCCCAGGTGTACTATTTTTTCACACAAAGCAGCACAGCATCCAAATGTGCTGTTCTCTATTGGGGAAAACCCAGCGGCGAGCCGTATCTACTAAGAAAGGCCAGCTTCTTTCATCTCAGATGAGGCTGCCTTGTGCATCGCACTGCCTTGCACCATGATGTAGAGGTGAAGACGCTCTGTCGAGTATAGAATTTGCACTGGAAGTGTTTCCTTCCACTTCACATTCCTGTTCACAGACAACCTCCAAAATCTATACTGCCCCACTTGTATCCATCCAGAACATACGCTCTAGAGATCTTAAAATCCGTACGTGGCGAACACCGCAGAATGCGGAAAGGAAGTAGATCCTTTTTCTTATTTAACCCTCACACACCCTATTGGTGTCATGCTTCATCATCGGGTTCACCCCGACTCCTAAAGGTCAGGGTGGGCTCGACCATATTTCAGGGAGCTCTTAGGAGATGTAGACCAGGGGGACTTAAAGATAAAAATCCTACTTCGTTCCGCAAGAGCCGGGATATACGGACACCAATTCGGTGGCCCACGGGGTAGGACCTTTGAAGTACGTGTGACTACAAGGCTGCCAGCGCCGTTTTCCAAGAGATACTATTTGTTACCCCAACCAGGGCGGAATTTTTCTCGTACCCAAAGAAGGGAGATAAGTATACTCCCTGTTTTTACTTTGCATGAAGGTTACAGCTTTCTGTTCCTTCAAACATATATATATATAGAGTGAATCACTGTCAACACCAGGGAGGGAACCCTTTGTGCCCTGATGAAAGCCCAGGACCCTAGAGGACACTAATTTTTGGGCTGAAACATGTTGGCGGATTATTAGGGTCATAGGACCATTACTCCAAAAAAGACCCGCTTTTTACTGTTTTTTTAATATCCACTACGTCCCCGAGAATAAAAGGGATACCTGGGGAACGAAGTAGGATTTTTATCTTTAAGTCCCCCTGGCCTACATCTCCTAAGAGCTCCCTGAAATATGGTCGAGCCCACCCTGACCTTTAGGAGTCGGGGTGAACCCGATGATGAAACATGACACCAATCGGGTGTGTGAGGGTTAAATAAGAAAAAGGATTTACTTCCTTTCCGCATTCTGCGGTGTTCGCCACGTAAGGATTTTAAGATCTCTAGAGCGTATGTTCTGGATGGATACAAGTGGGGCAGTATAGTTCTAGTCGGGAGGAGGTATCCATTCCTTACCTCTCTTACCCCTTGTTTGCCAGTGGAGGGACCTCCATTGACATTGGTGTTTTGCTACAACCTCCAAAATCTCCCATGTAGTGGAAGTGAGAACATTTCCCCTTGTTTGCTCCTGCTTCACATGGGTGGTAGTGTTTGACACAAAGCCCGGTCCTGCTATCTCAGGAGATACGTTTTGCGCTGAAACCTATGGGTGTTTGCACTAATCTATCTCAGAAATGCCCTTTTGGTGTCATCTTGACCCAAAGCTGTATTTTCACTGCAAAAGGTCACCTTTCCAGTGCATAACACTTTCAGCACTGGATAGTAAATTGCATGCACTGCTTCATGGTGCTTTATGTCACTTTACGTCTTTGCATCGACGCAGTCTCGTCTATGATCTCTGGGGCTTATTTACAAGCCCCTTGCGCCACTTTTGCGTCATTTTTAACATGGGAAAAGTGACGTACGGGTAGCGCAAGGGGCTTGTAAATATGCCCTTCTGTTGTTAGGAAGTGTTTTGAATAATTCCCACCTTGCATTTCGTGCAAGTGCACAACCCAAAAAGATGGAAAAAAATCTTCTATTGGAACAAAGCAGCATGAGAGGTTCCAGCCACTTCAATTAATTCAATGAATCAATTCTTACCAGTAATCTATTGTATCCTCAATTCAATCTCATGGTAATTTTTAATTTTGCGGCTCAAAGAAATGCCATCACCTCAAACAACCCCCAGTCAAGCAGTGCGGAGGAACAGCAGGTACTGATTAAATATGGACATGGCCGCTTATAAGATTAATGAGAAGAAAGTTTGAGCCAAATATGACATTTTATTCATTAATTAGCTATAGATGAAAATGTCACTAATGTAAAAAAAGAAGAAAAGCGTACCTCTGAATAATGCCATTCGGTTGCCCCGGCTTGCTCCAGTGAAGGGTCGCAGACCGCGAAGTTAATGCTTTGACCAGCGGAGGAGCCTGCTCCGAAGGCGGCGCAGCGGGGGTTGTGACTTGGACCACAGGCCCCCTGGTGCAGCAGTTGAAGCAGGTGCAAGCTTCCACCCCCACAGAATAAGTGGTGAAGGGCCTGAGTCCATACAAGGTTTGTTGACTGGAGGTACCTTCTGACAACTGAGGAGAACAGAGAAGAGTAGTGTGACAACATGAGTCTAGGCTTCATCCTTCCCTCTCCCCTTAGGAAGAGACAGGTGTCTAGGCAACAAACACGAATAATAACGAGATACAAAACAATAAGGGACGCATTCCAGGTTCTACAAACCAAACTCGATTTGAAGTTTGTGGCCAGCGCTAGTGTAGTGCACTTACTGCTTCTATTGGAAGATGTAGTAGGCTGTAAAGTAAATGTGGAAAAATGCTACTTTCTTTCACTTATTCAGAGGACAAGGCATGAAAGTAAAAATAAAACATGTTAATCTTTTTTACTCCACTTCTTTGTAAAACGTTCCACAACATGGCACACCTAGCAATGGAAATGGCCATTTTTAGATGCATGCATGGATATCTTTGTCTGAACTACACCTGCGTCAGACTTGAGTGAGGACAGGCCCTCATCAACATAAACACTGCTGTTTTTGTTTTACTGATGCAAGTCCAGCGAAGCAGGCACGTCTTTCATAAACTGTAAAAAAAATGTAGGTTTAAAACAGCTGCAAGAACCTTCCGTGATATAGGTTTTTAGAAGGATAATAGCAGAGCTGCAAAGAGACAACTAACCCACCAGCTGAGGCCTTGCCGAAGCCATATAATCACGTGAAAGCAGTTCTGCAGTTTAAGTAGGCATTAGCAATCACAAATTGTCCATGTCTCTGCTCGAAGCACTTTTTTATTGGCACGTGCTCAGCCGTATATTAGGTTGTACCGGGGACATGTTAGGTTTCCTCTCTGGATCCACCTATCTCCTAGCCACTATGGCCTCAATGGGGCTATCCAGTGTGGCAGAAAAACAATTCTCTTTACCCAGTCCTGCATCTCTAACAATCTTTAACAACAGACATTTTAGAATGGAGCTTTGTTTGATGACGACTGCAGGGGTATTGACATGCATTGTGACATCATTGACCGGATGGTCCCTTTAATTACAAATGATTGGGGTATGGGTACATTTTATCTCTGTGCAAACCCATGAATGCTCGGGATCATAATTCTGAGATGTGTGGTGAACAAGAGCAGATTCTCCACTTTCTCCTGACAAATCTTGACAGAGGAAACCTGGCGAAATGTATCAGGGTTGGGAAAGGAGGGGGGGGGGTGGGGGGGGGAGTGACAAGCAGTGAATTCTGATGCAGGTGGATTTCTGTGTAGAAAACACCCAATCCACAGGTAATTCCGAATTTTCAAGAAGTAAACTCAGAACATGAGGTATGTGACCACCTGTACCCGGAATTATCAGTAGTTACTGGGGTGCAGCAAACACCGGACCCTCTCCCAGCCCTTGTGCCTGCTTTCCTTCCCTCCATGCCTAGATTACTAAATATGTCCTTTATTCCATGCCTGCGTGCTCCACACTACTTTAACCGGCCTCCTTGCCTACACTCTGCCTCGATCTGTCCTCTACCTCGCTGCCTAGATCTGTTTGCATTCCCTACCCCTCCTTCCAGCTATGACCCTGATTAGAATTGCTTCCGGTGCAAGTCCACCTCTACATCGGAAAAAGCATTTATGTTGGAAGGTATCTGCCCACGCACTATTCGCACGTCAAATTGCAGACCCCTGCTATTTTCCCACGAGCTTACAGCTGGTAAAATCCTTGAAGAATCATGTTGTAAATAGTACGAAATTCCAGTTCGTGCATTCTGGGTGAGACATTCTAATTCGTGCAACCGGAGTGCGTTTCGGGGTGTGGACTGGCACGGGGACCCATACTGTTAGGTAAACTGCCTTCCTGACTTCACATAATTCTAGGCTATTCATTCACACTTTACTGCTCGTTACTTTGCTGGTAAAAGATCGCATTTTTTTAAATTGACACATTTACCTTGAAAAAGCTCCAAGGCCACATTCGCCCAAGTGAAACACATGCTAATTTTTTCCTTTTTCTCCGGATTACTTAAGTGTCTCAAATATATATATATAATCAACGAGCCCACTACTATTTCCATTTAAAATAAATGTGAACACTAAATACACATGATCTTGTGTCACTTGTAGCACTGGGGGTGCTTTCGTCTCCCCCAGCCCTGCAGGAGAGCAGAGTCTAGGGGACATACAGTGGCATATGCGGGGCATAAGAGAAGATGAGGCAGAACGGAGAACACAGTACTATTGATGAACGGAAATTCTGGGTCCTCCTCTTTAGGTCGAGCCTGAGCAGTGTATGCGCTGCTCTGCGAGCCATGCTGTATTAAAGTATGCACTTGAAGCCCCCCCCCACTCTCCGCCCATATTTTTCATTGGCTTGTGTCATTGTCCTTTGTGAACACTGGCTTCTTATTCGTTAATAGGCTTGTTAGTCCCTCCTTAGTACCGACCTGTCTTCATTTGTAACCTTCCATGAGGACTGGCCTTTTTACTTCAGTTGTTACACTGTACGTCTTATTTCGTCTGTAAGCACTATTTTCTTTAATGAGTTTCTGCTACTGCAAGCACGACCTGCTTTCCTGCAACGTGCTCTCCTGCAACATTCAGCGTGCCATGCACGCTTTCACTTTTATTTAGTACACATTGTTTGTTTATGCCTACATTGGTCACCTTAGTGAGATCTGCAATATTTCCGCACTTTGGGGCATATTAGCAAGACCCACGTTAAAATTATCGCCGTTTTAGCGGCAGGAAACTGCCGCTAAAACGGCGATAATGGGCTTGCTAATATGCGTTATGGAATTCCAATAGAAGCCCAGGTTAGATGTCCTGCACATCTAACCTGGGCTTCTATTGGAATTCTATAACGCATATTAGCAAGCCCATTATCGCCGTTTTAGCGGCAGTTTCCTGCCACTAAAACGGCGATAATTTTAACGTGGGTCTTGCTAATATGCCCCTTTATCTTTAAAAAAGGCGGTCGCACGCCTTTAAGCTATTAGCATTGTCAAAGACAATGCCTTTTATTTATGTTTTAAAAACCAACACATAAATAAAAGGCATTGTCATTTACAACACCAATAGCTCAAACTCGCGTAAATGCGAGACCTATTGCATTGCAAATGCTTGTTTTTAAATTACTGCTTGCTTACCTTACTGTCTTGTGGCATTGCAAAACTTCCAAAAAACATATAATAATACACATTAAAATCAATTCCTGATGTATATAATCTGGTCTACTCTTCACACAAACGACTTGAAAATTGCAACTGATAAGCCACGTGAATGACCATTAAATCTACTCCCACCCACACACCCTGGCCACCCAAGTTGCAAATGAGCTTAACAGGGCAGTAGTGATTCTCTCTGCCTATCTCTATTTACCAGTCTATTTTTAGTAAATAATGAAACACAGCATTATTACACTTACATACAGAGTTAATATGGAATCCTTACAGTAACATATGCCATATATGTTAAATACACATTTTAAATAATATTTCCAAGTCTTTCAATACTCATTAGAGAGACTACTATATATCATAATAATCTTCTTACATAAGCAGATGGTATGAAGCAAAACAAAAATTTCAAAAGATTCTCACAATGAATACAACTTGGAATTGCTGTGAAAGGTAAAGCACTTACCACCGTATGCGCGCCTCTGCTGGTAGTAGAGAAGAGTCTGTAGAGAGTGATGATTCCATTGGGCTTCACAGGGGGAGTGATGTTCACAACCACTGAAGTAGAAGCCACAGTGTGGAACGCCGGGGCGCCGATGCCTTCAGGAGCTGCGGGTCCAATCCTACACCGACTCCAAGAGCTGGCAGTTCGTCCTGCGGAATTTACTGCCCAAACCTTGAGCAATTAAACGAATACACATAAGGTCAAAAGGCAGAGCTAGAGAAAGGGATAATGTGATATTATACAATGAAAACTCTTGGGGGCATATTAACAAGAGGGGGAGAAAAAATTATCGCCGCTTTAGCGTCCGTTTTCGGCCGAAAAGCGGCGATAATTTTATCGCAAGATTAGCAAGGACACGCTAGCGCGTGTTTCCGTGATTTAGCACCCGCTTTGCATCTCAACGTTAATGAGATGCAAAGTAGGCGTGCCTCAATATGCTACATGGGTAAATATCGCGAAGGCAGCTTCGCGATATTTACAACAATGCCCCGGCCGGCGTAGCGATAAACAAAATCGCGCTAACCGGCCATTAACGCTGGATTTTAACGTCTGCTAAAATCCAGTGTTAGGCATACTTTGCATGGGAGGTGGATTATGCTGATACGACCACAGGCTCGTATCAGCAAGGTTATCGCCGTTTTCCATGGAACATCGCTGGAAAACCAGCGATGTTCCATGGAAAACACCGCTATCGCTGGAATGATTATCGCCATTGCGCTATGCGTTGTTAATACAGCGCTAGCAAGGCGATAATTTCCAGCGATAGCCGGCGATAAAAAATCTCACTCTAAGCGCAGCAGCGATAATTATCGCTGCCGCTTGATAATATGCCCCTACGTTTGCTAATCTGTTGGAGACTGGGATTTGCATTGACAAACAAGGACATCTCAAAGATTTTGGGGGACCTGGGACAAACATATTTTTGAGGGCCCTGTTCCCAACAACTTTGAATTTCTGATCCATTTTCATTTAATTGACACCCATTGAATCATACCTTAAATGGTAAAAGAAAGACTACAAATAATAGGCAATTGCATATATAAAATCTATAGCGACTCACCCATACCGTTTCACATCCCTCGCTTTCTGAAGCCACCCTTTTACTCCCTTTATCTACATCGAGCACACAGATTGTAATGGAAATGGTCCATAGGGCAGCCTAATATGACACTATGATATACTTTCCAACTTTCTACGTCCAAAAAAGGTAGGATGTTGCCGATTTCTATGACATCACAGGACATTTAACCTCCGAGATCACAGGAAATGACCACATGACACATGACTTGGAACAGACAGTAGTAAATCTATGTGGCAGTAGATTCTGAAGACATCACTATAGGGGGGAACGGCGAAGCTAAACTCACAGAAATATTTTATTGTGCTCTATAGAAACATTGTAGCAGACGAGGACTGCAAGCCCCATCCATCCTAGCCATTTACTACCCATTGTTTATTTACCAGCCATACATGGTCTCCAGCCTTACCATGGCTTTTCCCAGTATTATTCCTACCCTATGTTTTAGGACATCTTTCCAGTGTTTTCATCACTCTTAGATCATTTTTGGTCTCAGGCATCAACCTTCCTCACACAAGTAGAACAGGTCTATTGTCATTTACTTGTGCTATTAAGAGAAACAAGATGGGAGAGAAAGAAGTAAATGGAGAAAGGAATCGAGTTTAGAAAAGAGAAGGGAGTGAAAGAGGAGGAAGGATGGGAAAGGGGAACAGGACAGAAGAGATGAGAGAAAGAAGAGAGAAAATGAGTGTAAACAAGCCAAAGGGGCGAAAGGAAGAAGAAGCAAGACTAAGGGAGAGAGTTAGAAGGAAAGATGCAGATATGATTAATCAGGCAGGAAACGAAGTGAAAACCTGAGGGGATACAGGAAAATGGGATGGAGAGGGAAGAGGGTGAGGAGAGAGAAGGGAAAAAGATGGAAGTACGAATGAGAGTGGAAATATATAGTAATGGATAGTAATTAAATTGGAGTTGAAAAAAGGAAGGTCAGGAAAGATAAAAATTGATACAGAGAGAGAGCAGAGTAAAGAGGAAAATGTGAGGGAGAAGAAAGGTTTAGAAATAGAGAATTTGACATGGTGGTGAAAAGCTTTAGCAGGAAGGAGGATGAAGAGAAAGAAGAGTGAGAAAAGTGACGTGGAGAATGGAAGCACGAGGAAGAGAAGTGGAAAAAAAGAATAGAGAAGGCAAGGAAGTGGAGTGAGGGGGGAGTGAAACAAGGATGATTTCTAAAGAGAAAGAAAAAGTCAATAATAAAGAGAAGGAACAGAGAGTGAGAGAAAGAGTGATAAGGAAAGAAGAGGAATCAGGAAGAAAAGACTGAAAATGAAGAGGCTATAAGGCAGAGTCATAATAAAAGGGTGAGACGAGAAGAACGAAGGAAGAAAAGAAGGGCATGCAGAGAGAGGCAAGAAAGGAGAGGAGAAGAGGTAAGAAAAAATACATGCCTGGCACAGAAGGAAGGAAGAGGTAAAGAGACGAATCACTGACAAAATATCGAAGGTCAAAAAATCGACCTACAAAAATATCGCAACAAAAATATCGATGTCAATAATATCGACATCCTATCTACAACATGGTAAGTACAAAAATATCGCAAAAAAAATATCGATGTGAAAAATATCGTTATCAAAAATATCGTTTTTTTTTGTTAAAAATAATATGTAAAATAAACTAAATAATACTTATAATTAAAATAAACACAGTTAAAAATATTTGATAATATTTAAAATTATTAAGTAATATATATAATTAAATAAAACATTAATTAAACATATACATATAAGATATAATATATATACTTACTTAATAATAATTTTGAATGATTATTGTAATAAATTATAAATTATTAAAAAATATTATAAATTACAAATACATCTATACACATAAAACAATAACATAAATAAAAATTAAGGGGCTCATTACGATGGCGGGCGGAAGCACAACCGCCGTGCTGGCGGATGCAAAAACCACCAGTTACCGCCGGCACGCAGCAGTCCACACGCCCGCACAATTACGATGCGAAAAGTAGGCCAAACACCGCCGGCAAGCCAGCAACACCGTCCGCCATCAAAGTGCGCCCGTACACGTAGCGGCGCAGCTCAACTGACACACACCGTCCGACGAAACACGTCCCGCCCGGCGCATAAATTACGATGCCGCAAACAAACGGCTCCCACGGCTAAGAGACACCGCACGTGAAAGAGAGGCGGTAACACGGACGCAGAGCACGGACAACGAAGAAGCGGCACCCCGGGCATGAATCCAGCACTGCAGGCCCTTCCCATGCTTCTGCTGATGCACCACCAAGGACGCAACGTACCGCGGAGACGCAGGTAGGCACACACACAACAAGTGCACGCAAACAGCGCACACAGTGCAAGGGCGGAAAAAGCGGACAACCCCCCACCAGCGCGTGTACACTACACATCCACCATTGCATCCACAAATGACACACAGGCCAAATCCTAACATCGCGGAACACATGTGTACACACCACCTGGGACCAGGAACCAACCACCCCGTCACGGCCACAAAGCGCCGATGACGCCGCCACACATGCGCACAACGCAGAGGCCAACCGCAGCGCCATGCATGCGTCGCACACAGACACAGGGACACAACCAAGCAGCACACACATCAGCCCCACCCCGAACGCACATGACACGTGACAGGCCGGCCACAGACATGTCCCCAACGCCCAATTCACGGACAACACCCAACGCCACACAACCGACGCACACATGTCAGTGAAGTCACGCAACAGCAGGACACACCCCAGTGTAACAAACATGGCGAAGCACACAGCGGCGGCAACACCAACTAGGAGAAGCAGGGCCCCTTCGGGAAGAGGAACGCCAGTACCACACTGAAAAACCCATACCACCCTGCACATATGAACAAGACACATGAAACGGAACACCAAAGAGCCCGGGGACCGACAACAGGTGGCCCAAGAATAACATCCACACACAAGGCCCAACGCTGAGTGGAAAGGCAGGCTGCCGCCCACACAAGGGAGAGCAGACAGCACTGAATGACCTTCCATTCCAACTCCGAAACCACAGCCCTACGACAGAAGCCGGTGAATACAGCCATTGTCCAAGAATATACCAACACAGGCATGCCGAGGAGACCGACCACAGGGCAGATAGCGCATATCACAGAAGCACACAACGGACGGGGAAGAAAGAAGAAAACACTCCCCCATGTCGGCCACATGCAAGTTAATTGGAAGGAGTCACACAGCACTGACCTTGAACTGTCTGAGAAGCATGTGGGAAGAGGGCCCGTGTCCTCCAAACAAGCCAACAGAACACAAGTCCTGTCTCCCTACGACTACACAGAGCTCACAGCAACCCCGGAGCGTGCACATTGCAGACTGCACACACAGCCGGAGCACGCCACCTCAACGAACCGCTGCGAAATGGCAACCGCAACACACCTACCCAACTACGCCGAACAGCTCAAGCTGTACAAAACCAACACGATACATACATTGGGATGCGATCTCCTGTCCCTGCTGAACGTAAGTTACCGACTGACTTACCGCATCACATTGTTCAGCTGCGTCATGCCCGTCTTCTACTGTCGGAGGTGTCCCTACCAGCATCCCGTCGAGATATGCCTCTCCAACCCGGCATGTCTGAAGGCGGACCTGCTACCACTACTCCTCCCTCTGGACGCACACGACAGGGCCTGCTCTGCCTATGGGGGCATGGCGTATGTGGCCAACATCGCACCCGCACTGAAATGGGACCACTGTGCCTCCACACGACGGATCATCGAGAACAGCTACATCGAATGTCACCCAGCATGCCCCATCATGGTCCTCCAAGGGACAACCTACGAACAACACCTTGAGAGCCACCATCCGCTTCATTGGCTGGCAAACATGTACACCACCAATGACATGGAAGCCCTGCTGGACGGCATCGCATACCTGACAACCTGTAAATACGTCGGACCACAACGCAGGTTCCCCGACTGACCTATGAAGTCCAACCCCGCACCCATGCTCAGCTTCCGCACGGACTGGCCAGTCACCACCACAACAGCCATACCAAACGACCGGCAACTGTAACCACGCCATCAACGACATCGCCATGACATCGGATATGACCGGGACATGCACACTGTTCCCCATCACATCCAGGAACACCGCATGCATCGTGGGAGGCAGTGGCATGGGCTCTGTGTATCGCACCCACATGGACGGAACTGCACGAACAACCAGGACACGACATGGATCCAGCGCACATGGACACACACACCGCTCAGTGGACATGAATAGGTCGCCTGGAGTCTGTGGGTGCTGCACCCTCCCACCCCCGCCCCGGGAATCCCATACCAGGACCTTTGCATGGACGACAAGTGCATACAACAACAACACGACCCCAGTGACTGTGACATGTCCAGTAACCACCACAGTGCAACAACAAGTGGCACGCCGCTGCATGCACGCAAGCACATGCCCTGATGTCATCTCACATGCACGCGTGCATGAGGAACAACCGCAGCAAACCTGTCACATGGAACTGAGATGGACTGTGCCCATGATGCCGAGCGGTCTGGTAGGCTACATGTATACCGTCTGTGTCAAAGTCCGCAGCTCCGCAGCTATACGTAAATGTACATTAGCACAGCCTTGGCCAAGCAGATGTCACTCTGAAGCCCACATCCCACATGCAACAGCCAATCACATGTAACCCCACACCCTATCCCATTTGTAATCATGCTCAGTATATCCTCAACATGTATTCCGCTGCCAGTAGTGTCCACTATACTGCATCACAGAGGACAGAAGACTCAATATAATGTTTGAAACCAAAACTGTCTCCGCTGACTCATTTCACAAGTACGAATGAGAGAGGATGAGAGTATGTGAAGTACACGGCAGTCGTGACATGACCATGTAGTCCACTGGTATTGGATGTCAACGCAAATGAGTAGCACAACTGTGGAAGACACACATGTGTCGTGTGAAGTCGTATGGACGCAGTGCTCAGGTGGGTGGGTGTGACGGGTAGATGCGCACATGCCAAGATGGAGCACGCCGTGTTGGGAGGGGTCATGAACAGTACACCACCGCTTCCCTGGGCATTGTGAGAGGACACCTGTCGGGGGAGTGAACACGTGTGTGCACAGCAGCCGGGCACACGTACAAAGCGGTACCAGGCGCACCTCAGCCCACCCTCTGTGGACAAGCTGGATCCTGTTGTGCGCCCGCCATGCCCCTTGACAAGGCACACACAGCCCCAGTCGACCAGGTGTAACCCCAACATAGTCAATCCGCACAGGCGATACAGGGCACGGGATGGCAGTGGAGCATGGTGTGTGAGAGGTCTCCTCGCGCTCCTCCTGGTCATATCACGCAGGCAATAGAACCTCAACGTCTAGCATGGCACAAGTCAGATGGAAGTGTAGGGGGACGCACCACAGCACGAGCAGCACTGACGTCACGGGAGGTGGCTCGCACCATCCCATCCATTGCCCATCATACCAACCACGCCACATGCCATTGCGACTAAGTGCAAGCGCGTGCGCCACCACCCCCGAGCCCTCCCCAGAGAGGCCAAAGAGTGAATGTGTGGGCCACCAGTCACAGACGGACGCGGCCTGGCCGCAAGGGCAGCCACAGCCACTGGGTGTCGCAGGTGGCGGATCCGGAAGGCGAAGACTGTGATGCATAGTCCATGCAGGCCGGGTCTCCATTTGGGGCACCACGCAGGTGGACGGCGTCCCGTCACACATCATACCCTGAGACAGCCCACTCGTGCAACTGGACCCACACATACACTCCTTGCCCTCTCTGGTGCGAGCTTGGGGCTGCCTGTGCAAGCGCTAGCCACGCAGGTGAGCATGCATATTGGGGGGCGAGGGGAGGACATGAGGGCTGGGGCGAAGATGACCGTATCACTGTCAGTTAGTACAAGGGATGACCCAGATGTGGAAAGGAAGAGACGTGTCCCGTGTGTACTGCAACTAGTCGCCAATACAACTACCCCCCATGTCCGGAACGTAAGCCCGCACCTAGGCTCGCCCATCCGCCACATCGAACATACCACCAGCACGACAACCTTCCCATTCGAAACACTGACTGGGGTGGCGACCAGTGAACAATCATGTGTAGCCTACCCACGCGTACATGTGGGCCCTCCATGATCCATGTCACCTGCGGCAAAGACATGACATGCGCAATGAGGGAAGTGAGGAGAGCTGTCTGCCCCACGCACAGAAGGTGCATCAGCTCCACAGACCCAGCAGCGAGTCCAGCAGGGGTCACATGTGCAGGGGCAGCGGTGCCTGGTGTGAAGGCACATGCATATAGACAGCACATCGACCAATGTGTAGTCTGCCCACATCCACAGTCCATCATCATGCGGACATAGGAATTGAACACAGGGCAACACATCTTAGTTGGTGCACCCACCGTGACCAACAATGCGCAATCATCGACGTACCCGCCCTGTGCATGGCCCCCCACCCAACGGAGGCACATCCAGTGCCACCATCCCACACACACAAGCCTTCCACGGAACATGCTGTGTCCAATGGTCAGTACAGAGTCAGCGCCCATCTGGTGGATCCTGAACAGGAGACACATGCACACACATGCCAGCTCCCACTATGTACGTCTGCCACCTGGCACGTGCAATGTAACCTCTCACCTGTGACGTGTGACTGCAAGCACACAGCCGTCTTGGCATGGGGCTGTCAATGTGGACACCAGTCAATGTTTCGGGAGCTGTGATCCGTACAGTGCTGTACATAGGGTGCAGTGCTGACACCTACTACTGTCTCATATCCCCTCGTGCCACAGGTCCCACTTGTATTGGCCGCTCAGCCCGTGCCCACATCGTCGTCGTCGTGTGCCATACTCATCCAGCCTCGGAAGCAGTTCCATGCTCAGCAGACACTCATGTTGCCGTGGCGTTGCCGCTTGACGAATATGCAGTCAGTCCCCATCAGCACGCCCCGCAAGTCATTGGGGCCTAGATCCCCATGTGCATGCACATGGCAGTGGTATGTCTCACTTGCCATTGCCATTGTTGGGAGACCTGTGTAAGTGTATTGTGGCCGTGCCGTCCCAGCTTGACAGCTGGGCTGTGGCTCATGTGCTTGCTCAGTCATGTCAGTGATGTGTATGCGAAATTGCTATGTGTCGTGTTGCTTTGACATGTGTCCTCTGCCATTTTCCCCAGGCGGAGACCGAACATTGACCGCCCATACCAATTGCTGGCGGACATGGACGATACAGAGGTGATCAGGAAGTTTCGGCTGGACAGGCCAACCCTGCATCGACTGTGTGCCATGTTAGAGCCCCATCTCCGTCCCCGCAGGGTGTATCCGACTGCTGTCACCCCCACGGCTAAGGTGATGGCCGCCATGCATTTCTTCGCCACTGGGTCATTCCAGCACACAGTGGGCAGTGGAGGAGGGATGTCCCAGCCCATGTTCAGCAAGGTGCTGAGGGATGTACTGGCAGCCATGATGCTGTACCGAAACAGGTACATCAGATTCCCCAGGGCTCGTGAATTGGCGGCAGTGAAGGGTGCTTTCTATGCCCTTGGCAGAATCCCACACGTCGTGGGAGCCATTGACTGCACACATGTTGGCCTTGTTCCACCACAGGCCACTGAGCACCTGTACCGCAACAGGAAGCACACGCACTCCCTGAATGTGCAAGTGGTGTGCCTTGCGGACATGGTGATCACCCACGTGTGTGCCAAGTTTCCAGGCTCGGCACATGACGCACACATAATGCGCAACAGCATCTTGCCACGACTGATGGCCAATCTGCAACAGGATCGTGGCTGTATTGTCGGTGAGTATGTGGAGTGGTGTAGCGTGCTGGTTGTGCGATGCTGTCCCCTGTCCAGTTGGAATAGCAACGGTTCTCTGTGTCCCTCACACCCAGGTGACTCTGCGTATCCGAATGGGGCATGGCTGCTCAGTCCATTGAGGAATCCTCGCACCCCAGCAGACGATCGATACAATAAGGCACATGGGAGGACCAGACGTGTGGTCGAGCGTACCTTTGGCCTCCTCAAGTCCAGGTTCAGGTGCCTGGACCGCACCGAGGGTGCACTGGCGTACTCCCCACAGAAGGTGTGCCAGATAGTGGTGGCATGCTGCATGCTGCACAATCTGGCCATTCGGAAGCAGATCCCCCTCATTGTGGATGACGGAGATCAACCAGGGCCCCAGCCCGCAGACCAGGACAGCTCGAGTGAGGAGGACAGCGGAGAGGAGGAAGCTGGGAATGTGCGCCAGCAGCTCATCGCCCGCTACTTCACTTGACGGTGAGTGTCCATGTACGACGGATGATGTGTCTGTATCTGTGCAGGTGTGTGTGTGCTGTGTCAGGGTGGCCGTATGTTCACTGCGTGCAGTGTGTCAACGCTCCATGGCCAGGGTAGTATGCCACTGTTGGTGACTGTGGCATTGTGCCCTATTGCTCTGTGCGATGTGTGTACATTGCTTGTAGTTGTTGACATGTACTGTGTGATGGGTGTGTGACACACTCATTGAATGTGCTCCTGTTCTGTCTCCCACCCCTAGGTCCCTACAGGCCCTCCGGATTCCATTGCCATGCCACGCATCAGGTGCCTTTCCGCCCAAGGTGGCCGTTGTATTCCGTACAAATAAAACACAGGGCACAAACAGCAGTTGGTGAAAAAGGTGCATTTATTACAAACTGTGACATGTGATTGTGTGTAAGGTGATGACAAAAGTGGTGCGTGCAGTGACAATGAGCTGTCGGTCATGGCTGCGTGAAGCTCAGGGTGTACCCACTGGTTCTATGTCCATAGTCCAACACACACATGCCATCCAGCTGGCTGTGTGGAGTGGGATCGTAGAGCAAGTCAATGCAGTGGCTGGTCAAGGAAGGCTGGCGGAAGGCTGGCTGGCTGCCTCACTTGCGACTGGAGCGTGCGAAGTCCTCCCGGGAGATCTGTTTCCTCTTCGGACGGCCCCTTCCACGTTTGGGAGGGGGTGTGTGGTGGCGACCTGCTGGTGGTGGGTGAGGTGTGATCACTGGCTGTGGACGCAGGGGAAGTGGACACTGCTGCCCGACCCTGCGCCCTAGCAGGTGGTGGCGGAGGTGGTGTTGCTGGCCTTGCCTGTGACCCCACCGCCACCACCAGCTGGCCCATGAGGTCCACGAGTTGGTCCATACGGGACACGAATTGGCCCATACGGGCGTCCATGGACCTCAGCACCCCCAGCACCTCCCGCGTGTCTGTAGCAGACCTGACCCATTGTTCTTGGGCCTCCTCATAGGCCCCAAGGACTCTGGCCATTTGAGGCAGGGCATGGCTCCCAGGGGAGGCTGGCGTTTCCCTGACCCTGCTCCTCCTACCAGTCCTGCTGCCACCGGCCTGCCCACTAGCCACATTGCACACCACGGTCCTCGCTGTGGCTCCCAGGGTGGATCCAGTCGGCCGGGCCACCACCTGCGCTGGGGCTGGTGCCAGCGAAGACGTGGTGGTGGTGGTGGTGGCGGTGGTGGTCGGTGCGGCGATGGTGGCGGTTGCGGCAGTGGTAGTGGCCGCAATGACCGTGGGTGTGGCCGCAATGACCGTGGGTGTGGCCGCAACGACAGTGGCAGCAGGGGGCTGGGACTGTTCAGCATCCCTGGATGATGGGTTGGTGGGTAGGAGGGGTCCTGGGGAGCGGCTGGGCCCTGCCACACCAGATGGGCCTGCTTGGTGGTCCGTGTCCGAAGAGGAGGACAGATCCTCCAGATCCGTGTGTCCTCGTTGGGGGCTTGTGGGCTGGCTGTGCTGGCTGCTGTCTCCATCCCCAGCATCCGGCAGTTCGTCACCTGTGGAGAGAATGAGATTTGTTATTGTGTTGCACCTGGCGAAGTATGTATTTGTCGTCTGACATTGGCAGTTCGTGCAATCTCGTACATGGGTTTCCCGGAGGCGAGTGTGTGGCTGTGGCATCTGTAGTTGTGTGTGCTAGGCAATGGGACTGTGTGCTGTGCACATGTGGCATGGGACTGATTGGCCATGCCGATGGGTGTGTTGCTGTGCCCCTACTCATTGTGACTCTGGTGTATGCGGGCTCCTGGCCCATCCTGGGTCTGGTTTGTACTTTGCTTTTGGGGTTCATATGGAACGCTTAGGCACCCATATGGCAACATGGGGGCCATGCCCCAGATTCACATTTGGGAGGGAATATGCTTTTGGGGTTCAAATGGAACGCTTAGGAACGCATATGGCAACATGGGGGCCATGCCCCAGATTCACATTTGGGAGGGAATATGCTTTTGGGGTTCAAATGGAACGCTTAGGAACGCATATGGCAACATGGGGGCCATGCCCCAGATTCACATTTGGGAGGGGATATGCTTTTGGGGTACATGCTGTAAGCCATGGGTGCCGAACGTGACATGTGTTGTGGCAGCATGACAGTGCATGGTTTGAGGTGTGTGCATGCTTGACATGGCCTGCATATTTGCTGTCTGTTGTGATTACTGGACATGGCATTGGACGCATCGTTATGTGTGAGTGTTGGTTGTGTGCCAGCCAACGTATTGCAGTTGTCCCATCTCCTTGGTGTGCGTGCTGCCCTGTGCCATGTGCATCACTGCAGTGCTCGGGGGGGCCCATGTTGTGTGTTGTTGCTCACAGTGTGTCGTGCGCTTCATTGACTTCTGGCACATGGTTGGTCATGGGCATGTGTCTTAGCGTGACTGCTGTATATGTGGCAGCTGTGCGGATGACATGCCTTTCATGAGACTGGGGCTGACGGATGGGATGGATGGTATGTTGTATGTGCATGGTGTGTCTGTGTGTTTGATGGGTTCAGTGGTGTTCGTGTGCATTTCTGTTGTTCCGCTCTGTTGCGTCTAGTGTTGTTTGTTTTACATAGGCGTAGTTGTGGGGTGTGTGGTTGACAGGCAGTAGGGGCTACATGGACTGGACTTCAATGGTGTTTCGGTTGTGTGTGATGGGTTGCACAGTGGCTGCCGTGTGGTACTATGTTCAGTGTGGCTTGTGCATGCAGACGTGGCTCCTTGGGTGTTGCTGTGTTTGTGATGGGTCATGTGGGGTGTGAGTCTGTGGTTCGTGTCCGTGTGCACATTGTTCACTTGTTCGTGACGGTGGGCGGTGCTGCGTGTTCGTCTGCTACGTGACATGTCCCATGTGTTGGTCGTGTTATGGTCCTCATGCCTCCAGTAATCCAGCCCTGTCCAGTTTCCCACCTGCAAGTTGTTCGTGCGTGCACTGTACTGGATGCCACATGGCTCTAAGCGGGGGTGCTCCATGTTGCAGGTCTGTGGGGGTGGGGGGGTGTTGTGGGTCGTGGGGGTGGCTGGACACCCACTGACACCGATTGCTGTGGACCGTGATGTCTGCCTTTCGGCTGTCGTTGTGCACTGCGGTGGCTGACACGTGGCTGTGGGGTGTGGGGGATGCTCCTCCTTGCTGTGCTGTGGGACTGGGGCCTGGTGTGTGTTGTACTTGGGCAGTCCACCGTCCCACCCACTGCACTTTGTGTTCCTGCCACTTACCTGTTACTTGTCGGTTAGTGCAGCTGTGGCGGACACATGGGTGTGGTGGGTGCTCGTTGTGGCGCTTCTGGCATATTTGGGGACCTGTTGGTGGTTATGTGGCTGGCTTAGTGTACACATGTCCCCACGCATCTTACAGTTGTTCGGTTTGGGCTGTGTGTGGTAGTGTCTGTTGCATGTGTGTGTGATGTGTTGTGTATTGTGTGCTGGACATGGGGGTGTTTGTCCCTGAGAGCTGTGGCATGGTAGTTGCGCATGTGAGTACATAGCGGTGTGCTGGTATACATTAGTTTGTACTTACCAGCCTCCACTCCCCCTGCTAATCCGGCGAGGATCTCCGGATGGATTACGACTCGCACCTTCTCCTCCCACGCCTTGAAGGTCTTAAAGAGCGCGGGATTCCCTCCGCCAGTGACGGCAGCCAGCTCTCTGTTTTTGCCCTCCTTCTTCTTGACCAGGCTCTTTACGTCATTCCAACGTTTGTTAATTTCGACTCTGTTCCTGGGCAGGGTCCCGACTGCATTGACCTGGTCTACGATCCGGTTCCACATTCTGTTTCTGGTGGCTAGTGGTGTGTGCTGGACCATGTTCCCATAGATTTGTGGGTACACCTTGATGATCTCGTCGACCATGACCGTCAGCTCCATGGGCGTGAACTTGGGCATCCTTTGTGGTGCCATGGTGTTTGTGGTGCTGGTGCGGTGTGTGTTGTGTAATGTGCAGGGGGTTTGTGGTGCCGGTGTTTGGTGGTGGTGGTGGTGGTGGTGGTGTTTGGTGGTGGTGGTGGTGGTTGTGATGTGTGCGTTTCTGTGGTGTGCTGCTGTCCTTGCTGTGTCACTGTGTCCTCTCCTCTCCTCTCTGGTTTGCAATGTAGCAAGGGGTTGTGGTCTGTGGGAGTGCTGCTTTTGTACTCACCTATGTGGGTGTGTCCTCATGGTCTGTTGTTTTCAGGTGTGTTGTGTCTGGGGTTCTGGCCTTTGTATTTTTTGTTTGTCCGGGGGGTGTTTTCGGGATGTGTACTGTGCTTGTGTATTTGTGCGTGCCTTGCTGTGTGGACTTGTTGGCCATGTTGTGTGCTATTGGTTTTGTGTGCGGATGGTTTCTGTGCAGGTACGTTGGCGCCATGGCTTCTGCCGTGTCGATTCTCATCGGCGTTGTTTGCGCTGGCGGGCGGTATATTTGTGGTTTTCCCGCGCTCATGGCGGTGCGATCGTAATTTCACGTGCGGTGTGTCGGCCGTGTGGGCGGGCGGTTTTGTGTTGTCGTGCGTGTTTCCGTCCGTGGCGGGCGGTTTGACTCCGACTCGGACGATGGCGGGCGGTATTTTGTGTGATTTTTCCGCCGATGGCGGTTTTCGGTTTGTGTAATCGTAATGGCGTGGTCGGTGTTCAGGCGGTGTGAGCGGGCGGATTTTTGCCGCTTCCATGCCTGGCGGATTTTTTTACGCCGGGTATCGTAATGGGCCCCTAAATAATTATGTATAACAAATTAAAAAAATTAAATTTACTTTTAATATTTTTAAAATTAATTATATACTATATTAACTAAAATAATACAAAAAATATTAAATAGCGTACGTAATAAAACTACTATTACAACTCCCAAAAAAACAACACTAAGAAAAATGTTGGATAGCGTAGGGGTAAAAATTACTATTCCCACTCCAGAGAGTGCAACAGTAGGGAAAGTGTTAGATAGCGTAGGGGTAAAAATTACTATTCCAACTCCAGTGAGTGCAACAGTAGGGAAAGTGTTGGATAGCGTAGGGGTAAAAATTACTATTCCAACTCCAGAGAGTGTAACAGTAGGGAAAGTGTTGGATAGCGTAGGGGTAGAAATTACTATTCCCACTCCAGGGAGTGCAACAGTAGGGAAAGTGTTGGATAGCGTATGGGTAAAAATTACTATTCCAACTCCATAGAGTGCAACAGTAGGGAAAGTGTTGGATAGCGTAGGGGTAGAAATTACTATTCCCACTCCAGGGAGCGCAACAGTAGGGAAAGTGTTGGATAGCGTAGGGGTAAAAATTACTATTCCCACTCCAGAGAGTGCAACAGTAGGGAAAGTGTTGGATAGCGTAGGGGTAGAAATTATTATTCCCACTCCAGGGAGTGCAACAGTAGGGAAAGTGTTGGATAGCGTAGGGGTAAAAATTACTATTCCCACTCCAGGGAGTGCAACAGTAGGGAAAGTGTTGGATAGCGTAGGGGTAAAAATTACTATTCCAACTGCAGAGAGTGCAACAGTAGGGAAAGTGTTGGATAGCGTAGAGGTAGAAATTACTATTCCCACTCCAGGGAGTGAAACAGTAGGGAAAGTGTTGGATAGCGTAGGGGTAAAAATTACTATTCCCACTCCAGAGAGTGCAACAGTAGGGAAAGTGTTGGATAGCGTAGAAGTGACAAATAACATACTTATAAATAAATTAATTTTTTTAAATAATTAATGAATTATTAAATAACTCTAAACTATTTACCAATACCAATAAATATTTATTAAAAACATAATTATCAATAGAAAATTTATTAACAATAAATTAATAATAAATACCAATAAATAATAATTAATCAATATTAATTACTAAATATATAATATTGAACAATAAAATATTTTTAATAACAAAAAACATATAAATTATTAAAACTTAATTACCAATTAACTAATATTGAACAAGTAAATGCTTTTTTATACCAATAATAATAATAATTAAACATTAATTATCAATTAATAAATAATTCTTAATATATTAATTACATTTATCAATAAATAATATTTAATAATATTTAATTACCAATTAATGATAAAACAACAATAAATTAATTTTTAGAACCAAAAATTTGTAATTTGAAAAATTACCTATTAATAAATAATATCCAATAAATTAATTATCAATACCCAAAAAGAAATTTTATAATTACTTAATTAGATTTCAATTACTTCCAAAAGTATTCCCCTATAAACGCACAACACACTCCAATGATAAAATACACTTAACATAATGATCAATTAATCAATTAATAAAAATTAATAACTAATTAATAAAAATTAATTACCAATTAATAATTGATTACCAATTATCAATTAATTAACAATAATATAATTATCAATACCAATTAATTAAAATAAATTATAAATTAATTGCATTTAAATTACATGATTATTAATTAATCAATTAATAAAAATTAATCACCAATCAATTAAAATTAATTACCAATTATTGATTAATTAACAATTATATAATTATCAATAACAATTAATTAAAATAAATTATCACTTAATTACATTTAAATTACATGATAATAAATTAATCAATTAATAAAAATTAATAACCAATTAATACAAATTAATTACCAATTATTAATTAATTAACAATAATATAATTATCAATACCAATTAATTAAAATAAATTATAACTTAATTACAATTAAATTACTTCCCACCCTATTCCCCTATAAACCCACAACCCGCTACAGAACGTAAACGCAAAAAATAATTAAAATTAATTTATAATTCCTAAAAATTAATAATTAATTTAGTATAATTAAATTACTTCCCACCCTATTCCCCTATAAACCCACAACCCGCTACAGTACAAAAAGAAATTAAATAACTTAAAAAAATAAATTTATTAACATATAAAAATTGTATACATATATTTTTAAACAATTAAAACACTTAACAAAAACACATATAACACATACATATTAAAAACATAACAAAATACATAACAATAATACAAATATCGATATTAGTAACATCGATATTAGTAACATCGATATATTTGATTTCGATATTACTAACTTCGATATTATTGACATCGATATTAATTAATTCGATATTACTTACCTTAGGGTCGATATTCTGTCCATCGATATTGTGTCCCATCGATATTCTGTCCCTTCGATATTTATACTTCGATATTATGGTATATCGATATTTTATTTTCTATATTTTGACTGCCCACCAAAGAGACACAGTTTGGTGCTGTTGCTTTTAACATTTCATAATCTAGCTGTAGGACTGACACAGTCTGTGTGGAAGATAGCTCATCTCACGTACTACAGGTGGTTTTATGCCAACCAAGGATGAGGAGTACAGCAGGACTATGTGTTGGAAAGGACATACTACATTTACTAGCGAAGACACCACACGAGAAACCTGCAGCAGTAAGTGGTCACAAAGGACGCACAGACAGCACCAGTAGACCTCAGGGAGGAAGTGTTGAAACGAAGGAGCAAAACAAAGAAACAAAGGAAACAGGAGTAGCACGCCTCGCAGCCCCACCAGTGTCCATCACACCGGACAGCCCCAGGACAGGCGTGCTGTGCTCTGATGCACGAATTTTCATCACCTGGAAATGTGTTATCAAGGCAGACTACATCTTTCTGCAGATCTCACACTACAAGAAGCGTCTACAGTGCTTCAAGATGTAAAGTTAACAGTGGATGCCTAGGTTTGTGCATACAGTGCGGAATGCAGTGTTTTTGCTTGACGACATGCTGTTTAAGTTCAAGCTCCACTTCTGTGACTTTCAACAAACTACAGTCTCATCTATGCGTGAGTTTTGGAAGGTGTGTCCTGCTCATCGTGCCTCCGTGTCAGCGCAGGACTTGTGAAGCTCAACTTGTACTAGTTTACTTTACATGTGCCTGTTTACATTGATTGATGACATCTCTATCGTGAGTTGGCTGAACGTTACTTTTATGGCCTGGTCTCCCTGCCTTCCGCAAGAGGGGATCATGAAGGTGAGAAATATTCAGTTTTCAACTTGTTTAAACGACTATATTGTCTTCCCTACAGTGAAGTTTAAAAACAAACTGTTACGCTGCGGTTTGAATTTCAACTACAGCTTGCGCACCTTACCTTGTCGATGGGGTCGCGCGGAGCAGCTGTAGAATTCTTCATGACGTTTTCGTTGCTAGGCAGTCTTCATTGCTGCTGTTGGACGCCTTGCAGCAGGAGCGTGCCTGGAGCCACTCGGCGTGCGTCTCCTGAACGTGCCGCCATCTTTGGGTTGGAGGCTGCAGCCATTTGATGTAGACTCAGAACGTCCAGGGTAGTTTCGATGCCATCCACGCTCTGCAGTTGTCAATAAAGTTGATTCAAGTTCTAGTGGACCGCGAACGTCCCAAAATCATGATCAATTTTCTCTCCTCATGGCTTTTGCTGCAACGCTTAACAAGTAAGCGCAACAGTTGACAGTCACAATGTTTGGTTGTGAGTCCGATTTTCATAAGAAGACCTGGTGCCCTTCAGTCTTCAGTGGGCGTTTTCTCTGCAGCATTGTACGATACTTTCCCAAGTTTCGTGTGCCACTCCTTTCCTTTGAAGTGCTTTTGGGTTCCTAGGAACGCCTGTCCCTCATCAGTGCGGTGACAGGCACACCAGTGACATTTTTGTTATGTTAAGCTTACAGTGCATATTTTAATGTTTTGTCACTGTTTGTAGTCATGCAAAGGAAAAACGAGTTGTGTGTTTTGAATGACATGTTATATGCTCATTGGCAAGTTGTTTTCTTTTGTTGGGTGTACTCACCTCTACGACTGTACTACATTGATGGTTTTCACACGTTTTCTTTTTAGATATCATATCCCTCTCTAAGGGATGGGAGTGGGTCTTTGTCCCATGTTCCCTCTTTACGTTCTTGTCACAGATTTGTTAAGCCTCTGTACCCTTACGTGAGGGTTGGCTTAAGGTTTTTTTTTCCCTTGTTACGCATGGTATGGGTTTTTGTCCCATTGCCACGTTATTAGTGATATTACACGTTTGATGTTAACCCTTACACAATGTGGGTTATGGGGTGTTGCCCCATTTACATGTTTCGTGATACATACCTACTTTTGGGTATGTGTTTTTGGGCGTTTGTCCCACTTACACGTTTTTGACGTCAAGTTGTTGTTTAGTGGGTAAGTCGCCCTCCGCTTCACGTTGTCTTAACTTGTGTGTAAGTCGCCCTGCGCCTCACCTTGTTGTGTTCAGTGTGTAAGCCACACCACGCCTCACCTTGCTGTATTTAGTGTGTAAGTCGCCCCGCGCCTCACCTTGCTGTGTTTAGTGTGTAAGCTGCCCCGGGCCTCACCTTGCCGTTTTATGTGTAAGTTGCACCGCGCCTCATCTTGCTGTGTTTAGTGTGTAAGCGGCCCCGCGCCTCACCTTGCCGTTTTATGTGTAAGTCGCACCCCGCTTCATCTTGCTGTGTTTAGTGTTTGAGCCGCCCTGCGCCTCACCTTGCTATTGTGTGTAAGTTTGCCACACTGTGCTGCACCTGTGTTGTTTTCTCGTGCTGCATTTGTTCTTGGGTGTTAGTCCCATACTACACTAGTTGTTACACTGCTTTTAGCATGTGTCCCTCACATGAGGGGTGGCGTGTTGGGTCATGGTTCCCTTCCCCACAGTTTCCTTACATGAGGAGTACTTTCTTGGGTGCTGTTCGCCCATAGTGTTTGAGTCTTGGGGTACGTTTCTCCCTTTACTCCTTCCACGTGTTTCCACATGTCTTTCCTTGTGGTTGTTGCTCACTTGTTATCTGTGAGCTGTTCTTACACTTCTTTCTTTTTCGCTTTTTGTTCTCTTTTAAAGGAGGAGGATGGTGTTAGTGTGTTTTATCCTTTCATTCTCTTTTCCTCCTTTGTCTGTTTTCCCTCTCGTGATGTGGTTTTACCATTCATCCCTGGGTTTATGGACTGTTCTCATCATTTGTACATTGCTGTGTATAGTTGTTTTCATTTTATTGTGGTTCTATTTATTTTTAATTATAAAAGGGAGAGGATATGTAGTATTCTCATTTTATGCTGTAATGTTCCCTTTCACCTTGTCCCTAGCTGCTTAGCCAGTGTGAGTGTTCTGTGTAGAATGTTGGCATGATTGACATGAGTGGAATGCTTGGGTGCCTGGTGTGAGTGTTGTCAGTTGGAAGTTGGGCTGAGCAGCTAGCAGGCTGCTCCTGGTGGGGCTTGCTGTAAATACTTCTTAAGGACTTAATAAACTACATGAAATACATCTCGGCTACGTCTACTATGTCTCCTGAACACGTGGGCACAGCTTACTACAGCATGTTTATAAATTAATTTTGCATTTTCTTACTGTAACCATTTGGTACCTTTTGCCTGTCTCTGGAATACACGTTTAGGGTAGGTGACAGCTTCCTTCCTGTATTCCCTCTAGACAGCCACACACAAAGGAAGGGTAGGCGTAACTGAGTGGCCATCTGCATTCTGATGGATTATCCTGAGCAGAATGGGAGGGAGGAGCTGACACTTACACCTGAAAGGGCTTCGTCTTGTCCCCACACAAAGGGTTGCATAACCCCCTATAGTGAGTCTAGAGCCAGGGCAGGAAAGAAAGGGACTCTGTGCACTTCAAAGCATTTCTTTGGAGTCTTCCCCACTTCAAAGGCCCAACTGGGTAAATGTACTGGACCTCTGACACCATAAAATCATAACACTTCTGGAACTGAGGATATTCTATCAGGAAGAAGGACTGCTATGCTGCTGAAGGGAATGCCACTTTACTGAACTTATTTGCTATGTTGGCCTGCTGCCTCTTTCCTGTGAGTGAGAAGAACTGGACCTACATCTCTACAGAACCAAAGCATCCCCAAGGGCTGGTTAGTTTGCCTCCAGTTTTCTGAAGTCTCAAGGGATATCAAAGACTTCTTTCTTCATCATGCAACCAGCACCTGAACTCTGTCTGCTGTGAGTCCTGCTCTGCCATGTGATGCCAATCCAGTCCTGGGCCCTTGGAAAAGAGAACAGAGTGCTGCAACTAAGAAAATGTGTGCATCGATAACATTGCACCGATCGGAACAGGGGCATTTCCTTCGGCACCATCACATCCCTGCTGCTGCACAAACTGCGGACACCACATCGCCAACTGTGTGACACATTGTCCCCTGTTTCTGACACATTTCCACTTTGCACAGCTCGGCACCAGCTCGTTGCTTTGTGCTGCTTGAATCGCCTGCAGCCCAGTGGTTCGACAACGACGCATTGCCTGATGTTCATCGCATCTTTACTCTCAATGCATCTTCGACTTTGCACAGCTTCGAACAGACGCATCGCCTACATCTGCGGGATCGACAACGACTCATCGCTTCCTTTGCTCCACGCATCGCCCTTGATGCATCTACAGTACTGTTCAGCGGGCCAAGGCTTTTCCCTGTATCCAACCAGCACTCCATTGAGGTTGGCCTGAACATTTGGATTTGCCCCGGTCAAGCACGCCCAGATAGCCCCAATCGGAGCTATCTATCTCTAAGCACTACAAAAACATTTATTCTTTAAAAATTCATATCTTGACTTCTACTTATGAGATTTTTGTTGGTCTGATTTTGTTGATAAAAATAGAAGCTATTTTTCTAAACTGGTGTGGAGTCTTTTGTGGTGTTTTCACTCTGTTACTGTTTGAAGTGTTGAACAAATACTTTACACATTGCCTCTTAAGTTAAGCCTGACCGCTCTGTGCCAAGCTACCAGAGTGTGAGCACAGGTTAATTTAAAGTGTGTTACTGACTTACAATGACTAGGATTGTGGTTCCTGCTTGGACAGGGTGCATACCTCTGCCAACCATAAACCCAATTTCTATCACCAGCCAAGGCCTACTGTATTGAACTTAAGTTTTCCAATAAGTCAACCATCTCACAAACAGTCATAAAATTACAAGTATGTTTAAAAAGAATAAAACAATATCCAACTAGCCCTACAAAGACCCAACAAGAATTATCACAGTGCAAATCTTCTACTCCCAGAGTTTGTCTGAGAGGGTAACCAACACCAAAGGCTGAGCCTACAACAGTCATCTCAGAGATTACTGTAACAAAGTATCTCACTGCAAACTTTAACACCCTGTAATAACAATGCCATTCCATTCCGTAAACTTTATTTCGGCCGCAAAAGACCATAAAAGTACATTTGACGATAAAACATTAATACACTTGAAAATATTTACAATAACACATTCAATATTACCGAGTTCATTGTCATTAAATTCACAACAGATTTACAAAAATACACATAAAAAAGGAACTCGACTATACATGTGGTTATTATTATTATTATTATTTTATTTTTTTTAAATCGTAAAAGAGATTCAAGAGAATTCAATAAAAACAAAGATAAAAGTTTTACAAAGTTGGGAATGGATATAGTCTAGATCCGGGAGTAACGCATGAATGATGGAAAACAACCCTATGCGTAATCAGCTGTTTCTCTCCACCCGGAATCAACTACTTTAGAAAAGCCCGCCTAATAAACCACATTGAATTTAAAAAGCGTGAGACAGCAAACACTATTGGCGGGTGAGTTACATATTTTAAAACCCTCAGTGCTTCCACGCAACGCACAAAGCCAATGTTCTTGCATAGTTGGATTAACCAACGCTTGCGCGGCGTAAGATAGGCTGGACAAAAAAAGAAAATGTGAGTGATCGACTCTTCCTTATGCTTACAGGCGGGACACTCGCTATTGCACTCTTTAGCCCATTTGCTGGTAAAAGAGCGAAGTGGGAGAGACCCTATCCTAAACTGGACATAAAGTTTCCTGGCCAAAGGGGGTTCGATGGTATCCAGAAAGGATTCTCTGTTGTACACGTCTTTGACTTGGAGAAACTCCATGGTCAAACGACCAAGAGAGGAACTTTCCTGGGTGGCCGCTAGTTTGTAAAATCTATAGCGCCCAACTAGAGCCGCCCTGGGGGTCATTGGGCATGTTATATCAGGTGACCTCCATAAATCTGGCATACCTAGCTTAAAAGTGTGGTCTCTTATGTGGTGTAACCAGGGAATGTTCTTAAGAGTGCAGGGAACTAAAAACTCCTTAAGCTCAGCCCTAAAAATAGACAATTCCGGGGTCGCCCATAGACGGCGCCAAAATGTAATGGGTCTAAGGGCGATCTCCTCATCTATGGGCCTAATACTCAGGTCCATACGGATAGGCAGCAGCGGAGTACTGCGAGGAAGGCCTAGCAACTGCCTCAGGAAGCTGTTCTCCACCTTACTCAGATCGAAAGAGGGCGATGCCCCCACAATTCTGCCCCATATAATGTAGCACCCCGTGCTTGTGCCTTATAAACTTCCACCACGGGACCCGCCGGTTTGAATGCAGAGGAGCTATATAGTTTCATAATCCCACCCACCGTCTGCGTGAGCCTGAGACTTGCCTTCGTCATCTGTGGCCCCCATTCAAAGTGTTCGGACAAAGCTACACCCAAATAATCAAACACCTTAACTCTCTCTAGGGAAGTTCCATAGAGAGATGGGTTGGGGCGAGTGGTTTTAGGGGGGTTGAAGACCATGTACTTTGTTTTTAGAATATTGATCTCCAACCCCCGGAGTTTGCAAAAATTGGCAAACCCGTCAAGAATACGCTGAATACCCATTGGTGTTTTAGCAAGTAGGAGGGTGTCGTCAGCGAACATCAGCGCCGGCACCCTCCCAGAGGCTAACTTTGGGGCATCATTGTCTTTAATTCTGTTGAGATGGTCGATGAGCCCATTGATAAAAAGACAGAATAAAGTGGGGGCTAAGACCCAGCCCTGGCGAACCCCTTTCCTAACTGGAAAGCGCGGGGTAAGCTCTCCGTGTTTTCCACATCTCACTTGGGCAAAGTTGTCTTGATGGAGCCTTACAATGACATTAAGGAGGTAAGATGGAATTCCCAGGTCTCTGAGTACTTCCCAGAGTCGTTCTCTAGGTACGAGAACAAAAGCTGACTTCAGATCAACAAAAATTAAGTAGAGGCTGCCACCCTCTACTGTCACCGTTTTCCAGAAAAGTAGTTGGAGTCTAAAAATCTGGTCCACGGTTGACAGCTTGATACGGGGTCAAGATCTCCTTTTCTTCCATCCAGCCCTGGAGTCGATCTAAAAGGACCCGACCGAACAGTTTTTGGGTGGTATCAATTAAACTGATCGGCCTGTAATTTGTTGGGAGGAGAGGGCAGCCTTTTTTATATATGGGAACGATCTCTACCCCACACCAAGTATCCGGAGGCTTCATACCCTTCATAACGGCATTGAATAGAACCCACAGGTAGGGTGCCCAAATTTTGGGTTCCTCTCTGAAAAGGTCACCTGGTAATTTATCTAAGCCCGGCGCTTTATTGCTGTGGAGTCTATTAATAGCATTACCCACTTCGGTCATAGTAATCTCAGTGATCCCCTCGCTGTCGGGTTCTAATATTACAGCGGGGTTACCGGTACAGTCGGGCCTGTCTTCCCTGATCGAGTACAGCGACTCGAAGTGGGACTCCCATGCTTCTGGAGCTATATTTGGCTCTATCAACGAACTCCCTTCCCTATCGCCAGAGCTTACTATTGCCCAGAAGGTTTATAGATCCTTATTGTCTAAAGCAATCCTAAGAGATTCCCATCTGTCACTTTCCCACTTTTTCTTTTCCTGTTTGATTGTCTCTTTATAACCGGCCCGGGTGGATTTAATTAAGGGACTTGTCCTTCACTTTTGGTGCCTCTAATAGAGCTTGCTTGGCCATACGGCACTTGTCATTGAACCAGGGACATTTGGATCGTTTGGGTTCCCTCCTGCGCACCACGGGATGGAATACGTCCACCAACTTCTCCACTAACTCTTGGTGCGTAGGGCCTGCCTTGTCCAGCTCCGGTAGAGGACCCCCCACCTGCACTATCTCCCACATTTTAGTCATCGGCAGGATGACTACCTGGTAAACTTTGGCCAGCTTAGGGGGTGAATGTTGAATATAGCCCCATCTAACAGTTCTTCTATTATTTGTCAGTGTTAGTGCTCGCGGCGGACTATCTACTGGGTCAGCAGAGTTAAAAATACCAAAATCCTCTGCTTTCAGGCTCAAGATCAGGGCGTTATGGTCACTATCGTGTCTAGTAATAATTCGAAAATCAAGGACCCATCCCCACGATCTTGTTTCCACTAGAATGTAGTCAAGTAAAGATGCTTGACCTACTCGATTGAATGTAAGTTGTCCAGGGCGGTCCGATTTAGTACGCCCATTACATGCCCTTAATGACAGAGCCAGCGAAAGTGAATTAATTTGTATTGCCAGTGGTGACCAGATCCTGATGGGACTGATCTGGGGATCAGGAACTGACCAGAAATTGTCCTCCTCACTGGGCATGAAGTGATCCTGATCAGTGAGGGGTTCGTATTGGCAATTAAAATCGCCCCCTACAATGAGCCAAATGGCTGGATCCAAGGTTGGAATAAAGTGGCCTAACTGTTCAATGGTAACAGATTCCTGGCTGTTGCTGACAGGTCTGGAATACACGTTAATTAGGGCAATTTTTATCGTAGAGGGAAAAGTGAGCAAATCGCACTGGATATCTATTGAAGGGGTTGCCAACTGTTCGGCTCTGCAACCCAAATGGGTGCCCACCCAGATAGACAAGCCACCTGAGGGTCTCCCTCTTCCCCCAAAGGTCGCAAAAGAATTAAAAGGGGCAAAGCCCACCTGCTTGAGCTCTTCCCTCGCCCATGTCTCTTGGAAAAGACAGATGTCCTGCTCTGCCACAAAAAGCCCCCATTCTGGACAGGATAGTTTATTTTTAAGGCCCGCCAGATTCCATGATAAAACCCTAATACTGTTGTCTGGACCTCTTTTCCTTCTCAAGGCATCAGCAGCACTATCATTAGGGGCCACACTATCACCTTGTTGTACTAGATGGGGATTATCTAAAGCAGAATGAGACTTACTGTCTTTCCTTAGCTCACTATCTAGGACGTTGGGGGTGGTAACAAGGAACCCCCTATGATGGATGCTTTCACAAGGAGGGTTTGTTAACTGGGGGGGGGGATAAACTCCTAACCCTAGATGTTCGCCTCAAACACTTCCTAACATTACACTTCGGGTCCTGGCTATACAGTCCTGGGTTCTCTTCCATAATTGTCCCTTCCCTCAGTCAATCCACCGCCTCCAAACTATCATATCTGTTATTAACCGGGATGTTAAACAGAAATCGTGGGTGGGAAACATCCCGGCATCCTTGAATTAGGGGTCTGGGACCCCCAGTCAAGGTGGGAGTTAAAGCACGGCCCCCATGGATTGCCCGGTGAAAAGAATAAAAAAATTACAGAGGGCGAAGATTCATTCTAGTTGGAGCATTGGAATAGTAAGGAAGGGATCTAAGTAAGTTAGTGACAGTGCTTGGCTTTTTAAAATTAATAACTGCACACTCCCCAGGATCTGTTTTTTCACCATTGCCCACCCACCCTACCCTACGGACCATTATGATCTCATCAGCTTGAGCATAGTCAAACTGCTTATGTCTAGCGAGCCAGAATAAGCATTTGTTACGAAGGTCGAGGTGAGTTTCCTTACTACTATTTTCAATTGAGGGGATTCCTGTCAGAATTGCCACATAGGGGGAGCATGCGGGGGGGAGGTTTATGTAGGGCAAGTTAGAGCTTGTACTTGCATGTCTCTCCTCCATATCAGCAAGTAGTGGTTGCCCCATCTGGTTAATCTTGGGACCTAGGACGATTGGTCTCTGAGTGGCCAAAGATCTAGGGGGGTCAGAGCTAGGGTTGGCCCTACCCTCTAAACTTAAATTCGTGTTGCTCTGCTGTATGACAACACTCTGACCCTTCGTTTTGTGTCTGACTGGGGAGCTTCATAGTTATTGTGGGCTCCTTTGCGAGGGGGTAGTGGTAGTTTGAATAGCTGCCTGACAGCCCGAGTCAGTCCCTCCCCTGGGCGTGTTAGAAGAACGTGTTTGCTGCTCTGTTCTACTAACTTCCCTTGCTGCAAAAATCCTTTCTAGGTTGGCTAAACGACTAATGACTGGGGCCAATTCTTCTCTGATAGTGGCTCTCACTATACTCTGGACATCATTCATCAAATTCTTAACCCATATAGGGTAAGAGTGATCAGTATTAACATCCTGAGAGTCGCCCTGGTTATGGACTTCCTCGCATGCTCCCTCAAAGTTGGGTATAGGGCCTTCACAAGTTCCTTTTTTTTTGGGGCCAATCTCAGATTGTTGTTTACGTTTCCCTGGTTTGGGGATGCTGGATGTGGTTGTCCTCTTCCGAACTACTCCCTTGGTTGGAACCTCACTTGGGGTTGCTAGAAGGGGAGCTTCTAACTGGGGTAGAGCCGCAATAGCTGAAATGGAGGTGGTTGGAGATAGGGATGGTAAGGGGTGAACTTCTAGCTGGAGTGGGATCTCAATGGGCAGGGCGGGGGCATTTGAGAGTGGAATAAACAAGTCCGGAGTAAGGGAGAGCCTCCTTTCCGTAAGCTCAATTTCCGTATTGACCACCCCTATGGCCCTCTGGAGCATTTTATCTATAGAAGTTTGAGGTACTGAGGATTCAACCCTAGTTGTAGATCTGGGAGGCCCCAGCCTCTTCCCCATTCTACGATATACAGGAACCCTGCGACCCAGCGTTGGGAGTATCAGACCTGAGCACCTTTTCCTATAGAGACAGAGCCCACAACCAGCTTGTAACCTAGGGATTGGTTAGCACAGAAGTCCTATGGCTGGTACCCCACTCTCCTTAAACCCAGTAGGGGGCCCCAACCAACCACTTACAGCTGTGCCAAGGCACCGAAACCAATGACTGAGTCCTGCACAGCCTAACAATCCTTCAAGGGCCGGTCAATCGTTAGATCTTTGTTAAGCCCCTGAAAAAGGGCTTAACGACGAGTCTCAGGAGCCACGGCTAGCTAGATTGACTAAACGTGGAGAAGTTCAGGCCTCTTGGAACGCCAACACACACAATCTGTTCAGCAACAAGCAAAGAGAGGTCCAACAAAGCAAGAAGCAAGTCTATGGCAAGAAATACCTTGTGAGTTAGACGCTCACTCGCTGGTGGTAACACAAGCTGGTGTGAGATGGAACCAAGAGGGCTGGCCCTGCCCTGCCTCTTCCTGACGCTGACGGGTGCAGGACGGGCCCGACCTTGGCCAGGGCTTTGCCCGGGCGCGGCCCGCGTGCGTCCCGCGCAGCGGGAAGAATGGCGGCGATAATAAGCACAGGTAGGGCTCCTCCCCACACACCTGTAGCAGCGCTTAGCTTGCGGGGCACCCTGGGACTGGAAGTCCCACCAGGGATTAGCGCGTGCCTGCGGAGATGCAGAGCGGTCGATTCACTCCCCAGGATAGAACTTCTGTGAGGGGGCAGAGAGTCCAGCCGGTTTCCCCCCGATGGAGCAGCAGAGATGGACGGCAGGCAGCAGACACAGCGTCCTGGGACCCACGCAGCGGGAAGAATGGCGGCGATAATAAGCACAGGTAGGGCTCCTCCCCACACACCTGTAGCAGCGCTTAGCTTGCGGGGCACCCTGGGACTGGAAGTCCCACCAGGGATTAGCGCGTGCCTGCGGAGATGCAGAGCGGTCGATTCACTCCCCAGGATAGAACTTCTGTGAGGGGGCAGAGAGTCCAGCCGGTTTCTCCTGATGGAGCAGCAGAGATGGACGGCAGGCAGCAGACACAGCGTCGTGGGACCCACGCGGCGGGAAGAATGGCGGCGATAATAAGCACAGGTAGGGCTCCTCCCCACACACCTGTAGCAGCGCTTAGCTTGCGGGGCACCCTGGGACTGGAAGTCCCACCAGGGATTAGCGCGTGCCTGCGGAGATGCAGAGCGGTCGATTCACTCCCCAGGATAGAACTTCTGTGAGGGGGCAGAGAGTCCAGCCGGTTTCCCCCGATGGAGCAGCAGAGATGGACGGCAGGCAGCAGACACAGCGTCTTAGTATACACATTGGCAGTACCTTCACAGTTTTTCAGACGTTCTAAAATCAATTTTTTACAGTACAAAAGGTCTTCATATCAGTATCTTGTGGCCAGATGATGGGATTTCAGAGCGTAGTTATCAGAACAAAGTCCCGAGGTAATCCCTCATGCTCGTGCCGAAGTCCAGGCAATCTGACAATGCATATTTAAAAGGTCTACTGGTTTTTTTAGCATATGCTTTTTCACAGTTGTTGGAAAGTGGATTATTGATAGGGGCAAATGTAGGTCTGCCACTGGCAATAAGGCCACTAACACATGATAGGACTCAGCATAGGTCTTAGAAAATATTCCCATGCTCAACCCTTGGTAACGTGGTTGCGAGCAGACAGGCTTAACTTCAAAGACAGGTATGTAAAACATTCAAAAACACCAATTCAGTAAATAATTAAGACACAACACATAATAAAAATCCAACACCAATTTATAAAAATAGGAAATATTTTTATCTTTAAAATGACACCAAAACGACAAAAATCCAATGTAGGGAACCGGAGATATGAATTTTCAAAGATTTAGCTAAATATAGCACTTAGAAGATTAGAGCACCATATTGGGATACCTGCTCGCGATAGACCGGGTCAAAGTTTCAGGTCGACTGCAATGGAGCCCTGGGCGGCTACAGCTCGCGGCAGGTTCCGGTCTCAGTTTCTACCTTCACACTTAGAAACTTTTCTGGAGCTTTTCTCCCCGAGGTCCCTCGAAGCTCCCAGCCAGTCCGGATTCGGTGAGGGTTCGCCGGATTGCCTTTCGACGAGCTCCCGGTCAACTTCCCTGGAGCAGACTTAGAAACTTTTTCTTTAGCGCTTCAGCGTGGCAACCCAGGAGCCCAGGCCGACACGCGATGGAAGGCAGGCGGCTAGGCTCTCGCGCTTGCTCCCGGTCACCTTTTCTACGAGCGGACTTAGAAACTTTTCTGGAGCTTTTTCTCGCGGGGTCTCTCGATGCTCTTCATGTAGCCGGATCCGGTGAGGGTTCGCCGGCTTCAGATTTCTTGTAGTCCCGGTCAAACTCTGGAAGTTGGACCGACGGAGCTTTTAGCGGGACGAACCTGGGTGCCTTGGCCGGCTCGCGGTTGAAGGCAGGCGGCTTGGCTGACCAGGTTGAGTCGGTCCCTCTATGGAGCTTTTTTTCAAAGTTCCTCCAAAGTTCTCCAAACTTCTTGAACTTCTTCCTGAAGTTCCTCAAAGGGTCCCAAAGTGTCTCAAACTCACTCCAAGGGTCTGGAAGCTCCAAGATGGTCCTTGAAAGTTGAGGACTTCAGGTCCCACAATCCACTTGGAGGTCACCCTTACAAATCCACTGGTAGTTCTCCAAGGTGCAGACTTAGTTGGTGATGTTCCAGATGAGCTCTTTTAACCTGTAGCTTTCAGGGAGTCCACTCTTTAGTTCCTTTTCAGCAAGATATTCCACAGGGCTGTAGTTTCAGATGGTGCAGTCTTCAGAGGTCAGGCCTTAGAAATCTTTGCACAGCAAAACCTCTCAGCTTGGCAATGTCTTGCTTCAGTAAGTTTCAAGCAGCAGATCTGGAGGGCTCTGCCCTTCTCAGATACTTATTCCAAGTTCTCTGGGTCATGCAGGAGGTCACTCCTGACCAATGGGAGCAGGGTAACTCCTCAAATATATGACCATATCCTGTGGAGTGTGGCATTATTTTGTCCCAGAGTGCATCAAATCTTCCAAATCCATAATGGCTGATTTTCCAGCAAGGAGGTAGGAGCTGGCTAAACACACCCCTAGGATGGCTAATTTACTTAGACTCTCCCCCATGCATCTGCTCATACCTTCCTTAATACTACCATCTGCCTAAGGTGGGAAGTTCAGAGTTGTAAATGACACTGTTCTCTGCTCTCCTCTTTGATGAACATAGTTTACGACTCCTCCCCCTGGCCTGGCATTCCTATGGAACAGCACACTGCCCTGCCAGCAGAGCTGGTTGACCCCAGGGGCTCTTTATCACCTCTTCAAGGCAGCCTGGCTAATTCACTTAACTCTGACCAATCAGGGCAGACCACTGGAAGGCTGAATTTGGACTTACAAACAAGAAAGTCTTATAACTTCTTGTATGTACACTTTAGGAGAAATTCAACAATATCATATTGTGAAATTTATTAATACCATTCGGGGAAGTCTTTGAATGGCACTTCTAGCCCTCTCCTATCAAGAGTTAATAATCAATAACTTCCTACCATGTTAACCTATGTAGCAGGGGATTTGCAATGGGAAAAATGACTTGGGCCATTTTTCCAGCACCAGGACTTACAAAAACATATTTTATAAGTACTTTGCTTATATCTACAGGACCCCCACCCCATGGGACAACTAGGGGAGACTTTAGGGGTTCTGAATCTGTAGAAATATTGCCGAGCTTCCCTCCACAGTGCTCCTAGCATCAAAGTCGAATTTGGGCAGCACTTTATCACAATGTGGGGAGTGAAATGTGAAATTTCACTTAACCCAGGGCATATAAAGCTCATTTTACAAGGGTGTACCTTATAAATATCTGACTCCCCACCCCTGGGACACCTAGGGGAGACCCTGGGGGTTCCTAATATGCCAAAACATTGTAGGTTATCCATTTTTAAGTGCCCCAAACCCCAAAGTCGAGTTTGGGCACAATTTACTTTTTAAAAGCAGTCCTGGTACCCAGGGCTGCTTTTAAACTGACCTCAGGCTTCAGCAGTGCACACATGCAAGTGCAAAAAGAGCTGCTGGCCTCTAAACTGGCATGCCCTAGGGTACTAGTGACTTCTAGGTAGTTTCAATCCCCCTGCCCTATTATATACTAGGGGCTTACGGGGTAGGTCATGCCAATCACAGGGGTACCCCACCATACCATTGTGTACCCTAGTGTATGTAGGTGTTTTAACTGTATTCTAATGTGTCTCTTTCAGCATAGCACTGGCCCTGGTTAGGCAGAGCCCAGGGTCAGTCAGAGTCAGTTACCACCAGTATCAGTCAGCAAAACGTTGGGGGGTGCCCAAGGCACAGGATGACTTTGCAACAACAGTAAATAAGTGAGGTCCACTACTTTTGTTGCAGATTTTCATAATAAACAGATCAGCCAAAGAGCATCAGAGTAAATGCTTCCAAATAAACCAAGCAGGCCTATAGGATTGGCATGTCACCCACAAGGCAACCATCAGGCAGACAATCACAAAATTACAGATATGTACGAAGTTGCAGTTGGTAAAATAATATATAACTCCTGCTAATGGCCACAAGAAGATAACCACAGTGCAAATCGCCAACCCTCAGGGATTGTCAGAAGAGGAACCAAAACCAAAATCCTTGCCTGCTGGAGAAATCCATGAGATTCTATGCAACAAAATACATAGGTTTTAAGACGGTGTAATATCAATCCATGGTTAAAGGCGTAACAGCTCAACATATGCGTTTCACAACAAGTATCTTAAACTACTGCCTTTGTTATAATTTTTCATAATAAATAGATTAACATGATAGTCTATGAGATTGCATGGAACAAAATACCTGTCTAATTGTTTACAGCAATGCAATAACAATAAATCCTGAAAGACCTATTGATATTTGCATATGATCCGGCCAAGCTTTTCATAATAAACAAACAAGCCCCGCTACATCAGTCAAAATGTTTTTCAATTTACTAATCAGGCCTCCAGCTGTGATTATTGCTTTGTCATCTTAGAAAACCCAGGACTACTATTTTGAGCATAAGATTACAGCTAAAACAAGCACTCTTTTTTGGGGTGGAACACACCTCCTGCTCAATCAGATTATTGTAGAGAGAAAGCCTAACATGTGCAGAGCCTAGGTCCCTCTCTAAGTAGTGATTCTAGAACTTCTTTTTCTGGTGACCAAATAAGGTCTGGCAACAGCAGTGCTGCCAAGCCAGGCATAAAAACTGGATTTCATATTAGCAATTGGACGTTCAATACAGTTATTTAGAAGCACTACTAACAAGAATAAATGGATGTAGTATCAGAATTCACTTATCAAGGATAGTCATTCATTCAGACTACTTATAATTTAACAATTATTCTGATCTCAAAATATTACAAAATACTTCAGCAAGGGAGTTAAAACAGTGATAAGGGTGTGGTATATATAGACTGCATGGAAAGGCTTATATTGTATCACCAAGGTTCTCAATAACAATGGCAACAATTGGAAATGCATAGATAATGAGGCATAAAGCGCAAGGAAACCCCCACCTGTACCATATATATTTGCCCTCATAAACATTTGATAAGTGCTTTGAAGTCTTTGCTTTTTACAAGGGTATATTGGACAAGTCTTGATAGCATGTATGGACAGGCTATTCTGTCATTCTGGCTTTTTTACCAATAGGCTTCAGCCACAAGGCTGTTTTCAGAGTATTATGGGCTGCCAGGACACAACCATACTCCCATGGCCACATTCTAGGTGCGACCTTCTGCAGAGTGCGTTGGTTTTGAATATTTTGCCACGGTGCATTTTGATATCCAATCTGAACCTCCTTGATCGACCTCTGTTTGGGCCCCTATATAAGATATGAATTCCTAAGAATTTACCATTCCAGCAATATTGGCTTTTTCAGAGTAAATGTTGTTTCTAGAAACATTTGCTCTAGTGACTGCTTCTATATTCACTCTTTGAGCTCTGTGTCTGGTTTTTCCTATTCCTCAAAATGTGGTTCACAATGTAGTTCCGAATTGTTGCTTCTTGTTTCTTGGCAATCTTGTCCTACTTTTCTGGGACCCCCTAAACGTGAAGATTACATCCTCTTTCTGTATCTTCATCATCATCCCGCTTGTTCTCTAATTCCTGCTCTTGGGACTCCAATCTCTTGACACTCTCAGGACCATCTGGGTTCCCCACATCTACGTCTGTGTAGCATCATACACAATGCTGTTCATTCATCCATAGCATCTAGTCTAAGATTGTCCCTTTAAGCTCAACTCGCATAAATAATATATTTTTGAAAAACTCTTTAATATCCCTGTTGACATCATCTTGTCATCACTCAGTCTTGGATGACAGCATTTCCTTCACCTACAATTTTTAAAATTTCCTATTTCGATTTCATTCACCGTTTCTGGAGTAACCATCATTTCTTTCACACAAACGGCTGTATGTGCAGTACTTTTAGCAATATCCAGTGCTTCACTTAAATCAGACTAGTCTCTAATTAAAGAATCACATAGTGCACCAAAGTCGCATGCTCTTGATAGCCTGTGTAAAGTGACAATGTAACTGGTTACTTTTTCTTTTTGCATTGCACTCTGCTGAATAATTTTTGTATTTTTACTACTACATTTAATCTCTCACCAAAATGTTCCTCCAGTATCTTGAATGTTACTTGGAAGACATTCGTTTGTGCTTCCTCTGCCTCCCCCTCAATGGTTACAGGTTCTGTTTTTCAAATATCTGTCTCTAATGAATACATAAATTTTGCAGGACTATATGTTGCTTGCGTAGTGGAGAAAACGTTTCTCCACCTATTGCAACAAGGTATGATTCAACTAGTTTTAGCCCTTCCTTCAGGGAAGAACTAGTTCACCTGCTTCATTTAAAAATGCAGGGGGTTGTGACAAACTGCCATAACGTTTTATGGGCAGGTAGATGAAATAGGGGCACCAGAATGAAAATGAAAAGAGAAAATTATAATACAAGTAGCAAACAAGAATATTAAGTTTGACAATATATTAGTGTTGGACCTGGCCCTTTCTGCAGGGTCACCCCCAAGCTTTTTGCCTTCCTCCTCCCCTTTGTCTGACCTCATTTTTGCTGGCTTTAGGACTCTGCACACTTTATTACTGCTAACCAGTGCTAAAGTGCATGTGATCTCTTCCCTAAACATGGTATAATTAATTGACACCTGTTTGGCATATTTAATTTGCTTGTATGTCCCTTGTAAAGTGGTATACCATATACCCAGGGCCTGTAAATTAAATGCTACTAGTGGGCCTGCAGCACTGATTATGCCACCCACACAAATAGCCTTTCAAACCTGTCTCACGCCTGCCATTCCTAAACAGACTCCAGACCATAGAGAACGCAGAAGCAAGGCTCATCCTCGACCTCCCAAGGCGAGCACACATAACACTCCACCTCAAAGCTCTACACTGGCTCTGCTCTGGCTCCCAGCGAACATACGGTGCCAGTTCAAACTCTTCACTCACACCCAAAGCCCTCCACAACAGTGGCCCAGCTTACCTCAACCACAGAGTTAACTTCCACCTACCCACCAGACAACTACTCTCCTCATCCCTTTACCTTGCCCACACACCTCGCATCCTCAGAAGTAAAAGCGGCGGCCGTGCCTTCTCCCACGTAGCTGCAAAACACTGGAACGAGCTTTCTCTCCAACTCCAAACAGTCCCAACCTTTCATTTCAGGAGTTCAGGAAGAAGCTGAAAACGTGGCTATTCAACAGATGGCCCAGAGAAGCGCCCCCCCCGCGTATGGAGACTATCACGGGTGATAAGTAGCGCTCTAGAAAACCTCTTTGATTGATTGACGTTCTGCTTTTAGGTGTTACTTATTGATATAACTATTGAGATGAGATAAACATTGCATTTGGTGTGCTTGTTATAGTATGCATTCCTATTGAGGAAGTTACAGATTCGGGGGGCTAAACATAACTCGTGCATTTCAGTGGTTTTTAGGCTTTGCTTTGTAAACATAATTTCACTTTCACTGAATTCCATTCAACTCTGCACAGGGTCTTTGGCCATGTGCAGTGGGTTTAGCCACATATTCCGGCCTTCAGTTACTCACTGTGGCCAACCTGGCATGAGCGGTCAGTCCTAACCACACACGACCTTTAATGTGTACAATTACAAAATAATTAAGCAATAATATCAACCTAAGTGCCATATTATAATGCATAATTTGCCTTTTCTTGCCACATAATACAGTCAACCCTGCCTCATGATTTGTGCTCCCCTGCCGCATAATTCTAGTGACTCTGACTATAATACAATCAGAACATTAAATCCGCTGATGGTAAAATGCTCTAAATCAAAGTGAGAGAAACAGAGAGACAGCCATGTTGGACAGTATGTTGGAGCGGAATGGCCATATCATTTATTATTGGACCTCTGCCGCTCTGTTATCTTTAATGGAAATCTCGGCTTTTCCATGTTCTAGTGCAATTCAAATGCCGAACTGCATGTTACTATTGGACAGAATCACTAACTGGGTAGATCAGTGTTATTTGCCTTGCACATTACATGTTACAATCACTCACAGAGGAAACTATTTTGGCCCAAACTCAAAGGACCAGTTACCAAGATTTAACCTCACTTAACTGATTTAACACGTGCGATATGATTCTCTTTAAATACATTTGTGTATAACATCTGCACGAGAAAAAGCAGGAAGGCATAAGCCATATATGACGCTACAACCAGGCTTTAGTCTTTCTTCGTCCAAGTGGAGCAATCCTTTAAACTACACACCCTTCAAATAGCAGTGCGTTTTGTTGTTTTCACATGAAATTTGCACATGTAATTGTTTTAGTGCCTTCTTGCCAAACCTGACCTGATTTAAAAAACTGCTTTGTTGCACATACTTTTTTTAGATGGCTAGCCGGAAGGCGAGGTGAAAGTATCTGAGTGTAGCATTAACCCTTTAAGGCATGTGCTCGCAGATGCACACATTTATGATCCTCCATCCCCTATGTCTGCTCTGAGTAGTGTCAAGCAAGTAACATTCACTGGGGCATATTCTCAAGGACTCATCGCCGAATTAGCTGCACTTTTCCGCCACGAAAGTGGCGATATATTTATCGCCCTATTCACAAGCCTGCGCAAACAGCCGACATCGTCAGTTTACCGACATCGCCAAGGCTGACAGCGACAACTAACGCTAATCATATGCAGAGTAGGCGTTTCCGTGCAAAAACTCACGATAACACCACTTCGCGATATTCTCAACGACCATCCAGATCGGCGATGCGGTTCAAAAACAGGCGATAAGGCACGTTAGCAGCAGGGACTTAAGACCTGCTTTTATCTGGTCTTAAGTAGGATGAAAACCTGCAGTATAAAGGGAGCCCAGCCCAGAGCCACATCTGAAGACCAACAGATGCCATGGAGCTACTAATCATGCAGCTTGGAGACCCAAGAGGGCCACAACACCAACCGCCACCACCCCCAGGACCACCCCCCCCCCCCCGGACTACCACTGAGGCAGCGCAGAACAAGACAGCGGACCTTCCGAAAACGCACCAGCCTCAGAGGCTTAACGCCAGAGGATGTCATTGCCCACTACAGGATCAAAAGGACAACCATCCTCCGCATCCTGACCCACATTGCCCAAAGGCTGACGGTACCAACACAGCGGACAACTAACATCCCTCCGCAGACAAAGCTGCTGGCTGTGTTGCACTTGTTGGCCTCTGGTACCTTCCAACCAACAACTGCCAGAGTCGGAGGAGTCTTACAGCCACCCGTATCAAGTTCCTCACACCTGTCTTGGATGCCATCATCAGCTTGATACCCCAGCACCTTCACTTCCCCCACACTGCGCAGGAATAGCTGGAGACCAAGCAAGGCTTCTACGCCATAGCTGGCTTCCCGCACGTGTTGGGGCAATTGACTGCACACATGTCCTACTTGTGCCCCCTGCCGACACTGCACACAATTACCGCAACAGAAAGCACACGCATTCCATCAATGTGCAGGCAATAGTGGACCACCGGGGACTGTTCACCAATGTCGTCGCCAACTTCCCAGGCAGTGTGCATGATTCCTACATCTTCCGACAGTCCATCATCAACCAGCGCTTTCAGGATGGCACCTATAGAAATGCACTGCTCGTTGGTAAGTACCAACGGAACACACCACACACCTCAACTCCACAATCATACAACTCACAACTGTGTGAATGCACAATTAACAAAATCACAAACAACATGCCCACCTACCTGACACGACAACACAAGTAACTGTGGTAACAGGGGCCAGACATGTAAACAAACCATCCACAAAGGCATAGCCCCTCTGCCACACAATTGCAGAATGTGGGGAGAGGTGGGAACCAAGAATGTGCGAAGGAGGCAATGGACCCATGAATAAGAATGTACACAATGCCAAGTGTGGCGGTGATGTGCTGGACAGTCTTGAGTAGGCAGAGCACAGACATGTTCATGTGGACATATACTGCTGGTGTTTGTAGTGTTGTGGACAGTGGACGCAACCATGTTACCTCAGGCAGTGGGGAAGACCTTGGACATGTAGCTATGTCGCCCCCCCTGTAAGCGTAAGCGTAGTGGGCTGGGCCGGCGTACGCCAGTCTAGCGTAGGAGTGTGAATAAATAGCCCGGGGTTCTGGGCGTGATTCACTTCTGGGATGGCCACCAAAGTAACTACTACGTGTGTCTCTGTGTCCGCCATATCCTGACCATAGGCCTACACACACGTGGCTGACCACCTTCAATGGCCAAATTTACACCGGCGACGAGGTGGCTACATCACACGCCACCCGGCGCACATCTCGTCATCGCCTGCAGGGGCGTGTCTGCCAGGGCGGCGCCCCTCACCCTGCCACGAGGCTGCCGCCGTGACCGGTGGTGCCTGTGCGATCCTGTGCGCCTGCTGCACCCCAGCCCGCTGGTCCCCAGACCCGTCCGGTGCCCAGCGGTGATTGCCCGCCCCTGCGCACCCAGGCCTCACTGCTCACCTGCCGCCACCGGCGTGTCTCCAAGAGGGTCCACCACGTGCCGGTGCAATCTTCAAGCCAGAGGCCCGCAAGCTTGGCAGCCTCCTCAGCCGATCGCTGGCTTCCGCGCAACAGGCCCCCAGCGCACCCTGCGGCACCGCACCGCGGAGTTCTGTGTGTGCTGACTGCTCCCTCCGGCCTACACTGCGGTCCAGCAGGTCTAAGACAAATCCATTCCAGTCCGGACCTCCAGGCGTACTGCATCATCGCAGGCTGCACACCCGCTCAGCTCTTCAGGTGGGCCTACCTCAGTGCACCGCAAGTCATCGCCAAGTGGTGGTAGGCCCGTGCCGGACGTGGTGCCTCAGGTGCCACTCCCTGTGTACCACAAGTCATCGTCCCGTGGGGCTACCCCACAAGTCCGCCTCCAGCAGCCAACAGCATGTCCTCGGTAACGCCACTGGAGCCCTTCACAGTCACGGGGCCACCCCCGTCCCAGGCAGGCCACTGGAAAGCCTGGGTGGAACGTATGGAGACGTACTCCGAAGCGCACAACATCCCAGCGCTGTGGCGGCAGCCCACGCGTAGGCATGTGAGGAGTGTGAAGAAATGGCCGGGGGCTCTGGGCGCTGTTCAGTTCTGGGCTCTGGGCGTGGTTCAGTTCCGGGCTGGTCACAAAAGTAACTATGGCGTGTGTCTCTGTTGTAGTGTCGGCGCCACCCGGCCCTTAATCAACAATCTTGCAATGTAGCATGCACTCGGAGGGCGGGCTCGCCCGAATGGATAAATAAAGGAGCGCAAGACTGCTTGGGGTCTTGGCTCATACATGCCAACTGTTGTGTGTGTATCTTCATTGCCGCAGCATAAGACAAAGGCCTAGCCTCAATCGCAGCGCGAGTTCAGCCAGGCCTGAACTCCACATCTGTGTCCGCCCTATCCTAACCATAGGCCTACACACACATGGCCGCCCACCTTCAACGGCCAATATTACAGTGTTGTTGTCAGGCTTGCGGACATGCGCAGACAGGCATGACAATGGTGTGCCGTAGGAGTGCAAGTGATGCAACAGCGCAGTGCACACAAGTAAATAGGCTCGGGGGGAGGGAGGAGCAGCTGTGAGGCTACGTAATACACATTGATCCCGCACATTTGCCAGAAGCAATACATGGCAAACATGAATCCCAAAGTCACACAAATCAAACACCACAAAACTTGTAAGTCTGCCAACACAGCATGCAGAACCACTAATTTACACTAATCTCACTTACCTCTCACAGGTGATCAAGGATATGCACTCTGCCCGTGGATGATGACACCCCTCCGAGCCCCGAATACCCCGGCCCAGAGGCAGTACAATGTCGCCCACAAACGCACCAGGGGCATTGTTGAGCGCACATTTGGCGTGTTAAAGTCACGTTTCAGGTGCCTGGACATCACAGGTGGAAGACTCCTGTACAGCCCAGAAATAGTGTGCAAGATGATCATTGCATGTTGTGTATTGCACAACATATGTGTACGCACCAATGCCCCATGGATCCAAGTGCCAGATGCACCGGACGATGATGAGGAAGATGAAGCAGGTGGACCACACCCCACTGCAGCTGCAGCAGGAATAGCCCGAAGGAACACAATCATTAACAATTTCTTCGCATGAGCACGTCACATTGTGACTGTCCTTAGCAATCATGGAACAGTACAAAATGACCACATGAACAGCATGTGCAAATAAATTCATTGCAACACACATTCCCTGTGTGCATGTCAGTCCTCTGCATCAGCACATCACTCTGACAAGTGTAAGTGCAACAATAAGTGCTAACAATCTCACAAATAGCAAATAGATGGTGGGTATGTCACCTCTGTACAGAGACGCTGTTCAGGGTGTCACGTATTCGGAATGCCATTTCAGGGTGTCAAATGTAGTACGTAATCCCACTCATGAGCGTATCACATGTGTACAAAAACATGACATGAAGGCTGTCATTGGTGTTAAAAAAAAGACAACAGGGTGTCATTTGGGGTCAAATATGACATTTCGGGTGTCATTTGGGGTCAGATATGAAATTGCGGGTGTCATTTGGGGTCAAATATGAAATTTCGGGTGTCATTTGGGGTCAAATATGAAATTGCGGGTGTCATTTGGGGTCAAATATGAACCACCCTGATGCAGAGATGCACCCTGTGACTCAAGTCCCACAACATGAGCAACATGGACGTAAGGGGGATGAGGGCACAGTGAACACCTCAGCAACATGGGAGATGCACACCAGCCAAAAAGCCAGCAGGAATACCTTGCGTAGAACACACCAAGGTGTCCCCTGGACATATGTGCCATGTACAGATCACATGTGTACACGGACGTCATCCATCAATAGTAGTGAACAGTGTCAGCTAATAGGTGCAAGGTGAGAAGTCACGCGCCTCCTCACAGCTACCTGTCAGACTGCAGCAAAACACCACTGCTACATCAGAGCATGCAAATTTGACCGTGAGGGCACGTACAGGGCTGGTAAGGGTTCAACCGTGCCGGAAGGCGAAGCAGTGAAATCCCCTCCCCCCCCAAAATCCACATCACATTTCCAGAATGCAAGCAGATGACAAACTAACATTAGGGATGAAAGCTCCTTTGTCTGAACTAGAAGGCGGTAGCACATCTGCACCTCTGACCTTGGAATTGCATGCACCCGGCACCCCCTGAGAGATACCATAGCAGCTGATGACGACTCCCACACTACGCACAGCGCTAACCAAAGACCAACGTATACACACCCCACACACAGGAGTCCTTGCTCGTAGTTCTCTTGCATGGAATGACCTTCACACTTACGCACAGACCATCCCAGGAGTCCATCCGCTGCACACTCAAACAAATCATTGCTCCGAGCTGTGGCATCCACATAACTTTGACTTTGACTTTTTTACACACAGCCCTATTTCCTACAATGACGTGGGGCTAAGTTGGGAAATTGCGAGATTGTTGTTTAGGAGCAATGAGGCCACAGCTAGTTCACACATTCCCAGTCATCTCACTGCCTATCTGGGTCACGGTCAAACATGCGCATTTTTGGGAATCACTGCCCATATATTCATCCATACTTTCATACTTGCTTGATCATAGACATGACACATCTGTGTGAATTAGAATGTTTTAATCACATTCGGTGGAGTGTTGAAGCTGGACCAGTACTTGGTCATGCAAACCCCACTTTACATTGTTGCCCCGTGGAGGGCCAGCCAGAGTCCTTTAGGGATTGACAAGTTATTGGAAGAGAAAGAGTTCAGTCCGCAGTCTGATTGCTGTGTCATTGGTAACCAAACCAAATACGGCAGTCCATGTCGAGGGCCAAGGTGAGTGTCGCAGAGTGTATCAGGGGACAGTGGAAGGTATTATTCCAGGGCATGATGCAGAGGGCAGAACCAAGCTGAAACAGACCATATGGCGGAGATGAATGCTACCGCTTCCTTCTTACCACAAAGGCAGAATCATCCACATCATCGTCCTCTGATGTGTGATGTGTCTCACATGTGGGTGGTGGTGTTTTGTCTGCAGCACTGTGTGGCACTGACACATCAGGGGCCAGAGGTGGAATGTCTGCCGCACTGTGTGGCAGTGACACATCAGGGGCCGGAGGTGGATTGTCTGCCGCACTGTGAGGCACTGACACATCAGGGGGCGGAGATGTGGATGGAGTAGTAGTAGCAGCAGCATTCATCTGCACCAGGCCTTGTGGCAGCAATGCCATGATGAGGATCTGCAGGGCATGGAAGATCCCAGCTTCATCTCGCTGGTGTGCAGCCGTGGCAGCCATTCTTTCCGCCTGCATCCGCTCCATGTTCTCCATGATCCTCCGCATGTGTCCCAACTCCCGGCTGACATCGCTGGAGCCACTCTGACTAGACAGTTGTTCTTGTCTCAGAGTCATGACTCCAGCGATGTCAGCCATGGCTTGTTGGAGAGCATGGAGGGGACTGTGGGTGTCCGTTAGGGACTGTAAGTGGTCCCTGATGGGACTTAGACACCCACGTATGGCAACTAGTTTGGCTGCCATGAGGTCGAACCCCACCCGCACCTGATCAGCAATCTCCTTCTGGCCCTCTAACACACGGCGTTGGAATGCCATATGTTGGTCGTGGGGGTCCTGGGAGACAGCCGTGGTGGTGGGTGCTTCCTGCTGTGTGGTCTGTGCAGGGGGTGGGGTCTCCTCGATGCAGCTGGGCTGCCCTGCTCCTGGGGGTGGGGTGCTGAGGGTGTCCATGAGCTGTTGGAGGGCGTCGGTGTCGATGGTGTGGAGGTCCTCTTCATCATCACTGAAGAGATGTACGGTCTGCTCTGCAGGAGGTGTTGATTCTCGCTCTGCAATGTAAAGGGGAAATGGAGTTTAACAGTGTGTTCCATGTATGTTCACGCAGTGGACAAGTTTACAAACAGACTGCATGACAATGTACATTGTGACTGTTTGGGAGCAGATGCCTATTTGATGCGGGACAGTGGACATTTCTACACCATCAGGGATGTGGGGTTGTACTTGTACATTATCATCTCACAGTTTCCTGCTATGCCAAATGTGATTGGCCAGTTTCTACACACAAGCGGCAGCAGTTGTGTCCTCTATTCTGTTGTGAAAGTGTTGCAGTTTGTACCACATTGTTGTCAATGTTGATGTGCTCTGATTCTTATGTGTGTGTGCTGCATTGTGGGAGAGTCGCCCCTGCAGCTCTGATTTTGCTGGCCCTTATCCCTTTCAGGCGGTGTGCCTTTCACTTCTGTGCTTATACAGTGCTGAGATGTTGCAGACTTGGGTAAATTGGGCTCTTGGTGGGAGTTGGGACTCTTGGGCATGGTTTGTCCGCAGATGTCTTGTTGACGTCAGGGGTTGTTTGTGCACGTGGATGTGTCAGAGTGTGACCAGCTCCTTTACGGATGTGGTCCACACTCAACCACCTCAGTGTCGTGGCGGGCACCATGTCATGATAATTGGACTGCAGCAATGCTAATCGTCATGCAGTGTCACTTGCATTGTCAGTGTGGCTCACGGACCCGCAGCTTTGCTGGGTTCAGCACATGTGCATGGGTTTGTTGTGAGATTAGTGATGTGTGGGGAGGCCCCCTCTGGGCACATTGTCTACGGGGGCCTACTTGCTGTTTCTATGTGTGCTGCAGTATGCCAAGGAGATCAGGGACATGATCCAGAGTCATTGTGGGTGTGCACTGTGCTATACTTAATTGTGCATGTGTGCCATTGTGCCCATCTCCCCCCCGTCCCCCCAGTCCCTGGTCGTTACTCACCCTGTTGCTGTTGGGTCAGGTCATGTTGAGCAGTATCCGGTCCCCAACTCCTGCCACCGTCTCCCCACTGATGACTGTGGACACCATTTCCTCCATCTCATTCAGCTCCTGCTGTGGCGCTGGAGTCCCACTTCCAGTCTGCATTGCGGCTTTCCGGTTGTTAGCGAGTTTCAGCTTGGTTTTGCGCTTCACATCATTCCAGCGCTTCTTGCAGTCGTCCACTTCCCTTCTCTTCACTCCGACTGCATTCACCTTGGCCAAGATGGACTGCCATATTGCATTTTTAGTTGCCAATGACACAGTGGAGGTGATGAACAGTTGTTGGTGGTGTTCTATCACCT